>CM073141.1:7840304-9040304 GCA_037039145.1 Fundulus diaphanus | reverse complement strand
CAAACATTGGCAGAAAATCTACACATTTAAAAAAAATACATGACAAAATGTGTGTTTTTGATAATTGTTATGGTTAGCTGCTCCTATTACGCTTTTTTTCTTTGAAGGAAGAAATCTAATTAATGGCATAGTCAATCCAAGATAAAAAGCATAAGATGAACACCTATGTGATGCTTTAAAAAAGAAAACAAATTCCAAATAACCAATTCCTGCTTATATCTCCTCCATTGCACTGTAAAGAGCCACAGTTTGGGCAAATCTGTCGGTTTGCTAGACACATTGCGACTTCACAAAATGAAAGGGCACAAAAATGAAAAGATAGAGGGAAAAAACAGCATATGTTATTATGTAGTGTTTCCATATTACAAAATGTATTGGGTAAAGAGCGCCAGCAGGCATAAAATGATGTTCTGACACATAAAAAAAGGTGCCATCAAACATGAAATCAGGTGAAGTCCACTGTGCACCTCAGGAGTCTAGCTTCAGTGGAACAGATCAAAGGAAGATCAAAATGAAATGACGGAGGGTGGGGGGGGTATGCTCTGATTGAAGATTGAAGTGACATAGGGAAATGAGGATTCCACTAGCTTTAGATATTTCACTGAAAAGGTGTCCAAACACAGAGGCAATTGGACATGAGAGAGCAAGCCAAAACAATAATGTGAAGAGGTTGCAGTATTCAGTGGCACACAATCCAGATATTAAAAAAAACACTCAAAGTGATGGTGGAGTAATAAGGAATTCCTGCTCAGGAACGAATGAACATAAGCTGCTACGTCCCTAAGTGTGAGAAGTGGAAGGAAAGCTGCGAGGTGGGCAGAGTGCTGCAAGCGCTGCCATGTTCTGTCCAGTGATTTATGTCTACGCTAAGGCAACAAAATGTAGAAACAAGATCAGAGCACATTCTGAGATGAACTCAGGACTTCGTGGACTGCTGATGGATAGCTCCTGTCTTACCGTTTTTTTAAGGTGAGAGAGAAGGGCAGATAAGGCAAGACAAGATGTATTTTCAAGAATATCTACAAAAGGCAAGATGGGGTGAAGCCAGACAATAATATGAAGACTTGAGATGAGTCAAGATGTTCATTATGATTGGCCTTCACTTACATATACACCATAGTTTGCATCACTTGAAAGGCCTGGATAAATATCCTGGAATTAATTAACTCTCTAAAGATATAGTAAACTATTTGTGAAATTTGGTGCAGGGGTTGGCAATTATCCTGCATGTCTTCTATATTTGCATGTTTCAACACATTTGATTGAAAATAATGGGTAAACAGAAACAGAACTTGGTGATTCGATGAACAGATGGCTATACAAGGCAGTATATATATATATATATATATATATATATATATATATATATATATATATATATATATATATATATATATATATGCACCGATTTTCAATTGGATTTTGGTCTGGGCTTTGTACAGCATCAATCTAACGTGAATATACAGAGCTCTGGCTGAGTTTAGCTCCATCTAGGCTATGATTATGATATGTGTCTTTTGATGGCAGCTGGTTGCACTGAATTTTATTTGTTCAGGTCACTGAGCACATAATTTGCGACGCTGCACTTTAAAGAAATGATAAAAATATGTACATTTTCACTTTACAACTACATGCTACTTTCTGTTGATCTATCAGAAATAGAAAATAAATAATATTGTAAAGTGGTTGTATCATGATGAACTCTGAAAAGGAACTTATTAATCCAAAGGTCAATAATAAGGAACTGATGTTTAGATTATTATAAGTAATATAAGAAACCTGCAGTAATAATAATACTGATATTTGTGTCTCCCTGTAAAGATTTATAATTAAGATATTATGGAAAGTGACCTGGCCCGTCTTGTATACAAAAACAACATAGGTGTCTAAACTACTGCTCAAAAGTGTGGGGTCACTTAGAAATGTCCTTATGTTTTTAATGAAAGCAATATTTTCTTCAATTAAAATAACATTAAATTAGTCAGAAATTCAGTCAAGACATTGTCAATGTGATAATCTGTCTGTAATGGAGTGGTCCACACAGTCACCAGATCTGAACCCTATTGAGCTGCTGTGGGAGCAGCTTGACTATATGTTGTGTAGCAAGTGCCCATCAAGCCAATCCAACTTGTGGAATGTGCTTCAGGAATGATGTGGTGACATTCCCTCAGATTACTTGAACAAATTTCTAACCTTGTTGATGTCTCAACTATATTTGTGGAAAAATATGACGTATTTCGGGTTACCCCAAACCTTTAAAGGTAGTGTATATATCTACCTCCAACATATCTCATGTACTAATATTACGGAGCTCACCAGACTTAATGGTGGCAAATGAATGTTACTGGAGTGCCTAAACTAACAATTCTAAATTAAAGCCTAATTTTGTAGCGATGGCTGTATAAGCTCTCAAATGATATCAGATTTGTTTCCCTCTTACAATCTAAGCATCTTTTTATCCTTAAAATAATTTTCACTGTTGAAAGTGAAACTGAAATAATTGCCAAAACACACACTCTCTGTGCATAATGTGATTGTCTCTGTGTGTCTCTGTGTGTTTCTTAGAGAGAGGTCCATGTAGCAGATAGTCTTGAGATTTTATAATGTTCAAAGCCAAGTGCTAATGTTATCAAGGAGGAGAACAACTTATTTTCTGTCCATACACAATCTACTAGAGTAACAAGTTATATAAATGCAGAAAGCAAACATATAAAACATGAGCCAAGCACCATGGTAAAGCTATGTGTGATTTAGGTTACATGTTATCAGAACATTATAGTGATCTCTTTGATCAAATTTCCCCCATTGAGTAGCAGCACATTGGGGCTGATCTGCAGAAACTGTGGTAGTTCTTTTCAGAATAAATGGAAGAGACCCCAGTATATAAATGCTAAAGGAGTTAAGGTTACAACAATCACAACACTTATGTGGACAATGTAAAACTGACTGAATGTAGCATGTAACCCGGAAAATCGGAGGCAAGTATTTCTTGGGATAAGTGGCTTACCCTATTCTTTTACAGCATGTCAAGTACAACAGAGGAGGGTAAGTGAAAGCAAGCAAAGCATTGATGTGGTGTGTACATACTTTTTTTGAAGAAAATCACTTGCCTGTGTGTGAAACATTTCAAAGGATTCTCACTCCTTTAAGGACTATCAAAGGCTGTTTCTGTCTGTGTACAGCAAATACTTTTTCCCATACCCCATGAATGTGAATTAAAGTGTTGACGGTGAAGGAGGCGAAAGTATTCATTTCGGTTTATGCTTGACTTATCAATTAGGCAAGTAAGTAAACAAGCGAATAACTATAGCCATAGTATAAAGGACAAGAAAGAAAAGCTGAGAGGCAATGCTGTCGGGGGGCTGCAAAGCTTTTCAACAACTAGCTTTAGTCATAGCTGTGTTAAGAAAAAGTGTGAAGTCATTTTCTTTGAGGAAGCTCAATTTAGTGAAAAAAGGATACCTCTGTCATTCACAGCCAGTATCTACATGCAGTCATTCAGCTGTTTATGCTTACAAAAACATGTTTTTTAAAAAATAATTTAAAAAAAAACATAGCACACACCAACAGCTTGTGACGGCCACATAAGAAAGCAAACTAAAAGAAGCCATGAATAAAATAGCAATATCACAAAAATTTATATTCAAAAGACTGTCATTGATCTATGTTTCTATGCAGTTCTATGATAAACCAAACACTGAATACCAGAAGAGATTAGGGTATAATTGAGTATTCAAATACCCATCTAAAAACAAAAAGTATTTTGTTACAAATTTCTTTTAACAATTTACATATAGTGGAAGTAGTGTGAGTCATACCTCGCATTCTCGGGAGCCTGAGATGGTGTAGGTGCATGGTCCAGTCCCATTGACAAGCACATCCATGGCCTCCGAATTGTTGGGCTTGTAGTCCACATAGTACTCCTGCAGAGGGGAGCTAAGGGTGCGCTCTGTCTCTCGGGGTTTCTTGCGACGCTTGCGTGCTGCCGCCGAGTGCTCCTGGAGCTGTTTGACGCTGTTAGGGTAGCGCTTCCATGACACGTAGATTACCAAAAGGATCATTGCAACAGACAGAAACAGGGCCACGCTTCCAGCCACAATCTTATGGAAAGACACAGGCTCTAAGTCTTGTTCTGGGGGAAGTGCAACAGGTGGGGTAACTGCTAATGACGTAGGACCCCAAAGAGATCCCTCAGTTCGCTTACCAGAGCTAGTTGGTAAAACCAGAACAGAGGGGTTATGCTCTGTCTGCACAGGGACGCTGGATAGGTTTGGAGTAATGCTCATTGTAAGAGTTGTACCTTGATTTGATTGGCAAACCCCAAATGCTTCCACCGCATCCATCACTTTCTCTCCCTGGGCTTTCTTGGGGGATGCACAGATCATTGTAGTCTCTTTCAGCCCTCTAAAGTTCCTTAACCAAGCCACAAGAGGACATATGGCAGGGCTACAGTCCCAAACATTTCCTGCTAAACTAATCATGGTCAGTGAGATCCAAGCATCAACAACCTCCTGAGAAACATTCGTTAGTTTATTGGAATCAAGGTTAAGAGTCTGCAGGTTTGGTAGGCATTGGTAAACTACAGGATCTACTTCTGTCAGTTCATTCCCTGCTAGATCCAGTTTCTGGACTGAGGCCCAGGTCCAAGTCAGGCCCTGGCTCATCGACCGAATGCGATTCCACTGCAGGTAAAGAGACCGTAGATTGTAGAGTCGAGGAAAATGGGAAAAATTGATTTTGGAGAACTGATTGTGTTCCAAATGCAACTCGGTGAGCTTGACCAGGCCAGAAAGTGCATTCCGAGTGATACTCCGCAGCCGGTTGTACCCAAGATCAAGGAATTCAAGATTTCTGCAGTCTTGAAACAGACGCATTGGCAGAGTTTTTAGTGAATTAGACCGTATATGCAGACTGAGAAGCTTCCGTAAACCTTGGAATTGCCCAGGTTGCAATGCTTGTAGTTTATTGTACGACAAGTCCAAGTTCCGCAAATTAGGAACGGGGTGAAATGTTGTATTATGGAGTGATGTGATCTTGTTGGAACTCAGAATCAGTTCTTTAAGCCTGCGGACCCCCTGGAATGCCATTGCATCCACAGTGGCAATGTAATTATGGTCCAAATACAGCCAGATAAGGTGGTTGAGGCCAACAAACTGGCCAGCACGAAGACTGGAGAGGCTGTTGTACCGCAAAGACAGCCCCTCACAGCCTCCTGAGAGGTTCTTGGGGACATCACGAAAGGCGCTTGACTCACAGTAGACAATTTTTCCATCACAACGACAACTCTTAGGGCAGTGGCGCTCACTCAGGGAGGGATTTGCTGCCAGCCATACCTGCATCAGGAGTTGGAACAATAGCCAGTGACGCTGCAGAGCAGAGCCTAAAAGCAGAGACAGAAAAAAAGAAAAAAAAAATATTAGTAAATAGGATAAATGTTTAGCTTCCAATCCTCCCTTGGATTTAAAAAAAAAGTATTTTATTAAGTAAAACTTTTGCATTCCAGTGTCCTTTATTTATACATTCAGTTGCTTGCAGACACTTGTACTGTGACCTCATTTGTCTCCTAAAGACACACAGAAAGAAAATAAGACAAGAGATTATGATAAGCATCAAAACAAGACAAGCTCTCCTGATCATCTCGGTTCAAACATCTGCATGCAAGCCTTGCACATTTCGAATATGCAACAAACATCTAGTCCTTTAGAAAAAATGCTAAATGTAACATCAACAAAGAAAAGGGAACTTTGGAAGTGAACTACATAGCAAATAGCTGGTAAAGAAATTCAACAAGGAAAAGGAGGTAGAGGAGAAATAACCATGAAACAAATAGGCCCTGCACAGCATGGGGCCTATACTCTCAATTGAAGAGCAAGACAGGCCAAGTGCAGGCTGTAGTAATATGCCCCCTAGACAGTCCGATAAACATGTCCAATATATAAGAGGTATAAAGGTCTAGAGTGTGTAGAAAGTACCTAATGGCTCTATTAATGATATTGAAGTGATTAGGACCCCCCCCCCCCCCCCCCCACACCCTAATTGTTAAATTGCTGAAACTCAGTCAGATTGGATGGAAAGAAAGATTATAATTTGCCTGCACAATTTTGATTTGGATTTTGGTCTGGGCTTTGACAGCATCTTTCTAACATGTGAATATACATATACCATTGTAGCTCTGGCTGAGTTTAGCTGCACATCTTAGAACTAATCCTACAACTGTGTACACTGTGCGTCGCCACAAATAAAGCTTTTCCACCACCAAGCATGGTGGTGGCAGCACCTTTCCAAGCCATTCTTTTGTTTAGACTCACTCAGATAATCCTCCAGGATTTGGCAAGGAACAAAATGTATCTTGCAACAAACCAACAACTCCACGTGCTTACAAAAAGTTACACAGAAATGGTACAAAGACAGCAAGGTGAATGTTCTGGAGTCTGCAAAATGAAAACCTGTAAAGGGTGAATAAATATTCATTGAAGTTATTCTGTAAAAAATGGTTTCTACTTCATTTTTTTTTTTTTTTCCTGGTTTCTACTTCATTAACCAAGATTTTGTTTGGGTGTAGGGGAATTTGCTATTGTGGTTTATTTTTGTTATTGTTGTTACCTTGTTAAATAGACAATTGTTCATAATGAGGGATCGGGTAATGGTTAGAGTAACTTGAACGAAGATTTGAATCACCTAAACATACTATAAGGTGCTTCAAGGAGAATAAATATTTAGCAGTTTTGTTGGGAAGATTTAATGTTTGGAGACAAATTCCATTCCAAAAAGGCTGATTGGGGCTCTGTGTTGTAGGGTTTGTAGTTTTCTCACAGTAAAAACACCAGAATTAACAAAAAAAAAAAAAAACTGAAGAAAATAGAGTGAACAATGAAAATATGAATATATAATAAATTAAATTTAAGATCTGGTATATAAAACATGGGCATATTTAAAACTTTGTGCTGTCTAAAATGTGAATTTAAGACTTTTGTTTTACTTTTTAGGACCATATAAAAACACCTTGAAATTTTATGAAATTTGCTATGCCTTTAATATTTAATTGATAATATATTACAATCCCTCTAATTGAGATACTATGGCTTAGCTTCACCGGAATACCTCTACCTAACCTCGCAGACTAATTATGACTTTCTTCTTAGAGGCCTGTAGAATGCAGAAAAAGACAACACACACTCTCTCTTACTGAATCACACGCTGACAGAAATCCACAAAACTAGCTTTCAGGTAGTTGTTTGATGCTGCAGAGAGGTGTTGTGAAATTCCATTACTCTGGGGTTATAGTGATGTTTTTGGACCAGTGGAAAGCAAAAAGTAATGATTCAGACTGAATCTGTTCTGCTTTGGTTTGGTTAAACATGAAATGACTGGAGTGTAAATTTAAACGCCTCCAGGACTGTAGACACAACTATCACTTCTTTCATGCTGATTTTTTTTTCCTGTGCTGAGTAAATCTCACTCTCCATGACTGATCTGCTTCTGCAACTGGAGCAATGATTGCTTTTGGAAACACTAAATCCAAATATGGATAAATATATTACTATGGAAACTTTATTCACTGCTTTTGACGCAATCGAAGTAGTGAATGCCAAGCAATTTTGTGAAAGGTGCTCATAGGAACAGAGGTTATCACTACAAAGACATTTTAAAGAAAACAACTTTCATACTACTGGGTTTAATCCAGTAATGTACATTAAAATATTCAGAAAGGTCCTGACATTTAAAAATAACAAAATAGTAAGGGGAAATAAAAATTGTACGGCTAAAGCACTACCAAGACGACTCCTCCGCAACAGTTGAAAAGTATGTTTCAGTATGCATTTCATACCTGAAAGATGCCCCTTGAGCATAAATGTCTGATTCAATGCAGCGTGGCACGGGGGGACTGAGCTTATGGTGGTGTTAACTTCTCCCTGGTTGCTTTAACGGTGTCCTTCAGCTAGTCTCCAGTGTTGGGTGTGGTGTCTCTCAGCTTTTTCAAACAGTACCCTAGGTTCACTATGGGCTTTAGGTCAGGAAATTTCACTGATAAATCAGAGTGAGACCGTGGTCCTTAAAGCAAATATCGGTCTGTTAGGCACTGCGGACAGGTGGGCAGAAATTTTTCGTTTTCTTTTCTTTTTTTTTGTATAATAAATGGGTTCATTAACACAAGACCATGTCCGTTACCATGATTTTGTGTTGCACACTGACCCCAAATGATTGTCTGCTTTAATGGTTGTTTGAGTATGCTGGTGTACATGAGCTCCTTTATTATGACCAGCTACATTTTACACCTCGGTTGCTGCACCTGCAGATATCAAAGAAGGCTTTAGGATTCCTGGTTTGATAAAGTACCATCAAGTGCACTGTTCTTAGAAATTCTGCAATTTAACAAAACTGTAGGAATAATGAACACAAGCCACTTGTGAAGATACAGTGTTAGTGCTGGGCATGACAAATTTGGAACCTGAAATTCAAGCGTGTGAATTACTTTTATTACACTACTGCCGTGACAGTGAAACTGATGAAGAAACCAGGAAATATGGACTGAGGGTGTTCATCATTTCTAAGTTTAGTTGTAGGATTAGTTCTAAGATTAATTAAATATTTAGGACTTGAAAGATAAATCCAGCAGCCATAGACTTAGGGCAGGAAATGGGAATGTAAATTTCCCTTTTGGGTTGAGAGAAAGGGAAGGCAAAATCCCAAAGGGAAAATAGCAACAAGATACAGTGCTTTGCAAATGTATTCAGAGCATTTAAACTTCTTTTCCCATTTTATCACTTTACAAGCACAAACTTCAGTGGACCTATTTAAGATTCTATGAAATGGACAACTAGCACATATTTAAGAAGTGTAAGGAAAAACAATTGTTTTCTTTTTATTCTTTTTTTAACAAATAAAAATGTGAAGAGAGTGGCGTTCAGACCCTTTTATTCTGAAGCCCCTAAACAAATTAAGTGCAAGCAACTGCATTCAGAAGTCAAGAGTTCCCATATGTGTAATTCAATCTGAGTACAAACAATCTGTTCTGTGAGTGCTTCAGAGGTTTGCTACAGAACAATAGTGACAAACAGCAACATGAAGAATGAAGAACACATTGGAACACACCATATGATGAATGGCAGGGACAGCGTCATATTGTGGGGATGATACATCTTTTCCAAACATTATCGGAATAAATAAAACCAAAGAAACAGATAGGTGAGGTATGCACATAGGTGAAATATGTATTCATTTGATGACTTCTGAAGGCACATGGTCAGAATGGGTTCATGTAGAAATTTCAAAGTACAGGGAGATTGAATAAACATGCACAACAGACGCTGGCTTTTTTTTCAGAACTTGTACCTTTTAATCTTGTGCTAAGTGCTGGTTTGTGTTGCCTTGTGTTTTGTGTTGGTCTATCAAAGCTCTGTTGGTATGTCACAAAAAATCCCAGTAAAATCCATTGAGGTTTGTGTTTGTAAAGTGGCAAAATGTTAAAAATGTTCAACAGCCTTGGAAACTTTGGTAGGGCATAAAGAGAAAGCAGAAGTGGTAAGTAGCTTTCATTGATGATGCATTTTTCTTAGCTTGGAGTGAGTTGTTTCCACTTAAAATGCTCCCCTTTACTGAGCAACTAAGGATATGTCATTAAGATACATTGATTTCCCCTGGAATAGATAGCATGAGGGCACGCTCAGCCCATCTCTGTTTCTTAAGGCAATATCATCAAGTATGCAATTTATTACCATGATCAAACTGAAATAAAATTAATACACCGAGATAGAAATGCTCCATCTCTTTTAATAACATTATAATATGTTGACAGATGATATCGTAAGTCCAACTTTTCATTAAACTGAATGTGCTGTGTGTTTAGAATGTTATACGGATGACGAGGAACCTCACTTCAAAACATAGAAATCTGCAGACTATGGGAATACTTCTAATGCAGTCAAGGCATAACTTTGATTTTGTGGAATCTAAATAATCTTCCCAGGATTTGTCAGATGTAAGTGCCTGACATAGTGTGGCTGAGAGGCATCATACAGCATATGGTGTCTAACATAGCCATTTAGTTCACTGCCAAGCATCTGCCGATCCCATATGGGGATTGTATGTGTATTTGTCTGAGTCTTGCAGTGTGATTGAAAGAGAAACACTTAGTGTTAGTTTTCGGAATATTCTTTCATCATCCCTTACAGACAGAGGAAACCGTGGAGCTGCACAGATAATTTGTGCTGGCTATTGATTATACCAACAGCTCCATCCGTCATATTTCTTCATTCTGGATCCGACAATCACGCTACTTTAACATATACACTGTAGAGCCTGAAAGATGGGGATCACAAGATATGTGAAAGGAACCAATTTATTTTTGTCGAAGGCACATAACAAATAACGTAAGAAAAGTGATGTAGATGAATGCTTGTGCATAATCTTCCGTGTGCATTTAAAATATTACAAACCAAAAACATGTTCAAAAGTGGACTAAAATGTGTGGGCTGATTCTGCTAAACATGAATGTGAATTCTTGTCTTTGACTCGCTCCCAGGAGGATGCACAGACAACACTCTAGTGCACATTTTCCCACTTGTAAAATATGTTTGTTTTATTAGAAGTGACTCCTGGATCACCTAAAGATTGAGGCTGGCTCACAAAAAAACCCTTGCCTCTGACTGACACTGCATGCGGTTTAATGAGACATCTGTGAGCTAATGCCTCTGTAGGCCATCTTCTTCCCCGCTCCTTCCTCTAATCTTATTCACAAGGCAGCACAAGTCACCCTCCTAGGTGTCACTCAAAAGGTTTGTGTCTCTATTACCTCCCGGCTAAGGTCCTTTTCATCGTTACTGTTTTTTTTTTTTGCTTCCACTTCATTTGATAGTAGTGCAAAAGAATGTCTCCTTCTGTCTACCACACATTAGATTTTGCATGCCCTTGAACCATGTAGCCATCAGGATGTTTTGTATCACAAAATCTATTTTTGTGCATGCATTCAAAACCATCTTCTCCATCTGTTTGCAACGTTTGTTGATACCCGTTTGAAGTCTTCATCTACAGCGTCTGGCAAAAAAAACATTCACATATAGTAACATTACAACCTCCAGTTCGATGTACTGTATTGGGATTTTTTTATGAATACAACAACAAGAATCAGCTCATTATAAAGTGGAAAGAAAATTACAGATAGATGTTGAAGTTTTTCACAAATAAAATTCTAACGTTTCAAGTGCATTTGCATTCCCCTTTCCTTCCATACTCGTTAATAAAATCTAGTACAACCCTATCTATCTGTGTTGAATTTAATCTTACTATAAATACAGCTTTTCCCTGAGGGTCTTAAAGGTCTGTTAGAGAAAATTAGTAAATAAACTACATCAAAAATATCAAAACTAAAAGGCAGTTTAAAGCAAGGTTGGGTAAATCAACACTTCAGTCTTTGAACTAACTCTAACAATGTAAAAATGGATAGAGTTATGGTTGTGTATATAATAGGTCGGTTGCAAACCTGCCAAGACATGACTGTCTACCCCAGCTGACAGGTCTGGCATGAAGAGCTTAAAAAAAAACAGCCACAAGGCTGACTCTGGAGGAGCATTAAATATTTGAAGCTCAGGAGGGAAAATGTATTGGCATGACAGCTATTAGCCATACACTCTTAAAATTTGGCTAAGGTTGACATGAGGAAAGTAATTAGAAATCCTGTTTGCAGTTCAACACGAGCCAAGTAGGTGAAACGATTAATGTAACCAGATGAAACCAAATTTAATCTTTTTAGGTCAAAATGCTAAATGCTGTTTGGCAATAAAACTCACCCTAAACATCACAGTGAACACAAGCCCAAGAGCAGATTTTCATTGAACAGACACATAAAACACAATTTTGCATTCTGTCTAAACAACATGAAAGTGTGATTCAAAAGGGAAAGGTAAGATGATGTCTGCTTAAAGATTTCTATTAATGTGTATATGGTTTTGAAACGTTTTTGGGGTTGATGAAATTAACTAACTAAGCATGACTTTTAAGGTCTTCGTTAGCTAAATTTGAACTTGACAGATGTGGTAGAAAATCCATTTTTAACATAATTTTTCAGGACTAAATTAATACATTGACTGACAAACCTTAAATAGACATAAAAATATGTCCATGGTGATCCAGTGCTCGGCAAAACTATTCGCACAGCAAAACATAACAGTGGCGAAATTACGTTTTGGAATAGGAATTATTGAAGACAGTTACAGTTGATTGGAAAGTGGATGGAGCTAAATACAGTGACATCTTGGAAGAATCCAACTCAACCATGTTAGAGGCAGCAAAAGACTTTAGACTGGGTTGAAAATACACAAGTCTAAATATCCAGCCAAAATTATAACAGAATGATTTTTGTTAAGGGTTACGCGATCACAGAGGCTGAAGCTGTAGAAAAGAGTTAACATGAAAACAGCAGATAACTCACAGACGCCAAGGAATTCACAGATATGGTATGCATAACCACATGGACAGTTATCTCAGAGCAGAATGGACACGTGGATGTCCCTGGAGCGAGGTTAACAGTGACAGGTATCGCAAAGACAACATGGAGAGAATCGACCAATCCTGGAGCAGGTCTTTGCTGATCCATATAAGCATATGTAAGAGAGAGGTTTGCCACTCTCACTTCCGGATGTTAACCCATCCGCAATGTTTTATGTATGAGACTCCAGTACTGAAGCTCTCAACATTCTTCTGCAATGTTAGATTAGATATGTTAAAGTATACCGTATTTTCCCGACTATAGAGCTCATCTGTATATAAGCCGCACCCACTAAGTTTTTTAAAAAAAAATAGAGAAGTACATATAAAAGCCGCACCGAGGTAAAAGCCGCTGATTTATTTTATTTATTTATTTTTATTTTACAATTTTGTAAACAGCTGCTGATTAAACTCAATGTTACAACCTTGACATGATTATAGTTGTTTTACCGAGAAATCAATTAGAAGCGCCGTGAAAACGGCTGCAAAGCGCGCTCCCGACACAGGGGGAACAGATTTTCACGGGGGAACAGAATTGCGCACTACACCGGATTTGCACGGTGGATACACCTCGGCCACCTGCTCTCTGAGTGTTTACCCAGTCCTCAAGAACATTTTCAAGTTCAGGCCACTGCTTTTATGTCCTCTGAAAGCCTTTCTAGTTTTTTTACACTGAATGAGTTCTTTCCGCTGCCGCCTCCAGCTCCGAACCATGGATTCCTTCACGTCAAGTTTACGTGCAGCAGCTCTATTTCCTTCCTGTACTGCCAGATCGATGGCCTTCAACTTAAAAGCGGCATCATACGAACTTCTTCGTGTGGTTTCCACGATGAGTGGGTATGGCTTTGAACAAAATTCTCCGTCGTGCCTGCTGCTTACAAGTGCTAAATAAAAATTAGCGCTATCTTCTTCTTTGATTTCCAACTTTGACTTCCCACCCGTCTCATTTTTTTTTACTTTCTGCTAAAGCGCCCCCTGGTGGGTTACGAAAAATCCACAGAAAAGCCGCACCACATTATAAACCGCATGGTTCGAAGCATGGGGAAAAAGTAGCGGCTTATAGTCAGGAAAATACGGTAGTTTATATTTAAAGATTATTTTTATCACTAAAGGAGTCTACAATAGAGAAGACAAGTTTTTTTCTGGGTAAAGAACCTGGGGGGACTGAAACAGGGTACGGTTAATTCTTAACATTTTGAACAAGGCCTATTTATGTGGTGCAATAATCAACAAAATGCCAAGACCTATATCCAGTTGAAAATCTAAAAAAACTTGGAGCTCTAATTGCAGAAAAATTATGGTAGGATGTCAAGGCACACTAAATGTTTCTGAGTTTTTTTTCACTTAAAGCAACACTTATAGTCACTGGGGGTGCTTGACCTGTAACCTCCAGGATTAGTGCCCATGAAGTCCACTGGCGACACTGCACTGTCATAAAATTAAACAGTCTGGCTCTATGTTTTGGAATCTGATAGTAGATCACATTGGACCAGTAGATTGAGAAGTCATAGAGTACACCACTCTGGATGAAATCCTACATCAGAGTACCAAAATATGTCTAATCAGGTAAGTGTTATATCTGTCTTGTTTTGTTGTTACAACAGTCTGAGCACAGGCTAACCTAGAAAGAGTTGTGTGGAGGACCCAATCAGCGATGGATTGGACCTTCTCAAATTACATAGAAAAGTTCTCGAGAAGGGCAGCCCGCGGGACTTGGGTCAAAACTAACACGGTGTGGCTTTAACAGATATACTCTACTTTGTATCGGCCTATCACATAAAATCCCAATGAAATAAATTGCAGTTTTATGTCGTAAAATACATTTAAGACTCATGAATGTTGTTTGAATGACCTGTATAGCTTTCCTTATTGCATATTTAACATTTTGAAATTATACTGATCAATGTTTAATAAATTTCGCTTTTAGTTTCTGCAGTTATCTCTCTTAATCCTGTGCTTTCTGGGCATCGATGATAAAAAGCTTAAGTTTGTCTAAAGGCATGTGTACAATGCTTTGTTACAAAGCAGACAGCCTGCTGTCCTCAGCAGCAGAAGATGGCTATTTCTGCCTCTCAACCCTAACACATAGAAAGAGTAAGTGCACTTTACTGCTGACCTAAAATAAAACCAAATGCAGCTTAATAACTTGGCAAATGGACTCACTAACTGGTGCACTTTGAGCGCACATGAGTGGCTCATTGCTATTTGCTGTCTGCCATTGACAAAACTGCTACCAGCTTCAGTCTTGACTCCATAGAGGCTGGACAGCAGCCTAAAACACAAGGAAGGATGTCCCTAAATCACCATAAGCCAACTCATTAATCTCCAATTATCTGTGGGATCATCCCAAAGACAGCCAAGCTAGAACTGTTATGACAAAAGCTTGAAAATACTGTGTCATTCTGGTGCTTCCTTGTGCTACTCGGTCTTGGTAGGGATTATGATCATGATTGAACATAAATATTCTCATATCTTGTTGCTGCCAAAGTTCATCTGATAACAGTGTTGTTATACAAAACAACATAGCATTAATATCACCTCAAGTGACTCCATACTCCATTACTGGTGATTGTAACACACCACAATGTTGTTTGGCAATGATACAAAAATACAAAAATAAGAAGAAAAATAAGTTGTATTTTTAGCAAGGGAAGTAACATGTATTCAGAAAAATCATTACATTAACTCAGATTCTCAAGCAGGGTTTACCCAAACAGGGTAATCAAACAGCTATGTTCCAATAACCTGGATTTTGTTACTATAGTAATCTCAATCTCAATCTGCCATTTAGAGTCCAAATTAGTAAAGCCTCTGCCGTTTCTAAATGGTTGCCTGGTTACAACAGGCTTTTACAGTTCAGCCCAAACCTGTTTTGATGAGGAGGACCAGACAGACGCTGTCTTGACTTTGCATGAACCAGGATTGTAATTCCTACTTCTGATGAACACATAAAATCTTAATGACTTTAATGGCTTTTTCTTACAATGTACATACAAGGCTTGGGACTCATTAATTTTGATACATTAACTACAGAAAAAAGTAAGCGTACCGCCCACCCCTCCCAAAAAGAAAGCACATTTCCAGCTAACCTTTCTCAGTTCTCTCATTTCTGGTCTGCAGGTAACACTGATGTGCACACTCTGGCCCACAAAGTGGCAGAAAAGTCCCTAAATTGCGTTTGCCAACCACAAAGCATATGCACAAGATGTATTGATTATCATAGCATTTTAGGCCTAAAGTATCACAGCAAAGCAAAAAATCCTGCTGTGAGCAGGGACATCAGAGATTCTGTTAGCTACAGCTTCCCTGGGAAATGATCACCGTAAAAGTGTGAAAGTCTACGTCTCAGCTGACTGTTTAAGTATTTACTTAGGGGTTCCACTTTAGACCAAAATTTATCTCTGTTGAAAAGCTTTTGTCAAATATTACGATTTGATTGCAACATGCTGAATCAAGACAAATAATTCACACGGCTTGTAATTATTGGATTATTGTTCAAAAACTATATGTATTTATTAATGTTATGTTTCATTTCCCTGTTGTTCTTGTTTTCAAAGATGGAGCAAGGGCTTTACTTCTTACTTCCCACTGTATTTAAAAAAATAATTTATTGATTTTAAATAATCCAGTCCAAGTCTTTTTCAGTAGAAAAGAAGTTTCATATATATGAAACTACGCTTCACCTACTCTAAGTCTAGAATAATTCAGTTCATGTGAGACCACACAATGTGCTTTCGTTTTTGGACAAGCGATGATAGAATATTATTGATTCCTTGAACAAGAGGGAAGAGGTCTATTAGTTAAGCACCCTTCTTCCGCATTTTCAACCAGCTTTGATGCCCCGACATGTTTTCTTTCACTGCACAACATAAGCGGACACCTAATTCTCATTGACTAAACGTGCAAATAAGCAACAGAAAATTAGGTTTTAATTTTTTTTCAGTGGTTGTAACACCCCCTAGCAGAGTGACGTCGTGGGCAGAGCCATATTGCGCATATAAATAACCCACCATCGAGTACACCTAACTATTGGAAAATTACTCAATGAGAGAGATCTTTAAAAAAAACACTATGTTCTCACTTGCTGTGCAAAAGAAGTTATAAGTATGGTGTCCGACGGAAAACTGGATGAGAAAAGATTTCAGAGAAACCATTGATACGGCTTTTTTTATCACAAGCTCTTTGAAATCAAATTGCTAACAAAAATGCTATTTTAGATTGGAGAAATCACTTTGTTCAGAAAGACGAAAATAAAGTGGTAAAAAAATGGCACTGGAGGGGTCTGACCCGTGGATTTAGACCTTTATCAAATTTAAGAAATAAAACAAACTCTTCTATTTGTAATGTTTGTCTTTTGTCTTTTGTTTTTACTTGGAGCCTTGCCACAAAAGTTTGCTCAAATGTACACTGTGAATGTGCAGGTGAATGACAATAATGTCTGACTATGTCTATGTCTTAAGAATTAAAAACACTGAAGTATTTGGATACTTTTTTTGACGTTTCTCACAAGCAGTTGATATTTTTTTTCAAATGTAAACAGAGGGGAGAGATATTACCCTCAAAGGGCTAGTTGATTTCCTCTGTGCACCTGCTTCACCTGACATTTGTAGAGTGCTGCCTGTGTGATGCTATAAAGCCATCTGTTGATAGTATTGAGGTACTCTGTATATATAAACAAGCCAATGTCTCTATGTCCACTGCAGAGTACTCATGTGGTCATTGGTTCGGTAACGGCAAACATATTGGTTGCATGAAATGTCATTTGCATCTAAATTCATGTCTGAGCTCACCACTTTCTCTCCACTTTAACGTTCTCCTCCTGTGAGGCACATCTCTAATGACATGGTCCATGAAACATAAGTGCATTGCATGCTGTTAATGAAGAGGCTCACAATCAGCTATTCTGGCGGAAAAACGAAGACTAAAACACCGTGCAATCATCGAATACTTGTGAGCGAATGCACAACAGTGTGTTGCATTGACAGTTTTGATTTTAAGTTTAAAAACCTCAGTCACACTCACTTCACATCAAATGTGCAGGAATTTCCAGCATACCCTCACCAGCCACTTTATCTATTCAATAGCTTGTTGAGACAAACAGCTCGTCAGCCAATAGCCTGGCAGGGACTCAGAAGTCTTTAGAGCTCTAGACAAGGCAAGTTGCTGAAGATCAAGCTGAGCCTCATTAAATGGTCAGACCATCTTTATAGATGATAAGGTTGAAATTTGGCATAAATAACAGAAGTATAGATCCATCCTGCATTGCATCAATGTTTCAGTCTGTCGGTGCTGTAATTGTGCTTTTGTTCTTCTTCTTCTTGGCATGCTTGAGCCTCTAAGTACCCCCTAAGAATCGTTCAATGCAATCTCCAAACCGAACCTTAGTTTTGGTTGCTGACCACAGTGTACCCATCGTCTGATAACGGAAAATGCACCATGTCACACCGCTCAAAATCACCTAAACCGGTTTCTTGAGCATGGTATTGGAAATGTAGAATGAGTGGAATGAGAGATTTGCATAGTCAATTTGCAGTTTAGAAACCTGCAGCAACTGTGTAATGCCATCACTTCAATATGGAGCAAACTCTTTGAAGAATATCCATGACTCCTTGTTGAATCCCGGTTGAATCCCAGTCCAGAAAGCAAAAAGTGGTCCATCCCAAGATCAGCAACGTGTACCTGATCATGTGGCCAAGAAAAATTAAACCCATGTCACCTCAGGGATTTTAATTTGTGGGATGTTCATGTTGATACGCAGGAGGATCATGCTATAACCCTACCTACTCTTTGACCCAAAGCATATCAAACATAACAAACTTTAAGCATTCTCCTTGACTTCATGCTTGTTCTTAGTGTAGGTCACATTGCAGTGCATTGCCACATAAAGACCTGACATAGTTGCGATCTATACAAAGTGGAACTACAAAGCTTTGGTCTGAATTTGTTAATTTAGCCGCACAATCACCGTTTTTACCCCAGTTCTGAGGTGCGTCTGAGATCAATTTGTATTGGTACGGCCTCTTTAATGGAAAGGAGGCACTTCACACCCGGCCACTGCCTCCAGGTTGCAGAGCGTTCCACTCCCACTCCATTTGGCCATGTTTATAGTATGCTGGGGCACGGTGTAAAGAACAACCGGTCATTTTGACCTGTCCACTTGTAGCTTAGGCATTCTTCAGCTTGGACTACGAAATCGCTCCAAGAAATACAAAATGCCGTGTTTGTGAAATCGGTAAGTCCATGACCTTGTATAGCAGTTCCACAGCAAATACCATTACAAAATTGTTCAAAAAAACGTAACAGAAAACAGAGAAAACTGAACGGCTTGAAACATATGACCCAAACAAGTTTGAATTGCCTACGCAGCACCTTGACAGACTACATTCATATTTCCTGCATTCCTAGAGACTCCAAGTACACAACAAAATAGATTTAAACGATAAAAGGGGATTTTGCATGTGTCCCCTTTATCAATCTATTGTAATGTGCTTGTCCATAACAAAGGGGCTGCAAGGTAGAACAGTTTTTAGCATTAAATATTTAAACCAAGTCCTTCCTGCACATGGTTTGCATATTCCCCATGCCCATGCTTCCTCCTGCCACCCAAAGATATTTGTTATTTGTTCAGCTATTTGTTCGCTGAAAATTGCCCTTAGACTGTGTCATTTTGCTATTTGGTACCTTTACAGTAATAGTAGTTTCATACATGCTAAGGGAACATTGGCATGTATGAAATAATTAAATAAAGTTTGGTTATGTGGGTCCAATAAATAATAGCTATCAACATGAGTTTGCTTATACTTGTTTGGGTTTCATTGGGGGTCTTGATTCCAGGTCTAGAAAATAACAGCAGATTTTATAAGAGTAGGAGTTTACTTCTCAATCAACTCTTGTCTGAATTTAATCGAAAGTATGTAAAAACTTTTATGTGTGTTTTTGCTTTTACTTTTAAATAGATGCTAAATTAAAAATATGTTAAATTTGACTAATAAACGTCTTAGATTTCATCTCAGGTAATTGGTATTTAAATTAACTAATCTAGGCATAATTGAGCATAACTCCAAGACTTGATTTTTCAATACAATCCTTGGAATGTACGGAATACCTATTAGCAAATCAAGTAAAACTGATTTAAAATACATGTAAGATGTTAGGTTTTTTTATGTTAATTTAGTTCCTTAATTAATACAACAGAAAAAATAGCTCTTTTTGCATGGTTTAATTATATGGGTACACAATGGTTTGTTTACAGGTATAAAATAGGAGTCATATGTGATGAGGTGGCAATGTGTGGGTACACAATTGCCCAATGAAAAGGTGAAAGGTTGTGTATCTGTGCATGTCTGGCACAGCTGATCTCTATGTTGCTCTTTCACGGAGTGCCAACCTGGCCAAGGTGTATCCCACTTCTTGCCTACTGACTGCTGGAGATGTCCACCAGCTTTCCCACAAATTTGGTTAGGAGTATCCAAGTACAGAAATTGGATAGATAAATGTGCAAAAGTATAATTTGGGTAGGGCACCAAAACAGGATCAATCCCAGGGGCCCATATCTTTATCAATCAGACCCTGTATGGTGGTATCAGAGCCCGTGTGGCCTGAAGTGTGCTGGTATGTACAGTTCATATTGATGTGGTGCAGTAACCTACTGTGGATCGATATATCATGCTGTTTTACAATTAACTGCACAGCTCCAATATTAAACTCGGGCAACTGGTTAGGACCGGAGCAAAAAATAAAGATAAAATAATGCAGAGAAAATTCAAGAAAAGGTGCTGAACACACTGGGACATTTTTAGAAGAGCCTTTTAGAGTGGGATCATGAATGTGACACGGGGTGGCCTGTGGGTAAGTAATTGTGCGCACGCGTGTGGGTAACAGAAGGGGCAAATGGTAAATACTAATTAGTAGTGAGAAAGAGATTGGGTAGGGTAGATACAGTCACATAATAGCCCGTTTCATTGCTACAGAACACACACACACACACTCATCCAAATGCGTTATGCTAAATTTTGAGGAGTCTGCTCATAGCAGGTGCAGAACACGACGGGGTTTGCTGAACGAAAAATCAATTTGATAAAGTCCTGCACGACCGGTGCTCTCAGAGCCACGCAGCTTCGGTGTGAGGCAGGACATCAGGATCCGTGCGACGCGCCTGCAAACAGGACAATAAATGATTATGCGGAAGCACGCTTTATAAAGTTGACTGGCTTCCAAAATGCGCCGCATTTGCATTCCGATCCACATCAATCAGTGCATCCGCGCACTCGAACTAGTCGGAGAAAAAACATAAGGGGGCGTTATTTAATTAAAACGAGCGAGCGGATTTGCTTTGTGTTCATCTACCTAGACGGGTTTTCTAATTGCAGCAGCCCATTTGAAAATGTAATTTAAAAACGAGTTTTCTAATAAAGCTTGGGAACGCGAAATTGAGATCAGGAAAAAAAAATCACATTGCAGCTCTGCGACTAACTGCCGGCCACATTCCAGAAGCTTTTCAATTACTTCAATAACAATAAATAAATACATTTAAAAACACAGAGCGATGCAGCTTCTGTGACATTTTTGACGCAATCATCTGGTTTTCATCAGCTTCTACTAAGGAAAGAAGACACATTTTGAGCTGCATCATTAGAAATGGAGGCAACCACCTACCCTCAGCAAACAGACTAAAAGACAAACTTACCCATATCCGCTTTTCTGTTTTCGCTCCAGCCTACAGGTTTTAATGGCTCATTGTGCGCAACATCCGAGTCCGCATGATGCGCTCTCCACAGCCCACACAGGTACCGTCCTAATCCACCGGTCCGCTCTCCGCTCTCTTCGCGCAGCCGCCGACTCCAAAGCGCACCTGCCCTTTTTCACTCTCCCGGACCTGCGATGTCTTATCCGGTTTAGTTCTGCACCTACACTCGTCCGAGCAAACCGGAGCGAATGTAATTTACTCCCCGACTCCAGATTAAAGGCGTACAAAATCCGGCTTCAGGACTCTCTATCCATGCCTCAGAAGCAGGGCAAAGGATCAGCTTCTTCTTCTCTCTTTTTTAAGTAACAGCCAAAAAGAGCACAGCAGCTGGCGCAGACGGTAACAATGTCACATCCAAGTAAGTCATGTCAGCTTTACAAGCGCACGGAAATTCCGCGAAAATTCCGCCTGGAACTTCACACATGCGTCTTCGTGATTTTTTTCAAAAAGCAGGCCGTTATTTCCCATAAATATTTCTGGTAAAAGACCGTGTTCGTCTGTGTTCCGCGCGGCACAGCGAAAGAAAGTAAGCAGCAGGTTTATTCCCAAGTGAGTGTGAAGCGCTGTCAGCGAGTCTCTTGGGAAAGTCATCCAAACATCCCCCTTTTCTTTCTTTCTATTTTTTTTAATTTATTTATTTGCTCAACCATTCCAAGCGCTCTCTGCTAGGTTTGAAATGCAGCATGACGCCGCCGTTAATCACGTCTGCATGTCAAAGCAACTTTGTCAGGCAGAAGCGGAATGCCCTCTTCTGGCGAGAACGCGATCAGGGATCTAGTCCGAAGGGTTCATCACGTACTAAACCGTGAGGGGGGCACGGTCACCACAGAGAACTCACGCCCAGAGAGTTAAGGAATCTCTTCTCAGCTCCAATATGCCATGATATATCAAAGCAGCAGTGATCCTTCTAAAATATTATTAGTAGTTTTACATTCTTTCTCGTATTGCTTTCTGTGGGCAACGGCAGTTCTTACTGAATGCCCTGTGCTAAAAAAATAAATAAATAAATAAACATTATCTATCTATCTATATATATATATATATATATATATATATATATATATATATATATATATATATATATATATATATATATATATATATCTATATATATATATATATATATATATATATAGTCTCAAGAAAAAATTGATGTGGAAGGCAAGTGATACAGCTTTTCCTTTTCTCCAGTGCTCATGCCATCCCCTGGCAGAGTGATACCCGAGGCATGGAGCCATATTTATCATTTGACTTGTTTTTATTCAATTTATTTACAAAAGCCTTCATCTCATGTCACTTTAGCCAATAAACAGTTTGAGTTTATATCAGGTGTCTAAGCAATACAATCAAATGTTTATTTTAAATTTGAATTTGAATATGACTTCTTATAATTCGTGGCACAGTTACTAGCACTGTTGACTTGCAGCAAGAAAGTCCTGGGTTCAAATGCCAGCCTGGGGTCTTTCTGCGTGGGGTTGTCATGGTCTCCTGGTGCACGTGTGGGTACTCCGACTTCCTCCCACAGTCCAAACTCCAATAACTGCTGGCGATAGGCACCAATCCCTGCGACCCTGCACGGATAAGTGGGTATAGAAAATGAATGGATGGATAACTTGTTCTGCAGAGGCTGTGTTGCGTTTGACATCCAATAACTGCTGTGAACTCTGTATTTTCGCCTGGAAATTAAAAGGAGGCCCCTAGAGAACCGAGGAAAACGTAGCAAAGACTGTATGGTGCTATCCAAGGTGCTGAAATACAGAATCCTGGGTGGCTGAGATTACGGACAACTTTTTTGGCATGTCTCTCTCTCTCTCTCTCTCTCTCTCTCTCTCTCTCTCTCTCTCTCTCTCTCTCTATATATATATATATATATATATATATATATATATATATATATATATATATATATATCAGTGGCATACTCTTATTGTGAAAGGGTAAAAATTAAAACATTAATTTCAGTACACACATTCAGTGGGACATCTCACAAAATGAAATAATTGTTGTGGGGCTCTTTTCCTATGCTCACTCCATTTCAGCTCACCCCCGTAGGCGGTGTAATACACTTTAGGTCTGGGGAGGGATATGGCTATGTAAGAAGGTTGATTATGTGTCTGAATATGTGAATTTTAGCACATGTTTTGGATTATAATCCTACCAAAAGTTCAAATCACTATCTATTTTAAGTTTTCAGGCAGAACACATCAAATTGAATTTCACATCCCCTGGCATTTCTCAGTACCTTAGTATGAACCCAGTAGAGTTTAGCAAATGCCTTACCTTTATGTTTGTGATGATAGGATGCATGTGTTGTAGTGAGTAGCTCATGCACACTCTGATCCCTATAAAAGAGTAAAGGATACATTTAAAAAATGTTTCGATAATATTTTATCGGAATTGGTGAGTACCCATAATTACCTGGGAATGCTTGCCCACTCACTGAATTTCTTAATGGCTATTTCTTAACATGGGACTTATTTTTTAAATTAAAAGTTGGATTTTTCAAAAATATTCACAGTAAAATAATACTCCTCCAATAAAAGAAAACTCTAGTGGATTCTTAAAAATGCTAAAAAAGATATGATATTATAATAATAATTATCATTATTATTGAATTTTACTTCTACACTACTTAATATTCTGCAGAAACTTGCATTATAAATGCAATACCTCCCACTGAGTCAGCCGTGCTGCCTTTTAAAGGATGAAATAGGCAGCTGAATTCTTAATGTGCACTGCATCTGCTCTGGCTTACCAATTCATGTTTTCCACTGTTTTTAGATGGGTAACAAATTGAATAATAATAATATTAGTAAACATAAAAATAAAGCAATGATAAATGGAAAATAGAGTCTCTGAATGCAGATGCTTCCACACAGGTGCATCCCATGGTCCAACTCAGTGGTGAACAGAAATGCTAAGCTGGCCATATTGATAATAGATTTTTATTAAGATGGTGGAAGAATAATTCAATTCAATTCAATTCAATTCAATTTCAATTCAATTCAATTTTATTTATATAGCGCCAAATCATGAAACATGTCATCTCAAGGCACTTTACAAAATCAAGTTCAATCATATTATACAGATTGGGTCAGATTATACAGATTGGTCAAAATGTCCTATATAAGGAAACCAGTTGATTGCATCAAAGTCTTGACAAGCAGCATTCACTCCTGGGGAACCGTAGAGCCACAGGGAGAGTCGTCTGCATTGTACATGGTTTTGCTGCAATCCCTCATACTGAGCAAGCATGAAGCGACAGTGGGAAGAAAAACCACCCATTAACGGGAAAAAAAAACCTCCGGCAGAACCGGGCTCAGTATGAACGGTCATCTGCCTCGACCGACTGGGGTTACAGAAGACAGAGCAGAGACACAACAAGAGAGACAAAAAAGCACAGAAGCACACATTGATCTAGTAATCTGTTCTACATTAGATGGTAGTAACGGGTGAGCCGTCTTCTCTGGATGATGTCAAAGTTAACAGAACGCCAGACCAGGTGTACCTACTATGAAGAAAAAGAGAGAGAGCAAAAAGTTAAAAGCTGAAATGACGACAGTCATTTCAATGTAATACAATACAAAACTGGAGAACCGTAGAATGAAGAACAGTAGAAATCAGTAGAGTGAGAAAATTAGACCCTGATGTCCTCCAGTAGCCTAAGCCTATAGCAGCATAACTATAGAGGTAGCTCAGGGTAACATGAGCCACTCTAACTATAAGCTTTGTCAAAAAGGAATGTTTTAAGATTAGTCTTAAAAATAGATAGGGTGTCTGCCTCACGGACCAAAACTGGGAGTTGGTTCCACAGGAGAGGAGCCTGATAGCTAAAGGATCTGCCTCCCATTCTACTTTTAGAGACTCTAGGAACCACCAGCAGACCTGCAGTCTGAGAGCGAAGTGCTCTGTTAGGAACATACGGAGTAATCAGAGCTCTGATATATGATGGAGCTTGATTATTAAGGGCTTTATACGTTAGAAGAAGAATTTTAAATTCTATTCTTGATTTAACAGGAAGCCAATGAAGGGAAGCTAAAATTGGAGAAATATGATCCCTCTTGTTGATTTTCATCAGAACTCTTGCCGCAGCATTTTGGATCATCTGAAGACTTCGAACTGCATTTTGTGGACTTCCTGATAGTAAAGAATTACAATAGTCCAGCCTTGAAGTAACAAATGCATGCACTAGTTTTTCAGCATCACCCCTGGACAGAATGTTTCTAATTTTGGCGATATTCCGGAGGTGAAAAAAGGAAACTCTGGAAACCTGTTTAATATGGGATTTAAATGACATGTCTTGGTCAAAAATAACACCAAGATTTTTTACTTTATTACCAGAGGCCAAGTTAATGCCATCCAGATTCAGTGATTGATTAAGAAGTTTATTTTTTGAGGACTCTGGCCCAAAGATTACAACTTCTGTCTTGTCAGAATTTAAATGCAGGAAATTTAAAGTCATCCAGCTTTTGATGTCATCAAGACATAACCAGTAGTTTTGAAAGATGGTTCTGTTTTTGGGACACAGATGGTAATAGCTGTATTTGAGCATGTCTGCTAGGTATGGGGCTTATATAGCAACAAAATAAACATAAAAATAAATTAATTAATAAACCCAAAACCGCAACAAACCAACATCACCGCATGCAGCATGAAACACTGAAGCTCCTTAAGTGCATTTGCACTACTTCCATTTAGTTCTTCCCAATTGCTGCCACATACTTACTCAGGACAAGGGACTGCATTAAACTCAGTAACTATATACATTTAATCTGGGTTTCCTTAGACAGACAACTAGAGAAACATCCTATATTTAATTTGACCAATTTCCAATTTTAGTCTGATATTTTGACTCTGAGTTGCTTCAATCAGAAATATTCTTTATTCCAATAACTATATCACATGAAATAATAAATCTGCTGCAGATTATTTGACACAGAAAATAGTTTTGAAGCTAACAGAAAATGGAGGAATGACAAGATTATCATTCATAAATCAAAACATCACATTTTTTCCGACTTTTATTCAACTAAAAGTGAAAACAAGCTCATACATTAAATTGGTGTATTGATAAAAAGTAATTGTGGAAATGTTTGTCTCGGGCTTAAAATGAAAGTTAAAAAAAGATTCTGCCCGTGACTGATTATGTCTAATCAGGGGAAAACGAGTGATATTTAAGTGATTAATTTAGGCATCTCTAATATTTTGGACTAATTGGATTGTAAACAATAAGATATGAATTTGATTGGATTTTGAGTGGAAATTTGTTGTGAATTGGAGTTTAATGAACTGAACAGAATTCTAGAATGGCTAGATTATTTTTCTGTGTTATGTATCAAGTCAGAGGCCTGTTGAGATTGTATGATTAGCATAGATCAATAGAATAGAAAACAAATGGAATATCCGGACTACATAGGTGTTGTATACAAAAACTTTTGTTTCTTCTTAAAACGTCATATGTATATTTACACAGCAAAGCAAACTTCCATGTCAAGTGCACATGGTTCAGTTATCACTACACATTTTTTTTTGTTTTTTTTAAATAAAGTTTCAGAAAAAAATTACTCAAGCTGTTTCTGTTGTTTAAATAATTTCAATGAGTTGCCAGATAAGGTGCCACAATGATACCCCTCCAGTCACAGTTGCATACTGCCTGTCAGCTGTAAGAAGGCTACTAAACCAACCATGAAATATTTCTGGTAACACTTGGTATACTTAAGTTACTTCATAAAGGCTACAACAGCAACAACGTTCAAGATCTAAACCTGTCATGTGTTTATTCCAAAAATTGTTTCAGTCATTGAACAATTACGCACAACTTTATGTACTTTATGACATAAAAAACAATACTTGTTATTGTGAGGTTGTAATGCATCAAAATAGGATAAAGTTTAAGTGGCATAAATATGTGTTCTAGGTACTGCAATGAAATAACAGTGTTTCCTCTCAGCTAGGGGGATCTTAATGTTCAAAGACTCTTGTGAGACACTCCTATATGCACTTAAATCCATTTAAGTCTGCCACTTTTTAAAGGAGTAAAGCAGTTAATAAAACTTTCCAAAACACTTTTTCATTTTTAAGCTGGATCCTTTGAACCTCTTGCAATAATTAGTAGAACACAACCGCCACCTTTTGTTCCATCTTCACTTGGCCAAATGGTCAACTTTCTTCTTAACTGCTAGCAGTGACACAGATCACTGTTAGTCTCTTATGAGTCAACGAGGGCAGCTCCCTTGCCAATTGGCTTTTGTGTTCTTGCATTAAGCCTTTCTTGATAATTAACTACTAGTTGTAGAATACCTGCCTGGTGAGCATTGATCATATTCTTATTTCATGCTTTTGTTGCTGCTCTCCTGTGTACAGAGCACATCTAAAAAGAAACCAGACATTCTCTTAGACTGTCTTAGGATTCAGCATCCTTTCACTGCACCTCAGCGTCTCTTTCAGCTCCCATGCAATTTGGTTGATGACTTTACTTCTGGATCGGGTTCAACAAGCCGAGGCCATTTTGCTGACAGCGGTGAAACAATTAATACTGTGTGAAGTTATGGAAATACACACTATGGTAGCCTCCAGGCAACAGCACTGGGTTTCTCTTTTATCCTTACAAGAGATATAACTGTATAGTATTACCCTGCCAATGAACCTATTGTTGGTTTAAGTGTCTGTAGGGTTTGAATGTCAGCATATTTCATGTACTGTTGTACTGATGTTGTCTTCAGATACACACAAAACTGCAGTGCATTGCAAAAGTTTTCACACCCCTTGCCTTTTTATTTTGTCACATCCCTGTGGTCTTTAATCTTAATTGATGTTATGGATCTGCATAAAATATGTGGTGAATACATTTTATGTGAAGTGAAATTAGAAGATCAGATCCATCATCACAGCAAAACTGCTGAGAGAAGGCTGGCCACGAAAACTCACAGACCATGCAAGGAGAGTATTTATCAGAGCGGCAGCACAGAGACCGAAGGTAACCCTGAAGGAGCTTCAAAGCTGGTCTCCGACGAAAATGCTGTGTCTGGTGCAAACCCAACACATCCCATCATCTCAAGAACACCATCCCTACAGTGAAACATGGTGATGGCAGTATCATGCTGTGGGGATGTTTTTTCTTTTTTTTCATTTTAGCAGCAGGGCTTGGGCACTAGTCTGAGTCAAGGGGAAAACCAATGGTGCTAAATAGAGGTACATTCTTGAGCAAAACCTGTGTCAGTCTATTCCAGCAGGACAATGACGTGAAGCATACTGCAAAAGCAACATCCACCCATCCGTCCGTCATCCATCTTCCACCGCTTATCCGGGGTCGGGTGGCCGGGGTAGCAGCCTTAGTAGGGAGGCCCAGACTTCCATCTACCCAGCCACATGCGCCAGCTCCTCCGGGGAATCCCACGGCGTTCCCAGGCCAGCCGAGAAACACAGTCCCTCCAGCATGTCCTATGTCTTCCTCTGGGTCTCCTCCCGGTGTGAAGTGTCTGGAACACCTCACCGGGGAGGTGTCCAGGAGGCATCTTAACCAGATGCCCAAGCCACCTCAACTGGCTCCTCTTGACGTAGAGAAGCAGCGGCTTTACCAAAAGCAACATGACCTAGTCAAAGCACAGACCTCAATCCAATTTAGAATCTGTGGTCAGACCTGAAGAACACTGTTCACCAGTGAAAACCATGAAACGTGACAAAGATGCAGCAAGTTTGCTATGAGGAATTGGCAAAAATCCGACAATGTGTTGCGAGCTCATACAGACTTATCCAAAGTGACTGAAAGCTGTAATCATGGCAAAAGAGTAGTGCGTGTGTGGGTGTGGGATGGGGGGGGTGGTGGGGGGGAGGGGTTAACAGCTATGCTCACTGAGGTATTCTGTTAGTTTGTCCTATTTGACGTTTGTAAAAAGTGTAATATAGCTTCAAAGATGTAGACATGTTCTGTAAATGAAATGGTGCAAACTGTCAATCATTTTAATTTTAGGTTGTAATAAAAAAAAATTAAAAACAAGGAGGTTGAATATGTTTGCATACCACTGTTAAATGGTGCATGGCCTCTTGGCCATGCAGAGATCTACATTTCATGTGGACGAATCAGTTGTTAAGCGAACCACAAATATGGACTTCTTGCAAGCATGGCAAGAAGAAAGCCATTGTTCAAACGTAGTCAAAAAAGTCTAATTTGCAGTTTATCACAGGCTTATCACATGTAGAGTACACGACGTATGGAAGAAGGTTTGCCATGAAACATAAGAGTGGTAACAGCTTGAAATGACAATGCATTTTTTTTGGCATGTCATAATGTGAACATGTTTAAGGGGTATGAATACTTTTGCAATTCATTCAACCTTTAGATGAGAAAAAAAAGAAAGAAACAGGGTATTGCTGGACAAAAATGTTTCACCATGTTCAGGTGTAACAGGTTTTTGAAAATATACAATAAATATAATTTTACATTCATTATAAATTCCAGATGATAAACTATATTTCGTTAGCAAAATTGACCATTCTTTTGTAACCCTGATTGTGCTTGTTGCCTGGCAACGTTCATACAAAATGTTGAATAAGCTTTCAGGTAGCAACTCTTGAGGCCTTGTGTGATTCAGTGCCACTGCTGACAATCTGCTGCTGATGTCTCTTGTTGGACTGATCTTGTGTTTCTTGTATGATGTGATAAGTGGACTGTAAATGCAAAAATCCCTCCAAAGTTGGGAATGGCTATTTTATGCTTTATCAGTCATGAATCTGTATGTATAACCCAAAGCTACCTAATACTAAAGATGAAGAAATTTATTTCTACATTAATCTGTATTAATTTCATAAGGGACATGACTGATAAAAATAGTTATTGGTTTATAACACATACACTAACACTCTAGATAAATTAGTCAATAATACATATTTGGAAAAACGAACAAAAGAAAATGTTAATTTTTAAATATTTATGGAGAATGTGTGTGAAATTATTCATATAAGATCTATCTATATACATCAGAAGTTATTTTCAGGTAATCTCCTGGGCTGAGAGACTGTTGTGTTGTGTCCCACCTGTGCTCACATTAGGACTTATTCTTCCTGGAGTTTATTTATGTCCCCTTTGATCACGACGTACCTTGAGGCAGTTTTCCGCTGGAGTTTCGCAGGTTCTCATGAGAAGGTGAATCATCAAACAAACATCGAGAGACAGCTTAAGTGGTGATTTCTGAGACATGTAAAAGAGAAAGGAAAAAAATACCATTGCACTTTATTTCCACTTGGGTGTATAAAAAAAACTTCAAAATCAATGCAATTCCTCTAGCAGCAATCTGAACTCCCACATGGAAAGATTGTGAAAAAACAAACAAACTTTGAACTGAATGCATGTGATTAGCAGAAAAAAAATCATGCATGGGGAAGTAATTGGTTTTACCTATATCACGAATGGCACATGTAAGTCAAATGTGTATTGATGTTTGTAAGTTAGAACAATAATTTGAAAAGATTAAAACAACTGAAACTGCACACAACAGGGCTGGATGAGTATTAAATTATGCTACTACAAAAATATATATATATATTATATTAAGGGTTCTTTGAATAATAGAGCCACCTGTGATTTTTAATTTATTAAAATTGTTTTATTTTCTACTAATAAACATATTTACCATATATATTCAAATTACAGTTTGGATTTCCCAAAATCTTTCAGCGTGCGGCTATAAAGCTTCAATATAAGGCTTATTTCTTTATTTTATGTATTTTACACATCTTAACCAGGGGTACCGATAAAAGTGGAGGATGATATCAATAAATACATTTACCCTGGGGTTTCCATAGCAGCTGTGGTAGTTGTAAGTCTCCCTTCTGCAGGTCGTCTCCATTAACCTTTACCCCAAGCTGATTTACAATCTGGAGTGTTGTGTTTCATATAGTGTTGCTCAGGTTGGAGGTGGGATGTGGGGGTTTACAGAATATCCGACATAATGAGGACACAAAGTGTGTAAATAAGCAGAATGAAATATTTCTCCATGAACTGGTGGAGATAAATTCAAATACAACGTTCTTATTTCATGAATGGTCCTACATGTGTTACCATTAAAGTGTTTAGAAAGTACATTGTATATATATATTTAAATATAAATCTGCTATACAAAAATATATGTACCCCTTAAACTTTTTCACTTTTGGTTACATTGCAACCATGACCTCCAGTGTATTTTAATTAGATTTGACATAATAGACTATGATAACATAATTGCATTGTGTCGAGAAATTGTGCCAGCCCTGAAAGAAAACCTGTTAGTGGTTGTAAAAGCCTTGAGATTTGGGTGGAGTTTTACCTTACAGCAGTACATCAACCCTGAACATACAGCCAGAGCTACCATAATAATAAAAAATGTGATTGCATTAACCCAGTAATATGACATTTATTCAAGAAATTAAAAACTAAAATGTATAAAGTTTTCTAACTGTGGTTTGTACAGGGGAGGAGCAATCAGCGCTTGTTCCTCACATCAAAAACATTCTAGGTTTGAATCACTCCTGCTTCCTCCCACCTGCCAAAACAAGCATTTAGGTTAAGCAGCCACTGTAAATTGTTCTCAGATTTGGTTATAGGTGTCTACATGCGTTTGTCTTGTGTGTATTTGTGTGGTCCAGTAATGGACAAGTGACCTATTTAATGTTTACTCATTGACTGCGAGAGACCGACACCAGCCCCCTGCAATGATTAAGTGATTTAAATGGATACCTTGAGCTGTTCAACTAATAATTGGCTTAAACTCGCTAGAGCTTCCTTAAGTTCAGAAAATGGAGGTAAGTAAATGTTTTTCAGTGCAGATAGAGCTTGTGCACAGCTTTATATATGAAACTAAATAATGTTTTTAATTGGGTTATGGATGACATATTTATATGACACTTGCTCTGAAAACGTGTCTGCCCTCTTACATATTTTTTTTTTCTTTTTGTCTCACTCAAGTATTCTACATAAGCATTTTTTAGACAACAATACCCTTACTAAAGACAAAAAATACAGCTTTTAAATAGTGATTAGATACCTTGTTTTCAATTTATGCGTAAAAGCAAATAAAATATCCAAATTAACAGAACCTTCTGTGATAAAGTAATTTCCCACTAAACCTGAAACAGGTTGAGCCTCACTTGGCAGTAACAGCTGTTATCAAGCCTTTGAGATAATTGATGTGAGTCTTCCGCATCCAGGTTGGTGATTCATGTGAGTCCCAAAGCTTTAGAAAGTGCTTTGTAAATGTTTCCAAATAGATAGTTGATAAACAGATTGTCTCTTAACTGTTCTTGAATTTCTTCAGATTGGGGCATAATTTGATTCTAATTGAGACCTTTTATCCTGCTTCCTACTGTCAGACAGATTGTGCTTAAGTGATTTCTGGCAGTAATCAGGACTGACTGTGGTTGTAGTGAAATTAACCAAAAGTATGGTTAACTATGGTAAATTCATCATTTATTTGCTCAGGTTATCCTTGTCTGATGTAGAGATATGTTTGATGATGTGAAAAATTCAGCGCTACAAAAGAAAAGAAAGAAAAAGCAGAATAAATTTGTGATTGGGAATAGCAGATTTTTTACCTTGCGATGGGAACCTGATAATAAAAAATTTTGGACACATAAAACTTTAAGCTGCACATCTTCCCACACCTGTGACAGGCAAAGCAGGTACACAAAAGTGGCAAATGTATTTCCATACCACCTGATCTGTGTGATTTAAAACTGAGGTAACAGGTGAGGTAGGGGCAGTGTTGTCTTATTCTATTGTGGCCACGTACAGCTGGGAATAGTTCTTGTTACTCCAGCCCTTTCTACATATATATATATATATATATATACATATATATATATATATATATATATATATATATATATATATATATATATATATATATATATATATATAAAATTGTTCGTACTTCTATTGTAACCAGTCCATGCTAGGTTACAGCACAAGTCCATCACCATATAACACAGAAAGGTTTCTTGGATTAGTGTGTGCTTCTGCGCTTTTTGTGTCTCTGACTTCCAGTCAGTCGAGGCAGATGACCATTCACCATGAGCCTGTTTCTGCTGGAGACTTTCCCTCCTGTTACAGGGGAGTTTTCCTCTCCACTATTGCTTCATTCATGCTCAGTATGAGGGATTGTGGAAAGCCATCTGCAATGCAGACGAGTGCAATTTGTCTGTATGATTGAATTTGACTTTGTAAAGTGCCTTGATGACAGGCCCTATTGTTGTGCAATAAGCCATGGAGGATAAAATCAGACTATAAGTTTAAAGAAATTTGACTTTTACAGGCCCCCAGGGGACTGCCCATCACAGCAGGGGTGTGCCAACACTGCTATGTACACTGCTATGTACCAAGCCCCTTCAGATTCATCCGCCTCTTTGCCTGTGGACCCTCGAGGAGAGAGGAGTTCTACTCTGGGGAGACGAGTCACCACATGGGGTTCGGAGACTCACAAGCATCTGCAGGGTCGACCAAGCTGAGTAAAGACTGAGTACAGTCAGTTTTATGTAAAACTAACATCAAAATCAAATCAGCAGTGGTCTGACTAAGCTGTTCAAGAGAAAGTTGACCTGGGAGCCGAGCAACTATCCTCTGGGAGTGCAGAGACCCCCACACTGCGACCCCCCTTCACAGGCCAAACACAGACCACCAGAGATCCAGGTTGGAACCTTTTGATCCCAGGCCGGGATTCACCGACCAGCCAGCCTGAGCTGCTTTCATCCCGGATGGCTTATTGCCACAACCAGACAACAAGCTTTACCCTGCTTCAACTGCTACCAACTGGATGCCCAAAGTCAACCGAACAGACACAAAGGCTGAGGTTTGGCACTGTTTGGCAAGGAAAGTTCAAAATGGTTTACTTTCATTGGTTTTTACTTAAGCTTTGCTCAAAGTGAAAAGACCTGGAGCTAGCAGGCTAACTCCCGCTAATGTTCTCAAAACAAAGCATTGCTGATTTGTTTGGTACAACTGTAAAAACACACTCAAACTTTATTTCCAAAAGAGTTTTGTACGATGGGATATTAATGTTTGTGTTTTCAGTTCGCTCATTACTTTTAAATAGATTTTAAAAGCCTTTTTAAATGAGCAGTGAATGTCCGCTAGCATAGCGCTATTAGCTTCCCAGATAAAATTTGTGCTACCGCCCTAGTAAATGCAACTACGGTTTGTTTAAACATAATGTTTGTCTTGTAGTTGCTTAGTAGTTTAGTCAAGTTTCACTGGCCTAGTAGACAGGATTTGTTGATAGAAACACACAGTGTTAATTTGGATAAATAACATTCTATAGTGGTCTTCTCTGGATGTTCATTTATTTCTGTTAATCAATTCTTGAACTAGAAGTTGTCACTCCTTTATTCTTTATGTGAGCATAGTTTACTTTTAAAAGAATGCCAGTGCTCAAATCACCCTTTCAACTATTGTCCTAATATCAGCGGTTTGGGCCGGACAATACCTAACAGACCAAGAGTTATTAATTAAAACATTAAATAACTTAAAACCATGCATAATGGCACAACATTATATAAATAGAATTGAATTAAAATTGATTTGAATTGATAAGCAGCAGAGGACAGCCGTTGTGATCAATGTGGCCATCCCGAGTTATGGAAACATCAGTAAAAAAGAAAACTGGAGAAACTGAAGAAATACCAAAGGCTCAGGGAAGAACTAGACAGAGCCTGGAAGGTGAAGACAACAGTAGTGCCCGTGGCCATTGGAGCACTTGGTGCAGTAACCCCCACTCTGGAGAAGTGGCTCCAACAGATACCAGGAGAAATATCAGACATCCCAGTCAATTAGAGTGCAATTTTTGGAACAGCTAAGATACTAAGAAGAACCCTAAAGCTCCCAGGCCTCTGGTAGAGGACCTGAGCTTGAGATATGGAGAGCCACTCACCCTGCTCAGGAATATGAGGGGTGGATGAGAGAGCAGATAATATTATATATATAGTGGGACAAAAACAAGAGACATTTGATGAATTGAAAAAAATCAAACAGGTATAAGCCAGTTGTAGTTGTAAACACTGCAACACACTCCTACACATAGCAGATATGTTTGTCTTGTAAAACATGAAAACAAATAGGATTTGGAATTTTACTGAAAGGTTCCACTAAATATTTGTATGGTGCTTTTCTGAGTAAACTATTTCTCATTTGATTTTCTTCTCACAAAGTACTTGATCTCTTGCCTGTTTCATGTGTTTTCTCTTGGCAAAGATATGAGAGATAAGAGGTGGGCATCTGTGAATGGCAGTGCCTTGCCATCTGTCATCTGCCCATGGGTTCTCTGTGGACATAAGCTCACATGGGTAGAACATGGGCAGGATCAGAGTCTCTTGTTTAGTTCAAAATGTCTGACACAAATTATAACAATGAAGGCAGATTATAAAAGCAAAATAAAACAACATGATTTTATACTGGCGTGCTAACAGATGGAAATAATTCTTTGAATAAATGACATTGTGTTTAGACCTTACAGTATGACAAAAACCTTTTACAACCATTCAGGGTCAAAAGCATAGACAGAAAAAAGTCTACTAATCCCATTGTGAGAGAGAAGAATTTACATAATGCGAGATGATAAAGATCTTTAAACTCTGCAGATCAATGAGGTGCAATTATAGGCCACTGGAGTTTCTTATCTGGCTCAGTACAACTTTTTGCTGCCTTTGGTCTTCCACTTTCATTAAAAAACCCAATGTGATTAGGCTACTTGATTGGCACAGTTGAAGATTATCACACAATGCAATCTCTCTTTGCCTGCTTACTTTTGTGTTCAAAGACACTGGGAAGCATCCACAAGGACAAATTTTATGATAGTGCCAAATAACGGCTGCAACAAGGCAGGCTATTATTTGTATCTCATTATTTTCTGTAATTCTGGCAATGTTAATGACTTTTTTGCTTTTAACCTCTTTTTAAATGGGCCCACTATTTAAAAAGGGGCTATTATCATGTTTTTTTGTTTCTCCTTAATCTTCCAGTTTTTTTTTTTTTTTGGGGGGGGGGGGGGGGGGCGATGGGAACGGTGTGGTGTGGGGCTGCAAATTTGTTAAAGTGTGTTTGCCTGTGAGAGACTCAAAACCATCTAACATTATCGCCAGAATATGTAGAGGAGAAAATCAGCATTTAAAACAGTGCTGTGATAAAGTGGGCGAGAACACCATTTGCCTTGGTTTATTATTTTCAGGTAACATTCTTGTTTGCTTAATTTAGCCATATCTATTTATTCTGCAGTAAGCAAGTCTATACTATCCCGGCTTTTTTATGTTTTGCATTTTTACAGATTATTTAATGTAACATCTTGGTTTAAATCAATTCACAACTCTAGATTGTATTTATTGTTTGATCATTTAAGTTGTGCATTTCATTTTGGTGAACTCACCTTACTTACCTGTGTTTCAGAAGGAAGTGTTTCCTCACTTCCTGTAATTATAGCTTATTGTTTTGAGCTGATGTCAAACACTGTTTGAATTTGACAGTGTCAAATTTAGCCCTTGTGTTGGTCTATTTGTGTGTGAATTTAATTGTATAATGTTATGGCCGCAATTTGAAAGATGTTGCCTATAACTGATTGAAAGTAACATCAGTGAGTCAAACCTTGAACTATTTAGTCTTCCCTGTTTATGGAAGATTTCATTGGAAGCCATTTTTTCTGCCAGAACTTGAGGGTATTTAAATAGAGAAAATTGAGATGTTCAAGAAGAGAGAACCAGGTTAGTGTAGTTGAGTGTACTTAATGTTAATTTTGGTTGCAGTTCAGATATGATCTGTAGAGCCATGTTAACCTCTGATTAATTTTTTGGATTCTTGTAACTGTTTTTTTCACCATTTTTGTTGTAAACCACCTGCTATACTGGGCATGATCTGCCTACTGCCTTATTCAGCCACTTTGGCCAGGCTATCTCACAAGTGAACACAAAGACACAATGTCAGGCACATTTTATTGGCATTTCTGATAATGATGTGTAAGGTCGTGAAATCAATTAATCTTTTATTAATTTTGTTTTGTTTAATTTCACACAGTTTTAGAACAATCCAACAATTAATTTGAGCACAATTATTCAGTGGGAACAATGGAACTTCATATATACTTTTCTAAAAAAAAAAAAAAAACAGCTACTTTAAGGGAGCAATAATTGACATATTTGTTTTATAGAAAGAACTATAAAAATAGTGATGTGATGAACTAAAGGTATCTTTTTAGGTGGACTTTCATACAGTGTTGTATAAAGTACTGAAATCTCGGAGTCAAGTAAAAGTATAAGTACCTCTCCAAAATATGACTTTGGTAAAAGTCCAAGTAACTGACTGAAATGTTACTTGAGTAAAAGTCTTAAAGTATCTGAAATGTCTTGTACTTAAGTATGAAAATTACTGTAAAAATATATGTACTCAAGTAATGTAATAAAAAGTATAAGTAAAAAGTAAAACAAAGCAAATGCAGTTTGAATGACATTTTTTAGATATTGGTAAACTTTGAAAGTCAAATTCAGTTAAAATAATATAAACAACCAAGTGCAGGAGAAATCTAGACCAAGTTTAGACAGAAAATACAACCTTTTTGTAAGCTTTCAGTTTTCCTTCTTCAAGTAAGGTCAGTGCTAAGCAACCAACACACAACCAAGTGCAGGCAAAGGTGGTGTATACTAAGAACATGGTGAAGTGATAAACCAGGCTTAGTTAACCTACAGGAAGTGATAAACCTGCTAATAGATACACCTGCAGGCCGGCCAGGTGACAGACTTAGACTTAGACTTAGACTTTCTTTATTGTCATTTTGTATACACAGAGTGCACACAGAACGAAATTTAGTTTTTCACACAGCTCAGAAAGATTGCAGTAACTCTACAGGATACCTTGCAGTGAATTACAGTACAGGATAAAAAGTGCAGTGATAAATCGCAGTCACTTACAGGATAAGTTTCAATAGATTTCCGGATAAAGTGCAGCAGTGAACAGTAGGCAGTTGAAATATAACCAATGTAAAACAAATATAAACAATATGCAGTAAGGTGCATCAGTGATTTACCAGTAGACAGTTGTGCAGCGAGGTGCAGCAGTGATTTAAAAGTAGGCAGTTGCATTGTAAACAGTTTTGCAGTACGTTTCCGGGTAAGGTGCAGCAGCGATTTTGCAGGATACGATACAAATGTGCAAATCAGCTAGTCGAGTGTGGTACACAGTCCGTTTTTATACTTCAGCAGTTCAGCAGTCTGATGGCAGAAGGGAAAAAGCTCTTGCAGAACCTAGTGGACCTGCAGCGGATGCTGCGGAACCTCGAGGGCAGCAGGGAGAATAGTCTATGGTGGGGGTGTGAGGGGTCCCTGATGATGTTACGGGCTCGAGACACACAGCGCTGCAATGAAATGTCTTTTATGGAGGGAAGAGGAGCCCCGATGATCCCTTCTGCTGTCCTCACCACTGTCCTCACGTTCTTCCAGTTGGAGGCACTGCAGCCTCCACACCACACAGAGAGACAGCTGGTCAGAATACTCTCTATGGTGCTTCTGTAGAAGGTCGTGAGGATGGGCGGGGGCAGGCGGGCTCTCCTCATCCTCCGCAGAAAGTACAGTCGCTTCTGTGCCCTCTTCACCAGTGACATGGTGTTCACAGTCCAGGTGAGGTTGTCCGTGATGTGCACCCCCAGGAACTTGGTGCTGCTGACCACCTCCACCGCTGAGTTGTTGATGAGCAGTGGAGCATGGTGAAGCCGGTTTTTCCTGAAGTCGACGATGATCTCCTTCGTCTTCTCCACGTTCAGGATCAGGCTGTTGTCTCTGCACCAGCCCACCAGCTGCTCCACCTCCTCTCTGTAGTCCTGGTCGTTGTCGTCTCTGATCAGGCCCACCACCGTTGTGTCGTCTGCAAACTTCACGATGTGATTGGTGGTGAACCTGGGGACGCAGTCGTGTGTCATCAGGGTGAACAGCAGGGTGCTCAGGACGCAGCCCTGAGGGGAGCCCGTGCTGAGGGTGATGACATCAGAGGTGTTCTGTCCGACCCGGACTGACTGAGGTCTGTTGCTAGGGCCCGGGACAACACAGTCTTTTTCACTCTCTACACCTGCCGCCAACACACCACACACACAAATCTCTGTATTTTATACTGGATATTTTCAACCCAGCTATTGAATTTAGTGCACTAGATGATCTTTTCTTCATAAGAGAAAAGCAAGCACTGCAGCCAAAATATGGCCTTTTTTGACCTGCTGTATATCAGCCAGTCCATAACAATTTTTCCCTTCCATTGCAGGAGGTAGAATATGTTAGATACTTTGGGAATTCTCTGCCCTCTGAATCTGCTAGCTCCGGCCCTGGTTTATACTAATTTACTAATGGACAGTGTGGAAATCTATGAACAATAAAACCAATGTAAATAGTGTTCCTTTGTTTTATTTGTCTTTATCCTAATTCTAGAAGTAGAAATAGTCAAATGAATAACACTATTATTTTGTGGAACCCTAATCATACTATTATAACTATGCAAAGGTCTAAACAAGAGTAGCAACTGCCTCAAATAGTCGAAGATAAATGAAAGCAACAATAACAACGAAATAATGGGAAAAGTGACACCTTTTTCAGACGGCTGTGGCTAAGAATCTGACTTTTTCAATAGTCTACAGTCTTTGCTTTTCCATCTTTCCAGCAGTCTTCAGAACTCCTGCCTGGCACAGAATATTTATTTTTTATAGAGGAGATTAGGTTTTTGCTGATAAAATGTGTTATACTTCAGAATTAAATGCTAGTTTGAGATATTAACGTTGTTTACTTACATTTCTCAAGTTCAACAATTCAAAACTCTCTGCTGCTTCTGATCAGAACTGCACTCAGCAGCTTTCACCTATTTTAGTGCTGATAATATTTAGTTTCTTAACTGGGACTAGTTTCGTAGTCTAGTATTAATTGTGGTAACCGCAGTATGCCAGAAATCTCGTGCTCCAAGCACGTACGCACATGCACGCACACACGTAATAGAAAACCGCCAATCAGGAAGAGGGAAGGCGGGATTTAAGGCTGCACAACCAATGAGAGTGGAGTTAAAGGGGGGCCTCTACCTTGTCAATCAAAGGCCAGGCGCGTTAGTGATTGGCTGCTTGGAGCGCCAGGCCCCACCCCCGCTGGCGCACAGCAACTTTGAAATGACACGCCGAGCGCTTCAAACGGAGGCATGTACGCACGTCTGGCAGAGCCGAACAGACACTTTTTTTATAACGAGTAACTAAACCAAACGTTGAAAATGTATCGGAGTAAAAGTATGCAATTAAGTTCGGAAATATAGTGAAGTAAAAGTAAAAGTAATCAAAAAAAATTATACTTGAGAAAAGTATAAAGTACTCCAAAATATACTTAAGTACAGTAGTGAAGTATTTTTACTTCGTTACTATACAACACTGCTTTCATATGACGTCACACACCATCATAGCCTCCATCCAAATACCTTTATAGAGCAAGGAGTCTTCAGTCCTTTCTCTATAAGGCTAAAAACTCTTTAGTCTTTAGCCGGAAGTGCCTCAGCAGCCCCCAAAATAGTGCAGTCAGAAAGGAAGGAAGTAGGAAAAGTAGAGTGTATTCTCTCTCCTGCAACTAGTTTTGCCTAGGAACCCCTCAAGGCCACTTACCGGGACTAAGAACCCTCAAGATATGGATGTGCCAACATTTTGTTCAATTAAATAAAAGCAAAACTGAAGTAATAATTTTTGGAACAATGGAGGAGCAATGAAAAGTTAGCACACAGCTTCAGTTGCTTCAGCTAGTAACCACTGATTAGGCCTGAAATCTGGGTGTAGTGTTGGACTCAGACCTGAACCTCCAAAAGCATCTAAACACAATTACAAAGCCGGCCTTCTATCACCTGAAGAACCAGGATTAAAGGACTAATGACTCAGCAGTATCTGGAAAAGCTAATCAATACATTTATCTTTAGTTGAATTTATTACTGCAACATTGTATTTACAGGTCTCCCAAAAAAACTGATCAGACAACTGCAGCTAATCCAGAACGCTGCTGCCCGCATCCTCACTAAGATTAAGAAAGTAGAGCACATCACCCCAGTTCTAAAGTCCTTACACTGGCTCCCTGTATCTCAGAGAATATACTTCTGTCAGTCTATAAATCCCTGAATGGCTTAGCACCTATACACCCCAGGGTTATTATCAGTGTATAAACCCTCCAGACCACTAAGGTGTTCTGACTCTAGCCTACTCTGCATACCCAGAACCGGAACCAAACATGAAGAAGCAGCATTTAGTTCCTATGCTCCACTTATCTGGAACAAACTTCCAGAAAACTGTACTGAAAGCCTGAGTTCTTTTAAATCAAGATGAAAAACACATTTGTTTAGGATTGCCTTTGACTGTTCTAGTTAAACTGTGTTGCTGAAACATCCTTAGTTCAAGATTGTAGTCCAACTGTTTTTAATATTTGCATTTTCCCATATTTTATTTAGTTTAGATTTTTCTACATTTCATTTCAACTTACTTTTATTCTATTTTTATTTTCCTATGTTTTAATTACGTAAAGCACTTAACATTGTCCTTGAAATGAAATGTGCTATACAAATAAATTTGCCTTACCTTGCCTTAAGGTATCCCACAATCCTTTGTGTGACATGACGTATCAGCACAGCCCACTCACGAAAATCAATGAAAATGTCTGGAGAGAAGAAATTGCACACTGTAGGCCCAGATTTGACTCGCATGCGTTTCCGTCACGTAATGAAGTCGAAATTAAAGGCTGTCCAAATCTGCCACTGCAGTGCAAAAATTCCTTTCCTATCCATGATAGAGTTCTTACCCCGGAAGATCAAGGAACAGGAGCTAGGAATAGGAGGTATAAACTATTATTAACGGTATTTGGATGGAGCCTCTGTGTTGTTCTCCAGTCTCTTGTTTATAAAGCCGTACTGGCCATGTGTAAATGTACGTGCATGTGATTAGCTGCAACACAAGGCTTAGCCCCTCCCTACCCATAAAATGCCACCATCAGAGCAGTGTAGGAGCGAAATGGTGGAGAGCATGCCCAGAAGATTTAAACATTCTCTTGGTAACAGTATTATAAAGTTACTTCTTCACTAGATATGTTCCTCTGAAAGGTGATGCTGTTTGCTGTGAATTTACCCTTTGCAAATATGCACATACGAGGCAACGAATGAGAAGGGGAGGGGAAAGAGAGGGCCAGGTTGCACCTGGAGTGGAGGTACAGAGAGTGGTGGCTTGTCACACATCTTGTTTTAGTCTACAAACAGTGCTCAACAGCCCACCTAGTGGTGAAATTCTGCTTTTTGCTGCTTTTAATTTGCAATCCATTTGATTCCTTTTTCCCTGGGGTATAAATAGGACTTGGTCATTTGGTACCCAGCCACTGGCCAGTAGGCCGGACGAGGCCCTATATTTCCCGTGTCACCATTCATGATAAGAATCATAAAGCAGGCTAAAACAAAATGTAAACTGATTGTGTTAAGAACATACTAGACTCACTATATACAGCCTGCTTATGGTGGAATTAAAAAAAAGTGCCCATTTTCAGAGAGTGGAAGTGGCTTTTAATAAAGCATTAAGACTTTTATTAAATAAAAGCCCATATGTGTCTCCTGGTGTCAGCTTACTGATGTCTATTTTAAGAAACTTTATGTATAAATTTATTTCTCAACTGAATGAGTCTGATAATAGAGTTATATTGTTACTAACTATAGTGCTGTACGTTATACATCTTGCACTTTGTAAAGTGCCTTGAGATGAAATGTGTTGTGAATTGGCACTATATAAATAACATTTAATTGTGTTGAATTGAACTGTGGAAACATTGGTATGAGTGCCTGCAGAAATGGAACGTGTATTTTTCTTCTTTTATTTTCTTAGATCTGTACTTTTTATGTCTTATGGAGCATGAGTTTGCAAGAAAATGTATCTCTCAATCATCTGACACACAGATGTCCACAGACAATTCCCACAAGAGCTCACATGTTTACACTAGTGATGATGTGATAGAAAAGGCTTTTTCTGAGCACAACTCCCGAAAAGCCATTCCTCTTTTTGCAAACTTGTGTACTGTCAAATCTGTTCTTGAAGTCTTTTTTTTGATAGCTTTATTTTTAGCTTTATTTTTCTATTTCTTACAACTTCAGGGATGAAAATATTTTTTTCCACCAGCTGATTGCAGACTCATTGCAAAGATCACTTTCTAGTATGGGAGATGAAGTTTAAAAAGTGTGTCACAGGTTGTGTTTATCATGTCTTGTTGACATAGCCAAGCCTCACTGATTTGTATGGATTACAAGAGGACTTCTATATGATTCAGCAGGTTAGGCCAAACGCTCAGCGTGTTACCTGCTCCATTTCCCTCAGCACACCTACTCTGTGCCATATTCCAACCATAGTGGTAGCTCATTTGACTGTGTACTAGCTCCCCCACTTTGCCCACAACCACCCCAATCCCATTCTCTCTCCTCCTTCCTCTATTTTTGGCATCAGACATTCTGGGCACGTAGGTCTCAGCACAATGTAAATTATTCAGCCTGGCTTGCCAGAGGCTGGGAGCGAATCATAAATCGCAGATGGTCTCAGGCTATTTCATGCGGGTGACTGTGGTTAAACACCAATGCACAGAATCATTTTCAAACCCACACAAATATAAGGTTTCATTACTTGTAGCTCACTGAGAAAGTGTTTTGAGTTTGAGCTCATGCAGTCAGGCTTTTTGTTGGGTTCAGATTGGCTCTGTGCAGCTTGTAGCACGTTACATGTTCAGCACCTCTGATTTTTTGCTCGACTTCAAAGAACATTTTGGCAGAGGTTAAATCGCTGTCAATGAATGCAAAACATGTCAAATCTTTCTGAACAGCTTTATCACTTGCTGTTTTCCTCTGCCTACCTTCGTCTCTGTAAAGAAAAGTACAATTTAAGCATCAAACTGTGAAATATTTGGACTTGAGCTGAAGATTCATGTTAAAATAATTTTTCAGACTGTATTGATGATACCTGCAGCTCAAGTTAGCAAAACACCGGCAGTGGAAAACGATTACCCTGCCAGATGTCTTTTATGGGAATACTAAATGGATGCCTATTTTAAACTCAAACTTGTGTGCTACACAAAACTGTTAACTGTGTATTTACTTTGCCTTGCAAAACTGAACCTACACCTTGAACCTTTTCATGGTTTTCATATCACGACCGCAAACTAATTTATTTTGCTTTAATTTTACGCAATAGACCAAAACAGATTAGTGTATGATTATCAAGTGTAAAATATTATAAGGGTCTACCAGATTTAGAAAAAGAAAAAAAGATCTGCATTTAGCCCCACTTCATTTTAATTACCCTAAATAAAATGTGGTGCAACCAGTTGCCTTCCGAAGTAATCTAATTAGGAATTAGAATCTATATTACCTTGAATGCACTGTCCATCATACTTTGGGGATAGTTTTCTTCAGCAGGGAAGGTCAAGCTGGTCAGTCTTGATCATGGATGAATAGAGCTAAATACTGGGAAATCCTGGGGAAAAAAAACAACTTTTACAGGTTACAGAACACTTGAGACCAGTGCAGTGGGTAACCTTAAAGCACAGCAACGATCCTAAAGTTTTAGTCAAATCATTGAATGGTTTAGATCGATTTATAATAACATGTTAGAGTGACACAGTCAAAGTACAGGTCTAATTCCAACTGAGATTGACCAAGGATGATGTATTTTGAGAAGAGTGGGCATATACATTGAGTCTTTACATGTGCAAAGCTGGTACAGACAAACCTCAAAGACCCGCAGCTGTAACCGCTGTAAATACGGATTCTGCACGTTTCAGGGCCATTAGCCACTCCATTTCTAAAACATTTACTAGTCTGAAAACAGATTTCAAGGCTACACATTTTTTTTTTATTCGCCAGCCACTTGGACTGAGTATTGTGAGTTGGCTGATATTTTTTCACATTATATTTCAATTATATCAGTTAAAACCTGTCCACAGAACACACTGAGTTAACTATAATTAAATGTTAAACAATTAGAAATATATATGTGTGCATAGAACCCTCTGTGGTAACAAAGGAAGAACCATAATGATTTTTAGGTGTTTGTGTTCTGAGACACAAATTAAGTAGCACCACCGCTGCTTTATGAGTATGGTTAATGCTCTATGGGACATGCCTGTCTTACTTGTCCTATTTAGAGCCATACTTGGCAATCCTGTTCAGAAACTCTTTTTGTTATAGTGGGTGAAATGGTCCGTCGACCCTGAGAGTAGTCAATACATCTATATGTATTCAGAAAAGGGAATGAAAAAAAATTAGATATATGCGAGAGCTACAGGACTGCAAAAACCCTGACCAATCCCTGTCATCCGGACTGAAGAGCTCAATAGAAAGAAATAGGACTTGAGTGTATTTGGGAGATTTTTTCATGCAATTTCCCTGAGGAGCAGAAGAGCGGGTAAGATGGTCTTTATACAAAAAGGGACTTGGGAAAACGTGGAAAAATTGCCAACTCTATATTTAATAACAATGATCAAGTTGGAATGTACATTGAGATGATATAAATTGGGAATTGGTGCTACATTAATCGAATGGATTGAATCAAATAGTCAAGATGAAGGTAATGCATTGGCTTAATGAGGCTGAGAACAAATGCACACCACACTTTCAAATGTTGTATCTATCAGTGTATCAAGATACCACGCTTAGATGCTGCAAAGAAAATAAGTTCAAATAACAAAATCTCCTTTTTCAGACTTGTTCTCTTTGACATATTATGAGATTTCCTGACACCCCAAAGGATTTCCAACCCCATCTTCAAAGCATGCTCTTTGCTGCTGTCTATTAACTGGTACTTCAACGTACCAGGCAGACACTGTATAATGAGGCTGTTTGAGATGTTACACACTTTTTGTTTGCAAGAGTGAATCATGCAGAGTTCCTAACTTACAACCAGTTAGGTTGCTGTCATAAAGCATTGTCTCTTCTCAGTTTGTTTGTCGACTTCCTTGACATTGAGAAGAGTGCTTTGAAAAATGGACAAAAGAACCCCATTCTGGTGTCAAACACAGATGCTAGTGTGAGAAGCTTCTCAGCAGGGTGGCTACATGTTTAGTGAGGCAGTTTTCGATTTAATTACATGCTGTGGGAGTCACCTTGCTAAGGCTGATGGGTAGACATTGTAAATCCAAGGCCGGCACATTCTGATTGCTATGATCTCAATCCGCATAGCATGGAAACAGATAGGCATAGGTGTACAAAGACATGAAGATGCAGCAGCGTAAGGTATCAAATCTAACTCAAATTGTAGGCAGTTTTAAAAGGCTTCCAAGTCCAACCCAGTTAGGTCATCAGTGGCCCCACTCGGCACACTATATCCTCCAGAATTCCACCAGCCTGGCCTTCCTAGCTGTCCTGCATGTCAACCAAGTTGATATTTTTGGACAGCGCTGACACCTTAAAGATTTGGCCTTTACAATGCAAAAACTATTTTTTTTTTACGTGCCTAGATTAAATACTTTTTACCCACAAAATTGTACAGACATTAATTATCCAAATTCTAAAATTCATTATAGATCCATGAGTTATCCTACATTCCAGATAACCATATCAGTTTGGTCATTAACATGTGATCTCCATATTCATGAAGGCACACAAGAAAATAAGTTTGCACCCACTGTAATAATGGTAACTATTTTTTAAAATAACATAAATAGATCTGTCCAGGGTTTACCCCGCCTCTCCCCTATTGACTGCTGGACTCTACAAAAATAAGTGGGTATAGAAAATGTATGGATGGAAAACATTCTAACTATTATGCATATTATTAATTGTGCCCTTTAAGTGTCTCAAAGTGCTATCAACAAAAGTAAAACAAAATTAAAGAGCTAAAAAAAATGTAATTTAAAAGATAACATATCAATCATAAAACCTGGAAAAGCTGACTCTGTCAGCTGTCAGCTCCTCTCCGACCCTTTGAGTCTGGGAGCCTTCATTGGCAGTTGTGCTGTACGGTTAGACTTACAGTGAGAATTATCTCTAAACAGCTGGATTTACCTTCACCGTCACTTCACAGCTGCTTTTGCCCAAAAATTACAAATCAAGGACGCTCCAAAAATAGTTTAATATAAAATAAATGTGGTTTGATAGCCAGAGTTCCCTGCAAAACTGCACAGATAAGCCGGTATAGATGATGGATGGATAGAAGTTACAGAATCCATATTGGAACAATGAGGGGCGGAGTTACGATAACTTTTGGACATGTATTTCTAGAATCTAGAATGCCTGAAAGCTGTTTGTAGGAGGCGGTTAATACTCAGCTTTGTTTATTTACAAGCATGCCACAATCTTTAGAATCAGGTTTGGTATTTTTCGTCTTGGTTTAAGTGCATGAAGAATAAAACCGCGTCTCTTCCCCACCTTCCTCCGGTCCCACGGTGCTTTTCCCTGCTAATATTATTCTACCGTTGTTATTCTGACAGCCCAAATTTGTTCATATCCAGACAGACTCTCTGTCCGTTTTCTGTCATTATACCAGTGCCTCCTTTCTGGCCACAAGGACCATATGCATTTTATGTGTGCAAATTTGCACCTGAATTTCAAAGGTACTAAGTTTAGACCCAAAAACTGCATCCACTATCAATTTCAGGTTTGGAAAATCGCTTCATGGGTAGTAAGCATTTACATTTGCATATCCCCATTCCATAGATTTGTGTGGTTTGGTCATTAACATGGGATCTACATATTCAAAAAGGCACCCACGCACAAAAGTATTCTGCTCATTTTATAAATGCAAATTTCTTTGCTCCTGGTTTGAAGATCAGTTTTGTACACACTAATTAGTTTGAACCTGTTTTAATACGTAAAAATCTTTTGAAGGTTTGGCTTTAAGTGTACTAACAGTACTGCAGTAGTACATATCGGCCACTCACCATGCAGCATCTACAGTGTAAACATTTGACGTGTATAGTAGCACCGTGAAAACTTGTCCTCCCCACTAAATGGACAACCCTTACTATGTCCCATCATGGTCTTATGGGCCTCATTTATTCTGGAGACTGAACCAGCATTTTGAGAACACTTCTCCCATTCACATTTTCCTTCACACAGAACTCACACTCTCCCTTCGCCCCAGTTCATGTTAATTTCCACAAATGATTAGCTGAGGATAAAGGAACGATGGAGCTTTGCACGTGTTCCTAACAAGTCGAAGGCTCTCACCTCACAAAGATTAAGGGGGAGCGCTTTTGTGCACTGTGGAGCAAAGCCCAATAAATCCTTATTGATGTTTGAGCAGTGTAATTATCACAGGACCTAGAGGCAGAGATCAAATCTCAGTTTGAGCTATTGACAATGTAGCTTGATACAAACAGGTATGTCAGGTCGGGCAGTGAAAGGAACGACAGTGGAGTTTATCAGTTTTACTCATCAGTCCTTGATAGCTTTAAAATCTCGCTGCTCTGTGTTTATCTCCATCTGTAGGATTTGGGCATATCCATTATGAGTAATTGAAAAATGAGACTCATAAATATGTAGTGGATAATATGTGCACAGAATTAATTTGGGACTTTATTGTGTTAGAGCAAAAGGACAGTGGTAATACAAATAGACACATAAATGCTGATTATAGTGGTAGTTATATATAAGTTCTCAAACAAGAAAAAAGACAGAAAACATGGTGCAAGCCAGTAAAATTAAAGCCATATATTGATATGAATTACTTCTATTGCATGAACCTTTTAACGTCTTGACTCCACCACAAATTTATTTTTATAGCATTTATTCATTTAACGTTTCACGTATCAGTCTCTTCTCATATGTGATGCATTGTGATGTACATTAAAAGTTGTCATTGCAGTTTGTAGAAAAGCCCAGTTTTAACACAGCTAAAAGGTTTTGAGTGACACAAATTGTAGTTTGATGGTGTTTGATGCATTTGAAAGAGGAGGAAAACAGGATAATCTATGAATTGCATGAGATATTGAGGAGTGGGATAAGCAGGGAAAGATAAACAGTTGGAGAAAAGAAAGGGCGGCAGAGAGAAAGGGGAACACAGGGAGACTCTTTCCCACCTACTTATTTATGCGCATGTGGTGTGTGTTCTCTGTACAAATTCTGTGCCTCCAGAAGGACCGCTGTTTGTGTGCACACACTGATGATTCTGACAGCCAGGCTGTATCAGCAAAAACAAGACCTCTGAGTTGCAATGGTTTTGAATGCTCAGTGCAAGTATTGACTACTAATATCATGACTGGGAATAGAATGCAAACAAATCTGATATAAAGAAAAGTAGTGTACCTCAGAAACATACAGCGATTTCTCATGCGATTTTTAACTGTAGCCATTGTGCCTGAATGTTTTTTCAGGGTGGGGTCTATGTGACAATGGCATGTTCAGGTGTAGTGTACAGCTAACATGTCTGGAAGCAAATTAGAAGCTAAGGGATTCTTATTAATCAGTGTTGATCCACAGAGAAGGACAATCGAGGCAGAGTATGCTGATTAGTAAGGCAGTGACTGACAGTGAAGTATCCCTTTTCGTGAGTCTTATAGGACAATATAGGTATTGCAGGGTTGGTGTGGCTCAAGGTTCTGAGGATTTCTGCAAAGGACGTTCCAGGTAAGGTTCATTTAGTTGACTCTGGAAACTCAAGGTAAGTAACACACAGTAAATAATACCAGAGGTGAGCTGGATTACCATAACACTTGTTGATAATTAGGCATCTAGTTGCCATCCTAGTCAGGCTGGTGGGATGCTAGTAGACTCTTTAGCTATGTAGAGCAGCACAGCTTTAATGTTGGGTCGAGGGAAATGTATTGTTGTTTGCCCTGGGATTGTTTAAGATTCCAAGCCGTCATTGGCACTGGTTGGTGCACAACCTGGGTACTCCATGTTCTAACTTCTGATGTGGAACTGTGCTTGTTATAATTTACCTATTAAAAATATAAGCAGTCAGAAAATCAACAAAATAACTGTGACAAATAGTTAAATTGCATATTTAGACAAAAAAATGCAACCGTTGCCTAGGTCTCAGCTCTTTGCCTCCACAAAGATATTGAATAATGGACAGGAAGTTGTCAAAACTTAATGGATTTTGTACACTTTGAGCAGATTTGTCACTGTGCCCCAGACATAAATTGTAGGAATGTCAGATTAGACGACGGTCACATCAACCAGGTAACAGATAAGCAGCCAGATAATAGATGGATAAATGGTTGTGCTAATTTGGCTGATCAATTTATGTCTGATTACAAGGGACTTCAGCTAATATGTATGTCTTGACAGTGAAGCTTGAACTCATTAAAACAGCACCCTTTATACACATCACATGTGATCTTTCTAATGCATGTTCATACTGTGATTCTTTGATTATGCTTTGAAATTAAATTTGTTCCACTGCTGAATAAGACATTTTTTTTCTGTAATTGTACTACCCCTACTTAAATATTTACAAATTCTGCACATTCACCAAAGTTCCTTTATTTCTGTGAAACAGGAGCACCTCAGGGGAGGCATAATAGTATGCATGATTTGCAGACTGGCTAAGCAATTTATATAATGCTTTAAATGCACTACACACAAAAAAAATCAATCTTAATTAAAAGAGCATCTCATTGTTAAAAATGCAACTTAGCTATGACCTCCCTCATAGTTTGAGTTGGGGCTATGTGTTATGGAGGATATATTCCAAAATCAAATAAAAAATGAATACATAAAATAAATAATGAAGATGATGATTGAATTGTAACCAGTCAATAAAAAATAACATGCAAGGAGGGTCACCCTCTCGCCATCCTGCAGAAGGGATCAATAAAAAAAAGCAACATGTATCCAAACAAATCACAGATGTAACATAAAATGATATTGCCTCCTTGGGAAAAAAAATCATATTTCCCAGTTAGGAATTGTGTGAAAACAAAGTAAAATTATATCAGATATGAAGAAAAGTTAAGTGCAAAAGTAATGAAAAACATTATTTGGAGTTTTGAAGTGGAGGTCTGTGGAGTTACCAGTGGTCAGTATCTAGCATGCAACAGGCAATAGTTCCAATTGTCTTCGGCCTTGTCTACACAGAGACAAACTTTTATAAATTTTTATAAACGATTACAATCTTTAAAAGACAAAAATCTGGGGACGCTACTATAAAGCCGCAACACTGGAAGGCAGCATCTTTGTTATTTGAGAGACTGAGCCACATGCAAGTTACAGAGAGAGGCTGTTTTGAAAGTGATCCACTCTGGGACCCAGTTTCAAAAAATATTGTTTACAGTCTCCCAAAACGCAGCATCCATGTGGCCTAAACTACAAAAATGCCTTTGTGGATACACTTAATCCGCTCTCTGTGTGGACGGTGCATTAGTGACTAAATTTTGAAACGAAGAGCAACACTAGCCAAACAAGTACAGTCTCAAAGCAAATTTCTGCCTTACTAAATTTACTCCAATTTCAAATATTTACTTAATTGCTAACTGGATGTTTAGCTAGATAGTTGGGCTAAATCACCACTGTCACATCTACATTAAGAACAAGGTAAATTCTATTTTATAAGCACAATTACAAACAACAGAAGTTGACCAATGTTCTGCGAATATCAGACATTTGAAGAAAAAAAAAGAATACTGAAAAGAGTAAACAGTAAACACAATACAAACTCTGAATACTGAATACCAATAATTAAGAGAATTAAATTGATGTCTTTTCAGTCCGTAATGTAATTCTTATTTTTTTGATACTCTCTTTTTGATAGCACTTTGATTATCATTTTATTTAAAAAAAATTTTAAATGGACTTGACTTGAGTTGCAATAAGTTTAGCTTGAATGGCAAGACATGACAATGAGTTAGTAATGTAAATAGAAGTCTATAGTAATTAACAATGTTAGTTCATTGTTCTTTTGTGCTTAGTTTAATCTGAGAAATTATTTTATGCAAGATAAAAGAGTAAAAAACAACAACTTTATTTTAAAGCGCTAATACACCTTTTTTTAAATTTTGATACCTTTTTCTCACTAACCTTTGATTTTTAATTAAAAAAAACAATCTAAAAGTAAAAATGGTGTCAAGCTTTCATAAAATTGCTTTTTCATTGAAGACTGGGATATTTTTGACATTGTAATTGTTCTGGGATGGAGAAGAGGGCCCCACTCTATATTAGACATGGGACAGTTACCAGTCATATGTTGTGACAAGGTTTTACACCACTAAATATTCTGCCATACTATTTCTGCAGTTTAAGTTTTTCTTTCTTCCCACTGCATAGTAGCTACATCAGGCCTTGCATTGTATATATCTGCAACAACATCCTGGGAGTGGGGGGGGTTAGATAAGCTGTGCAACTGCTGTCAACAACTTCATCTTGTAGATGATAGAGTTGGCCCTGTTGCTCAGAGTCTCACCCTGTTTATCTCCTAGACATAGCTATTGGCTGAGCTTGTACTGCAATTAACTGTATGAGCTTTATTTAATTATCTTATTTGTAAAACTGGCTCAAACCTATCTGCTCAACTGTCTTTTTTAGACACAGCCCCCTATAGGGCTAGTCTGCCATTGCGCTCTCTAACATAGAAAGTATTCCTGGATCAGTGCTTTGTTCTTTTTTGTGTCTGGTCTGTCTTCTCTAACCCCCCTTGGTCATGGCAGATGGCCGTCCACACTGAGCCTGGTTCTGGTTCAGCTGGAGGTTTCTTCCTGTTAAAGGAGAGTTTTCCTCTCAACTGTTGCTACATGCTCGGTATGAGGGATCAATGCAAAGTCAACGACACATTGCAGATGACCACTGTGGTCCACTGTGGCTACCGGCTACTTCAGGAGGAGGGAATGCTGCAAGTCAATGACCTGGTGGAATCTGCTGGGAAACCTTAGACAGAAAACTTTCTGACCAATTTGTCTGGATGATTTAATTGAATTTACTTTGCAAAGTGCCTTGTGATTACATGTGTTGTAAATTGGCACTATATAAATAAACTAAATTGAAGATTCCTTTAATGAGATGCCCAAGGTGCCTAAATGTCCTGAAAAGGCATAAGAAGTATACCCTTTGCTTTAAACATTTTACTGGTCAGGATAAACATGGGGGGAGGAAGGGAGAAAAAGAGTTTAGAGTTTGGGTTCTGGACATACTTATGTATTTCATTAACCTGACAACAGCCAGCTTCCGCGTCCGCCGCGGACGCGCCCCGGAAAACAAAACTTGCCAAATCCGGTCGGGAGAAGGGCGAAAACATCGTTTCCACCAACAAAAGCCTTCAGAGGCGTTCTCTGATGTTCTTTTAATGAAACAATATTAGGTAGATTGGACAACACGGAAGAAATAGCAGCATCGATGTTAACGCTTGCTTCCTCGACGAGCCGCCATTGCTATCAAAACAGTCTCACCTCATGGTCGCGTCTCCACTACGTCACATCTATGAAACTCCAGCCCTGTGTCCTGATTGGCCAGACCATAAATTTGGTTGGAGAAATCACTCTCTACCGGCGGTGTCCCAGATGTATGTGAGTGGAGCTAGGCGGAGCGACATACAGCTGGCTGTTGTCAGGTTAGTATTTCATAGCCTAAAATATTAACATCCAGAAAAATCAATGTATGTAAAAGTTTTTTTTTTTTTACAATGATTTATGTTTTAATTACATCCTTTAGCTTTGATTTGTTACATAATTTATTTTTTAATTGTGTTTCAATAATTCAGCAAGAGGGTCTGTTTCATTGCTTTTTTGGCCTCAAGATCACAATACATTTTTCTTAGCAGAGCAATATCTAATTTGGTTCATATGCTTAAAAAATAATTAAAAGATACATGTTTAAAATCTTTTCAACAAAAATAAAAATCACCAACAGTACTCACCAACAGAATTCATCCTGATCCAAGGCATCTACATAACCGATTAGAAAATTTAACCATTTCAAGTTCAGAGGCCTTAAATCTAAAACTTCTGAGTTCAAAGATAGCTTCAGGATTTCAATTTCAGGATTTGTGAAACCTTCAGATAATACAACTTTTCTACTGTACAGGCATTTTCCATATCAGTTTTTGTATTCAAATGTCAAGGATATCATCACAATTGTCAGAAAAGTCCAGAAATTGGGCAGATAAAATGTCTAGGAAGTCGGGATAACAGCATTCCTGCTCCTCTTCTACCTTGACACTTGGCAGCTGCTCACATTACCAAGTAGCTAGCTGAAAGTAGGCTCTTGTAATACAATTGTATTAGTAAGTGATGAAGTTTAGACGAAAGTTCAAGCTGGAAGACTCACCCCGGTACACCTGTTTCCACTGATCACCTCGTCATGCAGCCGCGTGCCAGCCACTTTGCCTCAAGTCCTCATCCTATCATCCCACATAACTGTGTTTATAAGGGGCTCCTTCCATGGATGCTCCTGCTCTTCAGTTGAGCTTCGACACTCCTCCACACCATCTCCTCCTCACAAACTACTACTCTGCTTCGGCCTCCATCACCAGTGTCTGGACTCCAGGGGGGAAGACTTCACTAATCCTAACATGAACATCCAAACTCATAGACATTTGCAGCTTTCACGTCTTCTGCCGGGGTCTGAGCATAAAACTTTTCTGATTTATGTCAGTAAATTTCTCTAATTGCTTCTTTTTGTCTGTGTGAGCCTCTCCAGATTGAAATAGCTATTTCAGCAGCAGTAGGAATAATTGTTGGTTTTCAGTTTAAATAACTACAATACAATATTTTAAACATTTTATTTTGAAATTGTTGTGCAAATAGAGTACTGGATCATATCTAGTCTATATGGCTTTTAGCCTGGCCAGCCAAACTGACTTAAGCTGTATACACGGCGTTTCAGTCTGGTAAGGAGCTGGTGGAGCAAGATTTCGAAAGCAAGGCAAGGCAAGGCAAGGCAAGGCAAGGCAAGGCAAATTTATTTATATAGCACAATTCAGTACAAGACAATACAAAGTGCTTTACATGATTAAGATATAGCAAAATAATAAAATGTAGATAGAAAATAGAATAAAAGCAAGTAGGGATAGAATGTAGTAACAAAAAAGAACATTAAAAACAGTAAAACTGTTTAACTAGAACAGTCAAAGGCAATTTTAAACAAATGTGTTTTTAATCTTGATTTAAAGGAACTCAGGCTTTCAGCACTTTTACAGTTTTCTGGAAGTTTGTTCCAGATAAGTGGAGCATAGGAACTAAATGCTGCTTCTCCTTGTTTAGTTCTGGTTCTAGGTATGCAGAGTAGGCTGGAGCCAGAAGACCTTAATGGCCTGGAGGGTTGATACACTGATAACAAGTCTGTGATGTATTTAGGTGCTAAGCCATTCAGGGATTTATAGACTAACAGAAGTATTTTAAAGTCTATTCTCTGAGAAGCGGGACTAACAGGTTCAGCGTCAACAGGTTAAATCCAAACGGATAACTACAGATGTGATGCAAAAAACTCGAAGCGGCGCACTCTGTTTTCATCAATTTGTAGTCTGCGATACATGTTATGCCATCGAGCAAACTCTCCAGGGAAGGATTTTTTGCTGCTTTTCTCAAAAAAAAAAAAAAAAAAAATTTGAGGATACATGGTGTACTTCCATAGCACTAATAAACACAAATCTATGTATGTATCATGACTGTTATGGTAACAGACAAGCACTGCTGCATTATGGATAATTCTGCCACTGAGAATGACGCATTGTAAAGTCTCGCCTCCTGAGCTGTGATTGGACCGGTCTGTTTTGGCCCGGAGGGAATGGAGCCTTACTGGACCAAGTCTGGCAGGCCAGGCTATATGGCTTTAGCTTCATAACTCTCAGTAATCCTGTCATAATTTCTGCTTCCCTAAATAGAAATAATACTGTCTATTGCAGGCAAGACATGTTGATTAAAATTGAAAGAACACCCCCCACAGTAGTTTAGATGCGTCTGGATGGGCAGGCGATATTTTAGAGGCTTGGTTATTACAGTAATGGTGGATGTGGATGGGCACTGGAAGAGCAGTGCTGGATTTCATGGAAGTCAGTTGTGGATCTTCAGAGGGTTCCACGTGGCTTGAGTGGATGAGCATTCGGAAGTAAAACCTCCAGGATCTGGAGGTGGAGCGTTGCAGAGTGGGAAGGCAATGTGAGTCAGCAGATCTTGACAACTGAAAACAACCGTGGAGAACAGTTAAATTCAGTGCAAGCAGGTTCAGAATCATGAATCAAGAAAATCCAAATCAAGTAAACAGCAGGAGCAACCTGGGACGATAAGGAGAACATTAAGGTACATGCTCAAACAAGGTAACTCGGGGAACAGGTCATCAATTATGGTTGACCATCAGGTGAAGAATGGTTGCTCAAGAAGCTTCTTAAGTAACACTGACTCCACGATGAGCACATGTGGAACAGGTGTGCATTACACCAGATGACCACGTCTCCTGCAGAGATCCTCACTTCAAGAAGAGGGTTCACACTCAAGTTGGAAAAAATAACTAACTATCCAGAATCGCGACATTTGGGTTGCAGAAAACCCAAATGAAGTCAGAATATGAGGTTCCTGATCCACCCCATGTCATGCGACTCAATTAATACTCATTAACATAAGTCAGAAACAAAAATATGTCCTTTGTTTCTGGTTGAACCAATAAAAGTATGAAGAAGGAAAAACTTTGACTCCCTTTTTTATCAGATGTTTGGTAAGTGTTTTTTTGTTTTTAATTACTATAAGTAGGGAGAAAAAAATCTTTGATTTCAGTTTGTTAAGTTAATTTACTATATTGATCTATGTATCCGTTATGTGTGGCTTTATCTTGGTGCCTTTAAAATACAGTGTCTCAGAGCTAGAGAAACACAGATGCCGTCCTACTTGTGTGCATGGCATCCTAAAGCTTGCCATTAATTTTCATTAAGTGCTGTCAGCAAGGACCATTAACTGAGCTGGAGCATAATGACTTCTCAAGAGTAGTGACCTGTTTATTCTACAGGTAAGGGTTAACAAAAACAGCCCACCTTAGATGTACCAACAGAACACTAACAGCACATAACACAGCAGGCATTAAGTAATGAGCCATTTTTTAATAATAATAACAGTCCTCTAAAATGAGTAAAAGTGGGGAAAAACTAAGCACAAAGTGTTGTGGCTTTGTCACATGCAGTGACATTTTGAAGTTCAGTGCAATTTTCTCACATTGTTAGAAAGGCATCGTATACGTAAGGGTATCATTTTACCATAAATCTTCAAAAAATATCTGCATTGAATGAATGTCTTGATTCAGTTTAGGTTTGTGGTATATGCCAAAATGTTGACCATAATCTACTGGATAATCTAGAGCAGAGGCGTCAAACTCGTTTCTTTATGGGGCCACTTTGGCATAATGCAGTCATTAAAAGGGCCGGTTGCACCTGTATAGATGATACTTTTGATTTCATAATTTCAATCCAGTTCACATAGTAGTATAAAGAAAAAGCACAGTATCATAAAAGTAGCGCCAGTAGGCCCAATCTATACATGTTTATATGAAAAAAAAGTGGATATTGTGGTGAGTTACACTTTAAACTCCTCATTCTGCATCACTTTTTCTCTTTTTGGACATTTCTGGGTTGTTTTAATGTGTTGTTGGAAAACTGATGCTGTTACTACACAGTTAAAAAAAATCAACATTTGCTACAGGAGGCACAGATTTAGCCACTTTATACACTTTAAAAAGGATATATGCCTCTACTTTATGACACAATATGCCTTTTTTGGCTCTTGAGGGCCGGATAAATTGCCTTGATGGGCCGGATTTGGCCCGCGGGCCTCGAGTTTGACACCTGTGATCTAGAGCATTATCATGTGTAATTCACACTATAGCTATGCTTACTGTGAATATAGCGCACATTATGTGACCTTTTTATTAAATCCAATCACCTGGTAGATTTGATCAAAAGTATTGGTACAAAAGGAAGCCTCATGTATGTTTGCTACAACTTCTGGGTGTCAACTTGTGCATTTACAATTTTCTACTTTTTATGCTTTGGTCTTTTTGTACCCAACATTTTCCAAGCCATTTGTCTCAACCATTAGTACATTTGTAGTTGCTTTGAAAAGTTATGATTTCCAGCCTTTGCAATCAAATTCAAATTGTCTTGTCTTGAGTTTTGAGAGTCATGTCTTGAGTGTCATCATGTTCTATTATCAAAATTAAGACACTAGTTTTTCTAAACAATGTTTTGGATAAAATTAGATAGCCATGCGGTTCTGCTTACACGAACAGATCATCTTATGTTGAGCTCTGACAAAGCTTTATCATTGACATAATCCTCTTAAGACTTCTTATAAATGACTTTTGAGATAGCTGAACAAATTATGATGTCCAAATGTAAAAATAAAATATGAAATAGTAATGTTCACACATGCAAAAGCAAAAAATAATAATAATAATAATAATTCATGAAAGGTATCTTTGATACACATGTCAGTGCTTAATAATGTACACCACTTGCTTTTAAAATATTGCCTAATATACAGTATGTAGATGTTCTTCTTAACTTGAAAATTAGTTACATTCACATTTCTTTCAGAAAGGGGTAGCGCATAATATTCTGTATCTTGGTGTTGTACTGTGTTCGACTTTAGCTTTCAAAAATCATGTCCAAAAAGCAGCTATAACTGTTACAATTTGTTAAACATTTCATAAAGATAAAATCATATTTAAGAGTTGGTGCTGCCAGGTTGTATCTTCATTTATTTAATCAATGTTCTGACACTGATTATTGTCTTATCAGTTTGTAAGGTCTGCTGTATTGTTCACCCAACCAAAGGGCTTTTGTACTTGAATGTCACCATATGCTCTTTTGGGGCTTATGCCACACATGAAAGATGATGTGTTTTCCTATTTCTTTCTATTAACATGACAACGCCATACCAGCTTATCTAACTCGAATGGTTTGGAAACAAGTATGTCACACAGCCCAGGTTGCTGTCTCTATGTACAGAGTGGAAATATTTATCTTGTGAGTTTGAAACTCAGGTAATCTCTTGCTGAGGTAATAGAAGACTCATAGGGGGAACTGTCTGGGAGCGCAAAAGGTCAAGCCTTTGTGAGGAAAAAAAGACTGCCATTTCCCAGTCACAGTCTTGGAAAAAATCAGTGGAAGTGGAGTGAAACCTTTCACCTGGAGTGATGTTTGAACCATAGAAGAAAATGGGAATAGAGATCAATTTCGAAGATTGTTAGATTTGAAATATGCCTTTGTAGACTCAGGAAGACTGAAAAAAATACTAGCATACTTGTTTTTTAGACATTTTTCTAATCTAGTTTTTACACTATCTCAGCTCAATGCCTATTTCATATAGAATCCTAAACTCATAATGGATTTGCTAGTTGAAAAAGATAATCGATTGGAAGGCTCCTGAAATTGGAAGTTTCTCATCTACCCTAGCCTCAAAACTGCAATAAATATATTTTTTTTATTAGAGATACACTAATCCATAGCTCAGAATGGGACACTTTTCCTCAGATTGGCCCTGATTGGTAATCCCACTATTTTTGGTCATAAACAAGTCAACCAACAGCATGTGCTTTTATGCACTTTTTTTGATTTCAATTTCAAACATAAAGGTTTGTGACAAAGGCTTGGTGCATGCATGTGAATACTCATGTAATTACCTTGATTTTTGGTAAGATTTACAACTTTTCACGTCATGCAGTTTTTAGAATAAAAAAGAAAATCAGTCAATTGGCCAGTAAAAAAAAAGCCTGATTTGTGCTTCTATAATTTTGATTCACAGTTGCAAACAGAGTAAACATCCACTAGATATAATTATTTTAAAGGGTGGTGGTTCTTTAGTTTCCCCTCCTTCACGGCTAATGTATCTTCCATTCTCGTCAGCCTTGTTTCAGTCATCTTATTAGCAGTGTTTATCAAAGGGTGGGAGGGGAGCCGAGCAGTGCAGTTGCTCTGCACTGTGAGGAAACTGTCTTTCCAGCACTTTCTTGGACATCTAAAAAAATGACCTTGAAATGTAAACAATGTATGATGACAACTTTTCATGTTTTTGAAACCAACACATTTTTAAATCATGGTACCTGAAACCACCCAATACCTTGAACTAAACAGCTTCTGTTATTGAAAGTGTTACTGCAGATTTTGAAATGGTCACTGCAAACAGCATTTAGTAAAATCCATGTGTTCTTACTTGCACCTGGAAAACAGTTAGCTTTGGCTTGATACCATTCTCAGATTAGTGTAATAGTTTCTCTGGGAAATAGCATGCATTATAATGCCAATTGACTCTTATGGTTACAACCTCCAGAAAGATAATTTTAAATAATCTATTTCTCATTGAGAGTATGCTGTCGTTTACAGGATTAATTGCTAGATTGCATTGTCCCACGCACAATACCCCAATAAATAATGAGTATAGATACACATGATACCCATCCTATGTCAGTATAGATTACTGGACATTAAGGAAATATACTGAGGCAAAGAACCGCCTGCTAAGTGTGCATGCTGTGTAGGGATTTGCTTTTCTCTTGTTAGCGTGGCACTGCATTGAAACCCAGGGATGCATAAGTAATTTAAAGCTTTTCAAAATCACTTTAACTGACAGCCCCTAGAGTGAGACAAATATATATATATATATATATATATATATATATATATATATATTAACAAGTGTAGATAAAAGACAGAGTTTATGATTTTTTAAGTCATGGAAATTTGTTCTATTTGTTCTATTTGAATGCCCTGGATATTTGATGTTAGGTTTATATAAGTGCAATTCTATAAATTAAAGGTTTTAGTTACAACTTTTTCATCAAAACAGTATTTTTTTTTTTTTAAATAATACATCCACAGCACATCTAGAGTGGTGCAGAATAAAACTGTATTTTATTGAAATTAAATGTATAGTATATATATATATAATTGTTTTATATATTTTGATGGGTCCAAAATATATAAACATTTACATCTGGTTACGATGCCAACGGCGAGACAAAAGGAATCTGCTCCATCAGGAATAGTAGATTGAAGTCACGTGAGACGGAGCTCAGGTGTCGCCAGATCGTAGTAGCTCCGTGATAGCTTGTTCAACTTTTTTTGTCACATTTTTGCTTCCACTAAAGTTTAAAGTTAAAATGGTTGAAGACAGCAGTCTGTCTGCTTCCTCAGCAATGAGCTACACTTCTATGTGGAGAGTGTCACCGACTGTCTGTTGGAAGACTGTCAAGACAACAGTGTTCCTCATACTTTGTAGATTTTGGCACAGCCAGAAAATTTTTTAAATAAAATATGTATAGATATATTTTCATTGGTCCTATGTATTATTTTAATTTTCAGAGAAAGTAAAATGACAAATTAAAATACATCACTCTGTGTAATGAATCGTTATGAGTTTAAATATTTGAATAGAAATAAAATAAAGACAACCTTCCAAAATGTTCTAATTTATTGAGATGTACCTGACAACAAACAAACAAAAAAAAAACAGTTATTTGAATCTTCCTGAAATTAATTTTAAGTTGAATTAAAATTAGCAGTTCTTCTTCTTTATTAATGCTAGAAACGGTTGTTCTTCAGGGCATATTATGAGCAATCTCTCAGTTGCACACCATCCCTGAATAGTAACAACCTTCTTTGTAAATTTGTTTAAAAAAATGGTGTGAGTGTTTAAGGGAAAGCTCAAGAAGCCAGTCGTAGCAGCAGAGGTTTCACACCCGAGAGGGTAAACAGCAATTTTAGGGCATGAAATTGATTCAAAGTGTTTTGATGGAAAAAGAGAGACGGAGAAGAAGAGAAAAAAATCCTCTTGATAAAATAGAATCAGACAATTTATTCCGGACTAATTGACAAGTGAATAAAAGCATATGACAGATGTCTGAGGTTTAATTTAAATCAGTGAGGACATTAGCTGGAAGAGAAAGAATTGCTGAGGTCGGTCGGAGCAGTAAGGTAAAAGCAATCTGAGCAGGCATCTCACCTTTCAGTGTAAAGACCCGAGGCAAGGCATGTGACACACATATGGTACATTTTTTTTCCCCATAACGCCTTCGCTGGGAGGGGAGGTGACATCTTCTTAAAGTACAGTTAGCTGTCAGGCCCAAGGCTGGGTGAGAATGGTTGCTACATCACTTTTAATGCTGTTCTGCCAGAGTTCCTTTAGTGTGACTGAAAGAGATAATTTATGTAGCGGAGCATCACCATTACTGCACCGGTTTTTCATTCAGCCTGCTGATTGTAATTTAAAATTATTACGTAAAGTAGGGACTGATATAAACCAATAAAAAACAGTCTATGTTTATTATGATTCATCATATGCCAGTGTTCCAAGATCGCTTTTTTAATTATTATTTTTTTTTCTTACTCTTGAGTTTAACCTTCTTTTCATCTTTTCAGTAGTTTCAGCAGCAGCATTGACTTCAGAGGCCTGGACAACCTCAGGCTGAACCATCAGCTCTCCCTGGCCGATCACTTACTTCTCTCCTCAGCTTCCAAATGTAATCCCAGATCAAAGGTCTTAGAAAATCAGGACAGATTTTCATGGGTAGCGGCAACACAAGTGATATGAAACCATACTTTTATTTTCTTTCTTTGATCTTTCTCCTGCAGGTCATCTCTCAGTAAATTTATACATTATATTTCAAATCAGCTAGTTCATTATTTTCAAACTGTTAAGTGCGTATTTGGGGTAAAACATGATTAGATATAATATTTTAAACATTTGTAATGCTAAGTACATATTGTCTAACATAATAGGTTCAGGATAATATATTTTTGACTGCAAGACTGCCTGGAAGAGGAAATAGCAAAGATAACGTGTGCTACGTTATGCTATTTAATCACTTTATGACTAAAACAATTAAATGTCTTTGAAGATAAAGACAATTATGCATTTAAGAATGCTTTGCCACCATTTTGGCATTTTTATGCTAAAATAAATTGATATGTACTTGTCTGTCAGCAGCCACAAATAGTACACCAACTCAGATTCCTTCTGTCAGTCTTTATTTATAAGCAATTTTCATATAAAATGAGAGCAACACAAAGTGCCTCGCACAAAATAAAATACAGGAGGCAATGAAAACCAATCGACCCAAAAATGTCATGTTTTGTGGCAAGCTTCTGACCCACATGCAGAAAACAAGAATAAAAGTTTAACTCTTTTATTGTAATTCAGAGGAATTGCAGATGTCTGGTTTGGGGTGTCCCTTCATCAAGGCGAAACGGATCCCTGAGAGAGAAAAGGGCAAAAGATGAGCAGAGAGCGAATATGTGGAATAAATATTGCGCTGTGCTTAACAAACACCTCATCTTACTGGTTTGTAGTTTAGGCTTGGAGGCAGGGAGGAGTGAGCAGAGTCCTGGGGCGTAGATCCGTGTGGTGAGAAATGTTCCAATAATGAGTAGATCGGGAGTGTTTTCAAGAACTGAAGAATTATTTGGCCCACAGGTGGTTGATGCAGATAGAGACTTTATTTCTAACTAGGGCAAAATTATTACAGACAAGTTAAAATCTCAATTTAGAATGTTAAGTGTTTGTGTTTTCATGACAACACTTTTTACATTCTCATTAATGTCATGGTACATATGACGACATCAAATGACAAAGTTTGGTTTGCCAAAATCTACTTTTAACTCATTCATTAAAATGAACTAAATACAGCAGGTGTTTTCAAAGAAATAGTGAACCATTGCTCTTATTGCTGAAAATAGACTTTTCTTTCAATCAAGCCCAAAATAATTTTGCAAACTGGATGGATATATTTTGATAAAGGAAAATGTGAAAAATCCCCGTTCAGTTTTGGATCTACAATGATTTACAAGTCCCCATTCTCTCGTAAATTTCACTGATTTGTTTAATTAACATTTTGCATCCTTATATTTTGTGGTGCAGGTAAAGAAAGGAAAAAAAAATCAAAATATAATTTTTGGGTAATTTGTTAAGTTTTATTTTTTGGTCCTCTTGTACATTTGACTTGATATTTTTGACCCTTGTGCCGAAAAATGTGGACACTCCTGAAATACATGGTTGACAGGTTAGGCTGGACCTTCTGAAGGAGAGGAGCTTCGAGGTTGCCGGTCATGAAGAAGTGATCCATGAGTTTTTTGCACAACAAGGTTTGAGGGAAGCTAGACAGAAAGAAAGATCCAGGGGGATGAAGGGAGGTGCTTTAGCTGCTGAGCCTTCTCGCTCAGCTGCTGCTGTCTTTCCCATGCTTCACTCCTTGCACAAGAGGCACCAAAGGGAAGAGGCTGTTGCTCTTGGCTCCTGGAGCTTTGCTACTCCGCCATTGATAGTGGAGCTAACCAAAAAAACAGTCCACCGAATCAGTGCAAATACCTAATATTCATCTCTCTCTCTCTCTCTCTCTCTCTCTCTCTCTCTCTCTCTCTCTCTCTCTCTCTCTCTCTCTCGTCCTTTTCTAACTCAAATTATTCTTAATCCTTCTTGATGTTCTGGATATTCTGTAATTTCCCTCTGGGATTATTAAAGTATTTCTGATTTCTGATGTTACTTAATAAATTTTAATTGGTCTGTACTACTATGAGTCAACACTCAAGAATGTTTAATACTATTATGTGTTACCGTAATGATTTTTTTGCAAGTCATTTACAGTATTGAAATACAATTTGTAATTTTTGAAACATTTATTCTAATTGTGGGAGAAAAAAAACAACACCATGAATAAATCTTTGTTCATAAAATATAGTGTGTTCTGAGCTGAATGTATTGTTTAACCCATAATAGTTACATTTGGGGTTATCTGGACAAACAGTTTGGATTTATATTTAATCTCTTCCTTGTGTTCTTATCTTGTCCCTCTGTAAAATGACTTATCCCTTCAAGAAGCAATAGCATCATCAGTCTTCATCCAGTCATCAATCAGCTTTCACCAAACTAAAAATGACTGTTTACTTTAATAATATTAATCAGCTGAGAAGGGATAACATTGTCAATATATCTATTTTATGATGAGTAAAATAGACGACGACAAATACTGCTCTGCAACATGATACTACTACTGTAAAAATGGTGAAAAACTGTAATGATTCTGGCACTGGAGCTGATCCATTTCCCCTTTTTACTCACCTGCTCAGTCTCCACCTCTCTGCAATTAACCGTTACTGGCTCCACCTGTCTCCAGCTGCATAAAAGCCCCGTCAATCTCAGTCTCCAGTGCCAGAACGTCTCTAGCCTTTTGCCGAGCAACTTCCAGCCTGTTAGTTTATTCCTGCCTGTCTGTTGCCGACCTGACCTGTCTTCTGTTTTCCCGAGCCTCTCTGGTCCTGTCTGTCCGATACCTGTCTGTCTGGAAACCCTTCCCCCTGGACTGTCTCCCCGTGTGCCGAACCTGGACCGAACCTGAACCCGACCTTGGATATCCCTGCTGTTGGATCTTTGGCCCCAACGTTAACGAAGCCGGACTGTCATTGGATTTACGCCCCTGGATTACCCCATACGGACTCTGCCTGTCGGCCTCAACTGCCTGCGGACGCCTCTCATCTCCAGAATCACCTTCCCCGAACAATCCAGCCCGCAATCAGGTTAGTGATCCAGCTTTGCTGATTTCTCACGTCTACCCCGCTGGTCAATAACCTGTTCCCTTGTCTCCAGGAGATTGCCGGTCGGTTAGACGCAAGCAGCGCGTCCCGAGAGCCACACCTCCCCTCTCCTTTAAATAAACAAACCTCTAAACGCCACTGACCTGTTTTCGGGTAGTTTTTGGGTCCGACTCCTGTTCATCACAAAAACACTTGATTGTTTGGAAAACAGATTTGTTAGAACAAAAAAAAAAACAGCTTTTTGGCATGCTGTTTATATGGAAGTATACAGGAATTAAAAAAGAAATAAAAATTTGCCGTGAAAATGCAGCTGCACATTTCGCTTAGGATGCAGCTTACATGAAATCAAAATATGAACAGTATGCAGAAGCTCAGTTGAGCTCAGTAAAGGACTAATACTGATCAGTTAGAAAGGCCTTCACTGGGATGGGCCACCGATAAGGGGATTTACTAGTATATACCGAATTATGTAGCCTGGGTGCCATTCCGAACTTAGTCCCGCCCACAATGTTTTTGGTTGGGAAGTTCGGTCTGGCATTGCTCAATACTAGCGCGCGTATGCTCGCCCAATATCTGGCGGGCCAATCAAATTGTCAGGGCGGCCTTTATACGATGATCGACAGATGATCAACAGTAACGTAATCAACCACGTAACCAAACCGCGCTTGGGTTGAATTTGTTTTGTGAAAGATGCAACTGAAATAGGCATGACGGCGATGCAACTCGGCGTGAACGGCGAGGTGGATATAGCCAGCGGTCGTTGCCAGCTCCTTTTCGGAAGCCCGGAATCCTGGCTGCTGAACAACAAGTGGAGGGACATGCTAGGCTGCGATGTTTTTCAAGCCAACGTTATGGGTATCGTCGTGGACGAAGTTCATCTAACTTACAAATGGTAAGAGATCATCTGACTGTCTGACTTAGTAAATAACTCGCAATGTCGTGATATGAATCCCATGTTGTAAACATAGTAGGTATGCGTCGCTTAACATACGGCGCACACTCCGTTGCTCTTATTGGTTGTAGGTCTATCCAATTGAGTGCAGAGGAATTTTTTTTCCTGGTTCGTTCGAAACACGCCCCATAATCACAGCTCTATGGAGCAGTATCAGACTCAAATTCTGACTAGAATTGAGTATGACCGTGTCAGGCTACGAATTATGATGATAAATAAAGAAATCCAAAGCTGCCTTTATATTATTTATTTGTTTATTTTTATTTTATTGTTTTTGCCGTTGAGGATATCTGATAATCACAACTAAAACATTGAGCTGGAAAATTCTATGTTGAATTGCAATTCAAATGTGATCTTTGAATGCAGTGAGAAGCAGAGCTCTGAAACTTTCATTTTGAGAAATTCCTTTTTGTCTAAGTTTAGAGGTGAATACACTACATAGCCTGTTCCTGGTATAACTACTAATAGCAAACTGACTTTGTCTGGATTCGGGTAATTCAGCAAATATGTGAGGGGGTGGAAAGAGGTGGCTTAGCAGACAGCTTCATTTGGTTTCTCTCTGGTCCCTTCTGTGGCTCTGAGCAGATGTGTTGTGCAGGCGCCGTATTTCTTAACTCAGGGAAAAAGTAATAGGAGCTCCTGCACAGGAAAAGCCAGTGCACGGCAAACGAACATGCACGCTTCATCAACACATGAACCAAGTGACTTGCATGGCTTGTTGTGTGTTGTAAATCATTGCCCTCTCCCTGGTCTATTAAGATATGGAAAGCTCCACGTAGGATTTATTCAGTCAATCTATTTTACTAGTCTTTGGTCTGAGCTCCCATCAGGTTTGTTCCTTAAGTGCCTTATCAGTTAAATGCAGCTGCGATAGACCATGTGTTCAGCTGGAAAGGGAAATGTGACTTCTTTAAATAAAAGCCGACTATATACTGCATATATTCACTACGTATGTGGATAAATGCCTGTAGACGTGAATCTTTTTGCCAATGTTGTCTTCAAAATCTTGAGGTGTTTATGCAAAAAATGACACCATCAGAATCCACATCGTTTTCTTTATTTTAACAGTGAACCTTTCTAATCTACAACATAAGCAAAAATACCTAGAAGTACATTTTGTATTCAGTTGTGCAATTAATTCAAAACATAACCAAATGCAGACATTTTCTTCAGAATTGATGTGGCAGTTCAAAGACCAGGCCATTTTTAAAGGTTTTTAATTTAAACTGTGTTTAGTTTTTTTTAGTTTTTGCTCATTAATGTCAAATCTATTTCCATGTCCAAAATTAAGAAACATGCAAAAACGTTTAAAAGAAAAAGACGAGAACATGGTAACAAAAAGTTGGGGTGGGGATATTATATTTTGTGTTCAGTGCCTAACACAATGATCACCAAAGAAGAAACTTTTAAAAACAAAGTCTCCAGCCAAAATTTGAGTTCACAAAATGAAAAAAATATAGTGATTTATCCAATAAGGAGAGAGGCTGTTGAGTTAGAGACTGTTGAGTTACCTTTACATTGTTACATTACATTGTGAAGGTCTTCCTTTCTTCCATCCAACGCTCCCACTTTCCCTGCATTGTAGATGTCAGTAGCAAAAGTGTTGACCGCTTCTTTTTTTATGCTGACATTAAGTAGCCACACATGTATTTAACATATTCCCAATAAAATGTATTTTTTTTAGCCGTGACACAGGAACATGCAGCTGGGATCCAACTCTTGACCACAGTACTGCAACGGAGAACTCGCTGCATTTTACACCACTCTCGGATATATCAGCTCCCCAATTTTTGTAACCGCTGTGAAGTTAGTTTGAGGTTGAATATGGGAAATTTGCGCTCCGCAGCTTCTGCGGTGACTGTCTCCTGTTCCAGCTGATCCAGGAAGCTTGATCTGAGGCCGGTGCATCAGCTGTGGAAACGAGGGGAAGGGGGGAGGAGAGGGGAGGGGGACGGCTGTTTGCTTGATAGTGTGCTTTGATTGGAGAATATGAATTACGTAGAAAGACAACCTACATAGATAACCCATTTTCTGATCTGACCGTTTTTGAGCAAAGAGATAAAGCTTACTGCTCCTGAGCAGGTCCTTTGGTATTCGCTTTTGACATTCACATGCCCTCACCAGTGCACAACAGATCATACTATACCCACAAAACCTCAGAAAAATTAAAATTGTGGTCTTGGCCCCTTTAATGCTACACTGCCAGACAGGATATGTAGAAAAAAAAAGAGAGGAGGTGTGATTCACCCCGTTGCTAGGTGTGGCTCTGTCTTTTAGGAGCTGCGATTGGTTGATAGTACAAGAAAAGAAACAACACAAATGTGCTCCTATCAAAGGAGATAAACTAACCGTTTAGACTAGATACATTGCAATGTTTGAACACACCTTACTTAAATCCTCATCATTATTTTGAATTGGTTATTGCTATTTTTACTCGCCAGTCATTTTACGATGATGGTATCACACACGCTAACTTCTAGATGACCTTTTAGGCTACTGACATGATAATATGATACAGACAATACTTTCTCACCTCTTTCACACATATATATATATATGTATATATATATATATATATATATATATATATATATATACACATATATATATATGTATATATATATATATATATATATATATATATATATATATATATATATATATATATATATATATATATATATATATATGTATGTATATATGTATATATATATATATATATATATATATATATATATATATATATTATTTGTGAATTTCTCCACTTTTTATTCATGATTATCCAAGATTTTTCCTATGATTTATCTATCCTCAATAAAATGACGTTAGATAGAGCTGCCTTTTACTCTTCAGGCCACTAAAACTAATAAACTCTGATAAAGTTTATTTTATCCACATATTTTAATTGTATGATTGTTAAATAGGCTTATGTGGTAATTCCCTCCACTGTTTAGGTGGTGGATCAGCCAAACAGCTCTCTGTTTCCACCATCTTCCCTACTTAAGAGACGCTTAGGCTCGCTGAAAGTCCTTCTCACTACTCCTAACAATTTTTTCACTTTAAGAACTCTGTTTTAGGGACAGCGTGTAACTAATTTGCCTTTCAATTAGCAAAAATCAAGTATTTCTTTTATAACTACATATTGCCTACGTACTGGCAAAGTGTAATAACATCACATCAAAAATGACAGTGTTCTCATAACTTAGAATTAGTAGTTTATAAGTACATAGGTGCCAGTGAACCCACAGGGAGGTGCCATGTTGTGTTGCCATTTCTGACATCAGTCGCCGAAAGGAGACAAACCATACACGTTTTCCTTGTCTTTCTTCTATATGAGGACCTGCTTTCGGTGGAGGAGGAGTATAACAAAGCAAAGACGACCATAGATTTTTAGACTGTTGTGATTGGCAAGCTGTTGTACCAATTATAGCCACAAGGGGTCAGTATTATTTATAGCTCCTTCAATGTTGCATAAAATTCAATGATTCTGGCTGTTTTACTGTGTTGGAAAGCAGATATTCTCATTAGTGCATCCCACTGCAGCTATAGTACAATACAGTATGCCATGACCTGTGCAGAAAGCCTACAACTCACGGCTTTGCATTAATAAAACATATAGCAATGTATTCCACTACAAAACAAATTTCCTGAAAAGTTGTTGTGCTGCAGAACTGTGGATTTGTAGCTTATACAGGTTCCAACAATTACTGAGTATATCAAACAGTACAAGACCGAGTTGAAATACAAGCTTACTTCCAATAGATGTATACAACTTAACAATTTTAACACCAACGTTAATGCAGATGACTTCACAGACTGAGCGGTTGCGTTTCCAAATAGCAGCAGAAGGGGCATAAAGACAACAGTCAGTGCTAATTTTATTCCCCAAAGAGATCAATGGATAAAAAAGTTTTCAGTAATTACAAACTTACCCTTTTATCCTTAGCGTCTCTTTATTTTAGAAGCCCAAGTCAGCGTGATGTTTAATTCGTCTCAGAATAAAAATCCAGTTCAAAGCCTTTTTGAGAGGTGTCTGAATACATTTATAGTGAGAGGATGTCACAAGCTTTTGGCAGACAGCGCTTATTTAAAAAACAAACAAAAAAAAACATAAATGCTGTTGTCCGTTGCTGACTGATCTAACTGCAGTGGCTTTGCTAGAGCGTGACATTGCAGTCTGCTAGATGGCCACTCGGCCACATCCATACCCAGACTTGTATCGTTCAGTCCGGCTTGGGCATAATTTGGATTTTTATTTAACAGATTTCAGGAACATTTTTAAGCAGGCAGCTGACATGATCTGAACTTTTCTCTCTTTTTATTTTTTGCATCTTACTGCCAGAGGAAACTGTGGTATAATAAGGTGTGTGTCAGCATACTTCTGAGAGGTGTATAACTGTGTGTAATCAATGTTATGTGGTTTATCTTGCTTGTCTAATTTGCTTTGTTGTTTGTCACAGAGTAGAAGTTCTGATGATCTCCCAGGGGACTCCAGATGAAAATTAGCCCCGGGCTAACCCTGCTGCAAAGCATTGAACTGTAACATTAATGTTAAACATTGAATGTGTTCATAGCAAACTGAACGAGCAGTTTTACTTGCGTAAACACCTCACAGAATGTGCATTAAAGGCTGTCACAAAACTTAAAGTACACAAATAAAAAATACATAAATTTAACCTGCTGAAGGGAGCAACATTAACCCTTCATCACCTTTTATTTTACTACCGGAAATATTGCGCTTTTGACATTTTGCTAAATGATCTTACTTTACAGAAGTATTAATTCCAGTTTGTTTGTTTTTTTTAGATGTCAGCTTGAATGTGTTTTATCAGAATTTTAAGTGATTGACTAAATCAAATAGCTTTTACATAAAAAATATGCCTGAACTATGACTGGGCCATTCTATCACACAAATTGTCATGATTTGTCTTGGATGAACCCGGACACAGCACGCACACACAGAGCAGGTTTTGAGAGTTTATTGCAAATAGTGGATGATGGATGACAAGAACCAGAGTCAGTTACCAGACGGAGTTGTAGGGTGCAGGAGCTGGCTGACAGGAACGGAGCGGGGAGAAATCCAGAGGAGCTGGGCTGCTGCAGAAACAGGACGGAAGACCAGAGGACAACGGAGACGAAGGAGCAGAATCCAGTAGCGCAGCAAACAGGTACTTAACTAAACAGACGAGGAGCAAGACGTGACAGACGAGGACTGGAACTGACTGGCTCGTTGGTAGTGATGACTGAAGACAGGAGCGAACTGACTTGACAGGCGTGGTGTTGGATTGACTGAAGACGAGCCAGCAATGAGGAACAGACTAAGGTGAGCTTATGTAGGGAGTCTGGCAGGTGATGTGAATCCTGACTAATTAGTGTCCAACAGGTGTAACTAGTTGCTGAAGGAGCGGAGGGTGAGCTGAGTGACATAAGGAGGAACCGAAAAACAACAGAGAAAAAGCCAGACAAAGACCAAACCATGACATGAATATGTGTTGATCTAAACCCTTCTTTTGCAGATCTGGATATATGTTTATATACCAGCAGAGGTTCGGTAAAAGAATATTTATTAACAAAATCCAAAAACCAAAAAGGGCAGAGAAACAAACAGTCCAGTTGGGCAGGCGGGGCAGGAACAGACAAAAACAGGATGGCACAGATTTCTGGAGACAAGGTGGTTCAAAATCCAAAAAGCAAAACATAACAGAACTTGCAAGGGGAGAACTCACCTACACTCAACAAGACAACCTGGCACTGATGTCTGGTCTCAACAGTTTATATGGAGGTGGAAGCAGGTGAAACCGGTGAGAGGTGATTGCAGCAGGGGTGGAGTTAGGCAGGTGTGCAGAATAAGTAATTAGACCAGACATCAGTGCTGAGGCTCAAAACAAGAACAGATCAGACAAATCTAAAAAGCTGACAAGACAAGTGGACAGAAACAAACTACACACGATCTAATAAAGAACAAAACAACCCTGAAGTACAAACCTAAAACAGAAAATAAAGCTAAGACTAAAACTGATGACAAAACAGGATAAACTAACAGTAAACAAGAACCTAGACAAGACAAAACTCAAAGCAACCAGAGAACCTAAGGAAGGAGGGCAAAATACCTTAAACATAAACCAGAAAAAAACCCAAATCATGACAGTTTATGATATTTCTCAAGAAGTGGACTTTCTCCCCCATATCAAGTTGTTTGCAGCCTTTAACAGATTTTCTTTCAGGACAGCCCTGTATTTTGCTCCATCTATTTGGAGAAATCTGATGAAACAATGTATAGAATAATGCTAGCATAATCTGAAGTGTAATGCTACCACCCCATTGTTTCACTGTGATTTTGTGTTCAGGATGATGTGCAGTGTTAGTTTTACTCCACACTAATCTGACCTGAACATCTTCCTCCACTGTTTGCTCTATCCTTACGTGGCCTGTGAAATGTCTTTGTATGGCTTTTTTTGAACAAATAGCTTTCTTCTTGCATCTCTTCCATGAAAAGGGTTTTACACTGTACAACTAATAGTTTTTCAGATAGCACAACCTGAGCTGTTGATCTCTGCAATTCCTGCAGAGCTACCATGAAAGCCTCTCCTTCTTATTTGATCGATGTTCAAAAAAACAAAATTACTTAAAGTGTTCATAACTTTATTTGTGACCTGTTTGCTGTGTACCTTGGTCATAATGATGCTATTTGTTCACTAATGTTCTCTAACAAACATCTAAAGGCTTTCACCGAACAGCTCGATTCATACTGAGCGAAACCTACCTACCCCTTTCTGTATGTCCATAACCCCCCCAAACACACACACATACATACAATATATATACACATATACGTATATGTGCGTGTATATATACATATATGTCGTTTGGGGTCCAAGTGCCCTCTTTGAATACACAATGCACCCTGAAACTGACTGATTTCAGGGTGCATTGTGTATTCAAAGAGGGCACTTGGACCCCAAAGGACATGCAACTGATAAGACAAATAGTGACAAGTATAAGTGACAAAGGGGAAGAGAGTTAATGATAGCTGAAATCACTCGGCCAAAGACAGAAAGGACATGGGGAATAATAAAGAACAAGCAGCAGCAAAGAATAACAGATAAGAGAAGGATGTTAGGCAATCAGACAAAACTTTAGGGAGAAAGGACACATTATTGTCTAAAAATCCCTGCTATAGTGTTTAATAGTAAATTCAGTTAGTTACGATATTTCTACTTCACAACATCAAATTGATGCACACCGCTGGATGTATTTTAAGGTGATATCTCAAAAGCACTGCTTGACTGTGTAATATCATGGCAAAATCAAAAGTGATCTGACGTGATCACACCACAGGGTGTAGCTACGAAAATTAAGGACTTTTTCCCAGAGTGCAAACTATAATCTGGTTTTTCATGCTGCTTTTGAAGTAATGGCTGAGTCAACCCATGTCAGTGCAGAGCTCAAGTGTGACACCAGAATTGACAAAGACACCTGGATAGGAGTTGAACCTACAATTCTAGTGGCAAATTCCTACAATTCCCACACTTTCTGCCAGTGGGACGAAGCAGTGGAATGGATTGTAAAATGTGTGATTAGCTAGCTGAGCCACTAGAGCCGTTTCTTTTCCAGCAGGCTCCCATTGCACACCTGTCAGTGAGAGCAGAAAGGGACTGTGATGCCGCGCGTCCTTGAGACCGCCTGCTTGGGGCAGCTCAGTGTATAAAGTTCGGTGTCACATATTAAAGAAGTTTATAATGTCACACCGCGTACACGGTCGTAAAAACTTGGCTCTGCATGTACCTGTATGTGTGGAGTCCGCGCAGAGTCCGAGTATGTGGGGGTCTTTACATGAATGCACTTTTAGTTTCAATGTTACAGTCAGGCAGTCTTGTAGACAGCTCAGGGGTCCGGTCAGGTAGTGACACAGTGTACAGTAATGCTCCAAATATCCATTGAGCGGAACGGCTTCATTGCTAACCAAAGTCGTACTGACACATTTTAACAGATTTTTGAGCGCATTGTACCACATAAAATCTGTCAGTAAGCACAACAGTAATCATATATGAAGGGAACCGGATTATAAGGCGCACAATACATTTTTGAGAAAAAATAAGGATTTTAAGTGCACCTCATAGTCAACAAAATATGGTACGTCATGTTTTGGGCCTTTTGATTGTGTTTTTTTTTTTTTTTTTACTAATTGGCTGTTCCCTTGCCATTCCATACACAATCAGTCACTCCTGCTGCTGCTCGTTATCTCCAGCCCCCCAGACCTAGTTATACCTGCCTGACACAACCACTCCCTGCCAGATCGTCGCTAATCACCGCCTGCCTACGTTCTCCCCAGTGTTTGTGCTGCACCGCCTGCTGATCTTGTTTAGCTGTGCTCGAACTGCCCTCACTAGATTGACTTTCTAATGCTTGTGTGCACCGCCTGCTTCTTGTGAGGATCTAGTGCTCGTCCTGCCCTCTCTGGGCGTTTATCAGCTGTTACTTTGATCATCACCTCGTCTACCCGCTGCAGTCATCTGATCCTGTCGGCTTCTGTCATCTTATCCTTGTCATCCGGTCCTTGTCATCATCACCAGGGGTCCGTTCTTCGTACATCGCTAACTCAGTTAGCTGGATTTGATTGTTGACGATTTGGCATGATCTTGGATCGTTTGGTTCTTCGAAACTCATCCTGGACGTGCTGTAATAGCAACATGTGCGCAAGCTTAAACCTGCTCGCAAGCAGGCTTATTTCATGTAAACAGGATTAGATTGCAGCTTTATAAGAGGAGGAGATAGGAAAGTCTGTCGTATCCATGTCTTGTCCGTTTTTACGACAGCAACCTGTTGCAGAAGGTGCAAGAATAATTTCCCAGCTTTTCGAATTAATTGCGTATTGCGCAATAGACAGGATCCTTTAGCGCAGCGCGACAGTGTAATTGTAGAGACTTTTCTTGGTGGCTGTTATAAACAGACAAATACATCATTTAACAGTGGTTTTTAAAGAGGAAAAAGTTGTGTTAGTATATTAGTATATATACGTACAAAGTTATTTGTATGATGGTTTGCTTTTTATTTTTATCATTCAGTAAGAAGATTTGTTCAGGCTATTTTATTGTGAAGTTTAGTTTTACTTTGAAAGGCTTGCTTCCTTGTCGAGCCGTATATTGTATTAACGGATTATCTAGACACAGAGCAATACAGTTTTTGACCGTGTAAACTGTGTATGACTTGGAAAAGGAAAAACTTAATTTTTTATAGATAAAGAATTTTTTGTTAGAATTCACGGTTTGCACGCGTCCTTTACTTCCAGTGTCTAAGATTGACACCGATATTGGATTTGTTGCCATAACAAGTGGCTTTTTAAAATAAAGTATAATAATTAAAGGGTACCATTTTGTAGAATATTCTTGTACTTCACTTTTACTTGTCCCCATGTTCTAGTGGCTCCTGTGGAGGCTCTGACATAAAAGAACAAAGTAAATATGAAATTATTAAAATGCAAAAATACATACTGTAGAAAGTGATAGAAACATCTACCATGGACAGCACTTACACATTTAATTTGTCTGCTACTTTTTGCCAGCCCTCTCTCCTGGCTTTGGCAGACTTTGAGGTGTTCCCTGTCGTTTTTTTTTTTTCGTTTTTTCTTTATTTTTGTCATTTTAGTAGTTTTAGAAATACACATACATACATTGAACAATTGGACCCCCCTCCAACAAAAAATACAGAGCAACTAGTTTGACAGGAGCAGTTGAATAATAATAAAAAAAGGAAACAAGTAATTACATTACTTATACAGTTGGTGTCAAGTTCCGATGAATCTTTTATCACTCCTGACCAGTAGGTTGCGATCTTAGTACATTCCCAGAAGACATGAAAATGTCCTGCAGACACATTCTCACAGTTCCTCCAACATTTTGCCTTCTCAGTGTCATTACAATGTTTACTTTTAATGTTAGGTGTAACAAAAAACGCACCATGCATGTCCAGGAAAATTCCCTCCATAGGTCAGAACTTGACGTGTGGATCACAGAATTACAAATATTTAACCAAACATCATCAGTTATTGTTATTTTAGCTTCTTTTTCCCATTTAACCTTAAGATACATGTATGTTGTATTACATTTTCTCTCTGTTTGTAGACATGAGTATAGTTTGGATATTGTTTTTTTGGGAGGTCTTCCATTGCTGGAATCTAATAAGATTTTAAGTATACCTGTCTCATCCTCCTCCAATAATTTTATATTTTTATTGTAATGGTATCTTATTTGAAGGTATCTAAAGAAATCACATTTTTCCAGGTTATAGTTATGTTGAAGCTGTTTAAAACTCTTTAATTCACTATTGCTTGTAATATTCCAGTAACCTTTTTGTGACTACTGTGTAAATCCCCTGTTGTTTTAATTAATGACTCAAATTCGGCATAACCTTCCATTAAAAGCTCGTGTTCTGCTTGGGAGAAAAACTGTGGGCGTTCTTTGGCCATGCTGAACAGCCAATAGCAGCGTTGCTGATCATTGTTTCTACTATCGACACATTTCCCCTTTTAAAGCGACGCATGAACGCGCAATTATCTCAGATAACTCAATCCAGCCATACTAATCATAAACAACAGGTGTGTTCAAAGAACCCAATTAACCGGATCATGACTAGCCGGATGAAGTCATCTTGGATGTCTCATTTGATCTCGGATGTTTTAAGCAACGTACGAAGAACGGACCCCTGGTCTGCCTGTGTTAGTCATCACCTGCCATTTAGCTACACCAGTCAGTCCAGCCATCTCCATTTGTTCTGTCTTCACCTGCCGGTTTCATCTGTCACCATCTCTCATTGGACAATAAAAATCTTTTAACACAATGCTTGTGGTTCAGCTGAGTTATTGGGTTCTCTGTTTGGCTCTGCATTACAAACTAAGCTTCTCTACAAGTCTGGTTCAGCATTGAGTACAATTTTCTGATATCCAAAGGTGCCACAATCATCTGTTCAATTATATAAACCCAAATCAGCATGATGAGGTCTGTGTATCATATGGTAAAGGGAGGATGTGTAGTTCTTTCTCCCAGAGATGAATGTTTTTTTGGTATTAATTGTGTATCAACCCCTAAATAAAAGCAAATAAGTTAATAGCCCTGCACTGACATGGGTTGACTCAGACAGGGAGCAGTCATTACTTCAAAAGCAGCGTGAAAAACCAGATTATAGTTTGCACTCTGAGAGAAAGTCCTTTATTTTTTAAGATATGTCCTGTGGTCTGGTAAAATGAAAATTGGAGTGTTTGGTCATAATGACCATTGTTAGTTTTGGAAGAAAAGGGAGCGGTGGGCAAGACAGAGAACCCCATTTTAACTGCAAATAACAGGAGAGGCAGCATAATTTTTTTGTGGATGTTTTATTTCATGAAAGAAAAGTGTCCTTCACAAAATAGATATCATGAGAACATTATGGGGAAATATTGTAACACCAGCTCAATACCTCATGCGTAAAAAATGGATACTTAGCATAGGCATACTGCCAAAGTTACTTAATTAGAAAGTGGCTGAAGGAAAGCATATTCTATATTTTGGATTGGAATTCACAAAGCTCTGATTTCAGTCCCATAGATCTGAAATTATGTTTTCAAGCAAAGCGCTCTGCAAACCTGACTAAGCTACACCAGTTATTTCAGGAAGAATTGGCCAATATTCCATTAAATTATTAACCCAATAGTTCACTACATTTTACCCAGTGTCCAACTCATGTATTTTTACCCATGTATATAAACTTCTGACTTTAATGAAAGTTAGAAAATGTATCACTTCAGCATTCCCAAATAAAATCTGGCAGTTTTGATTACTAAAACAGGGAAAGCCTAATGGGACTTAATATTGGACAGTAAGAAAAAAAGGTTATGTCTTACATGGTTTGCAAATATGGTTTCAACTGTAAATGGTGTGTATACCATTCATATTTTATCATCAAAGTGTGCAGCAACCTTTTTTGGCTATTAGCTTTAACTTCAACATTAAAATCAATCAAAACGTGACCCGCATAAGCACAGGACCAGAGCGCCTTGCACTTGCAGCAAGAAGATCCTGGGTTCAACCCCTGGGTTTGCCCTTGGGTCTTACTGCATGGAGTTTGCATGTTTTCCTTGTGCATGGATGGGTTTTCTTCGGGTACTCCGGCATGCCTTCTCGGTTGTTTGTCCTGTATGTCTAGGAGTTGCCCTGTGATACACTGGCAACTTGTCCAGGTGGCCCCCTGCCTCTTGCCCATTGACTGCTGGAGATAGGCACCAGCCCTACCGCCACCCTGCAGGTAAAAAGTGAGTATAGAAAATGGATGGATGGATGGATGCTTCAATTTAATAAGGAACTCAGTTCTTAATGTTTTTACATTTTGTTACCCCAGACTTGCACAAACTACTGCTTACAATTCAGTATATGTACACAACACAAGACATGATATGACATTTTAATGATAATTAAAATATTTTTAAGTTGTAGGGGGATTTTTTTGGGTAAATAAATAAAGAATGGTTAAATTAAAATCAAACATATAATGTCTAGTGACCATCTTTTTGAATACAACATGCTATGTTTGAGCCATTGATCATACTCCCCCATGCAATGTCACATTCACAGAAGTTCCTGGTCCTGTTTTATCCAAAGATGATAAACTGAGGTGAGGACAAACAAAGTGGAGCCTGAATCAATAACTCAATTTACAACATAAAAATTACCTGAGGAGAAGGAAGGGAAGGAGCAAACAAACCGATAATCTTCAAACTGTCATTCCCCTTCTGCAAGTGGGAATCAATCACTGGTTGAATTTCATACAATGAGCACCTTGAAAATCACAATCATTTGTCACAATAGCAACTTCCAGAGGGAAGCATGATGGTAAACCTTCAAACAACCAAAGCACACAGAAACAGAAATGGCTTTCTTTGTATTATGTTGGTTGTAATTTACCGTCTTGGATGTGGCTCTTTTAAAATAGTAAAAAAATATATTTATATATAATTCATTTTCCCTACAACATTCCCATTGAACTTCTTGGGGACTGAAAAGATCAAAGTCTTTTTTGTTGTGGTTTAGATAGTTTAAAAAAAAGTAATTTCCAAGTTGTACCTCATACCTTGCCTGTTGCCTGATAAGAAATTCTACTCCCATGACCAGACCTAAAAATGGATGGCTAGAGGTTACAGCGCAAAACATATTCTATTTCAAACACTAAAATTGGTTCTTTGTAGTAAAAGATTTAGTGAAAACTGACATTTGAGCTTCAGTTGTAATTTAAAGTGTATTCCAAAAATAATTTGCATTTAACCATTTTGACCCATATCTTAGAATTTCAATTGGTTTGTAAAAACAGATTTGATTTATACTAAGAAGAGGAAATGCTGGCCAGTAGCTAGTGCATATTAGCATTACAAATTGTTTGAAACAAATCATATTAGTATATATACATACACTTTTTTATTTATTTATTAAAGGGGTTAAAATACAGATTGGCAGAAAATACAAATTCAATTGTGGAAAAGATGAATTTTCCATTATGTATATAATACCACCGATTTGGTTGAAATGTTCTACATGGTAATACATGACAAAGAGCAAATACATGTTATCCATCCCACTGTACAATAAATGTGTGTGTGTGTGTGTGTGGGGGGGGGGGGGGGTGTTGTATCATATTTGCCTCAGTACAATGAAGAAGTAGCGATCTCGGTGACCCTTTGCCCCATGACTCACAGATGTCCAGTATGACTTCGGGGCCAAAGTCATCTGTGAAGCCATAAGAATAGATGTGGCATGCCAGCATCATACACCTCCCACTCATCATGCTTCAGTGCTATCTCACAACGTCCCTACGGATAATGACCATGCTTCTGTCTGGTACACAAATGTATGTACATGTGCAAGTGCGCAACACACAGAAAGAGACGGGGAGAAGGAAGACATTTGAAATAAAAGCCTTGAGAAATGTGCTGTTTCCACTACAGACAGTGCTAGACAGCGTCAGGACAGCTATAGACAGCACATACAGTGGTATGGAGCAAGTGGAAAGTTAAAAATAGCTTTGGAAGGGTTTTGGTGTAGTTCTGTTTTTTTAAACTCTTACATTGATGCCTCCAAGGACCTTACAAGTTAATTATTTTTGAACTAACAAAGATTCTAGGATATTTTAAAGGCTACATTAAGGTTATCACATTCAGTGTCAACATGAATGTTAAAATCCCCCACTATATTAACCTTGTCAGTGTTTAATGACCTTGTCAGAATCTAACACTAAATCACATAAGACATCTGAGAACCGATCAAAACACTGAGAATAAGGCCCTGGTGGACAATACAAAACACCAAATAGAAGTGGTTTTATTACTTTGCAGTTCGGATGAGGAAAACTGAGGCTTAAAAGAATTGTAGCTATTAATTAGCCTGGGACTAATTAAAAAAATCAGACTCAAAGATGGTTGCTACTCCTCCTCGCCCCGTATTTCTGGGAATGTTAAATTTTAATTATTTAGAATGAGTTGACTCATTTTTACTAATGTAGTGCTCTTGCAGCCAGGCTTCTGTGAGACAGAATAAATCAATCTGATTATCAGAAATCAATTCATTGACTAACAAAGTCTTTGAAGAGAGAAACATTATATTCAATAAACCACTTTCTTTTTTTTTTGGTTCAAGTTGAGTCACATTAACTTTTATGAAATTTTTATGAATTGCTCCTTTTAGATCAGTTTTTAATTTATTTGGTTTTGGCCGTGGGTAAGACACTGTCTCAATAGGATAATGAGTCGGTAACAGGACAGCAGCTGCAGAGAGGTGTGTTAAACTATGACTCTGCTTCCAGGTCTGGAACCTGGGTTGTCAGGGTCATAAGTTCAGTGCTTATGAAAATATAGGTGGGGCTAAATATGGGCAATTCTGGAAGAAAATATGTTAGATGCTGTAAAAGGCTCTATATATGAACACATTTTGCTCCATTTGGTAACTAAGATCTGTCATATTTTGAGCAGGACTTGGACCTAAGTACAGGCAGGAAAACAGAAGTGTGGCAATATCTATGATGAGTTATTAAAAGGAGAACTAATCTTTATAGATGATGTAGAAGGAGAAAAGCAGAGTCAGTGGTTTATTTTAAAGACATTTTGTCATATGTATTTTTTCGTCTTCTGTTGTAAAGCACTTTGTGATTTTTATCTTGAGGGATGCTAGATAAATAAAGTTGTACTTACTTACCTACTGGAGCAGAAGAACAACGGCAAACAGGTAAGGCAACAGAAGGTCAGACAGCCAGTCATGGCAGGAAACTAATACCGAACAGCAAAAGGATCTGACAAGGACAGACTGCCTCATAATAGCTGAAAATGTGATTGAGTGATGCAAGGAACCAAACTAGATGGATAAGAGGAATGCAGCTTGGTATATTTTTTGTTATTGATGGAGTTTTCCTTTATTTGAAAAAGGAAGAAAAAATATTTATTATTTTTTATTTTATTATCAAAGTATAAACAAATGTATCAGTTACAGTATTGCTTACATAAAGAACTTTGGAGTAGTATGGATGGACTCATAAGTAAAGAAGGAATCAGGAGGATTGTTGCTGTTATGGATTATATGAAGGAGAATGGCTATGATTAGATAGGTTTTACTTTGTCATCCCCTTTTCGGACATAATTACTAAATTATATATATATATATATATATATATATATATATATATATTAGGGCTGGGCAACGATTAAAATATTTAATCGCGATTAATCGCATAATTTGCCTGATTAATCATGATTAATCGCATTGTATTTACAAACTCCAAGAATGAATTCAAAAGTAGTGTAAAGAGCACTTTTATTTTAATGTTCTGCTGCCATGTGAACAAAAGTGTTGTAACATTTGTAGCACTTATCAGTAACACATATTTAGTGTAAAGCTCAACTTAAACATGTAAAACAAAAAATAGCAATAATAATAAATTAAAGGTTATTGCCACTGACAGGGAATTCTCTTTATGGGAAAAAAATCTACCAAAAACAGGCAATTTCTGAGGTAACCGCAGGGAGCAGCATTACCATTTTATGTTCAATACCAAAGTTTAACTTGGCAGTGGTTATAACTAACTTGTTTCTGTCATATTCGTTGCTGGAAGAACTTTAAACTGAAATGCTTGCTAACTCGATATGCGTGCATGTTTATTTGACGTTAACACGCGTTTTTTTGTTGTTGCTTTCTCGCGTGCATATAGTGAATGGCAGGGGAAAAACAGGCAAAATCACATGGATACTTTGAAACGAGAAGCGACTTCACCGACAGCGTCGATGCAGACCCCGCTCCGCTCCGCACAAAACTTGTTCCGTTCGCCAACTCACCGCCTCGCCTAAGCAAATTCCTGCGGGAAACACCGCCTTCCGCATGTCGGCTTTGTTTTTTTCCGGCCAGCACCTTTCTTCCTCTTTGAATCCGAGGCTTGGCTGACAGCGAGGTTATTGCCGCATTATCGCCAGCTACTGTTCTGATTCAAACCCCTACACCGCAGCAACAGACCTTCACAAAATAAAAGCATGTGAGCAACATGCGTTAATGCGCGTTAAAGTAAATATCGCCGTTAATAGTCTAATGAATTAACGCAAAATTAACGCGTTAACTTGCCCAGCCCTAATATATATTATTGTTAACTTGATAATTTAACTGGATTGTCTCTGTATAATATTGAATAAATGAATAATTTATTTCAGTTGCGTAGGTGGTAGCTGAAGGACAACTATTATAACAGAAAAGAATGGATAGTGAGAAAAGCATTTATTTTTTTTTATTTCTTACTATAGATGGGTCCAATTATGGAAGCATTATATTGAAATTGGAGATTAGTACATTTCTCTTAAAATGAAGTAAAGGTAGACTTAGAATTTGTTTTTAATAAAACATCATTATGAGAATTGTTTCCAGGTCTGGAACCTGGAAACAATTTCAATTTCTGATTTGCTTTTGTTTGTTTTTGTTTTCTATCACATAACTTCATAACTAGCTTTAAATATTAATCAGTTCATACCTTTGTTTTCTCTTTTAATTGCTGTATGGAAGCGGTAATTTGAATGCATTGACTTGAATTTTTAAGTAGAGTTCTTCATAAAATTCTTACATCACTTGAACATTTTTTTTTGTTTACATCTAGATGCAAATAAAAAGAACATACTAGAATTCTGAAAAATTACTAAACAAAACACATTCTAGCTCAAAAAGGACTTGAAGTGGAAAACCAAAAGTGACTAAACTTAAAAGACGTCATAATATAACGATAGGATTTTTCTTAAACAATCAAAACTAGTTATAGGATGGTTATCAACTATTTTTTTATTAAAGCTTCCAGATCATCCAGGAACACCTAAAAAGTTAACAATTTGTGGTCTAGAATAGATTGTATATAAAAATACATATGAAACATAATGAATAACATAATCTAATCCACTATCATTAGTACAACCACAGCTGCACAGCCATACCCTAAACCACATACAAAAAAGGTATTTACTCACCACTTTGTATAGATTTTCTAACTTTTAGTCCAGTGAGACTATCTGCTCGACATACTGCTAAAGTGTGATGATGAACAATCACAGCTGCCCTGACAAACCCTTCTTCCTGTGGCCTCACCTCTGTTTTGTACTAAGGCACGTTTGAGATACCCACTCTAGCTGCGTTCAGAAGGCTGGGCTGTAAAAACAGCTCACAGAGGCTCAGGATGATAAGATGACGGGATCTGGCAAGAAAAAGATGACACGATAGCGTGTGGGGTGACAATGAAAAATTGCATACAAAGAGATGTCATAGCCCTGATAAAATAGGTTTGCTTGTAATGGGCCTACCGCGACTAAATGGTGTCATGGGAGGAGCTTAACAATGAGCATTTTACTAAATATAACAGGTTGTATACCTGTTTCTTTTGGCATTTTATTTTCTCTTAGAAGAAGATCAAAATATATCACTGTCATTTCTTTGTCCTGCAAGTGTGTCCTCTATAATCATGTCTCATTCACACAAGTTCCAATTTCAAATATATTGCAGGTATTATATCATTTATTTTGCAAGCCGTTGCATAATCATAACCACAATGACACACAGTAAGTTTCTATCCTTGCACAGTTCACCCACTCACACCCCCATTAGGCATTTTTCACCTGGTGTTCTGTGCCGAGCTGACTTTAAATGTCAAACCAGGTAAGCTCTCCAAAGGGAATAAGGAAAATTTCCTTAACATGAATAGAAGCGAGGACGTTTTCCGATTGAGCAAAGCTAAATGCCATGATGGATATGTACATAATGTATGACTGGTGTCATCAGTACATCAATCTTCTGTTCATTTGACTTTCATCACATAGCTGCTGTCAAAATGATACCCTGCTTGTTTGTCTTTTTCTTGTTGGTGAGTCAAATAAAGCTCATCTTATTTCTCCCATAGTGTGCCTTGTTCATTTGTTCTGTTTGATGTTTTAGTGAAAGTAAAAAAAAAAATCTGATGAAACAACAACAACCAAGAAAACCTTTTTAAAAACTTTGTAATTTAAGGTAGAGTATCTACAATCTATAGCCTTTCCGTATTGTCTGACCTTTGTTTGAAATGACTAGTTTGAACACTTGACTAGTTTGACCACTGTCACCGATCCATTCCCTTGTTTCGAACTTTTGCTGAGTTTATGTCTGCTTTTTAATGAAAGTTACTAAATACTTACAGTTTAATTTACTATGACCTTACAATAAAAGTAAAAAAAGCACTTATGTGTATATTTACCATAACAAGACCACACAATATCGTGCATGAAATGAGAAAACAAAGAGAAGAAATGAAGAAGAGCAAGTCAGAAACACTCTGCAAAAAAGAGGAAAAGTCCAAGTGTAAAAAGTGCAAAAAATAAAAAGATGATGCCAAGAGGGATAAGACATGAGTAGTGACAAGCTTCTACTAGTTCCTAACAGTAGCTGCATCAATTGTCACCATCTTGCTTTCTGATAGTTCCACCATACTGCTGGCAGAGGGCACGCAACAATGTTTATGTCTGCTGATCGCGCAAAAGTTCTTTTTAGGCGCAAAAAGGACTAAGGAGGCACTATGAGAATGAACTCTTGCTGTATATTGTTTTGTTTCAAGAGCCATCCATCCATCCATTTTCTTACTCGCTTTATCCCTCATGGGGTCGCGAGGGGTGCTGGTGCCTATCTCCAGTATTTCTTGTTTCAAGATGAATATATATATATATATTTTTATAGGCATATTTCATGACTAAGTTTCCATCTTTATCAACCATCTGTGCTGCTGGGCCAAATTTGCACTATTCCAAAATTACAGTCGTAGGCTGCAAATGACAGATGGGCCACACTTTTCACACCCCTAGCCTACCCCTTAGCCCTCCACTAACAAGTACTGTACATCATAAGGATTTGGAAACATCTATGTCAATGGGCACGGCATAGAGGTAATGACAAGTATTCAGACCCAAACTATGCTTTATTTACAGCTAAGGAAAAAAGAACAACTGTAATGGTAAATCAGCAAAGGATGCATTCATTTAGACAAAGTACAAAATATGTCGCACAACAACCAATATTTTCGGATACATTTAATAGTGTTTTTATTAGTTTAATATGTCTAATATATTTATTAATATTTAGTTTGTGTATTTTTGAAAGTATACAAGTGGCTTGTAGAAGCAGACCTGTCCACATACTTCAATGTCTTCTATTTTACATAATATACTAGTGTAATAGACTAAATACACAGAATTGCGTGATGCATGACCTGTGAAGAATAAATTAATTAATAAAAAGTCATTGACATTTTTTGTTTTGCTTTCTCCAGTACACATCCATGGTGATCCTAAAATAAGACTTAGTGTCAGTTTCCTGTTCCCATTTAAAGTGCAATTTTCCTACCCTGGCATATATCATGTTTCCATGTTTCCATGTAAATCCCTAGCAATAGGCATGCTTTATGACTTAGAAACAATATTTTTATTTCATTTAGCTTAAAAGCTTTGTTACGGATCCAAATTTGGACACAAACCATTTCCATAGTGCATCCACTGTTGAACACTGTTGAAACCAATAAGAGCAGAGAAAAAAAAAAGCCACATTGTTTCCCGTTACTTAACTTTTCCAGCATGCCAGCTAGCAGCTTTACTAATGTTCTTTGCAATCCTTTAAAATTTGAATTACAAATATGCTGGCTTGCACTTACACCTCAATTTAAAATGTCATATTGAGAAAAATTGCTTCCCCCTGCTGTCGTACTTAGAGCAACAGAGGACTTTTAAATATATAAATAAAGAGGGATGAGAGGGTTGATCATGTTTATTAAGTCTGCCTGGCTTCATGTGCAGAATAGTGCTCTGTGGCAGCCTACAGGAATGGTGTGGCATGAAGCTGAGTAGATGTGAAATGTGGGCACAAGCTGTGGGCGAGATACACTTCCTTAGTCTCCATAGAGATGACAGGGAGACAGGAAGGCCCTGTGCACACTCGTCCGTCACTAATTCAAGACGGCACCCACAGTCAGAAGAGCGGGCATCTAATGATAATGTTCATGAGGAGGTCATTGCTGGAGACAACAGTGCAAAACATCTGTTTGTAGCTACTATGTGAAATACCTTGTATCATTTTCTGCTTGACGGAACTTTGTCCCCTGCCATCTGCCTATACTGTAACATTAATCTGGGACAAAGAGAGATTATGCAGACAATAAACCTTCTGTTTATGACAAAAAAAGTTATTTGCCTTTATGTATTTTTTATTACATAACTTGAAATCAAGTAAAGGAAGTTAAACTTTGCGGAATTTGTGAAACAAAACCCCTCAAACGTCTGAAAACAGTTTTGGATGTGTGTGTTTCCACCTGATTCCTATTTCTTTTTTTAAGAGCTTCATTACATCAAAAACTTCTGTTTAATAAAATACTATGTAGCAATACAATTAAAATGATTTCAATCGGCAAATAGTAATCAAAAGCAAAAATATTGCACTTGTATAAATGCAGTGCTTTGCAAAGGTAATAATACTCCTTGAAATGTTTTACATTGTTTCAAATTACAATCAAAAACTTAGAAACATTTTGAGTTATGTGATAGAATAATAGAAGGAAATAAGTGGTTTTCAAATTATCTTGCAATACACCTTAATAGTGCATTTATATTTGGAGGAGTGGTGGTCTAGTGGTTAGAACAGGGCACTTCCCTCCTGGAAAGACTGCAAGTTCCCTGGTTTGAATCCAACAGACTTCCATACTGAGTCTCTAATCAAGACCCTTAGCTACAGAATTCTGCCTAGGCGCTGCACAGTGGCAATAATAAAGATGAAGAAGATTTAGCCCGTCAATACTTTGTTTAACCCTCTTATACTGCATAACAGTTGCTAATCTGTTGGTGTTCCCTACCATCTTCACCAGCTAGAAACTGAAAATTTAGTTTTTTCTTAGCAAAATATCACAACTTCAGTTAGATTTGAAAGAGAGTGTCTCTGAACAGCAATTTTAAAATCTTGCCAAAGATTCTCCGATGTATTTATTCTTTTTGAGGACTGGACTTTGAATGGGCTGGCTCTGGCTGCATGTTTAGGGATTTCGTCCTGCTGGCAGTTTAAGTTTCAGCTCAACCTCAAGTCTTGCTGCCAACTGGTTTTCATCCAGAATTTTCCTGTTTGTAGTTCCGTCCATTTCCCCATCAGTTCTGACCAGCTTCTCTCTCTTTCTCTGTTAAAATAAAAAGCATTGTCGTACCATGACGCTATCATTAACATGTTTTCATTCTGTCTTAAGCACATAAAAAACTACATAACAGCTGACACATGTGGCAAACAAAAAAAACGTAAAAAAAAAGAACAGGAATAAACAATAAAACAACTATAACTTAATACATGGGAGCTACATACAGGCACAATTTCAAAAGATTAAGACACAGATGCCAAGTCCCTCTGGGTTACAGGTCAAAGATCAGAATAAATGAACAGGTCTTTAAACAAGTAATAAATACTGCAGGAGATGGAGCCTACATGTCCTTCAGCGGCAGCTCATTCCATGTTTTAGGAGCCAAAACTGTTTTGTGTCCTCTAAATTTATAAAAGGTCTTCGGGACAGTCAAAAGCTGATTTCAGATTTAAGTCTGGACCCTGGCTGGGCCACTCCAAAATCTTATTATCCATCCTTTGTCTATACCTGCTTGTGCGTGCCAGATCACGGAGGCGCTGGTGCCTATCTTCAGCGGTCATTGAGCATGAGGCGGGGTACATCCTGCACAGGTTGCCAGTCCAATACCAGGCAAAATAGAGACACACAATACACATCCATACACTCACATATAAGGAAAATTTTGGGGAGACAAATTAACCCAACAGTCGTGGTTTTGGAATGTGGGAGGAATCCGGAGTACCTGGAAAGAATCCAAGCATCCACAGGGGGAACATGCAAACTCCATGAAGTAATCCTAATATTAATTCTCGTTAAACAAACAATTTTTTGTAGAATTAAAACCTTACATTAAAGTTAAATAAGCCAGGGGTATGAATATTCTGTTCTCATCTGACCAGATATTTTTTTTTAAATATATATATATATATATATATATATATATATACATACACACTTTTTTACATGTTTCCTATATGGCTTGTAAAAAACTTTCAGTGCAACTACTTTTGTCTTACTTCCAGCAATATATATATATTTTTTCATGCCACTAGGCCACAAAGACAAGATTGGTGGAACACATTGCAAATAGTTGTCCTGTCAACAGATTATTTCCCCAAGCCGTGGATCTCCGCAGTCCCACCAGCAATATCATGGGACCTCCTCACTCTTTCTCTGATTAAGGAATTATCCTTGCTTGACCCGTCAATTTAGGTGGATGGGAATGGCTTGCTGGGACTGTGGCTGTGCCATACTCTTTTCACTTTCAGCTGGTGAGCTGAGCAGTGCTCAGTGAGAAGCTCAAATCTCTGGAAATGCTGTTTGATAAGCTAACCACGCTTTAAACTATCCCTGAACTGTGTGTCCATTTATCTTCTGTAACAAACCTCTAAGAGATTCCAGAACAGCTGCACATATTTGGACTTTGTTTACTAATTAGGTAAAATGTACTGATTTAGTTTAGGGGAATTAGATAGCTCATCATATTGACTTTTAGACAGTAATTTAATACCCCAGTAAGACAATGAAATGTAGGGTTGGCAAATTGTAAAATGTGGGAAAGTTCAAATGATATTCCAATGAAGAATTGATGCAATAATTTCTATACCTTTTTCAGTTTTCTTAAACTATGGATTCTAAAACATGTTTTATTGAAATGTGTTATTGAGCAACAAGAGTAACACCATTTTGTACATAAATAGGAGACCAAATGTAAAAAACAAAATTGCTGGAAAAAAGGTTCTTTGTTATACAGTATTAAAGGCAGAGCTGTTTGAGGAGAAACAGCTACGTGTACATCCAAAAAGCTTACAAGACAATCTCTGGGGGTCTTGAAATGTCTGACACAGTTTTTAAAGTTATTTGAAAGTTTGAGTCATAAAAAATGTACAGATGGTTCCAGGATGTTTTGTCAAGCAGAAATTTAATAATAGATCTCAAAAAAGGTTGGTATAGATTGGGGAAAAGTTACCCATGTAGCTGAATAGCTCCAAGATAATCTGCAGCAAACTGCAACAATAGTTTTGGCTCCAATCCATAGACTAATTTAACCAAGCTCTAGCCAAGCTGAGATGAGCATATTACTGAAAGCATATATTATACTGTACACCATTTTTAGCAAGTGAAAAGTAGATTTCGTTTTTGTTTTGGGATTCATTGTAGCAGCTTATTCATTCACCAACTAGTCATGACATGATTACCCTGACCATTTTTGCTTTGTTGCAAGGTGTCTTATCCTCACAAGAGCTGCAGTTTTGCAGATGCTTTGATCCGTTTAACTAGCAATCAATCCAGGACCAGTAAAACTTGAGTAAAGGAGATAAGGATAACCTCTGAGGTATGGGAGATAGCTGACCAAATGAGGATGCATTTTGTGTACCAGAGCTTAGACAGCAGGATGGGCAGCAGAGCTCCTCTGCAGTAAACAGAAAAAACACTCATTCAGTCCATAAGTCAACCTCTGCTCTATTCTCACAACCAGACTGCTTGTTGTTAGTGCTAGGTCCTGTCTCTTTATTCTCCCAAAGTCAGTGACCAGAGCCCTCCTGGTTTCCCCAGGCTTCGTCTACTTACTACTTTCAATAAAATCCTTAAATTGTGTTTTTGCCTCAGTGCTCATGTTCTCTTCAGAGTCTCTGTGAAAAAAACTGAATCTGACAGGACCAGGGAACAAAGTAAGAAGGTAGTCTGGTCTAATGAAATGGTCCAATGAAATGTGTTCTTTCACCAGATGTGGTTGTGAATGCATCACCTAGTTGAGCAATAAGATGACAAAGTCAGGATGGTGCCTTGGGCTTAGTTCTGCTGCATTGGTACATGCTATTCATGTGGGTGTTACTTTGACACCTACTGAAACATTGTTGCTGACCACATACACTCTTTAATTGAAGTGTTGTTTTCTGACGGCTGGGATCACATTTAGCAGGGTAATGGGTGCAGCCACAAAACAAAAGGCGGTTGAGGCACATAAGAGTGAGCTTCAGGTTTTGACTTTACTTCCAAATTCCCCAGATCTATATTAAATTGAACATCTGTGGGAATTGCTAAACACACAGGTTCAAACTATGGAGGCTCTAACCCCCTCACAACTTACAGGACCTACTGCTGACATCTTGATTACATATACAATACCACACTTTAGCAATTTCATTCATCCTTCATGGGCTAGGGCTGTTTTGGCAGCAACAAAGGGACCATTATATCGTTAGTCATAAGGTTATGCCTAATTAGCGTACCTTGCACAATTTGTTAATAAAAAAGCATTGGCTAGAACAAAATTATCATGGTACAAAAAAAGCCTCTAATGGGGTAGAGGGTCTTTGTTTAAGATTAAAAGTGACCGTTTAGACTTGACTGCAACACTTATGCCATCAAATTTGGTCCAACCAGCTTCAACAAGTCTCAGAGTGGCTGCTGTACTTATTTATACTTATTTATAGTCTAAAGTGTATCATTTAATGATAAATTGGGAATTGCAATGTTGTATAGAAAAAGCAGTTAAACTTAAATGATTTGTTCTAATATACTTGTGGTTATCGTGAAGGACAAAAAAAATAATAATCTGATGTATCAAGGGGAAGTCCAAATGGGTTGTGTGGGTTTCCTCTTTTAACTGCTGTCTTTTTCCATCTTCAAAGAAATTACAAAGGCAGTAATTAGAAATGGAATAAAATTAGAAAATGTAAGAACAAGGTTAAATAATTTAACAACAGCTTCAATAATAAGAGAGGGGCACCCTGCAGTGACCTTGATTCATCATAGATCTCTGTACAATTGCAAACTGTCAGCTTTTATAAATGGGTATTCCAATCTCTATAGTGTATTGCTACACATTCTCCCTGAGCTGTCCTCATCTTTGTCTCCTGACATCAAAAGGCTAGTTTTCTCAATAAGACTAGATCAGTCAGAGTGTGACTTGCTTTGATCTTCATGTAAGACCATTTGGAAATAAAGTCTGGCCCCTTGCACTGCCTATCAGCATGTCAGAGAAGTGTATATTTATGTGCTTGACCTTAATAGCTGTGATTGGCTAACCTCCATTTAGCTCTCCTCAAGCATTCTATCAATAAGGCAAGAGAAGAAAGATAATGGCTTAACTGTTCCTGTGGAAAAACAGGATTGCCACCAGGAAAAGAGGAGTAAAACGCTCATTCAGTGACACATCTTTCAGAAATATGTTTAGTCAAAAAAAACCTTTAATGTGAGTCATCAGATGATATGACAGGTTCAGTCAATACTGAGCCAGCATCATTCACCTCCAACAGGAGGGCATTTTTTGTAGTTTCTATTCCATTAGCCACACATGAAGAGATCTCAACTGACAAAACATCCTAAAAAGGAGCAAGCACAATAATGGAAGTACATCGGATTAAAGAAATCATAACAAATCATGGTGAATGATAGTTTAGAATACTACAAAGTAAATTTCAAAATTAACGAAAATGAGATTGGGCAGTTAACAGTTTTCAGTCACTGACATCTGGACTAGACTCTTACAAATACATGTTCAGTTGGTTGTGTTTGTTACTATAGTTTTATTGTGCATGTCATGCAGGAGCCAGTATGCAATGTTGGGTTCTCAGAAACAAGTAAATATTTGAAAAATGTTTTTGATAAAGATTCCCATATTTGTTCACATAAAAAGGATAACAATCACCAAATTTACTTCAAAGTAAGTGTAAATAGCAGAGGTATAATGAGTATATCACAATTTCACGTCAAATTGAATTGTGTGTCATGTATTCCTACTCAGATGGTGCCATTATGTGACTTCATCTAGTAACAAGTCCACACTATTATTATGTGGCAATGACAAAGGTTCCTAAACTTGAAATTCTGTAATACTCTTGTTTTTGAAAAAAGAAAGTTCTGTTGTTCTGTTTTTTGATGTAATCAACAATTAACATTTTAACATGCCAGTATTTTTGATGCCCAGCAGGAAAAATAATGCCAGGGATAAATTGGCAATTTCTAAGTACTGCAAGGATAATTACTAAAAAGGCTAATCAAGCTATAAAGGTTGTTTCTGCATTTGATCAACTGTTCTTCAAAATCTCAATTACTTAGAGTGGTTAAGCTTGAAAAGAGAAATTGAAAACAGAATAGATATTCTTACATATGTAACATAGTTAAATTGGTTCAGGTTAAATCCTGCTAAAATGTACCATCTGCTGGTAAAACGGTGTGTTGCATTCACCCTAGGAAGAGCGGGGTATTATGGGTAATCCTCAGAGCCATGAGGATAACGTGACGAGGTAACGTGTCTCTGCTATGCAATAAAGAAATCTTATTTATGCATTTTATAAAATATGTTTATGGTTTTTGTTTTTTGCATATTATTGAAATATGTCTAATCCAGGTTACGCTAGTGTTGCTATTATATCGTTTTTGTTTTGTTTTAGAAATGTTTAGTTCGTGAGAAAGTGTGGCGGGGATTTCTCACACAGTAACATCATGGCTCCTCCTTGCAGGAGCTTGTTTTATGCCAGAGACTGACCTTACCTCGACGCCCATTATGTGAAATACAGGTATGTTTTACCAACTCTCTTGTAGCAGATGGTTAACAAAAGGCTAAGTTTTATATTAATGGTTTTATATAAAAATATGGTTCATTTATATTTTTGCATTGTTGTTCCAAGATGCAAGTTTATATAAACTAAAATATAAAAATGGCATCCAGTAAATAAAATGTCAGCATTTTATTTTTCAGAGCATTTTAATGATTTATTTTACTTTCTTTGAAAAGGACACTCACTGGGTGTTCCTTTACTGTAAACAAAATCCACTATGCGATCACTGTAATTTTCAATTATTTTATTGTGGTTACTGTATTATGGGTAATCCTCAGAGCCATGAGGATCACTGACGAGGAGCTTGTTTTATGCCAGAGACTGACCTTACCTCGATGCCCATTATGTGAAATGAAGATAGAGAATTAAAGAAAACCAGCTGATGCCAGCTTGAGCTCCTTGTCATTTATTGCCACACCAAGAGAAGCCACCAGAACCACATAGGCCACACATACAAAGAAACTATTTCTGAAACCTCTGATTTACTCGTGAAAATGATTATCAAAGATAATCAAGATCAAATACCATCAAAGATTAACTAACTTATTCCACATTGATTACAAATTATTTATACACAGTTCAGTTTAATTGGCAGCTTGATAAATGGAGTAGCTAGGGTGCCACCCCCTTACAAATTGCAGGAAAAACACATGAACACAATAAATATCAATCATGAAATAAAGATCATCATCACATCTAAATACTCATAAAATGTGACTGACGTTTGACCTTTCAGTATTTCAAATCCATTTTGGGTTTACTTTTAGTTTAGGACTAAATACATTGTTTCAATGGCAAGGCCTTTCAAGTAACTTAATGCTAGTCTCGACCTGTTTTCTTTTAAACTTCCCCCTTGCCAATCAGAGCTTTTTAAGTCAGTCTTCATCCAATCTGATTAATTCAGGACACTTGTCTATCAAAGTCACACCCTTGGCATCTTAGATGCATGGGGGTGAATGTAATTTGAACATGCGGACACAATAGTCAGACAACAACAATGACAAGACAGGACAGAATGGCACAGCGAAAGAAAATTTGCTCATTTATTTACACAAAGAAAATAATTTCACAAGGCTTTTCCTGAAGAAGAAGAAAAAGCAGGTGAAGGAATTTTCACACAACTTAAAAATCCAGCTGCAGGCAAGTGACCATGGACATATATTCAAGTAGTGTTTATTGTCGTGCTTTAATCCCTCGCCACCAGTGTGCCCCCTCCCCCAACATTTTTTCTCATTGGTCAAAGATTAGTGAAATCTTTACTCTAGTTGGGAGAGCAAAGAATGTAATTCTTTGTTTTCTAGGCCCACGACAGCATCCATGTAATAATTACCACTGGTGGTAACAGTCTCCTTGTCTAAACCATCAGCAAAATTAACATTCAGAAGAAAAAAAAAACAGGTTTGGCCCCGCTTAAGTGATCTGAATTAAATGTTTAAAAGCTTTTTTATTAAAGAGACTGACTGGAGAGCTCAAAGGAAAGAGCTTTTGTGGAGTAAATGTGATTGACTACACAGGTTGTGATGTGAATTCATGAGTGCAACCACAGAAAATTTACTCTGTATCGTACACTGTCATTTGAATTCCATTACTGTCTCATGCTGTGACCAGTGTTTCTAGGAAATATTGGTACGAAGAAATGAAATCTAATGTCAGGAAATCTCTTGCAACAGGAGCTGCAACACTGGGACAGATAGAATGGGGATGACTTCCATTGCAATAGACTTTCTGTCCTGTTATTCTTCATCTGTCTTTTTTATTTTTGTACCATTCCCATTTTCTCTGATATACACACAATGGTTTGCTTCACAAAGGAGAATAAAAGGAAAAAAGGCAGTGAGAGGAGGCCACACAGCAACACTTTCATCTGTGCTCTGCTGACTCGGCTGAACTCTCCCTCTGAGAGCCTGATGAGGAAGAATGGCCTTGCACAGGAACCAACCGGGTGCATCCATAGCTGTCATCATCATCTGAATCCAAGATTGCTGAATCCACAACTCTGCCCCCCTGCATGGATGGGAAATGACCTGCCTGTGTCTGTCTGACACCTCCTCTATCTACAGACAAGCCCCTCGTCCTCCGTCCCCAACAACACTGCCCGGCTCCAGTTTGTCTGCGTGAGTCAACAAGTTATTTTATTGTAAGGACTGGGATGTGATGTTTCGAACCAACAGTGTAATGGTTTGATCTATGACAGGTATTATGAGAGATTCCTCTTGTTCTCTTAGGTGGAGAAGATGGATTCACTGAGTTATTTTATTCTAAAGTTGAGAACAGAACAACTTCAAAGTACTTGGATTGCTGTTAGTCAGAGGGTTTGACATTGCCAAAAAAACAAGTCTGTATGAAACATATACTACATGTTTTTATCACCACTTATGTAGCTTTTACAGCTTCATATTGGTTTCTTCCAAGCATTTGAAAAAAAAATGTCCATGTAGTTTGATTTCACATACACAACATCAAGTGAAATAAACTCAAATTGTCATGGACATTCATGGCAGTCTCCGCCTCCCAGACAGCTCCAGTTCCACACCTCAGTAATCTTCTTCTTCTTCTTCTTCTTCTTCTTTGAAATTTTTTGGCGGTTGGCAAACAACAGATAGATGCATTTCCGCCATCTACTGGAATGGAGTGTGGACCAGAATGACTCTCAGGAATTAAATTCTATTATATAAATGTGTTACTTTTAGATAGGGAAATACTATACTGTAAATGTTACTATCTGAATAATTGAAATAAATATGGAACTAAAGTGGAGGTTCAACTGAAGAAACTCTGCTTACTTTCATCCAATTGGAGGCCGGTCCGCTTCTGTCACATCCAATCTGCTCCGGGCCACACCTCCACGAAGTCCAATCAGCATCCAGCGTTCTACTTAAAAGCTGCTCCATATCATCCCTCAGCCTGCTTCTCAGCAATTGCGAGAAGACTGATCATGTCGGACTTCGATTCGGATGACCCTCAACCCACCTCCATCCCCTTCTCCACCATAGTAGCAAGCTCTACCAGGCTTCGTCAATGCACCTTCATCCTCGTTCCTAACAGACTGCTGTTCCTCCTGGACTCTCCGGAGTTTTCCGCAACTCCCTCGGTCCGGCAGAGACCGCCATGTTGAGCCCGGTTCTGCCAGAGGTTTCTTCCCAAAGGGGAGTTTTTCCTCTCCACAGTCGCTTCACGCTTGCTCAGCATGGACAGCTCTCAATCTAAGTTATCCTAGCGGGACCAGCTAAAGCTATCGCTCTCAACCAACTCTTGGACTACCTACTTTATCTATCTCCACTCCACCACCAGTTTCAGACCCGGGGGAAATATCCCTACTCTCCTACATCTGTTATGCATATTAAAATATAAATCAACATTCATGTTTCCTGCCGAGGTCTGAACGCCAAACTGAATTTGTATCAATAAAACTCTTCTAATTGATTCCCTTTTTCTCTGTGAGTTTTTTAGATTGAACTAATTTAACTTTTACTTTACTCAAATTTCGAATGAATTGCTGTCTCTCCTCCTCATATTTATTACAGTATAAAATCACGTGCTCAACTGTTTCATCTACCCCACAATATTCACATTTGCCATTTCTATGTTTTCCTAAGATAAACAGAGTACCATTTAATCCGGTATGGCCAAACCTCAATCGAGAAATGATTCACCTCAGTAATCACCAACACCTGTCAGCCTTAATCAAGCCCGGACTCATTCCACCTGTCAGCACTCGTACTTAAACCTCCCTCAGTCAGCTTTTCCCTGTCGGATCGTCTGTCCATTACTGCTCACGTCATCCTTTCCTTGTCCTGCCTGCCTCCCTCCAAGTAAACTCTCTGCTTTGCTGCTGGATTTCCTGCTACCCCTGTGCTTCAAACCTCGTTTCTGCCAGTGTTTCCTTTGCCTGCCTACCTTTGCTCATGTCTGCTCATTGCTGCTGGTCCTGCTGCAAACCCAGGGCTCCAAGTATTCTCTCTGCCTTGCTGCTGGTTCTCCTGCTACCTCCGTGCAATTCTCTCTCTCTCCAGTCCTCCAGATCCTTCCCGTCCACCTGGTCTGCTTAGTTTGCCAGTTCCTGCCTTCACCATCCTCCTGCTCCAGCCCGGTACTGACTCTTGGTTCCTTCCTCCACAATCCATCATCTTTCAATAAAAACTCTCAAACGTAGCTCTGTGTGTAGTTGTGTTCGAGTTCATTCTACAAAACATGACACAAATTAAGTTTCAAACTAATTGCGGTATCTCTCTCTCTTTCTCTAAGCCCGCTAATTACATTACAAAAAAAAACTTACCCAACACTGTGAATCTTTTTCAAACACTTAATTATCTCACTTAAGTTTCCAAAGTTGACACTTTGACTGCTCTGACCTTTCTTCAGTCTGGCGCTGTTAGCTCTTAGGCTACAAACTGGTGAATTTATTGTTTCTCTCTTTCACCTATGCATTTTTTATAACCACATTCAGAAATCATAGCAAAGTTGTTTTGCAAACTTGCTGTGTAGAACTGCTATTTTGCTGAAGGAAAATGTCATGGTGCTGTGGAGTTTCAAGTTTTAAAATTGAGGAGCTTCAAAGCATGGAGTACCCTTACGGTAAATATACAGTACCTTATAATGAAAGCGATATCTGGTGCTAAAGTGAGAGAAATTAATTTATCTATTTTCAAGTTTTAAACAGAAATATACCATTATATCTATATTATAGACGTAACACATACACGGGGACAGCTTCCACAATTAGCTGGGGTAAACCACAAAAGGCCATTGGTAAGAAATGATCTATATGCAAGCATAACAACATAAAGTTGCACGACAGGAAAACATGGTAGAAATATATACATATGCAAGAGAGAAAGAACCCACCTTGAGAGAAACAAAGCCTATGTAAGAGTTTGGGGAGGTTGTGGAATAAGCTGTTGTCTGAGTCTTAAGAGACACCACACTGTTGCATCCAGGTGTTAAGCCACTCCTTAACCTAAGACTACATCAAATTAATCTTTACTGGGCTAACAAAAAATAACTAGATTGTTGCTCATTTGTGTAAAGTTTCTATTTACAATTAAAAATTAATTTCATGGCGCGCTGGTGACGCAGCGGGTAGCGTGACCCATGTACGGAGGCCTTAGTCCTCGACGAGGTTGACCCGGGTTCGACTCCAACCCGTGATCCTTTGCAGCATGTCTCTCCCCCTCTTCCACACTCTTCCTGTCAGCCTACAGTGTTAAAAAGCGAGCCACTAGAGCCGCGAATAAAAAAAGTTAATTTTGCATTTTATTTTAAAATAAAGTACCAGAGGTGGAGGAAGCGATGAACAGGCAGAACCTAAGTTGCCCTGGTTGTTCATCTAGGGTCAGAACTGGCGACATCAAATCCTACCTGAAACTGCTGGCTAAGGATAAGCGTAAATACAGTAAGATTGTTAATCACGCTTTGCAAAATAACTTCAGCATAAACCGGTTAGAGCGCATCTGTGAACATTGTTGTACGTTTAGGGTTGTTGTCCTGCTGGAAGGTGAAGTTTTGTCCCAGTCTGGAGTCATTTGCAGCCTATAAAACATGTTCCTTCCGTATTGCCCTGGATTTAGCTCCACCCAGCTTCACCAGTTTCTGGTGGAAAAGAAAACCATTTACACTACGTGATGCTACCACCCCCATGTATTGCCATGATAATGTTTTGCTGGCAAGTGGGAAACTCCTATAAATACTGCTATTAATCCTTCACATCGCTCTGTGGATTCATAAATATCTAGTGAAAAAGATAAAAAACATGACTGACTAAATAGGATTAAATAACATTAAGAAACTAGGCAATGATTTTAAACCCTGAACAGTTTTACAAGGTTTCAATCTGACAACAACGTGGCTTTGATTTAATGATTTGGTTGAAAGAGAAAAGTTCAAATTATTGAAGGATACACAAGTAAAGCACTGAAAAACAATCTTGTGTTTTGGTATTTTACTAGAGATGAAGCTCAAACAAGTCCCAAATAACAGAAATTACTTTTGAGGAGGGAGATGATTTCTTTAAGAGGAATAAAAATTAAGTTATAATTGTCTTTTTTGCCAACCTTGAAACAACTATCTATTTTCATAAACCAATGTGAACTGAGATAGGTAGAAGCCTTAGTGTCCTGCTGTGAGAAAGCCCAGCTCCCTTGTACCTGGGATCTGTGAAAAAAAATGCATGTGTAAGATTTGTAGGTACTTGTGTGCCTCTAAACCTGAATCTGTGTGGATTACTTGAGCAGTTGTTTGCCTTCAACACAATGTCACAGATAAAACAGCTTCATCTGGTAAAATAGTAATGCACTGAACAAAAACTTAGACTCGTGAGAAAGCTGAACAAGTTTATACTCACAGGAAAACACTTATAAGAAGACTGTAGAATTTGCTGCTTGGCCTATTTACTGTATTGTTTACTACTAAATGCATTCTTGGCTTTTATCTGCATTGAACCTGCAGATGAAACTCAAGGCTTAGCACATTTTAGCAGGGCACTGGGGACTATAGCCAAGCTTGGAAATATACAGCATGCATATAGTGTATTGACAGCATAAAAATACAATTCCATAATTCTGTAAATCCTTTGATTGCATTCTTAGTGTGCACTCCATATTTATGCATTAGTGCCACCACTCCTCCTGCACAGTATATTCTGCAACTGTAGATCAATTCCTGTCATAATGGACCTCTTTAACAGAATGCTAAGTAAGTAGAATGTCTAAATTTCAATGAACTGAGCTGCAGTGTTTGCAACAATTAGTAGATATGACAAAGGCTTTTAATTTGCAGTTTTATATACACCCAAATCTCTAGCTATAATGCTTTGTTAATGTATGCATTCAGCTAAAGCTTCTTTAAATTTTAACACATGACCACATACCTTTTAGGGGTATGTAATGTGACGACCCAACACAGTGTGCTGAATATCAATGGATGTCAGAGTTTTCACACTTTTGAATATTTTTGAAAGTTAAAAATTGTGTCCTTTTCCTTACATTTAACGCTTATGCACCATTGTATTTTAGTCAATCACATGTAGTTTGGCTGTAACTTGACATATTTAAAAAGAGGAGAAGAATATGCCTACAAGACCATGTATGTCAAGGAAACATAAAATGTTATTACCTCAAACTTTTAGAATAAAAAACACAATAAAAAAAAGTTATAACAGAAAAAACTGCATAATATCAACAAAAATACAAATTTTAAAATATGCTAAAATATGGGTGGGTCCGGGGCTCTGAGGTCCCTAGGGTGTGTCGCCCTCGGGCGGGTGCCCTGGCGGGGCTTCGGGGGTTCGGGTTCTGTGGAGTATGCCGCTTGGGATCTAGGCCGGGTATCTGGCCCTACCGGGGCCTCTGGTGTGCTGGGGGGCCTCGGGGCCTGTTGAGCTGGTAGAGGGCATGGACATTAACTTCTCATGGCAGATGCTCTCCCCTTTAGGGGTTTGCACTCTGCTAGTGCGGGAGGGGAGGGAGGGGGAGTGGGGATGAATCCAGCCTGGATGTCTATTGTCGTATGTGTGTTGAATTGTTTGAACGTTAGTGTTGGGGTGGGATTACTTTTTCGGGTGGGGGGGGGTGTGGATGTTTGGAGGGCTCCGTGTCCGGCCCCCTATCTCAGTCTCTGCATGGTTCGGGCGGCCTGGCTAACCAGGTTTTTTTTTTTTTTTTTTTTTGCTACCTCCGGGACAGCCAGGAGATTTGGTGGGTGGGTTGGGGGGTGGAGGTGTTGGTCCTGGTGAGTGGTTGGCCCACGGGCCCTGCCACCTGTCCCTGGCCCCCGGGCTATGGTGGAGCGGCTGGTGGAGCCTCCTTCTCCAGGTGGGTTCTCGGAGAATGGGGGTGCCTATCGGAGGCAGCAGGGGAGCTTGCTCCCTGGGATAGCATGAGGCTCCTCAGTCCTTTTCTCCCCATCCCCGGACTCCTCCCTCTGCATGCTCCATCACGCTGCCACACATGTAGGACCTTGGGGAGGGGGCCGTTACTGGAGGGTCCTACTTTCTGATGACGTCCCTCACCCCAATTTTATTATGCATCTTAGACACTTTCACTCAAAACATTTTCACAACACACATATATGTAGGGCATTGTTTGGGGGGTAAAGACATCTGGGGTGGGGGGGGGGGGTTATTGTGTAGGCCTCACCTCTGATGGCTCCCTCCACCCCCACTCGCATTTAGACATTGACGGTTCTGGGTAGGTTGCTATGAAGGGGTCCACTGGCACCTGCTACCTTCCGGAGGGGGGGTGGTCTGTGCTGGGCACCCCCTTTGGTACTCCCAGTTTTAAACACTCAAGAAAAACATGCAACAACACAACATTTGAGCAGGCGAAGGGAGGATTTCTCACACCTCTGTTCTCCAATTGCCGCCAGGAGTCTGGGGCCTGGAGGAGGAGTGGGCCACCTGGTCCGGGTCCTGACGGGCGGTTTTTGTAGGGCCTGGGGCTCACACTTCCGCTCTCCCCGGGAATGGGTGGGGGGAAGGGGTGGCTATGGTATGGAGGGAAAGGGAGTGGGCCTGTTAGTTATCTGGGGGGGGGGGGGGGTTCTGGTTGAGCGGCCCGTTTGGGTCATGTTGGCCCCATCCCCGGGGGGCTTGTGCCGGGGGTTGTCTGGTCCGAGTACGGGATGGGGGGTGGGGACTGAAACAGGAACCGGGTAGGTTGGGTTGTGGTGGTGCCTCCCCCCCCAATCTTGATATAAGGGTTCACTTACTAGGTCCGGGGCCCCAGGCCCACCCTTGGGAATATCGGATGTGAGTGGTATATGCAAATGTGTTTTTTTTGTTTTTTTTTTTGTAGAGTCTGTGTGTTGTGTGTGGGGGCACTAGGGTGGGACGGTGTGAATGAGACTGTGTGGTTTTTTTTTCCTCTGTTTTTTTACTAGTCAGGTTTGGGTCTGAACTGCTCCCTCTCCCAAGAACATCTCAAGTCTCCGCTAAGTGTGGAGCCCACCCCACCCCGTCCTGCCCCCCTCCGCTGGCTGGCGTCTTGGCCCACTGGTGCATTGGTGGTACTCGGTGTCTGGGGGTGGATGCCCGGGCGGGTGCCGGCTCATTCCTGGCGGCTGCTTCACGGGGCCTGGCCCCCCGGGGCTCAGTCGGGGCTCCCGCCGGTGGGCGGCGCACCCCTGGGGCCTCAGGTCCCTGGGGCCCAGGGTTGGTTTCACTTCAGCTTAGCTGCCTGCCGGCGGAGCCCACGGGCTCGTCCCCGTGTGCGAGTGTGCGAGATTTTATTATCCCAGCATAAGTCCTTAAATTATTGAAAAAAGAAGAGTGTTGTCTTAACTAAACATGGACAGAACAAACCATAACTGGTTATGACATAATCAGGACGCAGATCACTGGACAGCACACATCTTGAAGATGGAAAGACAAGGCAATAGAAAAAAAACATGCAAATGGTGAGCTTTTAAAATAAGTCTCTCTCTCAAATATAAAGATTTTGAATACATTCAGGATGAAACAGAGGATACAGTTTCGTTCATATTTTAGTTTGTAGCCTCTGGACCAACAACTGCAGACAATTTTATAGATATAAAGAACACTTGAGTCAAAATTCATATTATGCTATTCAAGAAATTAAGAAAAATCTCAATCACAGGCATTTTTTTCCAGATTTAATTGTTATGATATTCTAAGTGATATAACTGTAGGACAGACAGAAACTTATAATCATACATTAAATTGGTCAGATTTGGTAATAAATCATTAGTCAAATTGTTAAATGCTTTTCAGTAATTATTTTCTATAAAGGCAGAATACCATAATATTTTTTTTGGTTACTGTGCTGCTTATTTATTTATTATTATTAGGCCCGAGCAGCTAAGCGCTGCGAAGGCCTATTGTATCTGTATTGTAAATTATTCTTAATATTCTGCCCCCCTAAAGAGGGGCCTTTTTGGGGGCTTTATCATACTCAAAAACTCACCAAACTTTGCAGATGCATGGTGACTAATTAAAAATGTTGTATTTTAAGGTCGTCACAAAAATCAAAAGAAAAATGCCTCAACGGCGCCACCTAGCAATTTTCAAAGGACCCTTTGCTATTCACTTACTTCATCGTAGAGACATGAGATTTGGTACAGTGGTAGAGCTCACCAAGACACTCAGAATTTACAATTAATGTCATAGTGCAAATATCACAGGAAGTCGGCCATTTTAGATTGAAGGTCTGATTTTGACCCCATTTTTGACGTGTACAGCATTGGTATTTGATGGATCTCCTCCTAGAGATTTTTAGCGAGCGGCTTGAAACTCGGTCAGTCTGATCATAAGGCATGGCCAATTAAAAGTTATCAAAACGGTGAGTTTTTGAGCTTGTTGAAGGGGCGTTAGCAGGGGTCAAAGTTCACCTACTCACCACAAAAAATAAAACTGTTATATCTCCTACACAGAAACACACAGAGGCACCAAACTTTCTGTGATTGATCATCATCGGGTCTTCTTTAATATCCAATGGTCAAATGATGACATCACTTAGGCCACGCCCCCTGACACTTTTTGGGGGCTTTATCATACTCAAAAACTCACCAAACTTTGCAGATGCATGGTGACTAATTAAAAATTTTGTATTTTAAGGTCGTCACAAAAATCAAAAGAAAAAGGCCTCAACGGCGCCACCTAGCAATTTTCAAAGGACCCTTTGCTATTCACTTACTTCATCGTAGAGACATGAGATTTGGTACAGTGGTAGAGCTCACCAAGACACTCAGAATTTACAATTAATGTCATAGTGCAAATATCACAGGAAGTCGGCCATTTTAGATTGAAGGTCTGATTTTGACCCCATTTTTGACGTGTACAGCATTGGTATTTGATGGATCTCCTCCTAGAGATTTTTAGCGAGCAGCTTGAAACTCGGTCAGTCTGATCATAAGGCATGGCCAATTAAAAGTTATCAAAACGGTGAGTTTTTGAACATGCTGGAGGGGCGTTGGCAGGGGTCAAAGTTCACCTATTTGCCACAAAATATAAAAGTGTTATATCTCCTACACAGAAACACACAGAGGCACCAAACTTTCAGTAATTGATCACCATCAGGTCTCCTATAATATCCAATGGTCAAATGATGACATTGCTTAGGCCACGCCCCCTGACAACAGGAAGTGTCATGTTTTGTTGTAAGCGGTCGCTATGTTACCCCTCTGAGCTAATCAACATGAAACTGTGTCCACAGACAGAACACATGTTGATGTGTTGTGGATTTCAGGCCCAAGTGGATTCGATGGAGCAGGAGAGCGTGGCGGCGTGGTGAAGTCACCTCAAACGCCGCTGTCATACGTTTGGCTCTGAATTCCACATTTTTGGGCCGAGCTGCTTAAAACTCACTTGGATGCATCCTTATCCACCCCCCAACAGGAATCCATAACAAACTTTGGTGGACGTGACCTAATGCCTCAACGGCGCCACCTACAAATTTTCAAAGGACCCTTTGCTATTCACTTACTTCATCGTAGAGACATGAGATTTGGTACAGTTGTAGAGCTCAACAAGACGCTCAGAATTTACAATTAATGTCATAGTGCAAGTATCACAGGAAGTCGGCCATTTTAGACTGAAAGTCTGATTTTGACCTCAATTTTGACGTGTACAGCATTGGTATTTGATGGAACTCCTCCTAGAGATATTGAGCGATCGGCTTGAAACTCGGGCAGTCTGATCATAAGGCATGGCCAATCAAAAGTTATCAAAACGGTGAGTTTTTGAGCATGCTGAAGGGGCGTTGGCAGGGGTCAAAGTTCACCTATTCGCCACAAAAAATAAAAGTGTTATATCTCCTACACAGAAACACACAGAGGCACCAAACTTTCTGTGATTGATCATCATCAGGTCTCCTATAATATCCAATGGTCAAATGATGACATTGCTTAGCCACGCCCCCTGACAACAGGAAGTGTCATGTTTTGTTGTAAGCGGTCGCTATGTTACCCCTCTGAGCTAATCAACATGAAACTGTGTCCACAGACAGAACACATGTTGGTATGTTGTGGATTTCAGGCTCAACTGGATTCGATGGAGCAGGGGGGCGTGGCGGCGTGCCATATTCACCTCAAACGCTGCTGTCATACGTTTGGCTCTGAATTCCACAGTTTTGGGCCGAGCTGCCTAAAACTCATTTGGATGCATCCTTATCCACCCCCCAACAGGAATCCATAACAAACTTTAGTGAGCAGGACTTAGTTTCTCTATAGCGCCACCAAGCAATTTTCAAAGGACCTTTTGCTATTCACTTACTTCATCGTAGAGTAATGAAATTTTGTACAGTTGTAGATCTCAGCAAGATGCTCAGAATTTACAATTAATGTCATAGTGCAAGTATCACAGGAAGTAAGCCATTTTAGATTGAAATCTGAATTTTGACACCATGTTGACATGGTATCAAATACCATCATCATCCAGCAGGTGTCAGCAAGAGACCACAAATAAACCCCAAAGGAATTTCTCTTGGTAAGTAAGTGATCTTAACTCTTTGGTTTCCATATATATTTAAGTTGAACAGATATACAAATCCTGCTTGAAAACTGACAAACTCTTGTTCAATACATTTCAGTTTTTATTTATATAGCGCCAAATCATGAAACATGTCATCAGGGGTGGATTGGGACAAAAAAATTGGCCCTGGCATTTTGGATTAGACTGGCCCACCACATTTTTTTTGTGTACTGAATGTGTATACCAACTGTGCAATACCAACTGTGCAATACCTTGAGGTCAGGATAATGGAAATTAGTGAGAGTGGACACTTAAAATACTTCCAAAATCTTAATTTATTAACACTGTAAAATGTAAACTCCACCACAGCACAGCAACAATTCTTAGATCAGAGAGAGAGAGAGAGAGAAAGAGAGGTGTCACGGTCAATCACACATATTATCACGTTACATCATTATAAGAAGTTATTGTAAGTTGCTCATCAGATCTATTCAGTCTTCCAGATACTGTAGGGTAACATTGGACTAATGTGCACTCACTGTGTAAAAAAGGATGCCAATGACAAAATGAACCAGAAAATTTGTCATCATGGAAAGAAAGAAAATATATAATAACATAATATAAATTTGGATTTACTCAGTCATTTGTAATAAGTATTTTATTTATCTAATTTCCTAATTTTTGATCATATTTTCTTTAAAATCGCAGACTTTTCTCTATTTTCCATGTAAATCCTTGGTGGCGCTTCATAGCGAAGCCGGTGAGGCCGCAGCGACCTTGGCCTCCCCTGGGATTGCGCAATCCCATGTTAACTGTGCTGACTTCCATTCTGTGAATGCATCTTCCTGTCTCTAGATCATAAATTCAATTGTTCAAACAGTTATGAACTGATTTTCCACAATTTAATATATGTGGATTACGAATTGTGTTTTGGTCATCAAACTGTGTGCAGATAACATGTTTTCGTGGTGCTGGTCGATCATAAACAGCAAAGAACTGGTTGTAGGTGAGGCCGGCAGTTCCTTGGCCGCTAGGCAGGGGGCGCTCAAGGTGCACCGCTCGTGATCCCCAAATAGTAGAGTCAAAACAAGTTATTGATGTTTTATTAGCGAGTTTTGCTAAACAAGTAAAGCACTAAAAAGACTCTAAACATACAGCTGGAACAGGACTGATCAGGGAAGGCTTTCCTCCCTGGCAGTGAGCTCCACTGAGACTGAGAGACTTTTAAAACTGAAGAAGATAAAGAGAACTTTTACCGGAAAATGATGATATTTTTGTTCAGAAAGAGCGCCACAGGGACTTAAATTATAAGTAGAGGTAAGACAGCGATACTTATTCATGTTTTGTTTTTGTGATAAAATGTGCGTAATGTGGGTTATAGTTTTAGAATGTGTTACAAATGCAGAAATCCATCATAACTCATAAACTGTTACCAATCAAATGACAAATTTTTTTCATCAAAGAACCAATATTTTTCCATGTATCTTGGTGAATTTATTTGGCTCAATCAGTCTCCTTCAGCACTTTGCAACGAGTCTACTCTGTAGAGTGTATATATTTGTAAATCTGACTCTGATAACGTCAGTGCCTCACCAGCTATGAACCCTACCGCACATCACTGACTGCAACCACCACCACTATATTTTACATCAGACACCGGAGCAGATGAAGGGCCTGCTGTTGGGAACATGTCAGTCAGTTTGACACATTTCGCAGCGTCCGTTTGAAGAACTCGTTTCTTTTTTTCGCGCAGTTTCTCTGCGCCTCCCTTGCGCTTCTTATCCATTACTACTGTGAACACCACTGCACAAAGTTGACAATGTCAAAATCAATCAGATTATACATATTAAGTCAGATTATCCAGATTGGTAAAAGAAATTCCTATATAAGGGAACCAGTTGATTTCAGCAAAGTCGTAACAAGCAGCATTCACTCCTGAAGAAGCGTAGAGCCACAGGGAGAGTCGTTTGCATTGTACATGGCTTTGTAGCAATCCCTCATACTGATCAAGCATGAAGTGAGAGCGGAAGGAAAAACTCCCCATTAACAGGAAGGAAAAACCTCCAGCAGAACCAGGCTCAGTATGAACGGTAATCTGCCTTGACCGACTGGGGGTTACAAAAGAGAGAGAAGAGACACAACAAGAGAGACAAAAAAGCACAGAAGCACACATTGATCCAGTAATGTGTTTTACATTAGATGGTAATAACAGGTGATCTGTCTTCCCTGGATGATGTCACAGCTAACAGAACGCCAGACCAGGTGTACCTACTATGAAGAAAAAAATAGAAAAAACAAAAAGTTAAAAGCTGAAATAACAACAGTCATGCAAAATTGAAGAACAATAGACCCTGATGTCCTCCAGCAGCCTAAGCCTATAGCAGCATAACTATAGAGGTAGCTCAGGGTAACATGAACCACTCTAACTATAAGCTTTGTCAAAAAGGAAAGTCCCAAGAGCCAGCTTCTAGTGGAGGAGTTCAAGTATCTTGGGGTCTTGTTCACGAATGAGGGGAAGATGGAGTGGGAGATCGACAGGCGGATTGGTGCGACGTCTGCTGTGAAGCGGGCGCTGTACCGATCCGTTGTGGTGAAGAGAGAGCTGAGCCAAAAGGCGAAGCTCTCGATTTACGGGTCGATCTACGTTCCTACGCTCATCTATGGTCACGAGCTTTGGGTCGTGACCGAAAGAACGAGATCCCGGATACAAGCGGCCAAAATGAGTTTTCTCCATAGTGTGTCTGGGCTCTCCCTTAGAGATAGGGTGAGGAGCTCAGTCATCCGGGGAGGACTCAGAGTAGAGCCGCTGATCCTTCACATTGAGAGGAGCCAGTTGAGGTGGTTCGGGCATCTGGTTAGGATGCCTCCTGGACACATCCCTGGTGAGGTGTTCTGGGCACGTCCCACCGGGAGGAGGCCCAGGGGAATACCCAGGACACGCTGGAGAGACTCTGCTGGCCTGGGAACGCTTTGGGATTCCCCCGGAGGAAGTGGCCCAAGTGGCTGGGGAGAGGAAGGTCTGGGCCTCCCTCTTGAAGCTGCTACACCCGCGACCTGACCCCGGATAAGCGGAAGACGATGGATGGATGGAAAAAGGAAAGTTTTAGGATTAGTCTTAAAAGTAGACAGGGTGTCTGCGTCACGGACCAAAACTAGGAGTTGGTTCCACTGGAGAGGAGCATGATAGCTAAAGGATCTGCCTACCATTCTGGTTTTACAGACTTTAGGAACCACCAGCAGACCTGCTTTCTGAGAGTGAAGTGGTCTGTTAGATATTACTAAAGTTTGTACACAACATACACATGTGGAATATTGCTAACGTGTTACTTTAGCAATATTCCAATTGCTAAAGTGTTACTTTTACATAATACTTTTGGGTGTGTATCCACCAATTTAACTGTCAAACTTTCATAAAAGCTGTCTTAATGCAAGAAACAAAACCATTAAACACATGAAATAATTAACTTTAAATAACTAAAAAGGTTTTTTTTAACTTTTCACATGAAGCTGGATTAACAGATAGTAAGATACCTTTGATTAAATTTGTATACTAGTGTTTAAACCAGGGGTGTCAAACGTACGGCCTGCGGGCTGGATCTGGCCCGCCAAACGATTTAGTCCGGCCCGGTGGCCAAATGCATTTTCATTATTCAACGGCTGTGTCTCCTCGTTGCATCGACCGATCTGCACCAGATTTTTTGTGAGTCGTGGGGGAGCGCTGCCCAACGCATACGTGTGTATTGCATGGTAGACGGGTGAGGAAAATGGATGACAGCTTCTGCGGTGGCTGGCGGCGGGAGGTGCGCGTACCCTAGCGGTGGCCCATAGGCCAGAGCGGCGCTTGGCTGCGAGGGCCGATCATCACCGCTTGCGGTTTTAATTTTATTTTATTTTTTTACTGTTGAATGTAGCAGCTATGACTTGAAAAACAATTACATTTAATTTAAAACAAAGTAAAATATCAACTTTTTCCAATACACCATTCGAGAATAGGGAACTTTTTAAGTACATAATAAATATTAATATAACACTACCTAATTTGTGTGTGGGTATACCTGTTTGGTTTTGTTTATGTCCCGAAGAACCCTTAGATTATTGGAAAATAACTTGTGGGGGGTTGGGGTGGGGGGGGGGGGGTCATGAGAGGAAGCTGTTAACATGTTGCAGGTTTCTCGTTAAGACATTGAATTTATTAAAGTAATCTTTTTTTTGCTTGTGATGAATGAATTCTTCCCATCAATAAGATGCATTCCTACCCCTCCCTTGAACATTTTACAATTAAAAAGCATTATTCTGATCTATACTTGATAGAGTAGTTCCAATTTTCTTTTAATGAGGGTCTATGTAGTTATGAACAGTTAAAGGTTTCCTTACATGTAAGAAGAAAGATGTCATTTGAGTTTGAAGAATAGTTAAATTAGCTAGAACAAGAAATTGTCTGTCTAAATGTTATCCTTACTGCTCAAAGGGCTTCTTAAGTTAATTAAAACAGTAGAAACTGAAAATGTCCACATCTGTGGGATACAGCAATATTAGCAGATATTTAATATTTACACCAGCAGTGACAGACTCCAGTCCTTCAGAGCTAGCTTCCCGCAAATCTTAGATGTGTCTCTGTTCCAACACACCTAAATCAAATAATTAGGTCATAATAGGAGTCTGGGGATTTTGATTGCCTGCTAATGAGGTACCAGTCCAGATTGATTGGACCAAAACACATCTAAAGGTTACGATTTAGGACTCCCCTCCCCCTCCCAACAACTCTTAAATGGAGTTTAAGATCCCAGATTTTATTTCATTATTTACCAGGAAGATCCCATTGAGTTTGAAAACTTAGGCTCCATCCTAATACCCTTATAGAGCAAGAACTCTTTATTCAAAGCGGAAGTGCATCAGTGGTTGCCATGATAAGTCATATCAGAATAGTGCAGTCTGTAAGGAAGGAGGTAGGAAAAAGGGTCCTGTAAGCTTCCTCTCCGGGCTAGATTAGCCTAGGAACATGGCGACCCTTAAGGGATCCCACAATCCTTTGCGAGACATATAAACACAGCCCACATGAGGGCCACAAAAGTGTTTATTTTGTGCATGTACTTCATTTTCAGGAGGCTGTAGGCCCGGATTTGACTCGCATCATTCATGTGCGTTTCTGTCACGTAATCATGTCATCCCAAATCGGCACAGCAGTCCGAAGCTTCTCTCCTTCCCGAGATAGAGTTCTTACTGTTGACCCCGTGAAAGGTTACGGAACAGGAGCTAGCAGAGCTGTTGTTATTGTTGCAGCCTACATACAGCCAAGAGCTAACACCAAATTAGGCAGCAGGCCCAAAGATGGTGTCAGGTCGGACACTGTAATTGTATGCTGACCAACTTGCAGGGTTGTTTCTGGGCATCTTTAACCTCTCCCTGCAGCACTCAATGGTTCCTGCCTACATGAAATCCTCCATCATTGTGCCTGTGACAAAAGAACAACCATTACCTGCCCCAATGATGTGTCCTGTTGCTCTGACCCTTGTCATCATGAAAGGCTTTTAGAGGACCCTCCTGAAATACGTCAAGGACACCATCCCTGCTGGCCTGGACAGCTGGCAGTTCGCTTACAGGGAGAATCATTCTACAGAGGATGCTGTATCGTTGGCGCTTCAAACAGCTCTGACTCATCTGCGTCTTCAACTCTGTTCTTCAAGACGTGGTGGCGCTGAAGCTCCACAATTTGGGATTATCTGCACTGCTCTGCTCCTGGATCAATGACTTCCTCACCAACAGGCCACAGGTCATGAGGATAGGGAAACGCACATCCGTCCCACTGATCTTCAACACTGGAATGCCACATGGTTGTGTCCTCAGCCCTGCCCTCTTCACCCATGACTTCACACATGACCACTCTAATATTCCCCCCACAACACACGCTTTTAGTTTCTCAGGAAATGTCAGTGCATTCAGCTATTTGAGCGTCATGTCTTGTTTGTGTCTGTGTTGTGTGTGAATTCTAAGCTGATGTATCTCCAAAATTTAAATATGATGACATCATTTCAATAAAGGTTATTGACAATGCAGTCACCTACAGTTATTTATATAACCTTTTACTAAGATTCTCAAACTGTGTAGTAGTATATAATTACAAAGGAATCTGACTCCAGTCCTGAAGAGACAGTGTAACTTCTAAATACATCTCTGGCACAGAAACCTGTGTCTCACTGGGGCAGATCCAAGGACCTAACTAAACAATCCAATTAGCAGTAGTGATGGGTGGTGGGTTCAAACCTGTGCTAAGAACAAGCTTGACTTTGTGCCGACATTGCAAGCACAGCTCCTGCTTTGGGTATACATGTAATGTATTTAAAAGATACCAAACTACACCACATTCCCATAAAATCCTCCACCAAATAACTTGGAAAACAAAGTCAGAAGTCTTCACAGGATCCACAAGACTCAAGTTGGAAAGACAGCATGCACCAGGGGGGAAACTTTGGAAACACTTTGAATATTTTCTCAGTTTAATTTTTTACTGTCATCATCAAAGGCCTGGTCTGAGAATTTCAATTCTGTCTTTCACAAAAGTGATATTGAAGAAATCTGCAGCAGCAGCTAATACAAAGAGCTCAGCCTTCAGCTTGGATTCCCTCAGCGAGGGAAATAAAGGCATTTTCATTGTTTGTGCTACTTTTCCCTCATAAATGCAACTGTGGATCCACTTCTACAACATCAATGAGATATGAACCTCTAGACAAAACATACACGCAGGCTAAGAGTAAGCAGCACAGAGATTCAGGAAGGCATCAGCTTAGATATATGAAAAATAGAAATCACAGCAATATAGCCTGAGAGGAAGTCAGTATATAAGCGCAATCCCACAAGTCATCATCACTTTTTATAAAAGGTTAATCTTGTCAACAGTGTGTATTCAGCAGTAGAGTAATTAAGTCCAGTTCAGGCATGGAAGAAGAAGGAAGGAGAAGAATGAGACTGCAGACAGTATAGGGCTAAACTGGCCAGGTTCACATATATTAATTTAATGTATGTGCAAAGAATCCAGAAAATATTAATGCAAATTATTATATTTCTTTTAATTTTTAAAGAAGTCAATCATTATCAGTATATTATCAGCAGTATTATCATCCCATTACTAAAGTAGTCACAGTAGTTTGAACCTTTTAACATTTTGTGAAGATAGAACCATAAACTTCAATGTATTTTGTTGAAATTCTGTATGACGGACCAAGACAAATTAGTGCATAAATGTGAAAACAATGCCTTATTTTTGATTTTATTTTATTTTTTTAACCAGAAGAGAAGAAAAAAAAAATGTCAATGCTCCTTGTGATACCCCAAATGAAATTCAGTACATCCAAACGCCTTCAAAAGTCACATAATTAGCCAATGTCCGCACCTGTGTGAAATAAACAAATGAGCCTTTCCAGACATTATAAAGACAGCTGTTCTATGAAGGTCTCAGAGGCTTTTTAGAGAACAAAGAAGACACCAGATGGCTCTGGGATCAAGTTGTACAAAGGTTTAAAGCAGGTTAAGTTAAAGAACATACATTGTTATAGTCAATCGAAAGTAAAATACATACATAAACGAATAAATAAATAAGATTGTCTATGATTTAACATTTAAAGTTATGTTCCATCTTTTATGATTATCAGTGATAAAAGGACAACTTCCTTTAAGCTAACCTAATATATCTTTTGAACACTTCATGGGGCTTGTGTCTCGCTCAGATACCCACTAAGACACTAGTAATTATTTCTAAATTGCTTCCTCTTTTGTCTTTGGGCGATTACCTCCATCCTGTAATTTTTTTTTCTTTTGCATATATCTAAAGATATTAAAGCAACAGCGTGTTCTTTGTCAAAGTTGAAACTGTCTGACAAGACTCTGTCTACTTGCTGTCAGCATAAGATTAATACAGTAGCTATTAGCTGTTGGAACTTGGGATATGAATGTGAGTGCTTTAAGTTTTACACCCTGTATTTATGGTTGACTCTTTTTTTTAATAAAATAAATTCTTGTCTACCTGCTTTGTTGGTAATGCTCCATCAAGGGCACTGACAAGTCATGAGTAGCCTCTGCCATTTCTTTTCAATATAGTGTGGTATTTTGGGTAGTGAGAAAGGTTGCCAGTGACAGATAAGGCACCAGTGAATTATAAGCCATGCTAGAATACTGTGCAAGGCACAGTATTCTAGCATATACATACATATATACACATATATATATATATATATATATATATATATATATATATATATATATACATATACATATATATACACACACATATATATATATATATATATACACACACACATATATATATACACACACATATATATATATACATATATATATATATGTATATATATATATATATATATATATGTATATATATATATATATATATATATATATATATATATATATACACACAAGCCCGCCGACAGGGGGGGACAAACGGGTCAGTTGTCCCGGGCCCAGGACAGAGGGGGGGCCCAAAACTGACACTCTGACTAACCATTTTAATGGTCAGTCAGAGTGTCAGTCAGCCAGCGCGCGCTGTCTGCAGCAGCAGTCTGTGTGTCACGGCACTCTGCTGCTCCCCCTCCCCTCTCGTACATGGCTCAGTGGCGCCAGCCAATCAGCACGCAGGCTCAGCCTGGCCCGCCCACTCAACAGTTTCTCACAAACAACCACGCTGCTGCTGCTGCTGATCAGACTCGGAGAGAGAGAGAGACTGCAGGAGCAGAAAAACAGAAGCGCCGTTTGGCTCTATTTTAATACCTTAAATGAAATCAATCTGTATGTTTTGTAAAAATCCGGTTAAATTCAGTGGAAACACAACAAATTTATCTAAGCACGTGAAAAATCATGAGCAAGAAAACGTCGAGCGACAGAAACGGAGAGGAGATGAAACTTCTCTGATTGCCCCGACAGACCCACAGACTGACGTCAGTGACTGAGGCGTTTCAGTCCTCCAGAGGACATCCAGGTAGATCAGTGTTCATCTTCCGCAGCAGTTCATGTTAACTTTCAAAGTAGATATTATATATCATATGTTACTGGAGCCCATACATAAAATGTAATTAAGACCTTGAAAGAACCCAGTACATATATCCTATTAAACTAATCCTTTATTTATCCCACAACGGGGAAATTTATAGGATTAAAAGCAACAGGCAGGTGCACACAACACAAAAAAAAATTACATAAGGATTGAAAGATATAAGAGGTGGATTAGGAAAAACACACTATGAACATAACATTATTATTATTTAATTGTAATAATAAAATAAAAATCACAAAACCCGAAAGGTCAACAGTTTCATGATACATCAAGCTTAGGGATTGGTTAATATACAGCAGGTCAAAAAAGGCCATATTTTGGCTGCAGTGCTTGCTGTTCTCTTATGAAGAAAAGCTCAACTAGTGCACTAAATTCAATAGATGGGTTGAAAACATCCAGTATAAAATACAGAGATTTCCAGGGCATGAAGTATACAGTTAAGTTGACTTTTGACAGGACAGGAGGTGTAGAGGGGGGGGCCCAAAAACACTGCGTTGTCCCGGGCCCTAGCAAAGCTGTCAGCTGGCCTGTATATATATATATATATATATATATATATATATATATATATATATATATATTAGGGCTGTCAAAAACACGCGTTAATTTCGATTAATTAATTTAAATTAAATTAACGGATTAAAAAAATTAACGCAAATTAATCGTATAGGGTAGTTCACTGCTATTGTTTTCATCCGGGTTTTTTCGCGCCTGCGCGCCGGACTGGAAGGCAGAAGGCGAGCACAGCGGCAGACGCCAAGAGAGCAAACAAGTTCTCGACGTATTTTTCTTCTTTAGGTAACGTATCACAAGATCGTTTTAAAAGTAAGTTGATGGTTGATGGTATCAGATTGCCAGATACAGTCCAGATAGCGAGTCTGTGAATACTGGCCAAACGATTTAGTCCGGCCCGGTGGCCAAGTGCATTATCATTATTCAACGGCTGTATCTCCTCGCTGCATCGACCGATCTGCACTAGATTTTTTGTGAGTCGTGGGCTAGCGCTGCTCAACGCGTTCGTATGTATCGGCCGGTGGACGGACGGAGAAAATGCGTGACAGCTTCTGCGGTGGCTGACGGCCAGCGGTGCGCGAAGGCGCTTGGCTGCAGGGCCGATTGACGCCGCTTGCAGCTTTAATTATTTAAGCAGAACAATGACCAGTGCAAAATTAAGTTGTATTTACCGGAGATGAAGTGTAGACTGCAAATTCTTTCGGGGTATGATGGCTCCCACAGTCCATTGGGATTTTTTTGCCTGGGTCCTTTTTCACTGAAAATATCCATTTCTTTCTTCGTCCTTCGGTAAACGAAAGAAACGTACATCCAACGATTCGGAATGCCTCTGTGTGGCATAAACTAAAAGCACGCTCTAATTCACCCGTTTTGTCACGGTGTTTGGCGAAAACAGTCCTGTTTTTGCCTACCGGCGTAACCCAGAAGTAGCGCGGACGTCACTTTACTGTTGTAAAGTGTTGATATTGAGGGGAGTGTTCATTTATTTTCATTGTGTCCCCTACGTTACTGTGTGCCACATATGCCACAACGACACATGTTAAAACGTCTGAAGGCATGAAATGTGAATAAGAATTTTTTAACTTTAATTTATCTAATGCTGATTATTCATTGAATCATTTGAATTTAAATATTTAAAATACTTTCACAGCAAAAATTATATGCGATTAATTTAGATTAATTAATTACAGAGTATGTAATTAATTAGATTAATTTTTTTAATCGATTGACAGCCCTAATATATATATATATATATATATATATATATATATATATATATATATATATATATATATATATATATATATATACATATATACATATATGTACATATATGTTTACAGTGGGGGTGGTGTGCTGCTGACCTCGACACGGGACGTCGTGCATCGGTGGGCGGAATACTATGAATACCTCCTTAATCCCACCAACACGTCTTCCATTGCGGAAGCAGAGCCTGGGGACTCTGAGTCGGGTTCTCCCATCTCTGGTGCTGAGGTCGCCGAGGTTGTTAAAAAGCTCCTCGGTGGCAAGGCCGCGGGGGTGGATGAGATTTGCCCTGAGTACCTTAAGGCTCTGGATGTTGTGGGGCTGCGTTGGTTAACGCGGCTCTGCAGCATCGCGTGGACATCGGGGGCAGTTCCCCTGGATTGGCAGACTGGGGTGGTTGTCCCCCTATTTAAAAAGGGGGACTGGAGGGTGTGTTCCAACTACAGAGGAATCACACTCTTAAGCCTCCCTGGTAAGGTCTATTCAGGGGTTCTGGAAAGGAGGGTCCGTCGGATAGTCGAATCTCGGATTCAGGAAGAGCAGTGTGGTTTTCGTCCTGGCCGTGGAACACTGGATCAGCTCTACACCCTCAGCAGGATCCTGGAGGGGACATGGGAGTTTGCCCAACCAGTCTACATGTGTTTTGTGGATCTGGAGAAGGCATTCGACCGTGTCCCTCGAGGGATCCTGTGGGGGGTACTCCGGGAGTATGGAGTACCGGGCCCTTTAATAAGGACTGTCAGGTCTCTGTACGACCGGTGTCAGAGTCTGGTCCGCATTGCCGGCAGTAAGTCGAACTTGTTTCCGGTGAGAGTTGGACTCCGCCAAGGTTGCCCTTTGTCACCAATTCTGTTCATAACTTTTATGGACATAATTTCTAGGCGCAGCCAAGGTGTTGAGGGGATCCGTTTTTGTGGCCTTAGGATTTCGTCTCTGCTATTTGCGGATGACATGGTCCTATTGGCTTCATCAGGGCGTGATCTACAGCTCTCACTAGAGCGGTTCGCAGCCGAGTGCGTAGCGGCCGGGATGAAAATCAGTGCCTCCAAATCCGAGACCATGGTCTTGAACCGGAAAAGGGTAGAGTGCCTTGTCCGGGTTGGGGAGGATGTGCTGCCCCTAGTGGAGGAGTTCAAGTATCTTGGGGTCTTGTTCACGAATGAGGGGAAGATGGAGCGGGAGATCGACAGGCGGATTGGTGCGGCGTCTTGCTGTGAAGCGACGCTGCACCAATCCGATCCGTTGTGGTGAAGAGAGTGCTGAGCCAAAAGGCGAAGCTCTCGATTTACCGGTCGATCTATGTTCCTACCCTCATCTATGGTCACGAGCTTTGGGTCGTGACCGAAAGAACGAGATCCCGGATACAAGCGGCCGAAATGAGTTTTCTCCGTAGTGTGTCTGGGCTCTCCCTTAGAGATAGGGTGAGGAGCTCAGTCATCCGGGGAGGACTCAGAGTAGAGCCGCTGCTCCTCCACGTCGAGAGGAGCCAGTTGAGGTGGCTCGGGCATCTGGTTAGGATGCCTCCCGGACGCCTCCCTGGTGAGGTATTCCGGGCACGTCCCACCGGGAGGAGGCCCAGGGGAAGACCCAGGACACGCTGGAAAGACTATGTCTCCCGGCTGGCCTGGGAACGCCTTGGGATTCCCCCGGAGGAGCTGACCCAAGTGGCTGGGGAGAGGGACGTCTGGGCCTCCCTACTGAAGCTGCTACCCCCCGCGACCCGACCCCGGATAAGCGGAAGAAGATGGATGGGTATATATATATATATATATATATATATATATATATATATATATATATATATATATATTTCTCAGGCTGAACAGTGGCTCTGTGACTACTGTAACGAACAAACAAATAGCAATAGTGTAGTCAGTGTTGCCAAATTAGGCAGGTTTCCAGCCAATTAGGCTTTTGAACACATTGAGCTGGAAAAAAAATAGCTTATATCAAAATAGTCATTATCTATTTTTTAAATAAGTTGAATCTGTCGATCTGACATCATCAATTAATAATAGTTATAATGAATAATATTGTTATAATAAAACAAGAAAAGAATAATGGTTCATCAAGTGTTTGGTCAGTGTAAACGCCCAAGAGGGGTTTAGTTCTACTTATCAACTTAAAAATATTTCATGACTGCGTGTAAGAGAAATGTTTAATTCAGCTATACTGAGAGAAATTACGTTTATATTAAGGTAGATTTACAACTCATGTTGGGAAGCTATTTATAATTTATTTTTTTCCGGTTGATATATCCTAATTGTTAAAGAGATCTTGTGTGTTATTTGGTTGTCTGATTGTACATTTTGTTTGGAGCCCATATGCGCAGTTTTTTTATTTGCTTCGGCGCAGTTGTGTGCTAATGGCATGTTCTTATGTGTTTAATAGTTCTGTGCTTTTAACATGAGAGAGTTTGAGATTTGGGCTTGTTTTTTTATTTTAAGTTGGGCAGGTTTTATGCTGGTTTGGGTTACTGGAAACTAACAGTGACAAGTGAAATAGGGTAACCTGTAGCGCTGTGTCTTAACTTAAAAGTCCAGCATAAGCTACACGCTAATAAACATGAGCGCTGGTGTCAGGCTGAACACTGACTGAAGTAACAATTCTGACTAGAACAGGTTCTGTAATTACAGCAGCTATGAGAACAAGTAGCAGAACAGCTTGTGCTTGTAGCTGTCCTAGCTAACCCTGCTAGCTGTCTAGCTAACCCTCCTAACGTTAATGTTTACTCCAGTTTAGACTTCAGTGCTGGCATTTCAAACAGAAATTAATAACGCTCCTTCCAGCTCGCTCTCTGCTTCGTTGTCACTTCTTGTAATCAGGGCCGGCGATTTTTATAGGCGAGCTAGGCAATTGCCTAGGGCGACAAATGTGTTGGGGGCGCCCTCTAGCGTCGCCCTTAGGCTTACTTCCCATTAATCATAGAATTAGAAAAAAAAAGCGAATAAAAACATGTTTATTAAATATATGATCATCCTATGGCGCCCCCTCAGCCACACGTTTACTTGTCAACCTCATTATTACATTGAATAGCGTACCGCGCACGTGACGTCACCATCTCATGAGCAACGCTCCTTGCCGCTAAGGTAGGACAGTGTGAGAGCGCACGTAGCAATCAGCCATTGCACGTGCAACAGATACAACGATATGACCGACTTTTCAGCTGTTAAACTATCACCAGAGCATGTCCCAGGCGCCCAGTTTACTGGTAGAACTGTCGAAGAACATACCAACGTTCAGCTCAAACGATGGCTTGAGTGTCGAGGGCTTAGAAAGACTGGAAAACGGGCCGAGTTGATAGAATGGTAAGTCGATGTTTTTTTCCTGCTCGGCGTTCATGGCGTCATCGGCAGTTTTTTCTGTTTGTAATCCAGAAATCGGTATATTTTGCCAATCGGTAGCTACAAAATAACTGTTTACATACCTGACGGGAGCAGGCCGGCGGGACTGCGCTCTTTGGTGGCAGAGGCAGGCGAGTGACGCCAGAGGCGCCTTCGGTGGGTGACAGGGACCCAGACCAGTGGGTCGAGCCCGGCTCGGGCGAGGCCCACGGGAGGCACCGGGCGTCGGGGGAACGGAGGGGAGAGGGGAAAGACGATACCCCCCGGCGGCCGCGCGGCACGGCAGACCGCCCGGCCCGAACTCCCCGCGAGCGGAGGCGTACGGAAACGGACGGCCAGCGCGTCGCGCGGACCGGAACGCTCACCCTCCCCAACCGCTCCGCGAACCAATGTCCGGGCCCCGCGGGTCAGGATGTTTTTTTCGAGTTGAACTATTGTGTAGGCCGACCACACAAGTGTACCCAGCGCACACATTTCTCCTTGGCAGTCTTGAATTTCAGGAAATTAATGAAGAAAACATCCTTCATATGCGGCCTATCAGCGTACCTCGAGTCGCTGTTGCACGTTCCATAACAACAATGTTTAAAAACCATGGTTAGGAGACGTCTTAGACTTGGAAAAAGCAGTCGTTTTACCAAGTAAAACCAAGGGTAACGTACAGCTCTTTTACAGCAAAAGAGCGGAGGACAACGCAAGTTTGCCCTACAGCCTACCACGTGATATGACGTCACGTTCTAAAAATAGCTCGCTCGCAGAACGCCATTGATGATTATTATTGTCGATCAAAGGAGTGCGAAACCCTCAGCAACACTTTAAGCCATGGTGACCATAAAGATATTGACGGGAGGGAACTGGCACTGGAGTTGAAAAATTTCCCAGTGTTGCCAAAAGCTGGCATGACGACAATGGAAATTCTGACTTACTTGAAGGAAAAGAAACTTGAAGAAGTTTTTCCAAATATGGCCCTAAGAATTGCTGTCACACTACCTGTGACAGTAGCGTCTGCTGAAAGAAGCTTCTCTAAATTAAAACTACTTAAGACCTACCTGAGGTCAACGATGATTCAGGAACGCCTCAATGGGCTTGCACTGATGAGCATCAACCAAGAGGTCTCAAATAAAATATCATTTGATGATACCATCAACGAATTTGCCATTAGGAAGTCCAGACGAGTCAAATTTTTATGCTGCGTCAATTTTGAAGGTGAATAGAAATACCTGAAACAACTGTTCATCTTTTATTACAAGAACTTCAAACTTTTAATTTTGTAATGGTATCCATAAAAGCACTTTTGTTTGTAGAGGGTTAATCCAGTTTATTAGTTATACTTTACCTAAGTGTCCTCACAGATGGTTAAGAGTGTTTTTGCACAGTCCTAACTTTGAGTGTGTAATAAATTATTTAAAATAATAAAAAAGAAAAGGTTCTGAAACCTATTCTGGTATTTGTTGTCCATGCATCACTTGTGAAAAAACTGCTAAATTACATTTTTTTCTGAATGCTTAAACACAACCTTGATTCTTATAGCACAATTTCTAAAACTATTAATACTTATAGCAAATCCACTCACTGAGTTCACAAAACTAAAAGAACAAACACTGCTTTGCACTCAATTTGCAATTTTGTAACACACACTTTGCACAACTGTAGGCACAATTCACCGCACAGCACTCTTGTGGAACCGTAAACACAACTCAATGAAGCACTAAACAGATGCTGAAAACAGTACTGGTATTTCGCACGGCAAAAGTGAGGGGGGGGGGCGCAAAACTCAATCTCGCCTAGGGCAACCAAAGGGCTAGAACCGGCCCTGCTTGTAATTGTTTGGTAATCAGACCAAATTTTCATTCCGCTCTACCGACACCAACGGTGACCACAACCGAACTGCGGCGGCGATTGAAGGCTATGACTCTGTGTCCCGCCCCACTCCAGCTGTGATTGGCTAGCATGTTGCCGTCAGTCGTTGATTTGATTGGTTAAATTGTATGATTGGCACATCAAAGATAGTACTAAAAGGACGATGGCCACTCCGAGGTAAAAAAAAAAAAAAAAAAAAAAGACAGCTTCCAGTCCAGGGCGGGCACAGCTGGCTCACAGGGCGGGCACGGCCCCCCAATGCCCGCCCATGCCGCCGGGTCTGCCCAATATCCTCTCTACCATCTCATGTCAGGAACCATGTATTTTAGGTACATACTAGGCATTCTTTGAAATTTTGCTTTCTTTTATCTGTTGAAAGCCTGAACTTAATTTTGAGGGGGTTTGTTCCATTTAAGCTTCTGTTCACTAAGCCCATGTAAAAATCATCACCTCTCTGACAGCATTCATTTTTCCTCCACTGCATGGTCAAGTCAATAACAATGGTTGTACATGTGACATCAGCGCTGCATTATTTTTTGCAGACTGTGATGCACGGGAGCCCAAACCTCAATGTTGCCATGTACACTCTCAAACATAAAAAAGGGGTTTTCTCCAATCTCTACTTTGGTCAGGGCACTGCATGAAAAGTGAGATTTTCGTCCCCGTAAACTACCGCAGATCTCCCTCATTTTCGGCAGTTAACGACAATTTGCAACCCGCGCTTGTCGCCGTTTGTCAGTGCCACAAATTGTCGGAACCGGACAATGACGTATGTGGAGAGCGATCAGCTGTACTAATGGCCCTAATTAGAATATGAATCCAGCGAACCCGCGCGGCTGGCCAGGTCTGGCTTGAATAACCTACTCAGTATTGGATCAAACCACTATTTCAAACAAGTAAAATCACTCGTGATTGGCAGCAAAACCACACGTGGCCAGGCCAGGCTTGAATGTTCTTACTCGTGATTGGTTGGCATATATATATTTATTTATATTTTTATATATATATTTATATATATTTATTTATTTATATATATATATATATTTATTTATTCATATTATGCTGTATATTCATGTTATCCTACACTACTACACTATTATTAGGCTACCATCAAGGACATGAATGAATTTATACAGGAAATGAACATTTGCCAGGAACATGTTTATGCAGAGAAAGAGCTTTATTAAAACAAACACAACTATATACAACGCGAGGATCTGCCCACACATGCGTATCCAAAAATTACAACTCCGTGAACTGTCCGTTTGCCTCCTCGGGGTTGGAGGTAACTGGCAGCATTCTCTCCGAGGCAGGTCCGATGTGCAGACGCCTACTGTGCGTGGCTCTGTACTTCGGCGTCGCCTCTAATCCGGACTGCAGCTTCACACAGAGTTCAGAGAGATCCAGCCTACCAAATGACGGCGGCCGTACAATCCATCCAGAGACCCCGCCAACGACGCCATCTTCTTCGCCAGACATGCGGTCGACGGTGGCGGACTTCCAGAGTTCCACTTCCTCATCCGCTAGCACACTCTGCCTCGATTCCAGCAGCTGTAAAAAAAAAAAACAAAAAAAACAATGAATCAGTACTGTGCGATGGGATGCACTGCGTATGGACACAACACATCTGCAGGGTTGCCCGCAGCGCTATCTTGGCGAGGCGGCCAACACGTGACGTTAACACGCGTTTTTTTTGTTGTTTCTTTCGCGCGTGCGTGAATGGCAGGGAAAAAACAAATGGATACTCCCCGCTCCGCGAGTCGGTCCGCGCAAAACGTGTCGTCCCCCCCAACTCACCGCCTCGCCTAAGCAAACTCCTGCGGTAAACACTGATCTATCAATGCACCTGAAAAATAGTCACCAAATAAAGTCTTACCCTCTTTCTTCTAGCTCGACTCCGAGCTGAATTCTTGGCAGCTTCAGCTCCTGCGTACTGTCTCATAATAGGTCTTACAAGCGGCTGGAAAACAATTGAATGAGAGTGGTATGAATAAAAATCAAACGCAAGTCACAGTAACAAGGAAGGAGAAAACAGTAAAACAAGTCACTTACACACAATGTCGTCTTTATCAACATCGTGTAAATCTGGACTTGCAGTTATTGCTCCGAGCAAATAGGTCACCGCCTCATTATGAGGCGTGCTTAGTCTGTGAAAACAAAATGTACAGTTATGATCGGTATCTATCCGTATCTATGTCCTTTTACCGCAGAATGAAAGCATATTCTTTAAATCTTACCCTTGCTCCGGTTCATAGCGCCTGAGGACATGAACACACAGGAGCGGAGCGCTCAGCACGTTTTTTTTTACTTCTTCTTCTTCTTCTTCTTCTCTATCATGGCGGATCGCAAGCAACTTTAAGGTGCATACCGCCAACTACTGTTCATGAGTGTGTAGCAACACTGTTTTACATCTATTAAATTCTATTTGTTAATTTTGTATTCTGAAGATAATAAGTAATAAATAAATAATGCTTTCCTTAATCTATAAATATCCTTTATATTTCCTTTATTTCCCAATAATCCTTTAAGACTCCATTCTTGGCCTGTCCTTTTATTCCCAACAAGTTTGTAAAATTGTTGAAGTTACATTTTCATCCATACTACTTTTAATTTTCATCCAGTATACTAAACCTAATTTCATTCTTCTGAATTCCAGTGGAGTTTCTCCAGTCTCTACTAAAAGAGACGGTGACGTCTCTGCTCTTGAGACGGTGACGTCACGTGCGCGGTACGCTATTCCCTCACTGCCTTTGCAAGCAATATTCCAAAGACTTTATTCTCCTTGAAGAAATGGACTGGTGTCCTCCGTGACAACTTCTTACAGTATGTGGTTTGTCCAAAATGTATGACAGTATACATGCTTACTAAAACCTACGAGCTCAGACGCGATGGCACAAAGGTTTGTAAGACTTGTGGTCACATACCATTCTACAATCACCCACAGCTAAAGTCTGCATTAAGGAAGAAATGTGGCTCTGTCTTGCTAAGAAAGGTGGAACCTCCCCCTGCAACACTGATTTGCGTTTGTATAGCTCACAGCATTTTCATTTACATGTTAAAGCCTCCCCTAGAATTAGGAGAAGGGGGGTCATGGGGGGGACAACTGCCACGTCAATTTCTGACAATTCACGGCAGTTTTCGGTGTTGCCTGCAAATTACCGCGAACAGCCGTTAACCTGAAATTCCACGACAATCTACAGTGCCGTAATAGTGACGGAAATCACACTTTTCATGCAGTGGGGTTTGCAGAAATAAGATAAAAAAAAGGTCAGAGCACATTAAAATGTAAAAACGTTATCCTAGCTATCTGGCTTTGTGTGGACAAGGCCACAGACATGAAACTTACTCCTGGTAGGATTCAATCAGATACTGCAACAGTATTGAAATTAAGCCACTAGAATAAAACATACCGCCCAAAGTCTACCACAAGGTACAGTGCCTTTAGCCGCTCTGACCCCCGACTCTGAAACTCCCTCTCACCTGACATTTTCAACATTTACTGTTACTGTTTAAATCCCCCTAAAACTCATCTTTACAAACTGGCCTTCTCTTTGTGACAAAAGTCTTGCCACAATGTACAATATTTTGAATTTGTTCATTGCTCTGAGGTCTCCTATTTGAAAGTACATTTTGATTGTGTTAAACTCTTTATGAGTTATATCTTTGCTTTGGTATGGTGACCTTGGGTGTCCTGAAATTCGCCAACAAATGAACTGTAATATTATTAAAGCAAATTCCCCTGACATTCTCTGCATCAACCAAGTGCAGGTGGTGGGAGATAGAAAGACTCAAACTTCACATGAAGCTGTTGTAAAGCTGGAGAGAGCTCCTTCAGTGACAGACAGCTGGATTCTAAATGCACAAAAGATATTTTCTCCAAACAGCTGTTAAACTTTATAACCATCACTACTCCCAACAAACTCAATTAATGTTTATCATCTCTGGTGGTTTTTTTTTTGCTGTTTTGTTTTCTGTTTTGCCTTGTAAATAGTTTGTTGCTGTTTTTCATGTGTAATTATAGATACATGTTTTGCATATTTGTTAAAATCACATGTTTTGCATATTTGTTAAAATCACCCACCTCAGTTGCACACTTAATACATTTTTTGAGTATGCTACTTTTAATAACTCATATTATAAATTTGCTCGTTGTTGCTGGTACACCTGAATGTCCCCACCGCAGGGCATTAAATGACCTCTCTGTTCTATTACTTTATCCTATTGCAGTGGGTTTGTACAACCTGGTTTAAAATCAAGAGTATGATTAATTATTGAATACAGGCTATTAAGCCGGCAGCCTTTTTGTCAGTTCTGTTCGCTTCTTTGCTGTTGCTCAAAGTCATGAAAATGAAAACAAGAAAATCTCAATGTACACAAGAAATGTACATTAGGATGGGCAGTATTTTTATCTGCAAAAAATAAATAAAACAAGCTAAAACATAAATTTTCTTACAGCCATGCCTGTTCACAATGCACAAAATAAGCACTTTTGTGGCCAACCCTTTTTTTCCCCCTCCTGTAGATTTGTGGGAAGGAGTTTTGCAAGGGTGGCCAGCCCTGTGACAGTTGGAGCCCAAGTGTCGAGGGAGGCAAGCAGAGCAGATGGTGAAGAATTCTCAGGGTTTATTTCCGAGTTTAGTCTTTACGGCTCATATATTGACTTAATTATGGGACAGAGGGGAGAGTGAACTTCTGAAAGAACAATATAAAGAGGTGGGGAAATCTTCATCAAGTGCACAAGGAGAGAGTAGCATTTATTGAAATGACTTTGCCTCCTCAACACAATCAACACAGAGGACGAAGCAGTGGCAATGTTAATGACTAAAATTACACACATTTTCTTATTACCTAAGAGTATGTTAAAAGCTTGCGGTTAGGAACAATATCATTTTGGGATGAGCAAAGGTACAAAGAACATTCAAAGTTATTGAATACATGCCATTAATTTAGATTAGAATATTTTAATTTTTATTCCTTTTAAAATCAAAGACAGGTTCTGATGTGCAGACTTGCATTCAAGTGAATTGGAAAAGAGAAAAATTGCTTTATACGCTTACAGCGATATATCTAGCCTTCCAAACATCAAGATATGTAGAGGTAGGTAATGTGACAACCTTCATTCACATTGTCAATTTACAAGCTTATCTGGGAAAGGTTGTAACCTATTTATTCCTAACAAAACATATTGATAAAGTAATGTATTTTCTGAAGATGTTATGTGAAATAATTACATAATGAAAGATTGAGAATGTTTGTAAAGTTGAAGAAAAACGATGCATGGTGCAGTTTTTTAATGTAATGTAATGATCAGAGACGGAGGACCCAGAATTCAACCGAGACAGGTCAGTGGTGTTTGAATGCAGTTTATTGAACTCGTAAATTCGGCTCGCGCAGGACAACCGTCTGCGCCTACGACCGGAACTCCTGGAGGCAGAGACAACAGGTTAGTGATCTGGGTAACTTAATGTGCCCAACGTGGTTTAGGGGAAAGATCACTAACCTTTCAGAGTTCGGGTCCGGCGTGACAATGAGCCAGCTTGTGTTGAAGGATGGTCAGCCAACAGCTCCTGTGTTGTGCGGGGAAATCCCAGGTGAGGGTTAGGACTGGGGTTCAGTGGTCTGGGGTCCGGCAGGGCTTTCAGATCCGAGGCGGGAGAGACAGGCAGGGGGACCTTCAATTCAATTCAATTCAATACCTTAGGAGCTTTTCCAGGTTCGTGTTCCTAAGACAGTCCGGGGCCGGGGCCGAGAGAGCAGAGGTCCAGTGAGAGTCCAAGGGGAAATCCAGAGCAGGGTCAGGGCAAGAATCCGGGTCCATAAACAGGCTGGCTTAAGAGTCAAACAGTGGGTTAGGCAGGCTCAATAACTCTCAGGCAGAAACGGGTCGGGCTTACAGGCGGGCAGTCCAAGTCAGGCAGGGGTCAGGCCGGTTCGGAGGTTCAGAGGCAGAACAGGTCGGCAGAACAGGTCGGGCTTTCAAGCAGACAGTCAGAGTCAGACAAGGATCAGGCAGGCTAGATGCAGGTGGATCAGGTTAGAGTTGATTGAAAATAGGGCGGAGCTGGGCAGGTGTGTGGAGTGCGTGATCAGACCAGCATCAGTGCTGAGATCATTACATGTAGTGGTTTAAACAAAAGTTCGAGCTGGAAGACTTACCCCCTGATGCACCTACTTCCACTGAGCATCCATGCACCAGCCAATCTGCATCAGGACCTCATCCTTCCATCCCACAAGACTTTGCTTATAAGGAGACCCACTCATGGATTCTCCTGCTCTTCAGCTGAGCTTCTATTGAACTTCAGTTGACCTTCAACCCTCCTCCACCTCATCTATTCCTTCACGCTCTCAAGCTTCATCTGACTTCTTCTTCCCTACAGCCTCCACCACCTCTGGACCTCGGAAGAAGTCTTCAATAATCGTGATCTAAAATTAACATCCAAGCTCATAGACATTCGCAACTTTCATGTCTTCTACTAAGGTCCAAACGCCAAAGAACTTTTCTAATTTATCTTAATAAATCTCTCTAATATCTTATTTTTTGTCTGTGAGTCTCTCCAGATTGAATTTTTGTGGGGGTTTTTTACCAAAAATTTGGCTTGGATTTGTAGTTAGCTACATTTAGGAATCCATTCATCCATCCATTCACCTATTGTCTATACTCACTTGTCCCTGCAGGTTTGTGAAAGGACTGGTGTCTATCTCCAACTGGTGTCTAACTGTGCAATAAACTACATTGATGTAACCAATTCATTGATTACCATGGTAAAATTTCACCACAGTAACACGTGGTGAAAATAAAGATTCTTGATTGAGTTTGTTAGGAGCACTGATGGTTGTAAAGGCTGACCCCTTGTTCCCACAGACTCCATCATCTGTACATTTTAATCTTTCTCCATTGCAAATGAAAGCCTTTCTAGCCAATGGTAGTAATTTTGATCCCAATTACTAGCTTGGTTAGTAATTACTTTTGCTACATGTTAATAGCAATTCATAGACAAACAAACCTACTGTTACAAAAAAATCCTTAGTGTTCGCCTAGACAACATATCAGACTGGAGATGCCACATTGAAGCAGTTTATAAGAAACGACGAGAGATTCTGTTTTTTGAGCTTAGGTTGTTCGGTATTTTCAGCACAATGCTGAATATTTTTGATAAGTTTTGAGGTTGAGGTAGCAGTATCAGAAGCAGAGACTTCAAAAACCTCAACAAGCTGATAAAGACTGACTCTGTTCTAGAGAATCCTCTAAAACCTCTCATGATAATAGTTTAAGAAGGATTATTCATAAAATTAAAAACATTTCAGAAAACCCGGGGCATCCTTTTCATCAGACTGTCATACACCACAATGTCTGACTTAAGGCTTCTTCAGAACCACTGTAGACTGACTACTACATGAGATCATTACTGCCCATAGCCAATACCAGAGAACAGCTCTGAAGAAACCTGTATAATATGAGTTTTAACCAAATTAAATTTTGCTTTGGGATTAGTAAAGTGTTTTACAATTTGACGAAACTGAATTGAATAAGGCAGGTTAGGAGGTAAATAATTCTAAAATGAGTCTATGGCAAAAATGCAGCCGTTTAATAACAAGAGCCAATAAGAGGCCAGTGGAAAGAATGTCCATCTGTGTGATGAGAAGGTAAATTAGATGTAGTACTTTATGTGAAAGGAGCAAAATTGGTTTGAGCTGTTTAAAGGAAGCTTCCATTAAACACTTCAGTCCTGCCTCTGATGTTTACACACTCTTCAGGCAGAAAGCAATAAAGGCTGAGTCATTTTTTTTACTTTTAACAGAGATGTTCTTGCTTTAGGATATAAATCCCTTTAATCCAGCGCTTGCTTATACAGAGAACATATGAGGAAAAAAGTCCAACACAGCAACAGATGCTTGAGGCTCCCCAAACTTTGTGCTTTCTTTAAGTCTCTTAAAAGCAATTGCCACTTCAGATGGGTAATTTGATGGTGATTACTCTGAGGCTTTCTGTTGCTCTAATGATAACACTTGTCTGTTAACATTTCCTCCAGCAACGATAAAATATTTATAAAAAGAAATATGTACTAAGTGACATTAAAGACATAAATTAACGTAAAAAAGAGTGATGAAATTGATTACATGGATAGTAGAGGAGTGGAAAAAACATGAGCAAAGACATAATTATATCCTAAAATCAAGACAGTGAAAGCTTCGGTAGAGTTGGTAGTTTCATAAGCTTTAACCTTATCTGTCAACACTTAACACAGACAGGACGAAGATGAAAGCAATTATAAGTGGAGTGCCTTGTCAAAGGTTGTTCTTAATCCCAATTTTTGTTCTGTCACAACCACAAACTACAATTTATTGTATTGGGAATGATTAAACAAGCACAAAGAATCACATCATGATCAAGAGAAAAGAAACGTGAATTGAACTGAATTGCTGGTTTCTTGCACTAATTAAGACCAGGCATGTAAGAGCATGATGTTTCAAAGTATTACCATGCCAGGGAGGTCCAGCGACTGTGAAATGATTATGGTTTGCCAATATAATCTTGTTTTACTTTGCAATTCTACAAGGCTGACAATTACATAAAATGCCAGCAGGTCTCTTGGTTATGCTAACATTTTGCACATTCATAAAGTTTGGGTCAAGTGCTTGAAGATGAACAGAAAGCAAATATTGATTTAAGAAAATGGCCAATAGATGAGAGGTTTTTGTGAAGAGATGAACTGTTTGTCAAATATACTGGCTATGGATTGTTGATCTAATTGTCTAATTCCATTTGGTCTGAGGAGTGCATGTTTCAGATTGTTTTCTTAATAATGAAGTTTGACATATATTTGAAATATATAGCTGACCCATTTTGAAAACCCTTGCAAGACCTCGTACTTGACAGTGTATCTCCCCACAAAAACATCAAAACATCCTTGAGCTCCTAACATGATTATTTTCTATATATAGCTATTATATATAGAGATATATTATTTCTCTCTTGCTCTTAAAATTACCTTTTAGTCTCTGTTTGTAAGCCCTCCACATAGGAATTTTATTACACCTGATCTTTAACAATCGTGGTACAATCTAAAATTAAAGACCAGATGCTGAGTGAGTCCAGAGTAAAACTTGGAAATGACTACAAAGGGTCCACTGAGACATTCAGTTAGTTTAAAAACAGTGTACTGGAAAAACACCTCAATGGTAGGGCACAGAGGGGGAAAAAAGCAGTGCTGACAAGACAAGGTAGACTAATTGCTTCTCCACAGAACTGTCACATGTACAGCAGAAAAAAAAAACAACAAACAGACGCTGACCTAACTCAACATGTCTGAGTTACTGCATACGTTATATAACTATGCATGTCTTTGAACACTTAGCAGTCCACAGAGCAAGTGCACACTGTTAAGTAATTGGTGCAAACAGCAGCTGGTGTCTTCTGTGGTAAACAAATGCTTTTTACATATGAGATGCAGAAATGTCATTTTTTAAAAAGATTTTAGTAAATAACTATCCATCTTGGTTATTAAAAGTCATATAGCAGGTGTATAGCATTTTTCATTAAAACTAATATACTTGTCATAATATACTAAATTTACATTATAGAACTATATTGCAATCCTTTAGTACTATAATAAATATACAGTAAAATATGTCAAATGTAGTTAAATGCAACAAAGTGCAGCTTTGTACAATGTATAACAGTATTAATATGTATATAATTAGCAAATTAATCACCCTACTTTTTATCATTAAATGAAATGTGTTTTTTTATTTAGTTTACTTCAGTTAATTAATGTACAGTGAATGGCAAAGCTAAACTTCAAATTATGTTCATGAGATTCTATCTGATAATCCAACACAAAGTATTTCATAATTAGAAGAGAGGACATGTTTTCAAATGTTTTACAAAAAAGAAAGAAAAAAAAAAAAGGTTGACCTTACAGCAGTACAACCATTGGAAACAGTCATTGGAAAAAGTCATCTCAGAGCATTATCCATGATCACATTCAATTTAAATCCTGATGCATTAACAGTTTGTTATAGTCATTGTAATTATTTTACAGGATCTGTTAATAATATATCAATATTTCTTAAACACAAGAGTTGAGATTAAGCTTTAAAACAAAGGTCTTCATGATAAACATTTGTTAGTGCTTTTAATATAAAAGTGCAAGTTCAGAGCTGCTGTATTTCAGCCTAATTTCCTTAAAGTATTTCTATTCCTGACATTTTATATTTCATTATTTAGTCACTCATTCAAACGCCATGTGCAAGAAAACATTATATGGATTTCCAACGGGCAAAAATCGCTTGTGCTTGACACATGACACCACTCCTCCAACTAGAGCTAAATCCCATACAGCCTCCAGTCTCTCTTACATCTTTTATATGAACCTGGTAGCCTTCAAAAACTGCTGAGCTGGACTGCCCAAGATAATTACAGTAAATTATTTGTAAAAATAAATTGTAGCCTAAAGAAAACTCAGACACACTGAAAGGACAGTAGAAAAGGAAGCTAAGAGAAAGTGTTAGGTCTTTGCTGCGCAATACTAGGAACATATAGGAATTTCTATAGGAACGTATAGAAATGATGTGCTTTTAATCACAGAGAAGGACAGATTGCACCGCTGAAATCGCACTGATCATTAAACAATTTGCAAAGTCAATGCCACAAATACAAAATCAATCAAAGTTGCATACGTCTTTAACCGTTTCATATATCTTGAACACTTCATTAGCTTACATTTCTGGTCAGTTCTGGGGGAGGAATTGAACCTTTTTATCTATTTTTTGAGGTTCATTACTGTAAGTTCCCTTTGTTAAACAGAACAAACAGCAGGGAGTTCTGTGGAGAAATGGCTTGGGGGGGACTGGTTTACATACCTGGTTATTTTCTTGGAGAATATGATTGAGAATCTTCTTTTTTATGTAATGATCTTGGAGGGAGATGAATCCGGTATTCAACCAAGACACTAGTAATGCTTTTAACGGTGATTTATTTGAGGGAAGGTGAGGAGAGGGAATCAAACGGGCAAACAGACAGGATCCAAAAAAGGGGTAAGGCAGACATCCAGGCGACACTTGAACTGGTGTCAGAAAAATACAGAACAGGTTACAAAACGGGATCAAGATGCTGGGAGCTCTTACCAGGAGGGGACCACGAAACAGAGGCTGCGCACATGGAATAATAGGTGACGACCCGACAACTAACTGAGGAGAGAGTGAGGCTTAAATAGACGGATAAACAGGTGAGCGGAATTGAAACTAATTAACCAAAGGTGGAAGCAATACAGAACTGACAGGACCAGAGTCTAAGGACAATAATGAAAACAAAGCGCAGAACTAATACAGAAAACAGATAACAAAATAATGAACCGGCTAAACAGGAACTCAATAACCTAGAAGACAAATAACCCAAGAGGCAGGAAAATAACACTAACCAAATAGCCCAAAACCAAAACAGAACATTACATTTTCCAGTAATTTTTGGTGCTTGCTTGGCTAAAGCTATTCAACAGAGCAGTTGTGTTTGTTCTTTTTAAATCATAATGACAACAGAAATTACCCAAATGACCACAATCAAGTTTATGTTACGTAGTTCTTTATACTGTGTGTGGCCTGGTTTGAAAGCATTAAATTAATAGTATTTTTGTGTTGGTTCTGGAGGAAACACTTAATTTTGTCAGGTAGTAAAACTGTACATTCTAATTGGCAAAGAGCATCAAGCTCATTCTTAAGACGTCTTAATGTTTTTATTAATCCCAAAGGGAAATGAAATGTCATTTAACTCGTATTATGCCAGTTTCTTCAGAGGTGTTTCAGAGACCAATGGCGATGGGCCAAAAGGATATCTGGTAGTGATCTGTCTTACAATGGTCCTTAAGAAACGTTTGACTGATAACACTCTGTTGTTGTATGACAGTGATGAAGATAATACTTCAAGGTTGTCCATAATATTCTTCATTTTATGATGAATCCTTTATTCATTAATCATTACTAGAGGTTTTAGAGGAGTCCTAAGAACACAACCAGCCTTATCTATCAGCCTGTTGAGCTTTTTCTATTACTGACTCTGGTATTGCTAGCCCAATAGATGATGGTAGAAGCACTGCCCAATGCATTGCTTGGCCCACTTCCATCATGTAAACACATCAGAAACATTAATTCAAAAACGAATACACTCAAAAACAGCTACTTTCCAAAAGTTGTAAGGGCTACTGCCCCTGTTGAGAAGTTTGTGGTCTGCTACATGTGTCCACCACACAACTGGTAATGCCTATTTGCACTCTAGTTTCTCTAGTTTGGACTTTTTTGATTTGTATATGAATCTTATTAAACCTTAAAGACTATTTTCACACTTTAAGTTTCTCAGGAAGGTGTTGGTCAGTGCAATCAAATTATTTAAAAAAAACTTGTGTTGGGATGTTATATTTATATGTGCATCCTGAGCCAGTGTCTGCCTCATCTAAGATTTCACTACAGTAATACATAATGACAATAAAGATTCTTGATCCATGAAAAAGTACGTGAACTATTCCTGTTTTATTCCCTAAAATCTACAATTGTCCCCTTTCTGTCATTCACATCAAGATAAGATCAGCTTCTTGTCCATTTCTGATACACCCCACAACTGTAAAGTCATCTGAGTATTCCTGCAGATGACAGGATTCTGTCTTGTTCTGGAAATCTGATTTCTAAAGAGTGAAAAGGAATGGTGAGAGTACAGTCCCCTGTGGTGCTCCAGTGCTGCTGACCACCTGGTTAAAGACAACCCTATAGTCTCAAACTGTGGTCTGTTTTTCAGGTAGTCTTTGATCCAGACAGTTGCTGAGGCAACTGGAGTTTCCGATAAAGCAAATCCCTGTATAATTTTCAGGTTATGTAAACCTTGATCAGGGTTGTTTGGGTAGTTTATGTTGTCACTATGATTCAAAAAGGAAACATGCATGTTTGATGAGTGGTTTTACTCAACCATTACCAATGATTGAAATAAAAGTGTTCGGAATGGCAGATATTCTCTGAGAAATGGCAAAATGATATCATAGTGTTTAAACATGTGAGCCTGTGAACTGTATGTAACAATTACTTAAATTTAGATACAAACAACTAAAGAGAGATTTTAGAGAAAAGCATGAGCCATTTGATGTAGATGTGTTATGTAGTTTTTGTTTATGTTTAACAATTATGATTTAAGCATGACAATATAGTTGATGAAAGTGTGAATAAACAGCAGAATTGTCTAAAATGAAACATTTACAGTAAATAGCAATTAATTCCTGTGTCCTCAAATCTCTCACGAGCTGGTTTACCTTGACATCAATAACTGGCCCATATACCTAAAATGAGTCAATTTTGCACAACTGGATTATCATTCTTCTAAAATCTACAAACTGCTAGGGTGAAAGGCATTAAAATATATCTACTTTAATCAATGACCCTACCTCATGCAATCAAGGAAGACTGTAGTGAAATCTAATTAAAACAACTATGACTCTGTGGGGGGGGGGGGGGGGGTGGTTCTGAGTCTGCAGCTAGACCTTCGTTAATATTTCACAAGCACACAATATATGGGCATATGTGACTAAATCATAGCTGTTCTGTCTTCAAATTTGCATATCCTAGTCATTGTTTTTGAGTTAAAAATCATCCACCTTTTATCAGAACAAACTTTGTAACACTTCCCATCTCAAAAATATGTAAAATATGCAAGTCTTTAAAGACAAGATCTTTGACTCTGATTAATTCCATGCTCGGGGATATAAATTAAGTGGTATTTAATGATGCTGAGACAAGCGTTCTTCGCAAAAACAGTAAACACTGTTGTAAAACTGGTTAAAATAAAACTGGGCCGTCTGAAAGTCTAACTTAGGTAAAAATAAATAGCTAATTAAAACTACTTTTATTGAAACGTGTAGAAAGTTTCAAGCACGACCTATATGGTAAATACCATGCCCACACTTATATGAAACAAAAGGATTGAGGTTCATGTTTCTATCTACCACATTGCTCAGGATTCTAGTTATGTTTTTGCTTCTTTAACATAAATTGTTCATGAATGTAATAGTTTAAAATAAAAACAAGATTATTTTTACAATATTGCAACTAACCTGGAGGTTCGTATTGGTTCAGTTTTGTCACAATGCAAGCTGTATTTGTTCAGAGTGGCGGTTAAGGTGATTTTCCTCTCTGTGCTTTTTTAGTTTTAGAAAGATTAGTGAGGTGCCTGCTAGAGTTATTGAATGTATCTGAAGAACTGCTGTGACATTTCCTTTTATTGTGTGTGATAAGAGCATTAATCTTCCAGGATTAGTTTTGACTGTAGCATTTCTGTGATCCTGATACACATTTTACAAACAAGTGCAGAAAACATGTTCCAAGAACACATGAAGATCCTGTCACCTTGCGAACTATGGGTAATTTGTAGGTAATGCTCTAATGTTGGGCTCTTTTTTTGAGAATTCATGTGATTTTTTTTAGGAACTTTATTTTAAAAACTGAATATTCCATTGTAATATTAATTTTAAATATTTTTTTAACTTGAATTCTCCTAACATAACAACTTATATTTACTACAATACATTTGCCTTATTTTTATTTGCAAAGGTTCTTATGCTTAAGACGCAAACCAGAAAACAAAACTGTGAACGCTGTTTTAACTGTGTAAAAGCAAAAAAGCTACAATATGTGGCATCCCACGTATTAATTTAGTTGGAAGTTATAATTGTGCCAAATATCACAGCAGACAGACTTCCTCTTTAAACTACATGTGCATCAGTCCGCATCAGATCATGTTAAGTTATTCACAGTATATTTTCTGTTTTGGAAAAATGCTCACAAAGGATAATCTGTAAGGATTTTAGGCGTTCTTTCACTAAAAAGTGACCATGTTCAACAGGTTGGTTTTGTTCTCTTAAGGACTAAGATCCCATTTGATATATTTGTGAAACACCATTATTCGAATACAATAGTGATAATGTGCATAAACCCCCTCCTTATGCATTGTGGGAACAGTGGAAAGGAAGAGTTAGATTACGCAATAATCAGCCATAACAACAACTGCAACACTATACGGCGCCATCTTTGTTATTTATGACAGTGGCACATGTGGGTTACACAGGGAGGCAAAGTTACGTCATTGTTTAAAAATTGACGCGGCTTGTATGTACACATGGAGAAATTAAACTGCCGTTTTGAAATGCATTCACTTTGAGACCCGGTTTAAAAAAATACTCTTCTAAAACACCACATCTACGTGGACGAACAGGCTAAACCTAATGTTAATGGTAAACGATCTGGCCTGAACTTCAAAATAAACATATCCCTTTTTTCTAATTTTAGCTAAATCTTTCAAGTTTCTTTTCAAGTGATCTCTGAGATGTATTTACGTCATAGCTTAAGTTCTCAGATCCAAATGAACAATTTCTAAAAGTTAATCATGCTACTGGCACATAACTAACTCAAAAGGTTTCAGTCACATATTCACAAACTGAACTTATAACATATGAACACACACACACACAGATCTGCTTTTTGTGGTTCTTTTTACACAGATCTGTGATTTTTTCCTTTTAGAAATATTTTTGACTCAGCATGAACGCTAGGAGCTATTATTAAGGGTATTCGGATGGAGCCAGTGTAACGCAGCAATGAGCACGAAGAAATAAGAGCTTAAATAGCAGGAGAAACAGGTGGGAAGCATGAGCGTGATGAGAAGGTACCATGTGGACTGAATAAACTGAAATGGATGCTGGCTATGGCTGAGACTTAAATAAACCTGAATGGAGCTGAACAGAGATGCATAGACATGATCTAACTGAGAACACAAGCACAAAAAATAATACAAGAAGAAACTAGAAGCCTAAAAGAAAAGAAATACATTAACATGGGAAAACATATAATAAATATGATCATGAAGAAGTGAACTGATAAGACCTGAATAGCAAAAAAAACAGCTGAATATGGCAAGACAAGCAAAATCCGAATGCAAATGAAAACCATACCCAAACAATTAGAAATCGTAACAAGATTGTTGTATGCTGGACTGCAGTTGATACCCCATTAAAATAATTAAATTAATGCTAAAACAGTATATATATATATATATATATATATATATAACCCATAAATTTACATTTTAATCAATGGATGTAACTATGTAAGACATTGTTTACACATTTCAACAGTTGAACAGTATAGAATAGAAATATCCCTTATTGTCCCTCAATGGAGAAATTCAGGTATACCAGCAGCAAAGTGACAGGCAAATGGAGGCACACACAATCACATTAAGGTAAAAATGTATATAAAAAAATAAGAATAGGAGACTGTACAGCACATTTACAGCAGAGAAAATGCTTGATCAATACATTTATATCCAGTTTGATTGTATGTATATAAATAATAACTTGATTAATTTGCTTAAAGTATTTTGTAACTGAGTAGGTTTACAGAGTTTTTACCCTTCTTCCTCAGACCATTTTCCTGTACTTTTTCTATTGAGTGTAGAAACACAAAGTCCTCTTAGAGACATAAAGGGAAAATAACAAGGAAAGGGATTTTAAAAAGGCACACATGTGTCAAAACAACATCACCCAGGATTTGAAAAACCAAAGTGTTTCATTAAGGCTTTTTATCATTCAGATTTCACATCATAGCATGTAGGGAGTTTTCACTTCAGTATATAAGTAAATCAAGTAACATCTGAGATGCCAGGGATCCATAAAGGCTACAAGAGCCTGAAACAGATACAGAGAGCAAGTTCAAGGCCGCTATCTCTACCAGCACAAATTCTGCTCTTAAATTTATCAAGCTCAGCAGATCACAGTTACTCACCACGATGTGTCAGGTCAGTGTTCTCTTTAACATCAGACCTAATGCTCCTCAACATGGTCCACTCTCCACCAGGATAAGAGCTGACAGTTGCTTCTATGTGACGTTTCACTCTTAGTCTTGATTTATAGCTCCTGCCTTAGTCCCATTTTAAACATGTTTGTACCTGTAGGTTTTATTTCTTTATGCAGAAATAAAGTTGAACTTTTAATCTTAAAGACAGATACTTTGGTCTTATCTTATGTACACATCAAATTGTATGCTACAGTGGAGACTTGCTTACAAAATGTAAGAATATCAGCTTTTTTTTCACTGCATGAACACTCTTTGTAACAGCCTGACAATATTTATCAAGGCTTTAACGACATATTTATAAAACATTATAGTTTAAATACAAGTTCTAGTCATTAAGAGAACTGGAACAGGGATGGGGGATGGAGGGAGACATTTCAATATGTTGTATCTTGTACCATTCATGTCCTACCAAAGTCGGCATGATAAGTCGGCATGATATGAAGATGAAAATCCAGTTCAAAGTTGCTGGATCAACTACACCTAGAAATATGGACAAGTATATAAGATACTTGAAAAATAACTCATAACAATGCTAATCAAGAAATGATAATCATTGCATCCCTTTGCAATTCTGTACTTTTACAGTTTTGTTAATGTTTTTGGGTTTGGGGGCATCTGCCAATATGGTGTTATACTGGAGAAGCAAGAGAGCCAGAGGTAGTAATATGCAATGTGCATGGGTACCAAACTGTTAGTGTATGAGTACACGGTGGAACTAGGATCAGACAAAAAGGAGATACAAAATAGTGAAACAGAGACTCATTGAGTGGTCAAAAAGATCCTCAATCTTACTTTTAAAATCACACAGTATCACTTGTGCCAGTGTTTCAAGATTATTCAAAGAGAACCAACCAACTTCCTCACGCAAGATGAAATGATGTGTTGGAAAACAGGACTCAGTTATAAATATTAGTGCTGCATGAGACACTGAGTCAAACATTTTTAGAAAAGAAACACTACCAAGCATGTATAAAATATAGTCCATAGTCAAGCAATCATAAAATTGTTCTTGCACTAAAGGAGTTTTGTCTGAAGACAAAAACTTTCTGTGACTAAATGTGGTGTCTAAAAGACAAGTTTTCTTTAAAAGAAATATCCTAGATATGTTTCACTATCTTCATTATTTTGTGATGCATCATACAAACATACGTTTCCATCTATGATCTTTAATTTTGAAAAACACATAATTTAGTTTTGTCAGCATTGAGTTAAATGTGATTACACTTGACCCAGAGCGAAAAATGAGCAGTCCATAACAAACACAAAGTGACTAAAGCTGTCGATGGTTCACTCATTGTTGAGAAAGTTCTGTACAACAGCTATGTGCCTTGTTACAAGATATTGCACCATGATCAAAAAGTGCTCTGTACTCAAGTGAAGAGAGTGAAGTGACAGCACGTTTGCTACGACAGATGAAAAGTAGACTTTCAACTGTAGATCTAAAATGGGCCAATGTGAGATAACAGTTGCTAACATAAGTCAGGTAAAATGTGTGAATTGTGCCTGTGGTATGAAACAAACTAATCTGATTCTGGGTTATGTTTTCAAGGGTATAAATAACTGATTCAACCATATTGCTGATCTTAAATGATTGCCCTTATTTTGCCTTTTGTCACTTGTTCCTTGATCTTTGCTGTGTTTAGCACATGCATTTTGGAGTATTGAGAATTCCCGGCTATCAGTATTCTGATCCTGTTATTTTTTTTTCTCATTATGTTGAAAATCTCTACTAAACATCATTTGAAATGCAGAACAGCATACTGCATTGATTGCAATGATGTTAAATCAGTGCTTCCTATACATCCACCTATGGTTAATAAACACTGTTCTGATGAGTGCCACACGTTGCCATAGCAACCATCAGTTTTACCCTAATATCTTGCTGTTGTAATGCAGTGGGAGGTGGATTATAACTAGAGTGAATCCAAACAGGCATGACTAGCTTTGTTTGAAAGTTAATAAATAATATACAGAGGATATCATCTTTGTTTGCGCTATCCTTGTAGGCATGTTATGAGCTCTAATAAAAGTAAAACAAATCTGAATATGTTCCGTATGATTTCATATTCATGAAATGATCAAACAGTAACAATAAGACACCACAATATCTCCTAGTATTACAGTTTTCTTTGTGGGCAAAACCCAGCATGTATCATGTGTCAAGTTCTTTAAGGCTTTTGCCCACATGCAGAGCACACTCAGGAGAACGTTGGCAGGTTTTTAAAGTTTTATTTGTAGGAAGAGGGGTAAAGGACATGGAGGGGTCTTTCGGTGACGTCAGCGGGTTTTCGCGAACAGAAACTGGAGATCGCGTACGAAGGTAACTGTGGGGAAATGGGGAGAGATGAGTCGTAAGCAGAACCGGTGGGAGAAATTCTGCGTACTGCAATGCTTACCGCTGATCAGGAAATCAGAAGCCGAGGGAGCGGTCAAGAGAGAATCCAGCAGGATTTGTAATCCGGAATGCAGTGACTACGAGCCGGTGGCAGAGAGGCTGATCGGTGGAGGGAGAGGGTTTGTTGAAGAGGCTTGAAGGACGGGTTAACCAGCTGTCAGACTGACTCGGGAGTCCTTGAAGGATTCTGGAGGCAAAGTCGTGATCAGGAAATATCGACGAAGGAATCTGGAGCAAGGCAACCTGGTGCATGGGAGACACAGCATTAGTCACAAGTGACATAAGGTAAACTGTCATATGACAGGGGCCGACTGAAGCGTACCATACAGGTTTAACACTCTGGCAGTGTTCAGCCGGTAGCATGCCGTTTAAATAATCCTCTGAAGCACCGATCAGCTGATGGACCACGCCCCGCTGTCAAACTGCCACCACCTGTGGAGAGGAAAGACAGGACCGGCAGCAGCCTGACAGGGCTGATCAGGCTGGATCCTGACATCGTGACTACTACCTTTTTATTGTAAATTCTTTTGCAAGGCCATGGATCTCCTCACAGTGAAAAACTTTCCTTTGGTTTTAATATTCCAATTGTAATTCTATTCTAATATTCTAATTTTCGAGTTTTCAAAAAACTGAGTAATATGAAGACAGCCTTTTAAAAACACTATAAAAACTTGAAAAAAAAGACAAATGTTTCCAAATGCCAAATAGTGCTAGGCCTTCCAGCTATCTCAAAGAAGTCAGGTATTTTTAATTCAATTCAATTCAATTTTATTTATATAGCGCCAAATCATGAAACATGTCATCTCAAGGCACTTTACAAAATCAAGTTCAATCATATTATACAGATTGGGTCAGATTATACAGATTGGTCAAAATGTCCTATATAAGGAAACCAGTTGATTGCATCAAAGTCTTGACAAGCAGCATTCACTCCTGGGGAACCGTAGAGCCACAGGGAGAGTCGTCTGCATTGTACATGGTTTTGCTGCAATCCCTCATACTGAGCAAGCATGAAGCGACAGTGGGAAGAAAAACCACCCATTAACGGGAAAAAAAAACCTCCGGCAGAACCGGGCTCAGTATGAACGGTCATCTGCCTCGACCGACTGGGGTTACAGAAGACAGAGCAGAGACACAACAAGAGAGACAAAAAAGCACAGAAGCACACATTGATCTAGTAATCTGTTCTACATTAGATGGTAGTAACGGGTGAGCCGTCTTCTCTGGATGATGTCAAAGTTAACAGAACGCCAGACCAGGTGTACCTACTATGAAGCAAAAAGAGAGAGAGCAAAAAGTTAAAAGCTGAAATGACGACAGTCATTTCAATGTAATACAATACAAAACTGGAGAACCGTAGAATGAAGAACAGTAGAAATCAGTAGAGTGAGAAAATTAGACCCTGATGTCCTCCAGTAGCCTAAGCCTATAGCAGCATAACTATAGAGGTAGCTCAGGGTAACATGAGCCACTCTAACTATAAGCTTTGTCAAAAAGGAATGTTTTAAGATTAGTCTTAAAAATAGATAGGGTGTCTGCCTCACGGACCAAAACTGGGAGTTGGTTCCACAGGAGAGGAGCCTGATAGCTAAAGGATCTGCCTCCCATTCTACTTTTAGAGACTCTAGGAACCACCAGCAGACCTGCAGTCTGAGAGCGAAGTGCTCTGTTAGGAACATACGGAGTAATCAGAGCTCTGATATATGATGGAGCTTGATTATTAAGGGCTTTATACGTTAGAAGAAGAATTTTAAATTCTATTCTTGATTTAACAGGAAGCCAATGAAGGGAAGCTAAAATTGGAGAAATATGATCCCTCTTGTTGATTTTCATCAGAACTCTTGCCGCAGCATTTTGGATCAGCTGAAGACTTCGAACTGTATTTTGTGGACTTCCTGATAACAAAGAATTACAATAGTCCAGCCTTGAAGTAACAAATGCATGCACTAGTTTTTCAGCATCACCCCTGGACAGAATGTTTCTAATTTTGGCGATATTCCGGAGGTGAAAAAAGGAAACTCTGGAAACCTGTTTAATATGGGATTTAAATGACATGTCTTGGTCAAAAATAACACCAAGATTTTTTACTTTATTACCAGAGGCCAAGTTAATGCCATCCAGATTCAGTGATTGATTAAGAAGTTTATTTTTTGAGGACTCTGGCCCAAAGATTACAACTTCTGTCTTGTCAGAATTTAAATGCAGGAAATTTAAAGTCATCCAGCTTTTGATGTCATCAAGACATGACTGCAGTCGAAGTAACTGATTGGATTCATCAGGATTTATGGATAAATATAGCTGAGTGTCATCAGCATAACAGTGGAAATTAATCCCATGCTGTCTGATAATTTTGCCAACCGGAAGCATATATATAGTAAATAGAATTGGTCCAAGGACTGAACCCTGTGGTACTCCACAGGTGACCCTAGAGTTTGAAGAAGATTTATTATTAACATGAACAAACTGGAATCTGTCCGACAGATAAGATTTAAACCAGCCTAATGCTTTCCCCTTAATCCCTACAGTATGCTCAAGTCTTTGTAGGAGAATAATGTGATCAACTGTGTCAAATGCAGCACTGAGATCTAACAGGACAAGTACAGACACAAGTCCATTATCTGAGGCCATGAGAATATCATTGGTGACCTTCACCAGAGCTGTTTCAGTGCTATGATGAGCTCTAAAGCCTGACTGAAACTCCTCAAGTAGGTCATTACTTTGTAAATGTTCACAAAGTTGATTAGCAACTACTTTCTCAAGAATTTTAGATAAGAAAAGAAGATTAGATATAGGTCTGTAGTTTACTAGCTCATCTTGATCAAGAGAAGGTTTCTTAAGTAAAGGTTTAATAACAGCTACTTTAAAAGCCTTTGGTACATATCCATTTACTAAGGATAGATTAATCATGTCTAAAATAGGACCACTGATCAGAGGGAATACCTCCTTAAACAACTTGGTTGGGATTGGGTCTAACATACAGGTAGAAGGTTTAGATGAAGCTAAAATTTTAGATAGCTCAGAAAGCTCTACTGCTTTTAAACAGTTCAGACACTGCGCAGGTTCTAAGGATTCCTCCAATGCTGCCTCACTTACTGAGGACGAGGTAATCATGTTTGGGAGGATGCCAATTATTTTATTTTTAATGGAATCAATTTTATTTATGAAGAATCCCATAAAATCATTACTGCTAAGAGCTAAGGGGATGGCTGGATCAACAGAGCTGTGGCTCTGGGTAAGTTTGGCAACTGTATTGAAGAGAAATCTAGGATTATTCTTATTCTCCTCAATTAATGATGAAAAATATGCTGCTCTAACTCTGCGAATGGTCTTGTTATACAACAATAGACTGTCCCTCCAGATTAGGTAGGATTCCTCTTGGTGTGTAGAGCGCCATTTTCTCTCCAATTTCCTAACATTGTGCTTCAAGGAATGCAGCTCTGAATTAAACCAAGGAGCCAGCTTCCTGTGAATAATCACCTTATTTTTCAAGGGAGCTACATTGTCTAATGCAGAACGCAATGACAAAGTCATACCGTTTACAAAGACATCTATTTGTGAATTGGAAGAAACAACATTGCTGCCATCTACAGGGCATTTCTGCAATACGGAGGATATTAAAAAGGGGACAGACTCTTTAAGTTTTGATACAGCATTATCCGATAAAGATCTACTATAATGGAACCCTCTTTTGGGGGTGGAGAACTCCGTTAGATTAAACTCAAATGTTATTAAAAAATGATCAGATAGGACAGGGTTGTGAGGAAATACTGTTAATTCTTCACAATCAATGCCATATGTCAGCACAAGGTCTAAAGTATGGAGCCAAGAGTGCGTCGGTTTATGCACATTTTGAGCAAAACCAATTGAATCTAGGATAGTTTTAAAGGCTACACTAAGGTTATCACATTCTGTGTCAACATGGATGTTAAAATCACCCACTATAATAACCTTATCAGTATTTAACACCAAATCAGATAAGAAGTCTGACAGCTGATCCAAAAACTGAGTGCAAGGGCCTGGTGGACGATACAAAACAATAAACAGAAGAGGTTTTATTGCTTTGCAGTTTGGATGAGGGAAACTGAGGGTTAAATGTTCAAAAGAACTGTAGTTATTAATTGGCCTGGGACTAATTAATAAATCAGACTGAAAGATGGCTGCCACTCCTCCTCCTCTTCCCACAGATCTGGGAATGTGGAAATTTGAATAATTGGAGGGAGTTGACTCATTTATACTAACGTAGTCCTCTTGTAGCCAGGTTTCTGTGAGACAAAACAAATCAATCTGTTTATCAGAAATCAATTCGTTAACTAACAAAGTCTTTGGAGGGAGAGACCTTATATTTAATAGACCACATTTAATTGTTTTATTTTTAGGTTCAAGGTGAACCGTATTGATTTTTATTAGGTTTTTATGATTTGTTCCTTTTAGATAAGTTTTTGATCTGTTAAGTTTTGGCCGTGGGAAAGACACCGTCTCAATAGGATAATGGGTGGGTAACAGTACAGAAGCTGCAGAGAGGTGTGTTAAACTACGGCTCTGCTTCCTGGTCTGGACCCTGGGTTGTCAGCATTTAGGAGAACTAATAAAACCGGCCAGATTTCTAGAAAGAAGAGCTGCACCATCCAAAGTGGGATGGATGCCGTCTCTCCGGATCAGACCAGGTTTTCCCCAGAAAGTTCGCCAGTTATCAATGTAGCCCACGTCGTTTTCAGGACACCACCTAGACAACCAGCGGTTGAATGATGACATGCGGCTAAACATGTCATCACTGGTCAGATCAGGCAGGGGACCAGAGAAAATTACGGAGTCCGACATTGTTTTAGCAAACTCACACACCGAAGCCACACCAACTTTAGTGACCTCCGATCGGCGTGACCGGGTGTCATTACCGCCAGCGTGAATAAAAATCTTACTGTATTTACGCTTATCCTTAGCCAGCAGTTTTAGGTAAGATTCTATGTCGCCCGTTCTGGCCCCTGGCAGGCATTTAACTATGGTCCCTGGTGTCTCTAGTGCCACGTTTCTGACTATTGAGCTCCCAATCACCAGAGTCGGCTTCTCAGCGGGTGTGTCGCTGAGTGGGGAAAATTTGTTAGAAACGCAGACGGGTTGGTGGTGAACTGGGGGCTGAGATCTAGAGCTATGCTTCCTACGAACTGTCACCCAGCCGGCCTGCTTACCCGGCTGCTCGGGTGCTTCTGGAGGACCACTAAGTGAAGTAACGCTAGGTCTATGTGGCTCCGCGCTAGCAAAGGGGCGGCTATCAGCTGGTCTTTCCATAGCACGGAGCCGGGTCTCTAATTCTGACACCCTCGCCTCCAAAGCTACAAAAACACTACATTTATTACAAGTACTATTATCACTAAAGGAGGCAGAGGAATAGCTAAACATCTGACACAGAGAGCAGGAGATAAGGGGAGACTTAGTAAGAGACGGAGAAGCTGAAGTAACAGTAGGAGAGGAAGCCATTGTGGAGCTAAAGCTAGGCTAGGCTAAAGCTAGGCTAGCGCCCTTCTACCACGCCAAGAGAGCAAACCGTGAAACACGAGGAGTTCCCAAGCGTGATGTGCAGCAACAGAAAATGTTTTAAAAGTGCTTATGTGTTAGAAACAGATGTTACAGCAAAGAGATTAAAGATAAAAGCGAGAGAATCTGGAGCAACAAACCGTTGCTCACGCAGTGAAAACAGGAAGTGATGCAATACGCCTTACCGCAAACAGGAAGTGACACACTCAGGTCCGCAGTGGTTCTGACAGCAAAGTTTTACTGGGCTCCCTATCAAAGCTGGTTCTTTCTGCTCACTAATGGCTCTTTACTGATTATTACCCAGTCTTCTGTTTTTGGCAAAATTTGAAGAACCAACACCTCAGGCTCCTCTCTGTCTCGCTGAGTAGCTGACTAGTGTCTGAAGCTATGAGACGGGTATGCAGCCTGGAGGCCTCCCGTGTCACAGTGCTCGTCTCATCGCGTTTGTCTGGTGAACTTAAGCCACGCCACCCTGTGCTCTTACCTTTCAAAATAAAAACTCACGTTAGCTTCCCGGTGGACGACTGCCAATAATAAACGAAGAAGAGGAGGATGACAAGTTTTTATGAGTAGATATGAAATGGCGGTGTCACAGGTAAATTCTCCTTGAGTTCACATTTTTACTGTCCATCAAGAAAAAGTTAAATTAGCTACTAGACTGGATAGCTTTTAACGTTACATTTGAAACGTAAATACAGATGAACTGCACCCGACCAGTCTCAAATGTTGACCTTCTGCATATATGTGTCTCGTGTTATTTGTGCTTCTCGTGCAATGAGGTTTTTTTGTCGGATGCTTCACTCTTTATTAGTGAGAGCATAAATTGTCAAGCATCTGTCTTTTTTTTCTCCCTCCACTTCCCCCATGTTGTTGTAATCTTCCTTCAACAGATCCAAGGGCAGCGCCTTGTGGACACAGTAGTGTCCTTGGCAGCACGGCCTCAGTGAACCGTCTCCCCCCTGAAATGTTTGTGATATTTATGTTATGGTGATGGTACTGAAACAGCAATTTCCCTCTGGGATTCTTAAAGTATCTGATTCTGATCAATTGTACCTTGGTTTGATCCATAAACCTGTATTTGAAGAAAAAATAGTGTTTCCTTTCTTTTAAGCTAATACCAAATGTTAGCCGCCAATAGCAGGGCTAACTATCTTTTCTATGTTTTCTATCTTGTCTTGTAAATACTAGTCTAGGGAGAAAAAAACACATGCAGGTTTATTTTTGAGAATTTTTCTGATAAAAGTGCTGTGTTGTGGATGGTTAATGAAGAAATTAATAAATGAATGAATGTTAATTATTACAATAGGCAAAATTGTATTGTATCCCCATTTGAGAAAGCCTGCCCTAGAGTGGTTAACAATAAAAAAGTATTTCTGTTTTCATTACAGCATACTCTGCATTGTGCTGGGAGCAGATTTTGATTTAAAAAATGTGTCTATAAATGCTTGTGTTGTTTTGGACAACATGGCTTCAATGTTTGTATTATTGTATTTCTAGGATGACATTGCCACGATCAGGGAATGGTGGTGCCTGTTGCTCTTATCATTGTCCGGTACAATTTCATTATCGCATTTGCAAATGTAACGTACAACAAATGTGTAACATTTGCTCCTCGTTTGGAGACATTGTTGCAGGTCTTTTATGAAGAGAGCACACTTACTGTGGCTTGACAGAGTAGAAAAAATATGATTTTTATAATTGCACAATTTTGACATCTCAGCACATTTCTCTCATGAACAGTCACAATTTTTTCACAATACCATATTTATGTTATACAGGTGTTGCTACTAGGAACAGCTTCTCCAGCAGGTACAAAGATGAATTCTACATCATGTACTCTGTAGAAAACTGCATTCAATGCAACTCAACCTTCCAACGCTGCATTCCAGGTAATCACACAGTACTTTTAGCAGAATTTGCATTTAAAAATTAATATCAGCATCATGGTCATGAATAGTACATAATAACAATACATAAAATACATTTTTATTGATATTCCCACAGGTTATGATGGACGTGACAGGTTGGGAGTATTTACTCCACCCTGGATTTTGCTGCAGGTTCTGCCAGCCGCATTATTGACCCTCAGCTACATTTGGGCTCTTTTATGGCTGTCCCCTGTTAGTTTTCCCTGTGTTTTCTGTTTCTGATTTGTCCCTGTGTGTTTGTGTGAATAAATAATGAGAGGTGATGCACTCATTTCACACATCAAAAGGAAATTGCTATTTGCTTATTCTGCTGTGTTCCTGATTAAAGCTTATAAGTAAAAGTCCTCCTGCTGTGTGTATGTCAGTATAAAGGAAGATAAGGAGGGTGACCACAAAGTTTCCAACAAAGAGGACGCTCTGCCTGGAGATATTTTTGATTTAGTTTAAAGGTTTAGTTTAAATTAAAATAAAATGTGTCCCATATGTATAGAAAACGACCAAAACTGTCTTTAGAAACAATTTCATGAAGACATTATTTAACCAGCAATCTAATTTGAAATATTGTAAATCTTTAACTCAACCATCAAAAAAATATCTTGAAGTATCGCCCTAACCATCGTTTTACTAACAGCTACACCTGTAAAAAAGTGGGGAAACAAAAGGTAAGAGCACAGGGACAAAGCTTAAATAACAAGAACATTCGCTTATATGTAAAGAAAATTACCAAAATTGTCTTATAAACATTTTTTGAAGACATTATTCAACAAGCAATCTTATTTCCAATAATGTAAATATTTAACTCAACCATCAAAAATGCCTTGAAATGTCACCTTAACTATTGTATTTCTAGCTGTCAGGATTTGTCTTTGATGAACCCAGAACCACACACACAGGACTAAGGTTGAGGAGTTTTATTGACAGGTTTGATGGGATGGTGGGTGATATAACCAGTGATCCAGGAATACACAGGAACAGGGGTGCAGATGAAGGCAGGAGCTGACGGCCCGGAGTGAGAGACTAAAAGGCCCACGACAGGCAGTAATGTCCACAGCTTCTCTGAGACGACAGGCAGACTTCAGAGTTACGAGAGACAGCTGGCAGGGTGCAGAGCTTCATAGAGTTAACTGGCAGGACTAACCTTAAATGAGAAAACACAAAGCAGGGTTCCAAAGGCACACAGGTGACTGGCATGGAGAGGGTGTTAAATGATGACGAACCGGCAAAGGAGTGACAGCAGAGTGAGGCTTAAGTAGGGAGGCTGGCAGGTGAAGTGAGTCTGGCTAATTAGTGGCTGGCAGGTGTGACTAACTGCAGTAGAAGGCTGAGTGGGAGTGGTAGGAGGAAACTGAACTAACCAAACAAAAGCCAGAACCTAACTAAACCCAGACAGGAGGAACAACTGAAAAATAGTAAATAAAAACCCAAATCAAAACTGAACCCTGACACTAGCTAGCTACAGCTAAAGAGTGGAGAAAATTAAAACCGGAAATGTGATCGCCAAAAAAAGCTTTAATATGTGACGTGAGTTTTTATTTGAAAGGTAGGAGCACAGTGGTGTGTGGCTTAAGTTCACCAGACAAGCGCCATGAGACGTGCGCTATGACATGGGAGGTCTCCAGGCTGCAGCCATACAGTCTTGTATGAGAGGTCCCATGAGACAAAAGCTACAATTTCTCTCACCTGCCTACATATACTAACTATTCACTTGCGTAAAGACTACTAAACATTCTCACAAACCCACTATAATCTCAATGTCTCACACAAACACCACTAAACTCTCTCACATATACCATTAAATGCTCTTAGATATACAATTCAATTATCTTACATATACCATTAAACTCTCTCACATATACTATTAAACCATCTCACTTATACCATTAAACTCTCTTCCTTATACCGTTAAACTCTCTCATAAATACAATTAAACTCTCTTACATTTACCATTAAACACTCTTACACATACCATTAAACTCTCTCACATATTCCATTAAACACTCTTCCATATACAGTACCATTACACTCTTCCATATACCATTAAACTATCTTACATATACCATTAAACTATGCAACATATTCAATCAAACTCTCTTACCTATACCATTAAACTCCTTAAATGTAGCTCCATAAATTTGACAAACGACAGAAATAGAATACTAGTAAATATAAGAGGGTTTTGATGGTGAATGGAGAGTGATAGTGGTCTGTTTGAGTAAGAATATATGAATGTGTGAGAGAAGTTGGTTGAAATGGAAGTGAACTTTAAAGGCACACTATGCAACATTTTTCAGTTAATTAATGTGTTCCATACCGTTTTGGATGATTAAATGAGTCATTTCAGGTTGAACAAAGGTTTCCTTGGCCGCCCTGGTGGTCTGTGGGGGAAATACCGCACTTGCAATTGCAGGAGCCCTCGGCCCGCGCCCACAGGCTCAGAATCTCGTGCAAGATCGCGAGAGTCGGTTTTGCTTTACGGCGAGAACTGCTACACGCCCCCAGTGAAACGTATGCTCGTTGCTAGCGCAGTGGCGATATCTGTGCAGTTATCATGGCGGAACCGGCGATAAAACAGCGAAAGCCCATGTCGGAGCAGACAAGAAAGAGGAAAAGGGCTGTGGAAAGAGAGAAGAGTCGTACACGGGTGAACATCGGGAAAGCTTTTTCCGAATGGCGAGAGCTAAAAGAGAAAGAAGGCTGCAAGGCTGACGCGGACCTCGCGTTTCTGCTGATGCGATTGTAAGTAACATTGGAATGGTTTCTCTCTCTCTGTGTGCATGTTCATACTTTCACTGTATTAAAGCCGGGCATACACTGTACGAGTTTTTCAGTCGTGGTACTTATATACATCTCAAACTGCGACGGAACCGCGGGGTTTAAAAGTTCACCGCTCATCTGTGTGCTGATCTGTGTTTTCAAACTGTGCGACGGAACCGCGGGGTTTAAACGTTCACCGCTCATCTGTGTGCTGATCTGTGTTTTCAAACTGTGCGACGGAACCGCGGGGTTTAAACGTTCACCGCTCATCTGTGTGCTGATCTGTGTTTTCAAACTGTGCGACGGAACCGCGGGGTTTAAAAGTTCTCCGCTGATCTGTGTTCTCAAACTGTACCGCGCGACGCTCGGACGCGGCTCGGGAGGCACCGGGCGTCGGGGGGAACGGAGGGGAGAGAGGAAAGACGAGACACCCCGGCGGCCGCGCGGCATACGGAAACAGACGGCCAGCGCGTCGCGCTGACCCGAGCCAGGCGGAGGTCGTTTCGGGACGCCCGCTCCCCTCACTCCACTGGCGGGGACGGAGAGGAGGGGAGGGCGCTCCCTCGTAGCTCTGCTTGAACAGCAGGATGGTGATTCGTTGCGTTCGCCTGTCTGCTAAGCTCAAAACAACCGCGCCTGGCTTGACTGAGAAACCAGGAGAACAGCTGAGCATATTTACGACAGTGCACTTTTACTTTCGCCCTCTGGGGGGCGCCTCGCTGGAAAATCAACCCCGGTTGCATAGTATACCTTTAATTCTCAGTTTCTGATTGGGCCCCTGAGAAGCAGAAGAGAAACACAGGTGGAAAGGTCTCCTGCCAAACTATGGACTCCTTATTACTCAAAGCCAAAAATACCTGCCAGACACACAAGGTTCAGAAGTCCTTAAACAATATTTAACTACTACTAAAGACGGTTAACGCAGGTTTTCATGGGCTCCGCCATTGCCTGCTTGGGCTTTTATGAGAAAATGGTTAAGCGTGAGCAACTGACGGAGGCAATGAATATTTAAAATAATATTAGAAAGGCTCCTACAGTAGAATCAGACAGGCACGTAGTTAGACCTGGGCTTCCGCAGATGTTTTCTGAACAGCCCTGGATCTTAGAAAAATTACATTTAGATGCATTAGCCCCAAAATGAAATTAATAGTTGTATTTAAAAACAACCAAATGTGTTCATAGTATTTTGCATATGATCCCCAACTACTCAAGCATAAGTCAAAATGAAAAGAAGACAGAAAAAAAAAGTTATTTGTGCACTCACGGCACCAAATTCCATTTTTTCAGGGGGCACACTTTCTCAATAAAAAAAAATAAGCATCTTATATGGTCCGGGCCGAACAGGGCCTCGTTTACCACTCCTACAGTGCTGAGAATAAAAAATGTCTCAATAAAATCACAAAATCTGAAAAAAAAAACAAAAAAGCAATCATAAAGTAAGTGTTGCCAGATTGGGCTGGTTTCCACCCAATTCGGGGTCGTGATTTAGGTTGTTGTTTGTTTATTTTGGACTTTTCTGGACTTTTCCTTTCAGCCTGTCACCTCTCAGCCACCAGCCACTATCCTATCAGCTCAGCCACCAGTCAATTAGCCCACATCAACTACACCTGCTGCCAGTAATTACTGTCAACTCTGGTCACCTGTGCACCTGCTTACATAATATACCTGCCTCAGCCAACTCCTCCTTGCCAGAACGTAGTGATGTTACGTGATGTGCCGAGGCTTCGAGAAGTGTGTCGAGTAATGGAGGGGGCGTTTCCGTAAAGCGCGTATCAAAGCTTGCTTCATTTAGTGGAGAAGCCGAAAACGATGACGTCCGAAGCCTCGCTGCCCGGCTGTACCACGTGACTGCTTCGGGAAGTGGCTCGGATTTTGCCAGATGACCGGTTCATTCAGAACCAGTTATGGCTGCACGCTGGATCATAAAACAGTTCTGCTAACCAGATGCAGTTTAAAACGCCACTTAGTCTGTTTATAAGTTTCGTTTTTATTAATTCTGCATTTTTTAACTACATGCACCGTATTTCTGTGCCTCAGCGCTTGCTCCTCTCCCCCCCTCCTTTCCCTCGGAGCAGGTGCTTTTATCACCATTCACCATTCGAAACGTGAATCACTACGTTTAATGTCCTCACATCGATAGCAACGTGTGCCAGATAAAGTCAATAGGAGAGTTAGTAGCTGTGTTTCATGCCCTTTTGTTTTTAACAACATAGAATCAGTGGCGCTTCGGTGGGCTGCTGCCTCGAGCTTTAATTCAGGTGCGCACTTTTAAGGGTCATTTTAAAGAACTTGTAACATCAGGGGCTTCATCTCAGATCTGTCAGTACCCCTGTTCCCTTTATAGAAGCCCTTTACAGTATTTAGTTATGCATTTTCCCCACTGTTTATCCGTCGCACGCAGCGCACCAACGGGGGTAAAATCCGCCCACCGCACCGCCCAGAGTGCACTGACGAGAGCAATAGAAATTTGTCTGGTCAGCGCGGCGACTGACTGAGAAACCTGTCGCTGTGAAAGGTGATGAGAATGTTATAAACTGTAACAGTCTAGAAGTGCATTGAGCTGAAAAGAGGGAGATATCAGCAGCAGGATCGTGCGTAAAGACGCAGCATGAACCTCTGTGTGCTTCAGTGTTGCTGCTGAGGGGAAATTGTTGACCATAATCCCCCCCCCCCAGCCCCCAAAATGAGCATAATCTCACTCTTAACTTTTGATCAAAGTTGAGAGGTCTGATTATTACACACCATGCCATATCACATGACACTACTATTTTGGGAATAATTACACACAGAGAATACATTCAAACAATATTTTATTATACACATACGTGTATACATAATTTATGTAGACAAATGATTTCGTCCTACACCTTTTGTGAAGTAATTCCCAAGAGCCATAATAGACAAAAAATCAATGCATCACACGTGTTAAAATACAGCTGGCTGTGATTATACACCTCGCCAGTAGGTGGTTTCGTGTGCACATGAAGCTCCAAGAAATGAACCCTTTCTCGAACCAGTTGGCTCAAGTGGTTCAATGCCTCATGAGGCTTCATCTTGCCATCACAACCAGAACGTCTCTTCTTGTTTCATCTCGTCTTGTGTGTGCCCTGCTTCTACCAGATCCTTTGTGCTCAGCCAGCTGGACTCTTCTGTTAACATCCTACTATTTCAGAAACAATTATTTATTTCAGCCTCTAACATTACTTTGTGCTAGTTTTTTTACCCAAATAATTTTTCCCTGCCCTTTTTTTTCTCCTTCTCCCCTTTTTCCACTTCGTCTATTTCTACTTCGTATTTTTTTTACTTCGTCTTTTCCCACTTGCTCCGTCTGACTGCAGCTGGAAATGATAAAACGATACCGGGGAGTATGGGGTTCATTTGTGCTAGAAATAGTTTAAGAAATAGAAAGATGTTAAAATAAAAGGAATTTTTCATGGTGGAGTAAAAACATGCTTTAAAAAGGTTGTGGTGTAAATCAGTATGAAACAAAAATAAGAACATATTTTAAAAATGTTTGTGTGAATAAATATGAAACAATAAAAAGGGTTGTGGTGGAAATCCGGAACAAAAAAACCTCACGTGCAATAAATATACAAACACAAAATAAAGACTTCAAGAAAAATGTATAACAGAAAATAAGTGGGTTAAAAATACGTCGGCGTAAAAGCAAGAAGAAAAATAAAAATAAAAGTGGAAGTTAAAATATATATTTTTAGATGAATAATTGATCAATTTTTGAAGAAATATCTTTTTATTATTTTGTCACATTTAATGGCACACAGATTCATTATTAGCTACTTTTTCAAGCAATTTTATATTAAGTCCCTCATTTATTTCTGTATGTATTTTTATTTATGGCATGATTGGTTCTTCATAGTTGTGTGCTAATGGCATGTTCTTTATTTTGTGTTTAATAATTCTACGCTTTTAACGCGAGTCCAAGAGAGGTTGAGATTTTGGCTGTTTTTTGTTTTTTTTAATTTACGTTGTGCTTGGGCTGGAAACAGTCAGTGCTTTGTCCATTCAATTAACTCAAAAGTCAAGCATAAACAGACGAGCTAATTAACATGAACACTGATGTCAGGCTAAACACTGACTGAAGCAAACATCAATACTAGGAGATGTAACCACAGCAGCTAGGGAGCACAATGACCAGCGCAAAGCAGTGTTCCCTTCAGCTTCCAACCCAGGTTTCTTCAATTTGTCTGCGTTTCATTGCAATACCCAGCTTCCAGTCCAGGGTGGATACAGCACCTCAATGCCTACACATGCCGCCGGGACTCGACCAGGCTAAAGTTAGCAGTGAAATCTGAATGGTGATTTAGAATAGGTTGATTGTAAGTTACAGCTAATCACTTATATGCACCCAGTGAGACGAGAGGTGGAGGTTTACTTTAAGCATCACCAGGTTCTTCATATGACTCAGACAGCAGAGGGACTTTCACCTGAGCTACAAAGTTCAGGAAATGATAGAAAACAGTAGGAACCCTCTAGAGATTCTAGCTGGGTTTGCATCAAGATGCAAAAAAAATATCAGGTCCTTGCTTCAGTGAAAATCAAAGTATTCATTCCTAAAGTAGCTAAACGCATTAAAAAGTCCTTTAGAGCACCACATTGCTGCAGCCAGTCCAGTTCCACATGTAGATAGAAAGTATTCCTCAATAAACAATTAAAATTATAAAGCTCTGGGCTGTTTGAAGATGCAGTATTAAAAATAAATAAAGCATAGCAATTCCAAATGTGCCATGTATTAGTAATATGAAAAACTGCAAACTTACTGATTTTGTATGTTGTCACACTTAAGTTTTTCTGAACATCATACATATTTAAATATTAGACAAACAAGAGTAAGACAAAACAAGTAAACACAAAATTCCGCTTTTAAATGAAGGTTTTATTATTAAGGGAGGGGAAAAAATAAAAACCTACATGGCCCTATGTGACAAAGTGATTGCACCTGTTAAAACATAACCATGGTTCATAACACCGGAGTTCAACCTCTCTAGCCGCACCTGTTCTCAAAGATCCTCAAAAGCTAGACATCATGCCAAGATCCAAATAAATTCAGGAATGAATGAGTAAGAAAGTAAATGAGATATATTAGTCTGGAAAGGGTTTTTTATTTATATATATATATATATATATATATATATATATATATATATATATATATATATATATATATATGACCAAAATGACTCCAGAAGTGCAGCAATGACTCAGTAGGTCACAGAAGACCCCACAATAACGTCCAAAAAACTGCAGGCCTCAGTTAGGGTCAGAGTTCATGTCTCCACCATAGGAAAGAGACTGGTCAAGAATGACCTGCATGGTAGAGCTCCAAGATGAAAACCATTGGAGATTGGACAACACGGAAGAAATAGCAGCATCAATGTTAACGCTTGCTTCCTCGATGCGAGCCGCCATTGACATCCGTCTGGCTAGGGTCAGGTTAGGAAAACTATGCAATGTGGCTGAATTGCAATATTTCTGCAAATTTGAGTGGCCATAGTTCATCATCCTGTAAAACACTTATTGCAAGTTATCGCCAATGGGTATCCATAACTATTAAATTACACTGGGTGTTGTAATGAGTGTTAATGAGTGTTAATGAGTGTTAAGAGTAATAATATATATATATATATATATATATATATATATATATATATATATATATATATATATATATATATATGATTAGGTGTAAATATCTCTTCGGCAAAGAGAATTTGGAAAGACTAAGATCCTCACCTTCTCTTTGTAATTAACGGGACAGCCTTTTTACTCTAATGAAGGCAGAATTTCTTGCTGTATTTTTCAAATGATTTTCAAGTTTAACATTTAAAATTTGGCTGCATTTCAAGCCTGGAATAAACCTTCTGATAAGTCAAAGATATAGTTATACATATGTGTATATATATATATATATATATATATATATATATATATATATATATATATATATATACATATGTGTGTGTGTGTGTGTGTATATACATATTGACTTGTATATGTATATATTTATATTACTTTGTGTGGAATGTTGTAAATATATATATATATATATATATAAAAATGTTTGTATATCTGGAGCATGTAACAAAAGTAATTTCCCTCTGGGATTATTAAAGTATGTCTGATTCTGATTCTGACTCATAGCTGTTTTTAAGCTATGCCCTATTCTGTCTGTTTCCAGATTCTTAGGGTTCATTACAGCCAGTCTTCCTTGAGTGACCATAGCTTGTCTTTTTGTATGATTAGTAACAGGCTGCGAACATCAAGAATTGTTTCTAGCAAAAATATCTAACTGGTTGACAAAATGACTCTTATTGCTAAATTTTGTGAGAATACATTTTTCATAATGGAGAGAATACATTTCGCTCCGTGGTTTGAGACTTATTGCATTATATTGCACTCACACATGTAATTCGCAAGTGTTGCTCATCCTTCTTAAATTCACTACTCAAATAAATAAACATCATAACTGTGACGTCCCCCTCCACTTTACGTGGAGGGATCCGTCAGTTATTGTGTTTTGTCCCGAGGCGGAGCAGAGTGGGCGGGACCAGGATTCGCCAGGGCCAGCGCGTCATCGCTATAGAAGCAGCCGCTTCAGCGCGTGGAGTTGAAGCTGGTTGGAGCGGAGTCGGCTTCTTCACCCAGCTCTGCCCTGCAGAGGTGGCTCTTCCCTTACCCGTCTGGCCACCCTGTCTTCGTTAGGTTTTGCTTGTTTGACCTTTCTTTTCTTTTGCAGAGGGCTTTTCCGTTCATCACTGGTTTCAGAGATGCCATCGACCACAGGGGGGGGGGGGGGGGGGGGGGGCACCTGCTTGTCGCTGTTTGACTCCGTTATTTGGTTGGGTTGTTCAATAAAGAGCGTGTTCTTTTGTTGAAGGCCGTGTCTCCCTGGATTTTGTTACGGCTCACGAGCCGGGTCGTAACAATAACATACAAAAACAAATAACTTCATGCATGACGGAAAGTTAACATGGCACATCACCAAAAACACACCACACGGTGGTGGCAGCATCATGCTGAGGGTATGCTTTTCTTATGCAGAAAAAATGGCAACCCTGGAAGAGAACCTGTAACCTGCTGCACACGTCTTAAGACCAAGGTGAAATTACACCCGTCAGCAGAACAACAACCCTAAACACACAGACAACAGAATGGTTTGGATCAAATAATATGTGCGAGTTGGAACAACTCTGAATGAGCTTGAGCGTTTTAGCAAGGAATATGACAAAATAAAGTAGAAATGTCTCTTGATGTGTTCTGCTTATAGAAATTCACAAATACTCAAGCAGAGTGGCTCTTTTTTACAAAAATCTGTATATATGTATATATGTGATTAGATGTAAATATCTCTTCGGCAAAGAGAACTTGGAAAGATTAAGATCCTCACCTTCTCTTTGTAATTATTGGGACAACCTTTTTACTCTAATGAAGGCAAAATTTCTTGCTGTATTTGTCAACAAGCACTTACATCAATGGTATCCTTCAAATAATTTTCAAGTCTCACATTTACAATTTGGCTGCATTTCAAGCCTGGAATAAACCTTCAGATAAGTCAAAGAACACTGCTTTATGTCTAATTTAAACTCTTAAGCAACCAGACAGTCCCACGGGTTGACAGAACCTAAAAATCTATCTTCCCTTTGCGTTGTGACATTCTGGAGACAGACTTGGCTTTTGGTTCTCAATCTTATCCCTCACAGCTAGGTGTGCGACAGAAGAGAGGGTGCACAGACAACCCTCTGAGGCAGATCTCTCTGCTGCATTCTTCTAGAAAGGTCACTTGTGCTCTCAGATAAATAAAACAACACCTGGCTCTTACAGAAGCTGCGGGCTCCACGCCAATTCCAGCTGAGAGATAGGGGTCTCAGGTGCCAAGCGCAGCGACCATTTTGAGCTGCCGGAGGCTGAACATTACACTTTTTATCCTTAGGATAGACGTGTCACATACACGCCTGAAAACAGCTTCCCATTGTGTTTCTACTGTAAGTAAAATCATACAACTTACTGCAAAAGTAGTGGGTTTATTATCTCACAATTTCAGAGTAAATATTATGGAAAATGTGCACTTTGATCTTGATCAGTGCTAGATTGGAGCATAACTTTCAAAGCTCAGAAAGATATTTTTTGCACTCACTAGCACTGGTATTTTATTTTATTTTACCAAAATAGTGTTCATTGTCAGTGACATGGCTGACAAAAAGAAAACTCTAGTGAATATTTAAGCTTTGCTCCTACTCCATCATGGATGCAGAAAAGAGGGAATTCAATCCCTTGAATTGTGCAAAAGAATAATGTGTATTTAGATAGGATTTCCAAAGCATTTCCTTTCCAGTTTGTTCAGCTATAGAAATACTAAAAAGTCCCTGTATAATTTGAAGGCCAGGCGGGCAGTCAACATTTCTGCTGCTTGTATATCTTTTGTAAATACAATGCCTCTCAAAAACAAAATTCCTATTCTTTGAATATTTTCACATTTTGTTTTTACCACAAACGGGAATCCATTTGTTGGATTTCTTGTGAATTACACAAAGAAGAGCATGATTCTAAAGTGGTAAAGGTCTTGACTTTACAAATATAAAACTGAAAAGTGTGAAGTCTATTTTTATTTGATCTCATTTACTATAAAGGTCAGCAGACAAGGAGGAGAAATTAAGTTATGGACAAGTTTAAAGTAGGCCTGGATTGTAATACTGTGTAGGGATTAATCTCTGTGATGCAATTTTTACCTAACTCATGGTAAAAAAAACAAATAAAAAAACATTTTACCATTTACCTCTTTATCAGCTTTTTGTCCCGATCATTTCATATCCATGGACTTTTATTCAAAAAGCATGTTTTCCTGTAAAGTATCCTGAAAGAAGGAATTTAGTTGCAGATTCGTTTAACTGACAGCAATGTTTTAGGCTACTTGCATCTCAGTGCGCTTTCCCTAAATCCCAAACTTTAAAAGTCTTTCAGAGGTCTGTTCAAGACATCACCTAAAATAGTAGAAGCATGGGACAAATGCAACCATAGAAATGCATGGGCATCTCACCAGCAAGCTGGGCCATTACACTGACGAGTTGGGTGAGGATACCATCATAAAATAAGCTTAATCAGAAATGCCAAAGATAAATGTAAAAGTAAATGGCAGAGTAATAATGCACAATTATTGATATCTAATACTCCTGTTCAAAAGATGAAATATTCAGATTAACAGTTCAAGAACGGTGGAACAATCACCAGCCTATGTACAGAACAATATGAGATAATATGCAGCATGAATGATAGTACAGCAGCATCTCGAAGTAGCTAAGGTGTGTGCAAGTTTACCTTAGCCTCTGAGAGACTGTAAACGATTCATGATCAGATTAGAACCCATGCAACCATTAGTATTTTTGTAAACACATGAGTCTGTTGTGACCAGCAGAGATTATAAAGTCTAACAGCAGCTGGGAGGAACGACCTGTGGACGTGCTCCTTAGAGCATCTGGGATGCAGCAGTCTGTCACTGAATGAGCTCTCCAGCTCCGCAACAGGTCCATGCATGGGGTGGCAGACAGTGTATATCAATTCTGTTTTTTTTTTTTTTTTTACAGTCCTGTATAATCTCTGCCCACTGCAGGTGGGGCCAGGACAGAGCTGGCCCTCCTAATGAGTATACAAAGAGGCAGCAAAGAGCCCTAAAATAACCCGGGAGGAGTTACCAACCTCCACAGGTCAGGAGGGAGAAGATTTAGTTGCAGCTTGCCATGATAACCTACAACACATGTGAAGGTGCTCTGGGCAGATACAACCAAAGTTGGACTTGCTTGTCTGTAAAACTGTCAGGATCTGGGCTTTGTTTTGGCTGTTTATTTGATTAATTAGTTCACTCACCAGCCTTTATTCAGTTCACCTGCCAGCATTCTTTCAACTCTGTTATTCCCCTTCTGCAGTTACCATCCAATCAGGTTGAGTTTACTTCCAGTCACTTCCCTTCCCCTGATTAGCTCCACCCAGTCCAGTAATTGGTTTCACTCCATTTACCTGCTCACTCCCCTACTTATACCTGCCTCTGCCCCCTGCAATCTGCCAGATCAATTTGAGCCTTTTGGTGAGTCTTATCCAGCGGTCTTTTCTTATAGTCCTGTGAATATTGACCCAATCTGCCTTTTTGACTTCTGAGCCAGCCTGATCCCTGTACCTGTTTTTCCTGCCCTGTCTGACTGCTCACTCGTTTTGCCGACCTAATTCTGCCATTGGATTATCTAAGGTTGCCTGATCCCTGTCTGTATTCCTGCCTTTTTTGGACTGCCATTTTGTGTATCGACCCTGGACTGTTATTTGACCACCGAGCCTGCTTATCCCTGTCTGATCTATTTTTGAGCTTTATCAAAGTCTTTTCATTTACCTCACTTGCTTGGTTTGAATACTGGGTCTCTCTGTCTCTCTAGTTCATGACAAAAACAGTATGGGTGGAGGGAAACAAACACAAACCCTCGGCCTGAGCTCACCATGTACAGTACATGGTGAAAGATTATGGTGGCAGCGTCATGCTCTCAAGATGCTGTTTTTCAACATGGTCAGGGAAGTCAATCTCTTACTCTAAAGGAGGTTTTGGAATGGGCCATTCAACGTAAAAGCCTAAAACCACCTCTGTAGCTAGACCTGAAATGTGACTTTCACAGATGCTTTCTTTCTAATCTGCCTGAACTTCGGGTAGCTATGTACCATGGAAGAATTTGACAAATGTTCGGTCTCTAGAGCTGGCAAAGACATGGCAAAACAAAAACCCTTCATAGAATCATATATGACACTGTGTATGTGAGGGCCATTTTACCAAATATGTGGGTTGGCATTTCACCATCCTGTATGTGATAAAGTATTTTCGAAACATTACAGAAATTCCACGAAGGAAAGCAAAAACCAGTGCTGCTAGAAAGAGTTCAGACAGGTGAATTTCAGTTCAGGTGCTTCGTCAACTCCATCACCAGAGCTGCCATGCATGTGGATGCATCAGTCCCGTCTGCGCAGTCATTATTCTGGACTAGGCAAAAGCACTGAGGTAAAAACAAAGAAGAAAGAAATCAACTCTGTGAAAGGCAATGAATGGATAGCAAGAAACAAAACAATAAGCTGAAGGTAACCCAGCAAAATTAATATCATAAGACAGTTTGTGTGTGGATGTCTGCCTGAGTATAAAAAGGATGTGTGCAAGGATATTGTGCATGTTTCTGATTAAACCACACAATAATTTGCATGTGAATACAGTAATGTAAATAAGTTCCACATTTATTTGATAAGGATGGGGTATTGTTTAGAAGCTTTGGGGACTTGCATTAAATCCATCTGAAGGTATTTTAGCATCCGAGAGAATTGGATTTTTTTTCTCCTCATTAAAATGAAATTTGTAAAGTACTCTGTATTAATAAAGCTTTCTTTTATCTCTCTTTAAGGGAGATAGTGACAGTACCAAACAAGAAAACAGACAAACAAAGGTAGAGACACACACTTAGATGGTGTCCATAGCAATACCGTTCGCCTTATTAGATTGTCTGTTGATACTAAGATTATTGTTTTTGTTCATTTTTATGTAAGTTGCACCTTTGGAAACAATAAAAGATATATGATTGCATCATGGAGTGTCAACTAGAAATACTTTTCAAGCATCACAAGAACTACAGCTTCCAGGAAAAACAAGAACTTCAAATTGTAACAATATATTTACATATGGCAGTAAGTTTCGGGACTGCAGCACCTTTATCAGATTCAAACTCCCACTTGCTGAATGTAACGTTGACATCCGACAATAACAGTGGAAGAGACTTGTGACCCCAGCTATTGGTTCAGTATTTAAGCATCTCTTGTATATTTGTTGCCCAATTTATTAGGTACATCTGTTCAAATGCTTGAAAATACAATTTGACAGTTTTTCAGTGACATCAAGAACTCAATTCATATCGGCATCCAGACCCGATGAAGAGGACTGCCTGAAGTTCAAACCTAGCATCAGAATGATGAAGAAAGGGAAGTTCAGAGTGTTTTAATGTGGTAGCCAGGACTGTTTGTTATAGAAGGGCCGGTCTGAGTATAATATAAACTGCTGATCTACTGACATTTTCACAAACAACCATCTATTTGCAGAACAGAAAATACCCAATAAGAGGCAGTTAAGTGGATAAAAATTACTTTCCAGAGGAGAAAAGGCAGACTGGTCCAACGTTGTAAAAAAGGGAACAGTAGCTCAAATAACCACTTGATGCACCCAAGATATGTAAAATTACATCCCTGAAGGCAGAACACATTAAAACTTGAACAGCATGTGATACAATAGAAGAAGACACCTGGTGCATTTTTTTGTTAGCTCAGAAAAGGAAACTGAGGCTACTCTCTTACCAAATTTTGACAATAGGTCAGGGTTGTGTGGTGTATTGATATGGGTGAGATTTTCTCGGCATATTTTGTGGCAGTTTGAACCCACCAAGCAGCACTAAAATGCCAAAGCCTACTTAATATATTGTTGCTGACCATGCCCATCCACTCAATACCACAGTATAGCCATCTTTAAGTAGCTACTTCCAGAATGATAATGCACCATGTCATAATGCTCAAATCATGTCCGACCGCTTTCTTCAATATGACACAAAGTTCTCTGTACTTCAGTGGCCTCCAGTTACCAGTTCTTAATCCAATAGAGAAGCAGTAGAATGGCTCACATCTCTTAATAAATAAGTATATAAGTTCCACATCTTTTTGAATCTTTGATAGAGACTTAAGACAGTTCTGAAGGCAAAGGTTGTGTCCAAGCCAGTTCTGGAAAGGTAATCAGCATCAGCCACAAAACGCTGTTTTGTTAAATGTGTTTATTTTATTATTTGTATATTTCATTTTTATGCTTATTTTCAGGTTGTAATTTTTAACCACGTCTCTTACAAGCGCAAGCGGCGAAGCAAGTGGTGTGTTTGTGTAAATTAGGAAATACTTGAAAACATTATATACTGTATTTCAGGAATTATATTCAAAAAGTGAATTTCCTAAATTGTAAAGCTTCTTTATAAATTAAGAATGTGATCATTTTTGTTTATTTGGATGATTATGGCCCACAGCAGAAAGAAAAAAAAAAAACAACAGCAAAAAAAACCCCACCATAAACTCAGTTTGATACAGAAATGGTTGGTTGTCGACGGCGTAAGTAGACAGTAATATACACTCTCCAAAGGGGGAAGGAAATTTGTCAGCAGAGGGAAATATATTTTTTATCTGCTTATGGGTTTTATGGAGATTGTGATTTAATCTTTGATTTATTTTTTCATGTGATTAATGAACACATAACATGAGATAAGCAAGTTCAGAAAATGCAAAGCTATCTGGATGACTAATTTCTCATATACCAGTTTAGTCCTTCAATAATGTATTTAGATAAATGAACATTGTGCTCATTTATGGTTGCATCCTGGAGTTTTTCTTCCTTTCTGATCATGAGAATATGGCTCTGTGTTAAATAACTTAATTTTTGATATTTTATACTTAGTTTTCAATTAAACCTTGTCAGTAATGTGCTTTTAAATACATTTATGATTTTTCAAATAATAATTTTATTAAATTATTTTTAAATTAATTATCTTTTTGATGTTATGGAAGAACCCTTGCCCTGGGTCTTTCTGCATGGAGTTTGCATGTTCTCCCTGTGCAAGCGTGGGTTTTCTCCGGGTCCAAAAAACATGACTGTTAGGCAGTTTTGGGGAGTAACGGATTACGGATAACGTTACGTAATTTAATTACAAAAAAAGAGTAACTGTAATTCGTTACAGTTACAATTAGAAAATATGTAATTCAGTTACAGTTACTTCCGAAAATATTAAGAATTACAAATTTAGTTACATTTTTTTTAAAATATAAAGAAAAACCTTTGCAAAATATGTAATGATATTTGTATTGCTTCGCGCCCTGTATCGCCGTTTCCCGCTACGGCTCCTTGTCTCTATCACTCTGATGATCCATCCTGTGCTGGTGGAGCCTTCTGAAAGAACAGCAAGCGAGCGGACGTTTCACGGTTTTATTTCAGCTCAAGCAGCGCATCAAAAATGACAGCCTTCAAGCAATGGAAATTTAACGAGCATTTCATTTACATTTGTGAAAATGGCTCAAATTTAACCGTGCAGTGCAAGAAGTGTTTTCCGGCTATCAAGAACTTGTCCACGTCGAAGCAATCTATGTCAAACCTGAGGAAACATTTAGAGGTAAGTGCATCTCACCGATAGACGAAGCGTATTGAGTAGGGATGGGAATCGAAAACCGGTTCCTGTTCAGAACCAGTTCCGTGTTTTCCAATTCCATGGCACCGTTTGGCAGCTAGCTTAACGATTCTCTTTTCGATTCCAGACAGCTCGTTTTTTTACGCAAGTTACGCACACGGCCATTCAGTAAGCAAATACGACGTGACCAGGCGTAAGTCTAGAAAAGAAAAAAAGGCGCCCCATCGGGTAAAGCAATCCAAAGTTTGGCTTCATTTTAAGGAAGAGAAAGATGCAACAAGGCAGTCTCGTTATTCACACACAACAATAAACCGTGAGAGCCGACGTGTGTTGTGAAACTGCAAAACTTTGTCTTAAGCGGAAAATCAAACGCGCGTCTACACAGCTCAGCGTTCACAGTGTTGCGTTCGTGTGCGTCGGAAAGCTATGGTGCATTCAGGAGCAGATAACAGCATTAAATCACTTCAAGCATTTCCCATCATTAAGCATCTTTTTATCAAGTACAATACCACATTGCCATCCAGTGCTCCAGTAGAGCGCCTCTTTAGTCTAGGTGGCAGAATTTTGACTCCATCTCGAAACAAAATGACCGATAGCTACATGGAGCAGGTCCTACTGCTCCGTTACAACAAAAAGACTTGAGATTGACTTCATTCTTGACACTAAATGACACTAAATAGCGGTGTCCAGAGTTATAATGCTGCTACACTCAGGTGTATTTTGTTTCAATTGCATTTGTTTAATTGCACTGAGTGTTTAAATGCAAATGTTAAGTGACTTTACTCTTGACAATACGCTGTGTGTCCACAGTTGTTTTGCTTGCTAACACAGTGATTGTGTGATTTTGGAAAACTATTGTTTTTACCATTTTGATTTTGAATGATATGTTGCAAACACTTCAATTTTTTTCAACATTCCATTGACAGTTAAATGTTCAATGATGACTAACTTGACTACCTATCGTCCATCTTAATTCTTGATGCACTGTGCCGTGTTTAATTTTACAAGCAAGAAAAATAAAATGTGATATAAAAGTCTTACTTTGCTTATTTATTACTAAACTAGAGCACTTCATTGTCATTGCACATGTATGAAGTAATGAAATGCAGTTTGGCATTTAATCCAGTGCAACGTGTGCAGATTGTACAGCATGCAGTATTTAGAGATAAAATGCAGTTATTCACAGCTAGGGTAAGGAAAGATGGTTGATAGATATGTGCAGCAGAATAAATAAATTACCCCTAGGGAAATTTACAGAGGAATCACACTCTTAAGCCTCCCTGGTAAGGTCTATTCAGGGGTTCTGGAAAGGAGGGTCCGTCGGATAGTCGAATCTCGGATTCAGGAAGAGCAGTGTGGTTTTCGTCCTGGCCGTGGAACACTGGACCAGCTCTTTACCCTCAGCAGGATCCTGGAGGGGACATGGGAGTTTGCCCAACCAGTCTACATGTGCTTTGTGGATCTGGAGAAGGCATTCGACCGTGTTCCCCGGTGGATCCTGTGGGGGGTACTCCGGGAGTATGGAGTACCGGACCCTTTAATAAGGGCTGTCAGGTCTCTGTATGACCGGTGTCAGGGTCTGGTCCGCATTGCCGGCAGTAAATCGGACTCGTTTCCGGTGAGAGTTGGACTCCGCCAAGGTTGCCCTTTGTCACCGATTCTGTTCATAACTTTTATGGACAGAATTTCTAGGCGCAGCCAAGGTGTTGAGGGGATCCGTTTTGGTGGCCTTGGGATTGCGTCTCTGCTATTCGCGGATGATGTGGTCCTATTGGCTTCATCAGGGCGTGATCTACAGCTCTCACTGGAGCGGTTCGCAGCCGAGTGCGAAGCGGCCGGGATGAAAATCAGTGCCTCCAAATCCGAGACCATGGTCTTGAACCGGAAAAGGGTAGAGTGCCTTCTCCGGGTTGGGGAGGATGTGCTGCCCCTAGTGGAGGAGTTCAAGTATCTTGGGGTCTTGTTCACGAATGAGGGGAAGATGGAGCGGGAGATCGACAGGCGGATTGGTGCAGCGTCTGCTGTGAAGCGGGCGCTGTACCGATCCGTTGTGGTGAAGAGAGAGCTGAGCCAAAAGGCGAAGCTCTCGATTTACCGGTCGATCTACGTTCCTACCCTCATCTATGGTCACGAGCTTTGGGTCGTGACCGAAAGAACGAGATCCCAGATACAAGCGGCTGAAATGAGTTTTCTCCGTAGTGTGTCTGGGCTCTCCCTTAGAGATAGGGTGAGGAGCTCAGTCATCCGGGGAGGACTCAGAGTAGAGCCGCTGCTCCTCCACGTCGAGAGGAGCCAGTTGAGGTGGCTCGGGCATCTGGTCAGGATGCCTCCTGGACGCCTCCCTGGAGAGGTGTTCCGGGCACGTCCCACCGGGAGGAGGCCCAGGGGAAGACCCAGGACACGCTGGAGGGACTTTGTCTCCCGGCTGGCCTGGGAACGCCTTGGGATTCCTCCTGAGGAGCTGGCCCAAGTAGCTGGGGAGAGGGACGTCTGAGCCTCCCTACTGAAGCTGCTACCCCCGCGACCCGACCCCGGATAAGCGGAAGAAGACGGACGGACGGACGGACCCCTAGGGAAATGCATGTATGTGCAGAGCCACTGCAGATAGGGCTGTACAGGTGCGAATTGAAGAGGAACACTGTACAAATGTTGGGATGGTACAGTAAGGTATGGATAGAGGGGAAGGAAAGACTGGTCTTTGGGAAGAGTTCAATAAGGTGACCGCTGTAGGAAAGAAGTGGTTTCTGAACCTGCTTGTGTTAGTCTGCAAACTGCGTAAATGGTAGAGCCTGGGGGTGGAGCAGAAAATAGTATGGCCCGATGAGAGGAGTCTTAGAAAATCTTACATGCCTGGTGCTGGCATCTCTTCTTGTGGACATCCTGTGATTGCCTGTCTGCAGTTCCCTTTCAGCTTAGTGCCTTTTTAAGGTTCACATTCAGTTCTCAAAAATTAAATGTTGAACATGGGTCAATACTCATTAAAACCTTAAAGTAATCAAAAGTAATTAGTTACATTACTTTTTAAAAGTAATCGAAAAAGTTACACTACAATTACATTTTAAACAAAGTAACTTGTAACTGTAACAAATTACATTTTTAAAGTAACTTACCCAACACTGCCGTTAGGTTAATTGGCTTCTCTAAATTCTCCTTAGTTGTGAGTGTGTGCGTGAATGGTTGTTTGTCCTGTTTGTCTCTGTGCTGCCCTGCGATACACTGGCAACCTGTCCAGGGTATACCCCGCCTCTGACCCATTGACAGCTGGAGATAGGCACCAGCACCCCTTGCAACCCCACAAGGGATAGACGTGTTAGAAAATGGATGGATGGATGGATGTTATGGAAGAGTGCAATGTGGCTGTGCAGTGTAAGACCCTCTGCCCAAGGCAAATTTCCCCCAAGGGAGACAAAAAAAAGAAAGTCTTTGACTTATTCTTCCAGCAGAATTTGGCACTTGCCCACACTGCTGTAATAGCCAATACATGGTGTAATCACCATGGTAAGACTGTGCTTGAATGGCCAGCAAATTAACTTTATCTCTGTCAAAATTAGGTATTGTCAATAGGAAAATGAGACAGACCAGAGATAACAAGGCAAACAAAGTAAAGACAACATGGCCTACCTTATTGGTGCCCTGGGCTAATTGTCTCCATGCAATGCAGCACTGATGCAGTATTCATGCAAAAGGATTTCGTAATCCCCTCCTTAAATGATTTTCTGTAATATTCAAATTTTCTAAGAGACTGTGTTTAACTAAAAGACACAAATATCACAATGAATAGAAGTAAACACTTGAATTCTACCACTCTGTGTGGAATTAATCTATATAATACATGAATTTCCTTTTTAACATGTAATTATTAGAATAAATTAACATGACAATTATATTGTAAATAACTAAAATACACTTAGTTAAGTAGGAGTCAAGATTGAAAATCTTTAGAGCATTCCAGGTCATCTTAGAAAGAATTTACATTTCCATGACAGTTGGTTTGCTGTGGTTTATAATTAACATGTTAAGTTTTGTAATTTAGCTACAAGCTGTATAAAAAAGTGAGTTAATGTCATCCATTGAATGGTTACTGATTCTTTTTTTGACCACTGGAAAAAAATAATAATATTTTTTTTTGTTCAAACACCATAAAACCACCTGGGGTACTGGGTGGTATCTGCTGGGAAGCTACAGTGTCAGCAATCAGACCTAATAGTAATAGGTTTGCCAAAAAGCCACAGGGCCAGTGGGTTCACTGGGGATCCTGCATGTTGTTCTAAAGAGCAGTTTCAGCCATTTGTGGAAAACACGAGTCACATACAGTGCCATAAAACATTTTCAAAGCACAGTGCAAAGCAGCTTCTAAACATGAAAATACCCTTTATGATGATATATCTGTAGCAAATGCAAGGTTTGCAATTGGGCCAGGGGGGGCTAACACTAGCACTGGCAGTGTAATTGAAAAGGTTATATTTTAATTTGTTTGCCCTGATAGATGGTATACACACGGTGCCTTCTGCTCCTCCCTGTGTTTTCTGAGGAGAAAAGTACCTGCAGTTGCAGTGATAAGACTGTGTGGTTTGTTAACCCATACTTTATCACTGTAGAATTAAACATCATAAACAATATACTTCCCTTTTAACAGTGTGCAGGCTTTTCACTGCTGTCAAAGCATCCTAATTTATATCAAGACTAAGCATGAAACCACAACGCATGGCGGGAACATAACATTTAATACAGTAATTCCCAGTAAACATAATTGAGATTGGCAAAGCAAAGGGACGTCATTGGGGCAAAGCACATGCCCTCATTCCTGCAGGTACTTCAAATTCTTATATGCAACAAGGGGACTAGAATTACTCTGCCATTTCTATATAACATGTTCAGCAAACAATAAAAACTCCACTGATAAGATTACTGCATGCTCCAAACCTCTGAAAAAACAATTTTAGATAGGGACAAATAGCCTACATGCATGAAGATTTTATCTACAGGATCATGCTAAGATTTTAAACGGGACATGACAAACATTAGCATAAATATTGTTCAGAGGGCTCTCTGTAAGTGCTTGTTCAGTTTTATCTGTGACCTTACCCAAATAAAAATTTCATCCAGCATTTCTTTGTCTTTCTTGAATTGTATATATTGCAACAATATTAAAGTGCTTTGCCAAAGCATCCATACCAGTTGGAAGATATCACATTTGGTCGTGTTACAACTTTAAACTTCAGTGTATTGTATTTAGGCTTTGTGAGATAGTTCACTACAAAGTACCACACATTTGGAAAGCAAAACGTAAACTAGAGATGGTTTTCAAAAAAAACAATTATAAAGAAAATGACAATTGTGACAGTTTTTTCTTATTTTTTTATTTCTTTCATCAAAATACCAAATGATTAAACTTTGCTGCAGATCACCCCATTATGACTGTCAGTTTGTTTAGGGTTATTGGCCTACCCAGCCTCCTACCCAGTCTCACATCTACTGTAGTCTCAAGTTTCTTTCAAGGATAATCCTGCATTTTGCTGAATCCATCATACCAGACACTGACATTTTCCTTTTTTGTTTCACGCTGGCAAAGAAAAGCATCCACAAAGAAAGACGTTGCCAGCAACTGTGTAAGTTTTCCTCCACACGTAGTTTTTTTGCAAAAAAAGTACGATTTTGGTCCCATCTGATAAGAGCTTCATTCTTGACCTCTCCTATGTTCGTTGGTCGAAATGATGCTGTTTGTTCACTGATGTTCTCCAGTAAACCTCTGAGGTCTTCACCAAAACAGCAGTGAAAGTGCACACATGAACTCTTTAGTCTTATTCTATGACTTCTGACAACATTTTTTGGTGGATTTGGTTGAGGGGTGTCAGACTGAATGTAAATGGTAAATGGACTGAACTTATATAACTGAAGGCCATGAATATATAATACATAGGAAGAGAACTATTTGCTGTCACGAGTTGTCTTGTTCCCAGTGTTGTAGTCAAGTCACTATGCCTCGAGTCCGAGTCCAGGTTCGAGTCTCCAGTGTTCAAGTCCGAGTCAAGTCCAAGTCATTAAAAAAAAAATCAGAGTCGAGTCCGAGTCAAGTCCACTACTCATCCCAGTCAAGTCCGAGTCGAGTCACTATTGATCCAAGTTCGTTGTAGGAACATGCCGTGACGTGTGATGTATGACATGAAGCAGTAACATTCCATTGCACTAATAATGGCGTTCCGCTAGCGAGCTATTTTTAGAACGTGACGTCATATCACGTACAGGTAGGGCAAATATGCGTTTTCCTCCACTCTTTCGCTGTAGTTACCCTTGGTTTTACTCGGTAAAACGACTGCTTTTTCTAAATCTAAGACGTCTCCTAACCATGGTTTTTAAACATTGTTGTTATGGAACGTGCAACAGCGACTCGAGGTACGCTGATAGGCCGCATATGAAGGATGTTAAAGCCTCAAGCGGCGTCGATCGGTCCTCGCAGCCAAGCGCGCTCCGGCCTATTGGCCACCGCCGCGGTGCCGGCCGGCCGGCGGTGGCCGCCCGCCACCGCAGATGCTGTCACGCATTTTCCTCGCCCGTCCACCGGGCGATTCCCACAAACGCGTTCGTCAGCGTTCCCTCATTATGCAGCGAGGAGATACAGCCGTTGGATAATGATAATGCATTTGGCCACCGGACCGGACTAAATTGTTCGGCGGGCCGGACAATTTATACCGATTCCTGGACGGTGACTACAAACAGAAAAAAACGCCCGCTGACGCCATGAATGCCGAGCAGGAGAAAAACATCAACTTACCGTTCTATCAACTCGGCCCGTTTTCCAGGCTTTCTAAGACCTCGACACTCAAGCCATCGTTTGAGCTGAACGTTGGTATGTTGTTCCACAGTTCTACCAGTAAAATGGGCGCCTGGACATCCTCTTGTGAAAGTTTTACAGCGGAAAAGTCGGTCATATCCTTGTATCTGTTGCACGTGTAATGGCTGGTTGCTACGTGCGCTCTCACACTGTTTGCCCTACCTTAGCGGCAAGGGGCGTTGCTCATGAGATGGTGACGTCACGTGCGCGGTTGCGCCATTTAGATATTAAAATCATACACCAAATAATATTCTAATGACATATTAAAATTATAGCCTAATGATATAAAAAAAGTCAAGTCTTTTTCTCAATTTCCGAGTCAGAATGATCTGAATGTAGGAGTCCGAGTCCAAGTTCGAGTCATCAGTGCTCAAGTCCAAGTCAAGTCACGAGTCTCTAAATTTAGCTAATGACTCGGACTCGAGTTCGAGTCTCGGACTCGAGTACTACAACACTGCTTGTTCCTAACAGTAATTTTGAGGAGAAAGTTCTGAGTAACCACCAGGGACTCAACTAAACTATGCCACTACACCTAAAGCGTGGCAGGCATATGTAGCTCCAGCCGTCTCTAACGTCAGCAGAGTAGTAGAGGTCATGGGTGCCATGGTTTCAAAAGAGGGTAGCACTGTTACCTTGCAGCAAGAAGGTCCTGAGTTTGAATCCCAGTCTGGTGTCTCTCTACATGGAGTTTGCATGTTCCCCCTGTGCATGCATGGGTTCTTTCTGGGTTACTCTAAGTTACCCTTACATATGAGTGTGTGCATGCATGGTTGTTTGTCCTTTGTGTGTCTGTGTTGCCCTGTGATGGAGTGACAACCTGTTTGAGGCGTTCCCCTCTCACCCAGTGACCGCTAGCGATAGTTATCAGCTCCCCTGGGACCCGGCATGGACAATGGACGAAAGATTTTAAAAGAATTATCCATATTTTTTTTCTTCCCACATGCGATTATGGTGACTGAGACAACCTAATACAGTTTCATATGACTTGCATACATCGAGACATTTGGTGATTCAATATTTAGAAATTGCATGTTAAAAATCCCACAAACAAAATTTGTTGACAATGATGGCAATTTGACAGCTACCACATGTTTGGTTGTGGTCGGGAGCATTGTGTTTCATGCTTTAGGAAATCCCTTTGTACGCTTTTGTCCATGGAGCTGTAAATCCATGGGAAGCCAAATTCCATGCAGCCCGTCCACCCACTCCACCCTCTTCATGTGCAACAATGGCTTTATTCTTTCACATCTTTAAGCATCTCGGTGCTTTTCGTCAGCTGCGACAGTGATTTCCCCCTGACAATTAACAATAAATTCCAAATGTGTGTGTAGACCAATGTTATGGTGAAGGAGAGAAGAAAGCAGAGGGAAGTGTTTTCATTCTGTTTATGTGCATATTTAGTAAGTGGTAAAATGGTTTCGCTCATTAGCTAATGTTACAATGTATGTTGTGCTTTTTGTGTGTTTATGGTGCAGTTTTATTTATTGCATTTCGACGATTTGAGAATTTAAATCTTTGTGGAGTTTTCTTGGTGTGGAGAGAATACAGCTTTTACTAAAAACTAAATATGTCCTGATCGTAAGGATGCCAAGTATCAGAAAAAAGTCCCACTCGGTATTAGAGGTGGGACTTCAGAAAAGGTCATGTCTACCAGAGAACCAGAGAACCAGAATCAAACACGGAGAAGCAGCTTTTAGTTCTTATGCGCCACTTACCTGGAACAAACTCCCAGAAGACTGTAAAAGTGCTGAAACAATGAGTTTCTTTAAATCAAGGTTTAAAACGCTTAGAACTGCCATTGCATGTTAGTGTGTAAGTTTGTAGTCCAACTTGTCAAATCTTAACCTGCTGCTACTATTTAACTGCAATGTACTTTCATCTGCTGTTCATGTACAGCACTTTGAATTGTCTTGTTAAGGTATGGTTCACACGGCAGGATTTTAAAATGGTACACCTAATGATAAAAAAAACAGTAGATATAACAGGTTTGCTCATACAGTGTGTGGTGTCCGGTCAGACGGCAGACACAACACACCACACAAAAACAGATTTTACTCGGCATCATTCAGATATCTGATGGAAACTCTTGCAAAACCTCTCAAGATGAAATGTGAGCTCAGAGTAAATAAAAATGGACGACGAGGAAGAACAATGGAGATAGTTTGTGGACTAATTTTAATAGAATAAAAGCATAACAAAAAGAAAAGACATTGGTAAATAAGTGGATACAGCACGGACAGGGGGCTCTATGTTTGTTGCACTATGATATGGAGGGGAGCTGTTTTTGCTCTTGGGATTTCCCTCACCTTGTGTTCTGATAGGCTACATGTCACATTCAACAGGCTGCATGCTCGTTTGTCCTCTGGGAACACCACACATGCTAGGATATCGGTGCAAGACAATCTAACATGTTGAATATTACCGATGTTTTACCAAGTGGACCAGAGCACTGTTAACACATCACACACGTCAGGAATATCTCTTAAGATCATCTTAAGAGCCACACCGAGATCGGGGCCTGTCACAAGGGGAGGATCGGGGCAAAAATTGCTAAACATAGTTTCTTTCAACACCTAGGTTTTCCCTAGTTATCCTTTACAATGAAATTTACAGCAAAGGAGACACTGTATTATTTTTATACTGTTTTTCTAAACAGCTTTACCCTAAAGGAGCAATAACATAAATTTCATTATTTTCGATAAAAAATAGTTTTGTGAAGGACTAAATGTATCTTTTTTTTAGAGTATGTCACACACCATCTCTCTGTGTTGTTCTCCAGTCTCTTGTTTACATAGCCGGGCTGGCCGCTGCATGTGTGCATGCATGGTAACAGATGCAACTCAGGGCTTAGCCCCTCCCTGCCCCTAAAATGCCACGTCAGAGCAGTGCAGTGTAGGCACAAAGTGGTGGAGAGCACGCCCAGTAGATCAAAACCTTCGCTTGCTAACATCATTATAAAGTTATGAGTTACTTACTTCACCAGACATATTCCTCCGAAAGGTGATGCTGTTTTGCTGTATATTTATCCTTTTCAAAAATGCTCATACAAGGCGACAGGTGAGAAGAGAAGGGGAAATGGGTCCCAGGTTGCAGCTGGAGCAGAGGTAGAGAGAGGTTGTGGCTTGATACACATCTTGTTTTGGTCTACCAACAGTGCTTACACACCCCACCTAGTGGTGAAAAGGTGCTTGTTGCTCCTTTGATAGGAGTGAGGAATGATGTTCCTCATGCAATGACTTTCTATATTTTTGTGATTAGAAAACTGTCCAAAGAAAATTTGTCTCGTAGGGAGAGAAAAAAAATGAATTAACCTTCTTCTTACCAGCTGTGTGCCGCACAAGGTGTCGGAAGGGTAGCATTACACTATATTCCATATAGCTGGAAAAAACTTTGTTGGGTATCACATGAAAGTAAATTTGAACCATAGTAACAGTAAGATGGAATTTTTTTTTTCTATTTTGAAACCTTATCCTTTACAAACCTCTGTATATTTTGGCATTGGTAAACAGCAATGGCTAATGTTGAGTGACTTAGATAGAATCCAATTGTAAAACTAATGTGGACCATGCAACATACAGTAGAAAAGGTCAGTTTACGGTCTGTAAAGCGGGTTTGAAAATACATGCACGGTGATGATCTCCTAATGTGAAATTGGATTGGGAACTAGCAAATGCTTTTGATGTGTATTAGGATAAATAAGTCCTAAATAATCCAGTATTGAAAGCCATGAAAATGTTAAGCCTAAAACAAAGAGAATACAAACTGAAGTCAAATGAAAAATTCTTGCCAACCAAGTGTTTTAACTGAATTTAAACCAGTGATAAGCTATAAAGCTTTAAGACAACAGCTACACAAAGAAAATGTGTCCATGCCAAACGTGTACAGAAATGAAGTCATATATTTTGACTAAAACTTGTAAGGGAGTTCCAGTGAGGGAGAGGTATGTGCTGTGCCTGTTGGCAGATCTCCCAAAGCTTCTGCATGGTTGATATAGTACCTAGTTATTTGCTTTGACAACTTCTTATTATAATTGAGTATGTCTGTCCTTTTTCTCCCCCACCTCATCTAAACTCTGTCTTTTTTCTCTCATCTCTTCCCCCCACCTCAACTACTAGGGCGACTGGGGTACTAGAAAAGGACATAAATCCACGAAGCTGCTCCAGGCAAGGTCTTCATCAGGAGCTCATTTCTCATCATTTTCTCTAAAGTCAGCAGTATGGCTGTATAATTACAGTGGGTTTCAGTGACTACATCCCAACGAACACTGTCTTCACCGTATTGCTGAATTAGTTTACTCAGTAAGTTGTGGAGAGGAAAGGAAAACACTTTTCCTTTGTGGTGGGGGTAAGGCGGCAACGGAGAGCAAGATGGGAAAGACTTGACGGGAAAGACAAGATGGGAAAGACAAACCGGTTTCGCTGCATTAAACATGAAATTGTGTCATTATGTAAAATTGCCATAAATTATGAAGGAGGCAAACTTATGCCACGTAAAATAGGCTTAAATACTGCATGACAACCAAAATCTATGCATATTTACACCTGTCTGCAAATAGCCCTTCCTTCTTAACTTTAAATGAGGGCACACATAAAGGAATAACTCCAGTATAAAAAAAAAAAAACTTAGGAAATTGTCAGTGAGTCAAGAGCTTTCCTCTGGAGTTGATGACCTGATGACACCCTTAGTCCTAGTTTCATTAGTAATTAGGTAGCTACTGAAAAATGTATCTAGTATTTAGAACTACTATAGCCATTATAGCAATAATGCATGGTTGCCTACTGAAGTTGCCTGAATACCCTTAGCACCAACCACTGCTCACTCACCTAGTTGTCCATGTGTCATTGTTCCTCAACATCCCCTTTGAAAGGAAAATAAGGAAGACAATAAAAAACATGCACCTTACACCATTCTCCAACCTCAATCTCTGTGGATATGTAGTCACCACTTCCCAGAACTCTGTCATCCTTACCACCAGTAATTCTCCAACTCTCCTTTTCAGACCATTCTCACACCACTTCAAAACTAAATATTAATTTTTTAACCTTTGTTCTAGTACCTTCCTGGAACCCAGGCCTAAACCAAGAAGAACCATCGCATGGTACATAATTCCTAATAAACCTTTCTTAGTCATCTAAAGCTGTAGCTTGCAAAATCATCTTCTTAGGCTAGAGAACAGAATTCCCTTCAATCCAAACATCCTATTTATTTGGAGGTTAAATGGTGTACAACTTCAAAAAAAACACCATACATATAAAGTATTTAATAAGGTTGTTTGAAACGAAGAACTAAGGGGCTCATTATGAGTTGATGCCGAACATGCCTGTTTTAGGGGCTTTAAACCCTTTCCTTTTTGCATCTTTTCTACTTTAAGTTTAGCTTTTTCTAAATGTCAGGAAATAACTACAGCTTGATTATTAGTTTGTCAGTTACATTATACAAGATCAGAAATTATGTGTGGGATAAATTTGCTGCTCTAGGTGTAAAATGTTAGTTTAACTCAGCAGTGAAATTGAACGGGATATGAACAATATATTTGCTTTCCTAAATGAAAAAAATAAAATAAAATTCAACTTTAGCCATAGACATTTATACATATGCAGTTATCTTCAATAAATGAGGATATGTGTTCTGATGAGGCTTATTTGTCAGATTTAAAGTACCTTTTTAATATGATCTTTGAGTAGGTATGACATTTAGTTTTCATTAAACCCACATTTCTGTATAAAAATTGCTTTTTTGGTCTCATTTAATATTCAAATTTTAAAGCAGAAATAAAGTCTTGTAATCAGTATTTGTTTCTTTAAAAAAACAAAACAATTTACGTTAGTATCCCTCAAGGTCCCCTACACAGCTGGTAAAAATAAATCAGTTTATAATTATGTTTGCTAAAAATTGGGTCATATATGCCCTGTAAGCCGCTGCACTAGTGTTATCATATCACATCGTCATCAATCATAAATATAAGTAAATCATAAAGAAGTTTTGGTAATATCAGTGACCGTGAGGCAGGTAAATAAAAAAAAACAGCTTTACATTTTGCCAGTCCATTAAATAATAGTCCATGATCTACCCAACAGATGCATATGTGACAGATATGTTCTGTAATTTTTCAGCAAGATGATACAGAGATGGCAAGTCAGACACTGAATGTCTCATCTTTCTTGTAAAATTTATGGTTAAATGCTATTATTTTTTGCTTCTTTAGGCAATGTTAGTTGCTGCATTAATCATTGGCCAAATCTTATGTGGACAAGAAACAAAACATGTAAACTTCTATAGTCATGATGTTCATGACTAAAGAAGTGGAAATTATTCATGTCTTGTTTTGATTCTAAAGCCATTACACCAACTGAAATGAAATATCCATGGCATGGAAGACACAGATACACATAAAAAAAAACTCCAAGTTTGTGAAAGAGTAGAAAAAAAGGTTTCTTTAATTTTTTTTAGGGCTAACTTTCCCTGAATGTTATCCACCACTGAGAGACGGCTTTAGGGTGTGTTCTGGATATGAGAATAGCATCTTTATCAATATTACATTAGGATGAAACAAATCATTTCACTAAGAGGATGCCTCCATCACTTTGGCTCCTATTAGAAATAAAACCATGCAATTACCCTGCATGTCAAAGTAAGGTGACATTATTTTATTTGCTACTATCCAAAACCTCAGTAGCCTGATAAAATATTACATACTGTATACATGTGTCTTAACACCTGTATTGTGTGTAGAATGGTTTGTGTTTGTTTACCCAAGCTGTCTGTATCTATTCGTGCTGGACTGGCAATTTGTGTAGGGTGTATCCCACCTCTAATCTGTTCACCAGGGAAGAAAGGGAGAAGACCCCCTAAACAGGTTCAAAAGGTATTAAAATGGATCGATGGTCAAGCTATTATTCAGAGAAATACAACATATTGCATAAAACCAATAAAAAAGGAAGTTTAATACAGAAATTTAAAAAAATCATGCTGAATACCTATCCATCCATTTTCCAAACTGCTTAATCCCTCATGGGGTTGCTGGTGCCTATCTCCAGCGTTCACTGGGCGAGAGGTGGGGTACACCCTGGACAGGTTGCCAGTCTGTCGCAGGGCAACACAGAGACAGAGAGGACAAACAACCATTCACACACACACTAACATCTAAGGACAATTTAGAGAGACCAATTAACCTAACAGTCATGTTTTTGGACTGTGGGAGGAAGCCAGAGTACCTGGAGAGAACCCACGCATGCACAGGGAGAACATGCAAACTCCATGCAGAAAGACCCAGGCTTGGATTTGAACCCAGAACCTTCTTGCTGCAAGACACCAGCGCTACCCACTGCTCCACTGTGCAGCCCTTGCTGAATGCTACTGCCTCAAATGCTCCCCAGCAGATAATCAAGAGGACCCTTAATAAGGATAGGAAGCCACGTCATGTCATTGATCAAGAAGCTGGCTATTCAAAGGGAGCTTTATCCAACCATGTTAATGAAAAGTTCAGCGGAAGGAAAAAGAATGGTAAAAAATAGTTTGCAAGCAATGTAAATATGGGTGCTCATTGATTCAAAAATCTCTTTTTAGATGAAAGTAAGTTTAGCATATCATTTATAAATCATGTTGCCTGAGGTCATCTGCTGATGTTGCCCTACTGCATCATAGGGACCTCTTGCTCTTTGGTACCTAGGCTACCCTCTCGTAGTTAAAACATCTCAGAATAACCTAACATTGCCAATTAAAGTTATACTTTCTACTGGTTTTGTGAAAGCCCCCTAATTTCTGAAATAGTAACCTTTTAAAAAGTGAAGATAATTAATTTAGTTAAAGGCTCAACATGTATGATAATCATTAAAACAAAAAAACATGTTATTCTGTGGCTATCATGTCGCCTGATAACCATAGTCTATCTCAGGCTGTGCAGGCCAGTCTTCTTGAAGTCTTAAATACCCAAGTGCACATATTTTATTTTATTTTGATTCCGTTTCTGGTTTCTAATTAAACTATAGGAGTGATTGTGTGCATGGCCCGAAGGACCGCTTGTGCAGTGGTATTATGAGCTGTGGAAGATGGTCTGCAAAGGACCAGTGGTGTCTACTCACACGCATGATGTTGTGCGGCCTGTCGGAGAAGAAGCCGTGACATCCCACTAATTCATGCGCGTTATATCCTATAACTGTCGGGGATTGCGTGTTGGAAATGGCGCAGCTGACATAGGCGTTTAGCTGTGGATAAGCTTCTGCAACAATGTGACATTCTATGCCTTCAGGAAACTTTTTTGCCCAGACAGGACCTAGGAAACTTGAACTTTAACAATAATAATTTCCATGGAGTTGGGGAGTCTACTGAAGACTTATCCATGGGAATAGTGAGAGGACGCATTGCAGGGGTTGTAGCTATTAATGGCATAAAAAGCTGGATTTAATGATAAACGTTGTCAGAACTAGCATTGACTGATGTATTGCTGTGCACTTAAAGCTGGAAAATAAGGACTTTGTTATTCCTAATGTTTATACACCATACAAGTGCTCATAGAATTAAGATGAATATTTGAATAGGCTTGGTTTTTATCAGTTCTTTCATCAATGATTCCACATCTGTTTTTGTGGCGGGAGATATGAATGCAGATATTTCAGATAGCAGGTCTTTATTAGAGAAGCATATGCATCAGTTCTGTGAAGATAATGATTTTGTTGTGCCCAGTCAGTTGCTGTTGCCATCAGATAGCTTCCCTTACACAAGTGAAGCATGGTGCACAACATCATGGTTGGACCATTGTATTAGTACTGCTGATGTACATGCTGTTTTGAAATCTATTGAAATCTTGTATGAGTATTCCGTCTCAGATCACGCCCCATCTGTTATGGCACTGAATGTAACCAGCCTGCCTGAGTTAACAAAGAGACCAAATGATGCCTGTAAGGCTAAAGTGGAGTGAATTAAACTCTCACAAGATGAACTCCTTGGATGAGAACTGATGTAGCTCTAAGTAATATACTTCTTCCTAAACTTGCTATTCTATGCACTGATGTGAATTGCAAGGACAATGGTCACTGTAAAGAGCTGTGTAATATGTATGAGTGTAGTGTTGAGGCTGTTCTTGAGAGTTGTGGTTTGTACCTTACATGTGTCAAACATGAAGGGAACCATGTACCTGTACATCACTCAGAAACTAAGCAAGATCATGATTCATGGATGCAAGCTGGTAAACCCAGATCCGGGCCTGCCCTTGAGTATAAAAGACTCACTTAACCCAAGGTATAAATATGCCATTTCTTATGTAACGAAACACGAACAAAACATCAGAGCTGAGTCTATCGCTGAAAGACTACTTTCTAACATATGGTGAGCTTTCGGAATGAGGTTCAAGCTGTAATCAGAGTTAAGGCGCTACTGGGTCGCCTGTGTCACTGCATAAATTGTTGTGTGTTGTGGTGTGCTTTTGTTTCTTTAATAGACTACGATCAATCAATCATGCTTGGGTGTTTGTGTCATGTGCAGACATGTAATACACTTGCACAAAGTTCTGTGCTTTTTTTATAATGAAAGCTGCAGTTGACTCCTGGATTCTCTTGCAACTTGAAAGTTTCTCAGGCATGATTTTGTAAAAAGGAAACTAATAATGTATAGTAAAAAAATTCAAGTCAAGACAATGTATTTTCATTTGAACTAAAAAAAAGATTTAAAAAAGATGTTTCACACTTCAGTTATCTTTTTTATTTATAATAAATATAAATAGTTTAGAGAACATACATAACAGATGTTCCTAAAACATTCTTCAGTAATCTGTTCCACCAGATTGCATACAAAAGACCACCATGTGTCATGATTCTAATGTGTTAGGTCACAGTTTCCATTTGTGATCATGTGTTCAGCATTTCCTTGTCTGTCATGTTCCTATTGGTCTTGACACATTCATTGTTATTTTTGGGTTTTCCTTTCCTTTTGCTCATTATTGTCAGGTGTTTATATGCGACTTGATGTAACTCCTGCATGAAAAATCCGGTATAGAAAATTGATGCATGGATGGGATGTTATATTAAAAGTGTAACAACATTGTTCAAAAGTTTATCAGAAAAAAATGTAACTATGTTTTAAAGATTAAGACTTTTAAAGCATTTTATTTTATTATTTGCAAAATGTTTGAGTAAAGTTAAATATTGTTGTAGTTAATCTTGGCTGCTGGACCTTGTCTGTCTGGCAGGTGTTTTTGGGCTGGAGTAAAAATCAGTCCATAGATTGACAGGATGGTTTTTCTGCTGTGTTTCTTGTGCGACTTGCTTCGACAATGCTGCTTTACATCATACTCCCCTCAGTGTATAATTGGAAAATAGCTTTGGTAAACTTCACAAAAAGCTCTCTGAGAGTCCTCTTCTTCTGGACTCTACCTGTTTGAAACCGTTCTCCAGGCTATGGTGTAAGTTTCTTTTGTTTGACGTTGTTTCCTTAATAATCTGTATGCATCAAAATTCTTGTCATTTTATTTTATGAGCAACCTGGTGCGCAGCGGCTCATGAGGTGGGACACTGCTGCATAATGATTGACAGCCGACGCAACTCTCAATGACGGTGACTGCAGCTCTGCGTTCTTTGTTTCAGAAAAGTGCATGTGAAGTATTTTTTTGACTTTTCCAAACCTGACCCAGTCAAATGCGGGACATTGTGTAAGCTTGTGGGACAGCGGGACAACAGTGACAAACGCGGGACAGTCCCGCACAAATCAAGACATCTGGTCTCCCTACTCAGACTCTGCTCAGTTTTCCCTCAGCTCTCCTCCTCATTGGGTTTTAGCTATTTCTTGTTGCTCTCACATACTCACCATGCCTTCTCTGCCCACTTTCCATAGCTTATACATGCTTTCTGGTTGTCTCTGTTCCTTTGCTTGTTTGTTGACTCCATGCCTGGTTCAGTTGCTACGTGTCCTGTACAAGATCTTTTGTAAGTTTTATTCTCTTTTTATCTTTAACACACTCTGACTGATTTTCAACTCTACTTCATGTTTCAGTTCTTGCAACCAAAACGTGACACCATGTTATTGTTAAAACATACTCTTATTTGATTCCATTGATAAAGCAACATCTAAATCTGACAACCAAGGCCAAACCACAGATGGACCTCATTACATGTCTCTAGTGAAGGTATGATAGATTGGACACTTGCATGTCTTAAGAAGTGCTGTTGCATTGCAAACAGCACAAACCGCATTACCACTGTAATTAACAAATACATTTTCCATACAGATTTGTTCTATGCATGCAATCAGCAAAATGAGAACTACTTTCAAATGTGAAAAACACAATTTCAATTCTGTTTATTTACATTTTTTTTTCCATTCACAACAGAATACATCTCAGGGCACTATATAGAAAAAGTATATAGACTCAAATAAAAAATGTACAGGCTTCCCCTCTAGTTCCAGCTAGCCTGCTGGGCAGAAAAGAACATCCCATCAAGGGTACAGTACAGGGTGGGCTCTGTGTGAGTGGTATGTTCAGAAAAACAAGACATGCTGAAGGGAAGAATGCAGGTCCCTTTGCAAAGGCCTCTGCACAAACCATGAAATCCAAGAAAGTAAGATTATTTCAAAATGAATGGCTAGCTAATAATGTAGCTCAATGCAACTACTTTGGAATAACACGGCTGCAGCAAAGAACGTTTTATTCTTTCATAGAAAATCCTAATAAGGTGATCATTAGCTGTGCTATAGAAGAAGAAAGAAATACAACAAAGTGAAGACAATACTGTAATGTTCTGTTCTGGTTCATGATGTTGTTGTTTTGGTTAAGTTAACTTTCCTGCCTTAGGGTTTTTTTCTGTTTCTAGTATTGTATTGGATTCATGTTTAGCCTTAACTGTTTTAGTTATCTGGTCTTCTTTATTAGATTTGATTAAAGCTTTTGTTCTGTTCAGTCTTAGCCTTATTTTCTATCTTGGGTTTTTCTCTTTATGGTTATTTTTGCTCTGTAGTTGTTCATCTTAGTTTCTGTCCCATCAGCCTCTCTGTCACTTGCCCTTCCTTGATCACTCTCACCTGTTCCTAGTTAATTAGAAGTCACTTGGTTTCACCTGTCCACCTGTCTATTTAAACCCTCCTCAGTGTTCTGTTTGTTGCTGGAACTTCTCACACGTCATTGGTAAGAGCCCTTCAGCTTTTTTGTGTATCTTGATTACTTGACCAGTTCCTTTGTTTTTTGAGTCTGTCCCAGTTTTTGTTGCCACCTGGATGTTTGCTCTGTACACCATTTTGGATTGTTTTTGTCTGCCTTCCTGACCCATCTTCTCCTCAATAAATCCCGTCAAGCATTGTTTTAGTGTCTGGCTGAATACCGGGTTCATCTCCTCATAATTCATTACAAATACTGCAACAATGTTTTTATGGTAAAGAGTTGAGCACATGATACATCATCGGAAAACGTGTCTTCTTAAGAAGGCAAGTTTACAATATACATGTCATTTTCAATTCAGATGGAAAAGCATCAAAATCTGTTTAGAAGAAATGTTAAAAAAAGGTGCAATAACCCTTTTGCAATACTTGAAGTTGATATGAAGTTTATATATCCTAATAAGTTTCTTGAAATATCCTCTGTTAGAGCCTTTAGATGCAGTCAGATTTTGCAGAGGGGTGACAAAGGGTTGGAAAAATCTCATCAAGCAAATGTCTCAATAGATAGAATTCTACTATATGGGGTAACAGTGGAATTACAGAAACAGGAGGTTTCCCCAAAATGGATGAAAAGACAAAACAGACACTTGTCAGGGAGGCTGCCAAGTGGCTGGCTGACAGTAACACAGAAGAAATGGCAAAACCATCTGCCAAGCACTTTCTGTCTGGGATTTTTGTCACATGTAGAAACATGTGACAATTTTTTTTTTTTTTCTATTGTCTGAACTAAGGAGTAAGGCTTTAAAACAAAAGCTGGTTCTTCCAAAGGAAGCTCCCAAACCTGGCTAAAATCTTCCAAAAACCTTTTTAGGAGAATGGGTTATTGTCTGGGATTACTTTTCATCAGAAAAACCTGGAATCTTTGCAGTGCATTGCAATGAGTGCAAATCCCCAAGAATAACATCACGAGAGGAAAACAGACATTTTGGGATGACTCAAAAAGTAAATCTGACACAACATCTGTGAGGTCACCTGAAGAGTTCTGTGGATACAAGATACCCTTGCTGGATTAGGATACATTGTCAAGATGTGATATTCACTCCTACCAAAGAGGACTGAATTCTGAAATTGGGTCAAATGCTGTTTCAACAAAATATGAGTTTAGATAAGAAATTACTTTATTGTCCCACAGTGGTGAAATACAGGAGTGACGGTGGCAAAGACACCAACAGTTACACACAAGCTAATCTAACCTTAATTTAGATCTAAAACTACACAGAATTAATTTATCAGGCAAACATAAAAGTAAAATTATATACCAACAATAAAATAAATAAATAAAAACAAATACTTTTGAGACTTAACTGTTAGGCAGATTATTACTCTAGAGTAGTGGTCACCAACATGGTGCCCACGAGTACCACGTACCCCCTGAGGACCACATGTAGAGCCCATGAGCCTGTTCTAACAAAAAGCACAATCCACCAGTGAGCTACATCTAACTTTATTTTATTCCATTACTTATCCTGTTTATTCACATTTGTATTTATATAGATTTAAAATGACAATATGTATAACAAAGCATGAAAAATGTGTTTATTCTACATAAAGTTAAGGTGAACTCTTGACTCTGCTAGTTCAAAGGTCAGTACTAGTAGCCCTTTGTATGACACAGTATCATTGAAGTAGCTCTCAGTTTCAAAAAGGTTGGTGACCCCTGCTCTAGTGTTACATTTGGAATCAATTAAGTTGCTATATTATAATTGGATTTTGCATCCCATATGAGTGACACATTTTCCTTTAGAAAATGAATCACATGTTGCCAGATAGCATATTTTAGTACATGTATCTGGTTCCTATTCCTCATTTATGCATGCATATGCATACATTAGCAGCTTCACCACAGCATCCCTAAAGAACTTCTGTTATGGAGTTCCAAGATGAAGGGCATACCTGTAAAGACACAAATAAATCAATGTATGTCTGTGTGTAGCAAAATACATTGCTATTCATCAACTTTTAGTTTTTTCTAACAAGCCCCGTTCCTCAAAAAGTATTTTTTTTTTTTTTATTACTTTGCCAGAAAATCCATCACAAATGGTTCTTTGGCTATTGTACTTTGGATGAAGGTAAAAAAAACAGAAGAAATATGGTAGAAATAAATGAAATAATTATCTGGACCGTACATTTTTCATTGCATTTACGCCATAAACTCAGCTTTTGAATACAAGAATCTGAGGCAGAGATTCACAGGAAGACAATATTTTCAACCTGCAGTATAGAACCATGAACTGAACTGCAGCCGCAGCACTACAGGAGAACCAAGGGGAGAGAAGAAGTTGGCTGTACTGTATATCATCTAAACAAAATACAATGTATCATTTAAAAAAAAAATACAAACGCACCTAGAAAAAGAAGATTTTATAACTAGTAAATTTGGTTAACTCTTACACTCGCACTGAACAGCATTTGAAAGAGCATGATTCTAAAAAGCTTTCCTTCCTGTGCTAAATAGTCCAACTTCTTCAGCAGTTTGAATATATATATATATATATATATATATATATATATATATATATATATATATATTTTTTTTTTTTTTTTTTTTTTTTTTTGTAGATGTATTAAATGTCCCACAAAAGTGTAACAGCATAAGAGGCAATAGATGTACAGAGAAGGGGAAGGAATAGAAAGGCAAAAACACATTGGAGAACTCTGCTATAGAAAATGGTAATGGAATCCTACAATAGGGATAAGTGGAAGGGACGGTCACAAAATGAGGATTTTGTATTGATCCTGACACATAAAGGCCTTGCGGGACAAAAGGCGGGGGAGAAATATAACTTGTCACAAAAAAGAAGGAAATTAAAAACTCTTTCTCTCCCAGTTGTGAAAGGCGAGGTTTGTAGCCCTTGTCATAAATTCCCAGTAGGCATAACCCCATTTTCATATACAACTAATTTAATCAAGGTGACTTCTCCTTCATGCCTATCTGAGGATAAAGGTGTGAGTTTACTTCTCCCTTGTGCCCACAAGCCTCTATACCATGTGCTAATATTTTTGTCTGGGGTTTATCCACACATATAAGCTTAGTGTGGCACAATGAACTCTGTCATGGAGAGAGAGAGACTCTCCAGTATTCTTAACTTACAATTTATTTGCTTTGATGAATGCCTGGAAAATGTCATTTTGCAAGGTAACATGAATATTATTTGTAGATGTGTTTTGAGAAGTGAACTTAAATAATCTCTGACAGATCGACCACTGTGAAAGCCTAATCACCAATAGTCTTCCATTTTTCAGAGATCGTACAGTGGGAGTGACAGGTTAAGAAGTAAAATACAGACATCCCTATCGCCAGTGACAGTCACAAGCTGATTTTGGGGGATCCCAGGTCATTTCCAGGCAAAAAGGGAAATATTATCCCTCCTTGAGTTATGGGGGTGGCAAGAGGTCTCATTGCAGTGGGACTTACCCAGAAAACTTGCAAATTAAGTTGCATAGGAGGCCCCTTGGTCAAATAAATGTAACTCCTTTCGATGCAACAGAGCCTCGGCTTTACTCTGAGCTCCTCCCAGATGCAGGAACTCCACATTCTGTTTGTAAGCTGGAATGCACTCCATACTACTCCAGCATCTGCTGACAAAAATTCACAAAGAGTAAAGTTGAGGTTTCTTATACCTCCCTGTCAAAAACTACATCTTGACACGCCTGCTTTATTTTGTTTAGAATGTGGATACAGCTATTGCTGTGATTATACATGGGAAAAAGTAGTCCTTAAACCCAACAGTGGCACCATCCACCTCCACAGACCAGAATGAAACCCACATTGCTCCTACTGAATTTAATGATCGACAAACAGAAGGGGGCTCCCTTATATAGTTACAACATATTAAACATTTTTGTTGCATTTTTTTGCTATTTTTGTGCAATTTTAAATTTAGAACAAAGTAGTTACTGTTCCAAAAGCAGAGAGCACCCTTGACTATTCTCCAGTCCATCACAAGACAATATTGACAAAAAACTGGATAAACAACCAATTGCTGGCATATTTACCAATAATACAGGCTTTTGGATTCTGATAGGAAGCTCGAACACCTGGACACAACCCACAAATGCAAACTCAACACAGAAAGACTCTAACAAGAACTTCTTACCCAGAACCTTCTTCCTAGAAGTCAACAGTGAAAATCATTTCCCTAAAGCTTGACCCGTACTCTGAGACAGTTCATTGTTATAGACAAAGAACAACAACAAAAAATACCTTAATGGCCTTTTCCAAATTGACTGTCAATGCCATATTTAAAACATTCCATCCCCTCAGAATTTTTGTGATGTTAAAGATCCTGTTCACATTTTCAAATAAGCTTTGATGCACTCAGCCATGTGACAGAGAAGTGCAAGAGTAAAAGCAAAATCAGAGCATGCTGGAGTACTGGGGTTTGGGGTGTTATACAACCAGTTTGGTAAACAGCTGTTTCTCCCACATGGAAGGGTCTGTAACATGGGGGTGTGGGATGTTTGTGACAAGACATGCACACATTTGCATTTCATTACAACTTGAGCCAAGTGAAACTAATGCATGGGATTTGGACTTTGACTAGCCAATAACTGAAGCACTTTTACATAATAAGAATTCTCAATTGATTCACAGTTGCTTGTGTTCTGTATGGGAGCTAAACACCAAACAGAAAATTATGATTCATTAGCCTGACATTCCTGCCAAGGGCAAGACGTAACAGAATATTAACTTTTTATTTTACTTTACTGTTCATGTGGTCTTAATGTCAGATTAAAGGCAGCAAAATTGTTGATTATCCATTTGGCCTTTTGTTGATCTTATTGTTTTTAATGTATTTATTTATTTTGCAGAGAAATTATTGTTTAGTTAAGTTTGGCACAGAAATCTACTGCTTTTGTTTAGCTAATGGTATTTTACGATGTGATATACAGGACTGTCTCAGAAAATTAGAATATTGTGATAAAGTTCTTTATTTCCTGTAATGCAATTAAAAATCATGAAATGTCATACATTCTGGATTCATTACAAATCAACTGAAATATCGCAAGCCTTTTATTGTTTTAATATTGCTGATTATGGCGTACAGCTGAAGAAAACTCAAAAATCCTATCTCAAAATATTAGAATATTTCCTCAGACAAAGTAAAAAAAAAAAAAATTATAACAGCAAAACAAAATCAAACATTTGAAAATGTCCATTAATGCACTCAGTACTTGGTTGGGAATCCTTTTGCACAGATTACTGCATCAATGCGGCGTGGCATGGAGGCAATCAGTCTGTGGCATTGCTGAGGTGTTATGGATGCCCAGGATGCTTCAATAGCGGCCTTTAGCTCATTTGCATTGTTGGGTCTGGTGTCTTTCAGCTTCTTCTTCACAATACCCCACAAATTCTCTATGGGGTTCAGGTCAGGGGAATTGGCAGGCCAATCAAGGACAGTAATGTCATGGTCAGTACACCAGTTACTGGTGGTTTTGGCACTGAGGGCAGGTGCCAGATCATGCTGGAAAATGAAATCATCATCTCCATAGAGCTTTTCAGCAGATGGAAGCATGTAGTGCTCTAAAATCTCTTGGTACACAGCTGCATTTACTCTGGACTTGATGAAACACAGTGGACCAACACCAGCAGCTGACATGGCTCCCCAAACCATCGCTGACTGTGGGAACTTCACACTGGATTTCAAGCAACTTGGATTTTGCGCCTCTCCAGCCTTTCTCCAGACTCTGGCGCCTTGACTACCAAATGACATACAAAACTTGCTTTCGTCTGAAAAGAGGACTTTGGACCACTCTGCAACTGTCCAGTGCTTCTTTTCCATAGCCCAAGTCAGAAGCTTCTTCCGTTGTCTTGAGTTCAGAAGTGGCTTGACCATGGGAATACGGCTATTGTAGCCCATTTCCCGGACACGTCTGTGAACAGTGGCTTTTGATACCTGGACTCCTGCTTCAGTCCACTGTCTTTGAAGCTCCCCCAAATTCTGGAAGCGGCTCTTCTTCACAATGCTGTTAAGGCTGCGGTCACTTCTCTTGGTTGTGCAGCGTTTCCTGCCACATTTCCCCCTTCCAACACACTTTTTGTGAATGTGCTTTGAAACTGCACTCTGTGAACAGCCTGCTCTTTGAGAAATTTCTTTTTGTGTCTTACCCTCCTGATGGAGGGTGTCAATGATGGTCTTCTGGACAGCAGTCAGATCAGCAGTCTTCCCCATACTTGTGATTTAGTTTACTGAACCAAGCTGAGTGTTTTTCAAGGCTCAGGAAACCCTTGCAGGTGTTTCGAGTTAATTAGACGAGTCAAGTGATTAGTTGAATAGCCTACTAGTATACTTTTTCAGGATATTCTAATATTTTGAGATAGGATATTTGGGTTTCTTAAGCTGTAAGCCATGATCAGCGATATTAAAACAATAAAAGGCTTGCGATATTTCAGTTGATTTGTAATGAATCCAGAATGTATGGCATTTCATGATTTTTAATTGCATTACAGAAAATAAAGAACTTTATCACAATATTCTAATTTTCTGAGACAGTCCTGTAATGCCCCATTGTAGCCCAAAGAAAAAACCTGCTACCGAGATGTGAATTCCCACTAAAAATACTCACAAATGTCTAGATTGACTTCACATGTTTTTAAGAAAAGCGTGGATATTCTCTGGTGTCAAAAATCATACTTTTACAACAACAACAAAAAAGACACCTCTGTGCCCTTCCTGCTTCCTTTACCCTGGAGAAGTGATCACACATTGAATAGCTTATTTTGAAGGAAATGACTCTTGAAACAGAAACTTACTTCAACACTTTTAATCTAAACAAGCCAGAGAAATGGTTACAGATCAGCGCTGAGGTTCTTGTCAGGTATCAACTTGGGGAAAAAAGGGATGAGGAAGTGGGAGCCACGAATGATGGTTACATGAGTCTTTATAGAAGCCAAGCTCCTCCTCCACGCTCCTCCCATTGTTGTCAGTAGAACACGTGTCACCACTCGGGTATTATCTGCTAGATTTTGCAATAGCATGGAGTGTAAGACTGTCAAGGTATACATGCTGCCCCGAGATAACTGACTCACCCCTTTGTCGGCATCTATGTGTGTCACAGATGTGACATACATGGTGTCTGTATGAATCATGTTATTTTCCAAATAACTCCTTTGAAAAGCTCTAACAGGCTGTAGCTTTATGTAAAATCTAACACCGCCTAATTGCTCATTCGATGCCCTCTTCCCAGACAATATCACTTTTAGGGCCAAATGTAGCTACTGTGAAGAAAAAAAAATGGAGAGAAAAAATAAAGGTAAAAGCTGAAATAACAGGAAAAAAAATTGTGTTCTAGGAGAATGTAGCAGAGTGAGGGAATGTGGTGACTATGTTATCCAGCAGCCTAAGTCAATAGCAGCATAACTACAGATACAGTGCAGGCTATCTTAAGCCACTCTAACTATAAGCTTTATCAAGAAGGAACATATGGCACAATATAAAATAAAACAAGGATACAAAAAAACATATTCATCTTCAAATAAAACAGTATATGCCAAGCTTTGATCTTTGATTTTTACTTAATCCTGTTTGAGCCTGAAAAGAACTTTGCACCAGGCGCGATCACCATACGTAAACATTGGTGTGATGTCTGTCGGCCGGCAATACTGCTGAACTATCAGAACATGGTAACAACCAATGCAGTACTGTTATAGCCAGTAGACCATCCTGCAATAACTTGCAGTAAAGTGACAGCACTCTGTGGTCGCCCAATCTGTAGGGTTAGGGTAACCTCAACTCTTTCTTCTCACTCCTCCACTGGACATTGCTGACTTGCTCAGCTCCATCACAGATATATATATATATATATATATATATATATATATATATATATATATATATATATATATATATATATATATATATATGCTTCGTTCAGTGGTGAATAACTAAATCCATGGTGCTGCCATACAGAAAGAGGCATACAGTGGATTCCGAGAAGATGCCTCAGTCTTGTGTTGCGTGGAATTGTACCAACCAATTCACAGTGAAAAACAGATCTTCTAGCATTACATTTTACACCTATTGCACAACATCACCTATAACAGTCAGCTACCCAAGCATGTTCACTTTATGAACAACATCATCAACAACATCAAACATATTTATAAACACATCTGTGAGCTGCTCCATCTTAAGGACTCTATGGTTAACTATGAAAAAAATTGTTGCTCTTCAAATCCCCCCACAATTCAAGTTCCAAACATTGCACTATAAATACAGACATTGCACAATATGTCATGGAAGTAAATGGGTCTTAACATTCCACAGTCCCAACGTGGTCATTCAGCACATTGTCTTGATGGCCATGACAGACCTCATAAACAGAATCCCACTTTGAAGAGTTCTTATTTGATTCCAGAGATCCAGCTGTAGGTTTAAAGTGCATACTAGTATGGTTGAATACCCACTTCTCCTATGAAATAGTCTGGCATTTCCTCATATTCTACAAAGGGTTCTTATTCCATGGCTACTTGTTAACAACTGGAAAGTAGTGGCGTTTACAGTTCCAGCTTTGTCATTCGGCACACAGTGTTGACGGCAGCTATGACAGTCTACATAAACAGGATCCCAGTCTGAAGAGTTCTCACTTTATTCCAGAGATCAAACTGTAGGTTCAGATTCATTCTGGTATGGGTGAATATCCACTACTTCCACAAAATATTCCGGCATTTTTCGTATTCAATACAGCTTCTTCTTCAATCACTACAAGTAAACAACTGAAAATGAATTATATTCTTGGTTCTTCTGTGTTGTGTTGTAGCTCGGCTTGGGTTACTAAATGTCAGGCAGTTCCAGCCACCAAAATAAGCCCACTTTGGCAGCTGTTGTCAAAAATGCTAAAAACAAATTATTCAAGTTTGGAGTTGGATAAATCGGTCCCTTGAATGGTTTGTGGAAGTGTCTCATTAAATGATATTCCAGCTACGTCAATATTGGCAGATTTGATTTGATTTCTGCTTTAAAGTCACATTTCTCTGTATACACCACAGTAAAAGAGCAGCAGAAGATGAGAAATTATGTTCATGGATGATGCAACACTGATAAAAACTATTGCAGTGGGGACCATCATACCAGAATACTACTAAACCTTACTCCAAAGACTTCTACTACTGACTTCTTTCAGAAAACCATGTCAAATTATTTGCCTCATGGCATTATCTTCTTTCATTTTGACAGCGGACATCTCTTCATTATAATATATCACAGAATTGGAATTGATCAATTAAACATTGCGCTAGTGATCTTAAGAAGTCTCACTCATTTGCCTTTCTCTGTTAAATATCATAATGGTGAGCTGTAAACAGCAGGGACATGATGATGGACTGACATGGATTATCTTAAGTGTGCAAAAAAAGCACATTAAATCATAGGCATGCAAATCTTTAGTCTTTGTACTTCCTCTCAGGGGAAGACAGGGATGAGTGCAGGATTTTAAATTTTTCCAAGCTTCTACCACTCTGTTGCAGTTTCACCTCTGGGGACCTTATTAGTAGATGGGTCACTACACACTCCACCTCTAACAGAACAGACTCCTGTGTTCATGCCAGAACTTGTCTTGATTAATTATCAAGAGAGAGCATATCCAGCTGCCACAGGCGAGAGTAGAAAGAAAACATAACTACCTCTAACACTACTACAAATGTAGGCACCTGCTCCTTTTTTGAAAGTTGTTTTACATAAAGTGACCATAAGAATTTCACTCCACGCGTATTTGTTACTTAAATCAGTCTTTATCAGATAAACTTTCTCAGTGAAAATTCTCACATTTATGAATCTCAATGTCCTTATTTTACAATGGCAAATGCCATTTGCATGTGCCCATTAGTCTGAGATTGTCTGTTTCTCGTAAACCTATGTTTTAATTCTGAACATGAATGGCAGACGTTCTCTATCTATAGTTTGGAAACAATATCTGGCCTTGTGGGAGTAGATGAATAATCTTCCACCTTGCTAACACCAGGTGCTTGATGCCCTCAATTCAACTGCATGTATCCTCAGTTGGAGCGGCTATTTCATCATGACATACCTCTTGCTGCAGGCTGCACTTTCAGCCTCTTTCTGAATCCTCCAGCTAAATTTGCTTCTGCACTAAACTTTCTGCTCAACCTCTTTCTGACCAAAACCAAGTGAGTTAATCTCTGGAGACATCACTTGTAAATCAGCTCATTCGTGGCAAGAATATCCTTGCTGCCCTGACATGTCTTTCAGTTTCTCAAGCTGCATTTAGTGGGTAAATTATTTCTACCTGTGATAGATTTAGATGCAAATTAGTTTTCATATGTATAATCAAAAAGGTTTCTTATGATAGGAAATAAGGCAAATATTTTTCAAAAGATAATAAAACAGAGTAGGAGAATAAGTGTTGAAAAAAAAATAACTTTTTAAACTATTTGCATGTACTTTCAGTTACAAATGGCATGTCAAAAAAATTACCCATAAAAAAAAAATGATTGGGAGATCCAAACACTTCTGATAATCGCTGACCAGATTATCACATTCAAGAAAAGGACTCTGGCTGGACACATTAGTATTACTTCACGTCAGAGGAAGCATGTTGATAAAGATCAAAGATTACTTTATTCCAAAATCTGATAGGGTATGGATAAGTTTAGGGCTATCTGTAGGAATAATTAGAAAAATAATATAGTCCAATGAAAAATGCATCTGTATGACACAAATTTAAGTATGTATGCCCGTGAACCTCCCTGAAATAATTAATTGGACTTTGCTTCACGTTTCTTTTAAGGCTGCAATTGTCTTGTTTTCTTGCACACCTTTTTTTAACAGAATTTTGTTTTCATTAAAATTTCCAATGATATACTTGCATACACCCTTTTGTGAAGAGCCAGCGTCTTTAGCAGTTGCCTTTTGTGGCCTACCCTCCTTAATAGACATCAGTGACTGTCTGTTGAACAACTATCAAGTCAGCATACTTCTCTGGGATTGTTTAGGACAGAACTAAAATGTACTATCTTTATTTAAAAAGTGCTTTCATTGTATTGTTATGTAGTGTTCTAATTTTCTGAGAAACTAGATTTTGGCAATTGTAAGTATTGATTAGCTCTAAGCCATGGTCATAAAATTTAACAACAAAAATCAATGAGCTGCACCTTTATATTGCATCTTGAAGAACCACTTATTATTTAGAATTTCGTGGCAAATTGAATAGCAATGACTTGAACCTATCGATTTACATGAAATAACTTACTATAAAAAGGTAACATCTTTTAAATTATCTACATTTATTACAATGTTGGTACTCTGCCATGAGAGGAACAAAAAAGACTGAACTACAGACAGGGAACAAAAGAGGCTGATGAAAGTCTGAATCCCAGAATGCACAGACCCCTTTTTTCCCTTTTGTGTCCTGTCTGGCAATGTGGCAAAAATAACCGTTGTCTTAATGCCAAAAAGAGCCCAACAGATTTTACTTTCACAAGTGGAGCCTTACTGCTTTCGCCATAGTGCTCCGCTTGATTTATAAATGCAAGAATCTTTATTCGATTTTATGCTGGTACTATTTCATGTTCACTGGACACTGAAACAGGAAGGTAGTAGAGGGAAAAAAAGGAGAGAAACGGACAAGACAAAATGCCAAAAGGGAGAAAAGGTGAAAGAGAAAGAGGGAAAAGGAAGAGAACAATACAATATCCTCTGAGTCTGCTTCTTCACCTGCAAAGAGAGATATAAAAAGAACAGCAAAACCAGCCGATAAAGTAATACAGGTATAAACAACCAACACCTTGATACCATCACAGAAGAATATCAGTATTATTTAATACAAAATGTATAAAGTGACAGCTTAAGATAATAATAGGCGTTTTCTGTATAGAATTGCATTTGTTCATACCTGAATCCAAGTACCTGCAGGTGTTTATGAGAGTGCGCTTGTGTATGCAAGGTTTATCCATGTGAAAAATACTCAATAGTGGTTGCGAGGAGCCAAAGACCCGCACCCCAGAGCACTAAGGTAGATGCCAGGGGAACCAGAACCTCTCGTGACCGCACAAGGGATAGACGTGTTAGAAAATGGATGGATGGATGGTATCAAATTAAAATGTAAGGAGCATGCATCACGAGAAACCAGACGAAGAAATTGTGGATTCTTACAAAGCACATGTGATAGCAGCAACTACGTGTTGGTTCAGCTGGGGGCTCAACCGCTCTTGCTTTCATCGCACCAGTATGTGCCCTAAACCTTAATACTGCAATGTAATTGGCCCGAACTGTTCTTTGTTCGGACACAGGCGGCTGAAGCCAGAGTGGGATAAGATGGATTCTCGTGTGTTTGTGAACACACAAATACCATGAGAATTCATCTTGCAAGCAGGGTTAAGTTTTACTTATTTTTTTTACTTTTACTTAGTAGTTTTTTTGAAGGTTACTATCTTAGTTAAATACTTTGCTGACTGAAGTAATCTAACTGGAAGTTGAAGTACTTTATTAATATTTTTTGTTTGTTTTTGAAGAAAAGTTGTTTTTATGCTGTATGTGTTTAGTACTTGGTGTTTGAGAACGGCAGTGCACAATTTCACTCCTTCATATGTTGCTCTGTTATACTACATCTCACCAGCACTGTTCACTCAAAGTAAATCTAGGCAGCGCAGAAAATAAAATCCAAGCTGAACTGTAAAGAAAATAATAATAGTCATTTTGGACCATTTCCATGGCCCCACTCTGTGAGCGGCCAGGTGCTGATCAGAGCGCACCACTGATTGATGGGTGAGGCAGACACAGATGCCTTTATAGTTGGGCACTGGGAAGGTGGCAGTGTGCATCTTTGGTTGTGTGGCTGTGTTTTTGGGATCTGCTTATCTGAGATCCATTTTTCAACCAATTTAGTTGGTTTTTGAGCACAGCACCTGCTGTTTGTAGCGCTGTTACTCCGCTGGCGTTATCAGCTGCAGTCGGAGTCCTTTGCAAGGCACGGCTTCTGCTGGTTTCTGACCAGCCTTCTTGTTCTACCTCAGTTTTAGAAAAGCAACCCTGTTTATACGTTTCTTATTTTATGAGTGCATGCCTGAGGACTACAACAGTATAAATAAATGGCTCGTACTTGTATGGTACTTTATCAAGTCCGACGACCCCAAAGCGCTTGACACTACATTCAGTCATTTACCCATGCATGCACACATTCACACTGTGGTGGTGGGGAGCTACACTGTAGCGACAGCTGCCCTGGAGCAAACTGGAGAAAGCAAGGCTGCACAGTATCACATGCTTGTGCTAAATATTATTGCACAAAATGTAAATAATTTAATGTTGATAAAAATTGAACTCTGAAAGATGTACATGTCACTCAGTTCTTCTTTAGCAGGACCCCTACTCTGACATAAAACAAATGGAGCTCATTATAAAAATCTTAGATTCTTGTCTTTTTCATATAATTGGGCTGAATCAGTTGTATCTCAACTAAGTAATCCGATAGAAATTATTGCTGTAATTTTATTATTTTAGTAAACCATGTAACTTGTTTTGGTCAGACGTAATACAGGTATAGTCTCAGTGTGCACAAATGATGTTGCTCACAGAGGTCCAATGAATTCTTAGACACATTAAACATTAGGTGGAACATTGCTCACCACCAGACAGGTATTCATAAAACAACAATTAAGATAGACTGGGACGTTTTCGGCTATTATTTCCTGGTAGCAGTCAGGTGCCCCAACTTGGTAACCAAACATGTTGTTGCACAACAGCAGTAGTTTATTTTAAAATGCTTTCAAAGTATTTAATTTGGCATCCATTATTGCAATCAAGGCTGCTGCGTTAATCCTTGAGATGTCTCAAACAACCATATGTAGTCTACCTGTGCGAAACTGAATTGATTAAACAAATATTAGAATACATACTGTGATCACATGGTGCTGCAATCCACACGGCATGTCAAGACAAGAAGATAGACCTCAAACACTGTGCAATGAAGTCTGCAACTCTAGGGACTCCTACTAGATTTGGCTGTCTTGTTAAATTGAGCGGCCAGATGGAATGACGGCCATCTCGCCAGAACTTCATCAAGCAAACTGTTACAAAGTGGTGGTTATATTGAGGCGATTCTTGAGTAAAAGGCAATCGACAGCTCACTTGGCAGTTGACAGATGGGCATTTAAACAACTGTGAAAAAGGGTTTCTAGTTTGATGAGACAAAAATTAAATTACTTTGGAAGAAATGGGGGCCTCCATGTCTGTTCACAGCAATGCTTGTCGCCAGGCAATGGCTCCCTAAATAAACACAATACAAGATGAACACCCAGATGCAAATATTGGCAGTTAAAACTGGTAGTTTTAAAAGCTTAATAGGAAATTAATTAGCATAGTATTAAGTAAAAGTCACTTTGATTATTTAATTTTTATGATTTCAGCTAACACTGGTTTAAAAGGCCTGGTTTTCATTTGGTTTTGTCAGTAAAGAGATGTGTTTATCTACATGCAACACTATTTCTTACCGGTCCTGTATGTGCTTCCTACACCCCTCACTACAGTGTGACACTTGCCAACCCATTGGACATCAGACCAGCTGAACACCGTCACAAAGCATTATCATTCCAAAACATAACCATCCAGGATGACTTCAGGTCTATTTTTTAGGCAATAAATTGGAAGGGGTGAAATTACCAAATGACATGATGAAAGACAAGACGGTCTAAATGTAGGATTAAGAAAAGAAATTACATAGTACATGTTTGTAACTAGGATTTAGTGGATTGCCATAAACATACAATGACCAACTTGAAATCCAGAAGCATTTAGAGGAAACATAGTTGCACCTAGTGAGTCATTCACTAGCAGATATACCGTTTAGCAAGAGTTTTCTGAGGTAACTGTTTCATGTAGGATCAGAAGAACTTCCTTCAATATTGTTGAGAAATTATGTCTTATTTTTTCAGTCCATTAAGGTTTGTAGGGTATTTATACAAAGTATTTTACACAGGAAGAACATCTAACTTGACTTCAACAAGGCCTGATCTATAGTATGATCTTTCTCAGCTTTACAGTACCTTGCAAACACGTTTAGTAAAAAAAATATATATATTTTATTGGGATTTTAAGTGACAGACCAACACAAAATACTGCATGACTGTAAAACTGAAGGAAACCATAAATCATAAATAGCTTCTAAACAGTGTGACAGGGCATTTGTATTCAGCCAATACAAATACTGTATAGAGGAACGTTTAGCAGCAGCTCCCGGGCTATTTATATATAGGCTATATATTTCTTTTTTTCTTTTTTTTTTTAGAGATTCTCAGTATAATTTAGACTTGGCTTTGACTCAGCTTAGTTCTGGCTGTATGTTTTGGGTTGTGAAAAAATAATATCTGCCCCAGTTTGAAGTTTTTTGCACCCTCTAACAGTTTTGTCTGCTACTTAGCTAGATTTGTCTTCTCAACTTTGTCAACTTTGCCACCATCCCTGTCCTGTTGAAGAAGACTAGCCGCACAGCAAGATGCTGCAACCACCATGTTTCATCAGATGAGATGGTGTGCAGTGTATTTCTTCAAATATTGTTACTGTGTCAACCACAGCAACTTTTTCCAAATGCTTGCTCTTGTCCGCTAACATGATGTTACAAGACTTTCTTTCAAAATACCCTTTTGATTTGCCACATTGTAAATAATTGTGTGTAGTTGTAAATAATTGTGTGCGTCCCAAAATGTGTGGCGCACACAATTATTAGTGGTATTTTTAACAGAATCCTCAACCTGTGGACCTCTGCAATTCGTTTTGAATTACGTGCTTATATAGATATAGATTACTTGCTGTTATAATAAATTCAGTTTAAAGTTTCTAGTTGAATTGTGAGAAAATGTGAACATTTGAATGGACCTGAATACTTTTGCTTATAGATAAAAGATTCAACTCTTTAATAAGGCACCTCAATCGCTACAGCGAAGCAAATATTTTATTTCTCTCAAATCATAATTACCCTTACAAACACTTGAATACTCCAAAAGACCAATGTCTTAATTTTGCTTGGTTTTATAGAGGTGCATACATTTGTTTATAATCTAATCACCAAATGTACACACCTCTGGTAACTACTAATCTATTTGATTTGTAGGGCTTGGCTTGCATATAAACGCTTAAATAATATGGTCACAGTCAGGGTATATTTAGTTCTTCTTACAGTGCTTTTGCATTTTAGTGAGACATGACAATATTCTGCAATTAGTCAAAGGCCTTTGTTTACTGATTTACATATTTGATGACCTATATAATTTGTCATTCTAAAGTTAGAATAAAAAACAGTGACTAATTCTACCATTAGTCATGTATATAAAATATACTGCACATATAAATAAAATGCACAATAAAATACATTATGTGGTGAGATTGCTTGCTTCTATTTGCTCTCTGTTCACATTCTTAGACCCTGACCCAAGCCATTATATTTGCCTCTGGAGGACTGTTCACCAAGATGGAGGTCAGCTCATTCTAAAATAGACCTGAATTATATTGGCCGCTCTTATACATGACATGACACAGAACCATCTCTTTCTGTTAAACTGGTGAAAGGGTCCTTCCTGGACATGCAATGCCTTCCTGTGTAATGTATTAGTAATTGAAAAATATATTTTGAAAAGCATGCATAGTAAATTTGTCATAAGAAGCGCGATTCTCTTACTTTAAATTATAAAAACAATAAGCACAGGTGAACGATAAGTATTCAAGTATAGGAGCAAAAACTGTAAAGTTGTGTTTATGGAGATTCTCATTTCATCCAACACTGCTAGCACACCAGCCATAAAGCAATGATTAGTAGCTTTCACAAATGTCTATTTTACCTGTAATCACTCCATGATATTCTATCTTACCTACCTAAATTTCAACATTGCCTTTTTTTTCTGCAGGCTCAATTAACAAATTACATTCTGCACCATCGGATCAGATCAATGATCTTTTGACCCATATTCTTCACTCCAAGTAGACCCTACTGTTTCCGAATTACTATTATTATCTCTTGCCTGTTATATGAAGTGATATAAGCTTATCTAGTGAAGCCATAAGCAGTCTATCATTAGAATAAGTATGCTTCATTTACAATATTCTATTTTTACTGATATTATGCTTAAATATTATTGTGTTTTGTTTGTTTTGCTTACTTTTTGGTCTCATTGCAACAAATTACAAACTGTAATAGAGAATTGCATCCTTGCAATTGCATTTATTTCTTCAATACATGGCAAGGGCAGTTTATTTGTATAGCACCTTTTGAAACTGAGAGCGACTTCATCTGTGTTGTGTCATACGAAGGGCTACCACTACTGACCTTTGAATGTGAAGAGTCAGAGTTCACCATGACTTTATGTATAATAAACACATTTTTCATGCTTTTTTATAGATATTGTAGTTTTTTAAATTGACGTATATAAACGCAAGTGTGATTAAGAAGGAAGCGTAATGGAATAAAATAAAGTTTTAGATGCAGCTCACTGGAGGATTGTGCTTTTTTAGAACAGGCTCATGGACATGTCATGGGGTCCTCTGGGGCCACTTGATGCCCCCGGGCACTTAGTTGGTGACCCCTGGTATAGCACATTTCAGTAATGGCAATTCCCAGTGTTGTACGTGAACAGGACATAAGGAAAGAAAACACATTGATTAATGTACATTGCAGTGCAATCATAGTGGCAGGTCAAGATAAATAAGTAGTTTTAAATAATCAGTAGTTTTTATTTTGTTCTGATCTCCCCTAGTGTCTCTGTTCTGTTCACCTAGCCCTCTTAGTTCTTGTTCTTGTTTTCCTGTTTAGCCGCCGCCAGAGCCCTCCGGCGTTCCTAAGTCGCCGGCTGAGCCCTCTGGCGCGCCCGGCCTGTCGCTGCCCAGTGCATGCAGGTCGCCGCCAGAGCCCTCCGGCGCTCCCATGTCGCCGGCTGAGCCCTCTGGTGCGCCAGACTGTCGCTGCCCTGCGCACGCAGGTCACCGCCAGAGCCCTCCGGTGCTTAGAAGTCGCTGTCTGTGCCCTCTGGCGCGCCTGGCCTGTCGCTGCCCAGCGCACGCAGGTCGCCGCCAGAGCCCTCCAGTGCTTATAGTCGCTGTCTGTGCCCTCTAGCGCGCCTGGCCTGTTGCCGCCTAGCTCACCCTCTAGTTCCTGGTGTTTGCATTTTTCTTGGTTCCCCGGCGTGTTTAGACCCCCTCTGTTCTCGGCTCCCCGGCGTGTTTAGACGCCCTCTGTTCTCGGTTCCCCGGCGTGTTTAGACGCCCTCTGTTCTCGGTACCCCGGCGTGTTTAGACGCCCTCTGTTCTCGGTTCCCCGGCGTGTTTAGACGCCCTCTGTTCTCGGTTCCCCGGCGTGTTTAGACGCCCTCTGTTCTCGGTTCCCCGGTGTGTTTAGACGCCCTCAGTTCCCTGGTGTTTAGATTCCTGGCGTTTTAGAAGTTCCTGTTTCCCTTGTGCTCCGGCGTTTCCCTTGCGCCCCGGCGATCTCTTTCCTCGTGCCCCGGCGTTTCCCCACGCCCCGGCGTTCTCTTCCCCAAGCCCCGGCGTTTCCCTCACGCCCCGGCGGGTATCCCCTGGCGTTTCTGTACGCCAGTCATGCTCCAGCGTTTGTTGTTGAGCCCTGGTGTTTTAAGTACGCCTGATCTTCCCTCTGGCGTTGTCGTACGCCTGTTCTTCCCTCTGGCGTTGTCGTACGCCTGTTCTTCCCTCTGGCGTTGTCGTACGCCTGTTCTTCCCTCTGGCGTTGTCGTGCGCCCGTTCCTTCCCTTTGGCGCTGTCATGCGCCCGTTCCTTCCCTTTGGCGCTGTCGTGCGCATGTTCCTTCCCTCTGGCGCTGTCATGCGCCCGTTCCTTCCCTCTGGCGCTGTCGTGCGCCCGTTCCTTCCCTCTGGCGCTGTCGTGCGCCCGTTCTTTCCCTCTGGCGCTGTCGTGCGTCCGTTCTTCCCCCCTGGCGTTGGTGCATGCCTGTCGTGTCTCCCTAGTGTTCTCTGGCCCCTTGGGTTCCCTAGTGTTCTCTGGCCCCTTTGGTTCCCTAGTGTTCTCTGGCCCCTTTGGTTCCCTAGTGTTCTCTGGCCCCTTTGGTTCCCTAGTGTTCTCTGGCCCCTTTGGTTCCCTAGTGTTCTCTGGCCCCTTTGGTTCCCTGTGTTCTTGACCTTTTGGTTTTCCGTTTTCTCTAGTGTCGTTGGTTCCCCAGTGTTTCTCCTAGGTTTTTGGTTCCCTGTGTTCTGTTTTTTGTTTGATCAGGTTCAGGTTCTGTTCTCCAGTGCACGGCTCAAAGGTTCTGCTCTCAAGTCCATGGCTCAGAGGTTCTGCTCTCAAGTCCACGGCTCAGAGGTTCTGCTCTCAAGTCCACGGCTCAGAGGTTCTGCTCTCAAGTCCACGGCTCAGAGGTTCTGCTCTCAAGTCCACGGCTCAGATGTTCTGCTCTCAAGTCCACGGCTCAGATGTTCTGCTCTCAAGTCCACGGCTCAGATGTTCTGCTCTCCAGTGCACGGCTCAGACATTCTGCTCTCCAGTGCACGGCTGGGTAATACTCTCCAGTGCACGGCAAATACTCTGGGTTCCATCATCATCCATCTTCCACTCTATTCAATAAACTCACTCCTTAGAACTAGCTGTGTGTGTGCGTGCTGTGTCCGGGTTCATCCTCGAAAAATATCATAACAGATTTCTCTTTAGTACAGTTGCCAAACTTACTCAGAGCTGCAGCTCTGTTGATCCATCCATTCCCTTAGCTCTTAGTAGTAGTGATTTTATGGGATTCTTCATAAATAAAAGTGATGCCATTAAAAATAAAATAACTGGCATCCTCCCAAACATGATTACCTCATCCCCAGTAAGTAAGGCAGCATTGGATGAATCTTTAGAACCTGCACAGTGTCTGAACTGTTTAAAAGCAGTAGAGCTTTCTGAGCTATCTAAAATCTTAGCTTCATCTAAACCTTCTACCTGTATGTTAGACCCAATCCCAACCAAGTTGTTTAAGGAGGTATTCCCTTTGATCAGTGGTCCTATTTTAGACATGATTAATCCATCCTTAGTAAATGGATATGTACCACAGGTTTTTAAAGTAGCTGTTATTAAACCTTTACTTAAGAAACCTTCTCTTGATCAAGATAAGCTAGTAAACTACAGACCTAGATCTAATCTTCTTTTCTTATCTAAAATTCTTGAGAAAGTAGTTGCTAATCAACTTTGTGAACATTTACAAAGCAATGACCTACTTGAGGAGTTTCAGTCAGGCTTCAGAGCTCATCATAGCACTGAAACAGCTGTGGTGAAGGTCACTAATGATATTCTCATGGCCTCAGATAATGGACTTGTGTCTGTACTTGTCCTGTTAGATCTCAGTGCTGCATTTGATACAGTTGATCACAATATTCTCCTACAAAGACTTGAACATACTGTAGGGATTAAGGGGAAAGCATTAGGCTGGTTTAAATCTTATCTGTCTGACAGATTCCAGTTTGTTCATGTTAATAATAAATCTTCCTCAAACTCTAGGGTCACCTGTGGAGTACCACAGGATTCAGTCCTTGGACCAATTCTCTTTACTATATATATGCTTCCGATCGGCAAAATTATCAGACAGCATGGGATTAATTTCCACTGTTATGCTGATGACACTTAGCTATATTTATCCATAAATCCTGATGAATCCAATCAATTACTTCGACTGCAGTCATGTCTTGATGACATCAAAAGCTGGATGACTTTAAATTTCCTGTATCTAAATTCTGACAAGACCGAAGTTGTAATCTTTGGGTCAGAGTCCTCAAAAAATAAACTTCTTAACCAATCGCTTAATCTGGGTGGCATTAACTTGGCCTCTGGTAATAAAGTAAAAAATCTTGGTGTTATTTTTGACCAAGACATATCATTTAAATCCCATATTAAACAGGTTTCCAGAGTTTCCTTTTTTCACCTCCGGAATATCGCCAAAATTAGAAACATTCCGTCCAGGAGTGATGCTGAAAAACTAGTACATGCATTTGTTACTTCAAGGCTGGACTATTGTAATTCTTTACTATCAGGAATTCCACAAAATACAGTTCAAAGTCTTCAGCTGATCCAAAATGCTGCAGCAAGAGTTCTGATGAAAATCAACAAGAGGGATCATATTTCTCCTATTTTAGCTTCTCTTCATTGGCTTCTTGTTAAATCAAGAATAGAATTTAAAATTCTTCTTCTAACGTATAAAGCCCTTAATAATCAAGCTCCATCATATATCAGAGCTCTGATTACCCCGTTTGTTCCTAACAGAGCACTTCGCTCTCAGACTGCAGGTCTGCTGGTGGTTCCTAGAGTCTCTAAAAGTAGAATGGGAGGCAGATCCTTTAGTTATCAGGCTCCTCTCCTGTGGAACCAACTCCCAGTTTTGGTCCGTGAAGCAGACACCCTGTCTACTTTTAAGACTAATCTTAAAACCTTCCTTTTTGACAAAGCTTATACCTAGAGTGGCTCATGTTACTCTGAGCTACCTATATAGGCTTAGGCTACTGGAGGACATCAGGATCTAATTTTCTCACTCTATAGAGTTCTACTGTTCTTCAATTATGCATTACGTGTTGTCATTTCTGCTTTAACTTTCTGTTCTCTCTCTTTTATCTTCATAGTAGGTACACCTGGTCTGGCGTTCTGTTAACTGTGACATCATCTAGGGAAGACAGATCACCCGCTATTACCATCTAATGTAGAACAGATTACTGGATCAATGTGTGCTTCTGTGCTTGTTTGTCTCTCTTGTTGTGTCTCTGCTCTGTCTTCTGTAACCCCCAGTCGGTCGAGGCAGATGACCGTTCATACTGAGCCCGGTTCTGCCGGAGGTTTTCCTTCCCGTTAATGGGGAGTTTTTCTTCCCACTGTCGCTTCAAGCTTGCTCAGTATGAGGGATTGCAGCAAAGCCATGTACAATGCAGACGACTCTCCCTGTAGCTCTACGCTTCCCCAGGAGTGAAATGCTGCTTGTCGGGACTTTGATGCAATCAACTGGTTTTCTTATATAGGAACATTTTTGACCAATCTGTATAATCTGACCCAATCTGTATAATATCATTGAACTTGACTTTGTAAAGTGCTTTGAGATGACATGTTTCATGAATTGGCGCTATATAAATAAAATTGAATTGAATTGAATTTGTAGCGAGTTTGGCGGGAATTTTTATGAAAATATCCGTGTTAGTCGGAGCTGTATGCCAGCCGCTGCCGGAAGTCAAGGTGTGAAAGCACAAGGCGCTCGAAGGACTTCAGGTCTAAAGTCATTAAGTCCGGTGGTCCTTGGTGTCTTGGGAACACAGATGATAGTGGAGGATTTGAAGCAGGCTGGCACGTGACATGTCGCCAGTGAGGTGTTAAAAATGTCTGTGAACACTGGCGACAGCTGATCAGCACAGTGCTTTAAAGTGGATGGAGAGACAAAGTCTGGTCCAGCAGCTTTCCGGGGGTTCTGGCTTTTGAAGAGTTTAACATCTCTCTCGTGTATGGAAAGAGTTGTCACTGAGGTGGAAGAGGAGGTGATCTGTTGTGAGGTGTCGTGGGGGGTGGTTGCAGGACTGTCCCTTTGTCTGTCGAAACGACAGTAGAAGTTGTCAGTTGTGTCAGTCGTTCATGGAGTGGGGGGCTTTAGGCTTGTAATTTGTGATCTGCCTAAGCCCTTTCCAGACAGACGCAGAGTCATTTGCTGAAAACTGGTTTTGCAGCTTCTGGGTCAATCATGGAAAGTATGAACATGACAGATATATAGATTTTCAGAGTGCTGTTCTCGCCCTCAACCAGAATCTTACCCTGGCCTTTGAGTCATATTGCTATATACGCATGACCAAAATAACAATCCTTTCCCTCATATTCAGAAATTACGCATGCATGTACAAAAACATTTCCTTTTCACCAAACGTGTTTTGTTTAGCAGGGTCTTTAACATATAATGGAGATGTTTACTTGAAGCTAGCAACACACTTCTCCAAAAACATCAACTGCAAAATCCTACTGTTTGATCTTTTCCCTTTTACAGATGAATAAATCTTGGATTTGAATATTTAATACACTGTCAGGACTCCAGCGCTTTATCATCCATTAAGGAAATTTAGGTCTACTAAATGATGAATGAGTAGGCTATGGATGGAGTAAAATGTAACAACTAACTTAGTTTTGTTCCCTTTGTTCAGACTTAGACCTTTTCACTTTGGCTGTACTTTTAAAAGATAAATGCTACCTACCACACATTAGAACCTGCATTAGATAAAAACAAACTTATCCTTTTTTCTTATTTCTTTTTTTGCCCACCATAAGACAAAAGCAATCTACAATTCAGCTTCGACTTAACTAAATTCCTTCAGCTGTTTTTGGATATTGGAAAAAGGTTGTGTGCCTGAGTGCTTTTGTGAAAGAAAAAAAAGTAGAAATCCATTTTTTCCCAAACAGTGAATTCTTTTATAATTATAAATAAAGATTGGATCAACACACCTTGGTTCTCTCTAAATTAACAGTCTTTGAATATTTAAGAATTGATGACAGCCAATATTGACATAAAATATTGGTAGTTTACTAATTCTTAATTTTGAAAGTTCAATATTGTCCATCCATGATTTATTCACGTTTTGCAGTCTTCTTCAACCCAGAAAAACATATAATGCCTTCTTTTAAGATACTTACCGAAATGCTGTATGTCTTTTTAACCAAAACTACTTTACTCCAGATTTACCAAAAGGAATTTTGCTTATTAATAACGCATACCCTTAATCCTATTCTAAATGCAAATGATAAGGCCAAACCATTGGGTTTCTTCCAGGAGATAAAAACAAGAAAGAACCAAACAGAACAATTTCACATAGACACAACCGTATTTCAATGGTAACAATCTCCTCCTAATTTCCGGTGGCTATCATGAATATTTACGTATCAAGGGAGGATTCAAACATAGGACCATGTTTATGTGAGGTACTGGTTCAAAAAAGTGTACAACCATATAGCCATTAGTTTGATTTTAATTACCAAAGCTACTTGTCTTCTCACTTCACTAAAATAACAATGATTAAAATGTACTTGTTCAACTTGTTCTCGCTTGAAGAGATTGTTCAGATATATCTTATTCAATATTATACACACTATTATATAGTCCACAAGAACCGAGATTTTTGTTCTCGCTCCCGCAGCGCATAACGTCATTATGTTCTTACAGCCCTGTCTCGGATAGTCTCACTGATGTGATTGGACAGCATTTGCATGGCCGTGTTTAGGATGGAACAGTGGAAAATTCTCATGCATCAGTTGAACTTAACGCTGTAGCAATGATTTAAGTGGTTGAACATGCCATTTTGTGGCAACATGGATCAGTCCAGATACCTCAAATTTAAGCTTATTAGAACATGCAGCAGCCAAAGACTTAATGAAACACGTTAAAGTAAATGTTGTACCTTAGCAAATACTAAAACTGACACATTTATAATATTCACTGACACATTTATTATATTTATTAAAGTATTTGGTTAAATGGCTTCTCATCATTCCGGTTTTACTGATGGAGTAAGACATGGTGGAGGGAGCTCCTGCAAATTATCTTTTTTACAAGGTGCATTTGGGCATTTTCATGTACTTTGCCTGTCCTCTAAATCTTACGACTCTACTACAGCCTAAGATGCTTCCAAAGCCCAAAAATACGAATAATTCGACAACTACAGTGGCAAGGCCTGGCCCTCTGCCTGCTAAGACCGATCCACCATGGGACTCGGCTACTGGGCGACTGCCTTCGGAAGAATGTTCCACAGCCCGGAACGTATATTCCCCGGACTTTAAAGCCGAACTTCTTGTTGCACATCGGGCAGAGATGCTGGACATTTTCAAGACTGAATTGGAGACGGCGTTGACTAACAATCTGACTCAGATTAAATCAGAGCTTCACGGCGTGAAGACCGAGCTAAGTGCTAGCATTGCGGCTATCAGGTTGGAGGTGGATGCACTTAGGGCGACTGTTGCAGACATGGAGGGACCGCTGTCTTCATGCACTGATGATGTGGTCTCACTCAAGAGCAATTTGGACCAGCTTTCAGCGCAGGCCTGCTCTTGACCGTAAATGCGAGGACTTGGAAACAAGATCTCGGCGTAACAATATTAGAATCATAGGACTACCGGAGGAGCGTAACCTAGTCACCGCAGACACGATTTCCACTCTGCTCAGAGACCCCTTCAGCCTGGAGAAGAAGCCGGTTGTAGACCGGGCGCACCGATCTCTACAAGCAAAGCCGAAGCCCGGTGAGCGGCCCCGTCCCATAATAGCTCGTTTACATTATTATGCAGACTGTGCCGATATTCTACGACGTGCCAGAGCCCAGCAGCGAGTCAAGGTGGGGTATTCCACAATTTCCATTTTCCCTGATTTTACCGCTCAAACTGCAAAAGCCCGTGCAGCCTTCAACGACGTCAGACGCCAGCTAGAATTAATTGCTATTTTAGGCACATTTTTGATAGTTCTCTATCGCTTTTTCGGTGTGATTCTTTTCCCGTTACTATAGGCCGTCTCGAATATTGGCATTTTTTCTCGTCTAATATACCTCCTAAAGTCAAATCGTCTGCTCAGCAACAGAGGCCTGCTTCTCATGCTACATCCCCGCCTCGTGATGACTCTCCCTCCAGCCCGGATGATTTCGCTGGAGGCACTCCTTCTTCTGCCTTTAAGACCGAGCTGCTATCGGCACTCCGGGTTGAAATGGCACTTATTTTCAAAACCGAACTCCAAGCAGCTCTTACGGAAAATTTGTCGAGTATAAAGGCTGAGCTTCTGACTGTGAAGTCGGAATTAACTAGCAACATTACAACCATTCAACGGGATGTACGCGGCTTGAAAGACACCGTGGGCGAATTGGAGACATCATGCTCTACATGCACCGAAGACATCACTACCCTACAGGCTAAGGTGGAGCAGCTGTCTGCGGACGTGAAAAGGCTAGACAATAAATGCGATGACCTGGAGGCAAGATCTCGCCGTAACAACTTGCGGTTGATAGGCATTCCAGAGGATTTCTCCATCTCATCAACAACCATTTCAAATTTGCTTAAGGAGGCGTTTAAGTTGGAGAAGGAGCCCTTGGTAGACCGTGCCCATCGTACTCTCCAACCGAGAGCGAAACCTGAAGAGCGACCTCGTCCTATTGTTGTTCGTCTGCACTATCATTCGGACTGTGTGGACATATTGGGTCGAGCTAGGTCTCAGCAGAGGATCATGCTTGGAGACACACGCTTCTCCGTTTTCCCTGACCACACGCCGAAGACGGCCCGGGCCCGCGCCTCCTTCAATGATGTCCGTCGTCAGCTTCGAATGATCCCGGGGATCCGGTTCGGACTGTTATATCCAGCTCGACTCCGGGTCACACATAATGGTACGGAGAAAGTATTTAATTCACCAGAAGAGGCCGGCGCCTTCATCCGGTCGCTCAAGACACGTGAGAGCATTGCAAAAGCACATAACTCTGGATAACCTGTTACCTTTACTGACTGTTATTTCTCTCTTTGCTTCACTGAGGTTAGGTTTTCCTCTTGTCATTAACATTTTCTAGTTTGTTATTTTCTGGACTCAACCAGATGTGCCAAAGTGTTAAATGTTGCTAAGTTTGCGGGAGCTCAAGCTCAAACTGCAGCTCATTTGTTACTACGTTGCTAAAAACCGTAAGCATCCATTCTAGAGATTTGACTCCTTGTGGAGTCTGCACTGGGTTCTCCATCGTTTGGGGATGGGGTCGTTGTAAGTGCAACGGGAAGAGGGGTGGTGGGCGGGTGGTTATTCACTTTGTTAGGATTATTGTTTTTCCCACGGTAATTTTTATTTATTCACTTTTTTTTTTCTCTTTCTCTTTTGCTCCCCAGTTTTTTTTTTTCTTTTTTTTTTTTCGTTCTTTCTTGCTGGTGGTGTGGGGCGGTCCTCCCTATTCAGATCTCTTATTTCTGCTTCTACAATAGACCCGAAACATGTCTACTAATGACAATACTGTGAATGTCCCACAAATGGGCTCTTCTGTGAGACTTTTGAGCTGGAATATTAGGGGTATGGGCAGCCCAATTAAGAGATCAAGGATTTTTGCACACTTGAAACGTCTTAAACCTGACCTCGTGTTTTTACAGGAAACCCATATGCGCACTAAAGATCAGATCAGGCTAAAATGTCTTTGGGTTTCTGATGTATTTCATTCACAATTCAACTCTAAAGCCAGGGGGGTTGCCATCTTAGTTGGTAAATCAATTCAGTTTTCTGTTTCTAAAATTATGTCAGATAAAAATGGCAGATACTTAATTGTCGCTGGTACCTTATTTCATGTCCCAATTCTCCTAGTGAATATTTATGCCCCTAACTTTGATGATCCAAATTTTATGAATAAGCTATTTGAATGTCTTCCCTCTTTAGATAATAATCTCCTTATACTAGGCGGAGATATGAACTGCGTCATCGATCCCAAGTTGGATCGCTCTGACCCTCGCAGCTTGGTCCCCTCATTAATGTCTAGATCACTCTCTGACTTCATGTCAAAAAATGGTTGCATCGATCCCTGGAGATTTTACAATCCCCAAGACAAGAAATTTTCTTTCTTTTCCCACTTGCATCAATCTTTCTCTCGTATAGACTACTTTTTTCTCAACACTAAGCTGATTCCAAATGTTCTATCTGTTAATTATCACCCTATTGTCATTTCTGATCATGCCCCTCTTTCTTTAGATCTTAAGTTTGCTTGTCAACATCGCTATATCACACCTTGGAGATTTAATCCTCTACTTCTTTCAGATGAAAAGTTTAACACATTTATCGCAGCCCAAATTGATGATTTTGTTACAATAAATCAGAATGACAGCGATCCAATTTCATATTCTTTACTTTGGGAATCACTAAAAGCATTCTTACGAGGACAAATTATCTCATACTCCGCCCATTTGAATAAGACGCGCAAGGCAAAACTGTTAGAACTTAGTGCTAATATTACTATTCTGGATCAGCAAATTGCTGTTTCTCCCTCACCAACTTTACTTAAACAGCGGGTAGAATTACAGACTGAATTTGATCTTATCACCACCAATGATGCAGAGCGACTTCTCCTACGGTCTCGCTCTATTTATTATGAACATGGTGATAAGTCTAGCCGACTTCTCGCTCATCAGCTTCGTCGTTGGGCAGCTTCACATCTGATCCCCCAGATAATGGACTCGTCAGGTACTTTGCATCAGGATCCCACTACCATTAATTCGGTTTTTGAGGCATTTTACTCCTTGTTATTTAAATCTGAATCCCCAACTGATTCAACTGAAATGATTCAGTTTCTTGACAGTCTCGAGTTCCCTGTGATAAACCCGAATGTTGCTAAAGAACTTCATTCGCTTTTAACCATGGAGGAGATTGTGGCTGCCATGAAAAGCATGCAAAGCAACAAAGCTCCCAGTCCAGATGGATTTCCTGTTGAATTTTTCAAAAAATTCCAGGACAAGTTATCCCCATTATTGCTTGCTGTATATAAGGAGTCATTACATCAGGGCAGTCTCCCCAATACTTTAACTCAAGCCTCGATTACTCTCCTCTTGAAGAAAGATAAGGATCCAAATCTTTGCAGCTCATACAGACCTCTCTCCTTAATAAATGTTGATGCTAAGATTCTCGCTAAGGTTTTGGCACGTCGTCTAGAAAGTGTAGTACCTACTATTGTTTCACATGAGCAAACAGGATTTGTTAAGGGGAGGCAATTATTTTTTTAATATCCGTACACTCTTGAATATTATTTACTCTAAGACCACCACTGAAATTCCTGAGGTCGTGATCTCTGTCGACGCTGAGAAAGCGTTTGACAGAGTTGAATGGGATTACTTATTTACAGTTTTAGGAAAGTTCGGACTGGGTGATGCATTCATCTCTTGGATACATCTCTTTTATATTTCTCCTCATGCTAGTGTCTCCTCCAATGGCATTCAATCCAGTTTTTTAAACTTTTCCGCGGCACTAGACAGGGATGCCCGTTATCTCACCTACTGTTTGCACTGGCTATCGAGCCTTTGTCAATCTTTCTTAGGTCCTCCAATACTTTTACTGGAATCCACCGATTAGGCACCGAATTCAAACTATCGCTTTATGCTGACGATTTATTGCTTTATGTCTCAAATCCCACTCTTTCTATACCGTCAATCCTGTCTGCTTTCCAGAGATTTGGTTATTTTTCTGGTTACAGAGTAAATATCGCTAAAAGTGAATGCTATCCTATTAATGCTCTTGCTTTAAAGCTTTCACACTCGGACATTCCTTTCAAGTGGAGCTCTTCTGGTTTCAAGTATCTGGGCATCAATGTAACAAGATCATTAAGCTCTCTTTTCACTGCTAATTTTCTGCCTTTAATTTCTAAAATCAAATTGGACCTCCAAAGATGGAATAGTTTACCACTCTCACTTATAGGTAGAATCAATGCAATTAAAATGAATGTTTTACCAAAATTCCTTTTCTTGTTCAATTGTCTCCCACTTTTTCTCCCAAAGCATTTTTTTAAGATGCTTGATCAAGTTATTACTGGCTTTCTATGGCGTGGAAATCAACCTAGAATCCGCAAATCCACACTTCACAGATGCAAATTTGGTGGCGGATTGTCACTTCCAAATTTCCAGCTGTACTATTGGGCAGCCCACATCCATAAAATTTCATTTTGGTTTCGATCTGTAGACTTCCCATGGTGCAACTTGGAGGCACAATCGTGCTCCCCATCCTCACTGATTGCTCTTCTCACTTCCCCTATTACATCCAATCTCTCTATGGAGCCAGATGGGTCTCGAAATCCACAAATGCACAAAAAAATCCACACACACACAGGACAAGATCCACGCATGCACAGGCCGATTCATACGTGCACAAAAAAATCCACATGTGCACAAAAAAATCCACACGTGCACAAAAAAATCCACCCGTGCACAAAAAAATCCACACGTGCACAAAAAAATCCACACATGAACAGGCCCGATTCATGCGTGCACAAAAAAATCCACCCGTGCACAAAAAAATCCACCCGTGCACAAAAAAATCCACACACACACAGAACAAGACCCACACATCCACAGCTCTAGGCTTTAAACCTCACAGCATTTGTGTGTGGATTTTTGAGAGTGTCCTGCCGTCTCGGGATTCGCACAAGCATTTTTTTAAACAGAGAGTGGTTTGCAACCAATCAGAAGCCTCCCTTGTATAAGCCAATCACTGGAAAGTACTCCACGTGGGGTGAATCACATTCAACCTGTTCAGGAAGCGCGTACTATGAGCACAATGTGCTCTCAGGCTTCAGCGGGCAGCAGCCGCTTGTCTCCCTCTCTCTCCGCAGGTGTTTGTTCATGAGCGGAGGCGCCCAGCTGCAGGGGTCCGCCTCCACCCCTCCGGCCTCAGAGCCGACGTCGAAAGCCGCCTCTTTGCTCCCTTCAAGTCGCTCCGGATCCGCCCGCAGCGCTCCTTGGTCTCTGAGCTCACAACATCTAACTCCGCGGGCCTCTTCCGTCTGATCTCCAGCCGGCCAGCAGTCATTCCCTCCGAGCTCTCATCGGCCTCGCCGTTACCTTATATAAAAAGGCTTAAAATGGAATAAAAGTGTGGCCCATCAGGCTAATATAGAACAATTTAACACAGGTTTTGAGTCAGTGAGTCACATGACCAGGGAGCTATTGAAGAAAAATCCCAACTTTTGTCTTTACAAATATCTTTAAAAAATTAACAGATTTGTCATGTTTGGTTTAAGATGTCTGACCCACATGCAGAGAACACCGGCAAACAGGAAGCAGTTTTTACAGTTTTTATTGATCTTTACGCTAGGATTCAGGGAGGATCTCAGAACCGGGGAAACGCAGGGACCGACTCGGGCAGGTAACACGGGATCTGTGAGGTAAAGGGGAAAACGGTTAACAGAGACTAACGCTAAAGGAAAGTACAACTAAACACGTAGGCTACGCTTACCACGGAGCTCTAGGGACTAAGCCGGGGGGAGTGAGATGGGCTCAGCTGATGTTTGAGAAGCAGATGACAGAGTGACCGGTGAGCGGAGGTTGGGCAGGGTCCGAGCAGCGCCGGCGGGTCCAGAGATCCGGAATGAACAGCGGGAGGAACCAGGAGTGACCAGGGTGAATCCGGGAAGGGGAAACTCGTGCCCAACTTGGTACCACAAAGCGAGTTTGAGGGGAATGTCGCCAGAGCAGAATCTGAGCGGGTTGTGGATTCGGGAGCCTGGTCTTCACAGCGCAGAGTCACACGAGAGAAAGGTTCCAAAAACACGAGAGCACTGGAGAAAACAAACGAGACAAGGATTAAATCCAAAACGGGGATCGAAGAACTCACGGGTCTGAAGCTCAGGAGGCGGTTGATGGCCTTTAGGCATACCGCGACAAGGTAACACTCTGGCATCCTCCCGCTGTCCGTGCGCTGATCTTATAGTGCGCTGAGACGCCGCTGAACACGCTGCAGGTGTGACAGTCCCGCCCACCGGTCAACTGCTGTCACCTGTGAGTAAGGAGAGGAGGAGAGCGCGGAGCCGGCAAAGCTGCACGGCTCTGCCTGCTGAGCCCTGACAAGATTAAAATGGAATAAAAACAAGTGTGCCTTACAGATGTTATTTATTGCATGATTTTATATTCGTTTTATCTTAGCTGATCACAAGAGATGGAATTTATTGATTTTTATTTCTCAAGAGTGCTTGGTTCCCACAGCGTGTGAGAAGAGGGAGCAGCTGAGAGACGCTGGCCGAAATCGGGGTCCATCAGCCGTCAGAGCACAGGAGAAGCAGGTAACGGCGAGGCCGATGAGAGCTCGGAGGGAATGACTGCTGGCCGGCTGGAGATCAGACGGAAGAGGCCCGCGGAGTTAGATGTTGTGAGCTCAGAGACCAAGGATCGCTGCTCGGGCGGATCCGGAGCGACTTGAAGGGAGCAGAGAGGCGGCTTTTGACGTCGCCTCTGAGGCCGGAGGGGTGGAGGCGGACCCCTGCAGCTGGGCGCTTCCGCTCATGAGCAAACACCTGCGGAGAGAGAGGGAGACAAACGGCTGCTGCCCGCTGAAGCCTGAGAGCACATTGTGCTCATAGTACGCGCTTCCTGAACAGGTTGAATGTGATTGGCTTATGAGTAAGTCACCCCACGTGGAGTACTTTCCAGTGATTGGCTTATACAAGGGAGGCTTCTGGTTGGTTGCAAACCACTCTCTGTTTAAAAAAATGCTTGTGCGAATCCCGAGACGGCAGGACAGTCTCAAAAATCCACACACAAATGCTGTGAGGTTTAAAGCCTAGAGCTGTGGATGTGTGGGTCTTGTTCTGTGTGTGTGTGGATTTTTTTGTGCACGGGTGGATTTTTTTGTGCACGGGTGGATTTTTTTGTGCACGCATGAATCGGGCCTGTTCATGTGTGGATTTTTTTGTGCACGTGTGGATTTTTTTGTGCACGGGTGGATTTTTTTGTGCACATGTGGATTTCGAGACCCATCTGGCTCCATATCTCTCTGGCTTTATAAATAATCCAGTAGTTCGATCTGTTTTAAAAATTTGGTGCCAGTTTAGGAAGCATTTCAAATTTAACTCTGCATCTACACTGGCCCCTTTAATGAAGAATCACTTGTTTCAACCAGCACTCACTGATTCAACCTTTTCATTATGGAGTAATAAAGGGCTGACATGTTTTAACAATTTTTACAAGGAAGGTATCTTTCGCAGCTTTACCGACCTTTCATCAGAATTTCAACTCCCGTCTTCGCATCTATTCCGGTACTTTCAAGTTTGACATTGCGCCAAAGCTTTATTTCCCGATTTTCCTTCCAGGCCGCTGAACTTGCACTGGGAGATGTTTCTGAGCTGGAATCCTCTTCAGAGGTCGTATATATCTAAAGTTTACCATGAAATTCTCTCTTTTGATTCTTTGCCCATTACCAAGGTCAAGGCGGCTTGGGAGCTCGAACTGGGTCTAAATTTGGGAGAGGACTGGTGGAATAATGCTCTTAAGAAAATTCACACAAGTTCAATCTGTGCTCGACTCTCTCTCATACAGTTTAAAGTTCTCTTTAGGATTCACCTCTCCAAAACTCGTCTGTCTCAATTCCTTTCCTCTGTCTCTGACAATTGTGACAAATGTCATGCACCTTCCTGTAATTTAACTCATATGTTTTATTCCTGTCCATCACTCCATCGTTTTTGGCTAATCTACTTTGATACAATGTCTAAAATACTCTCAGTAGTCATCAAACCTTCTCCCCATGTTGCTATATTTGGGCTTCCGGAAGACTACAAACAGTTTACTTCTAACCAGTTGGATATTTTAGCATTTACTTCCTTACTGGCAAGACGGCGTCTTCTTTTTCATTGGAAGTTAACAGTTCCACCCTCTTGCGGCCAGTGGCTTAAAGACACCATGTCTTTTGTAAAATTGGAAAAGATAAGATATTCATTGAAAGGCAACTCTGCTAAATTCTATAACTTATGGCGCCCTTTCATGACACTCTTTCATTCTCTTCAGTCCCCTCTCCTAGATTAGGTGATGCACCCTACCCCACACCCACCCTTAATTTTAATTTTGTTTATTTACTTATTTTTATTCTATTTATTTATTTATTTTACTTTATTTTATTTCTTTTCCCCCTTTTTTATGTCCTTATTAAGTTTTGTACACATTGTATCCTGTTCAGTTTTGTAACAAAGGGAAAAAAGAAATAAAAACCACAGGAGCTAAATTGTATGCCTTTTACTATTTTACTATTCATATATGTGTATGTTCGATATGGCATTCCTTGTCATTTACAGTTTAAATTATGTTTGTAATGTCTCTCTTCCTCCTAATAAAAATATTAACACAAAAAAAAGATTAAATAAATCCGATTTCATCACCTTAAAGATAATCTTGGGTTCGAGTGTAAGTATAGCTACAACTAAGTTTCTTCTTACACCGGCGTTTCCAAAGTGGCTTTTTGCAATAATGACTCTAATGCACAGCTGAATCACTTCGGTTTTGCATAGTTCAATTCGATGTGAGTGGAGCCGTTCATATTGTTCGGCCCGGGCCGCCCCAAGGCATAGGGGGGTCAGACAACATGCAATGTAGCTGCTCTGTTATTAGTTGCACTTCTGTTTTGACTGTTTGGTCGAAAACCTTCAGTTTAGTCTTTAGGCTCATGACTCCATTTGGAGTTTGCACTGGTATCCCGTCGTTTGGGGACGGGGTAGTGGTAGGTGCTATCCGGGTTGGGATGTGGGAGGGGGGATATGTCAGTTCAGAAATATTATCTTTATTGATTTTATTTGTTTATTTATTTATTTTGTTCGTTTGTTTTCTTTCTTCTCTTCCTTGTATCTGGTGCGTGGGGGCAAATTCGGGCTGCCTCTTCAATGTTAAGTCATATCTCACATGGCTAATACGAACAATTCAAATGTAAGATTTATCAGCTGGAATATTCGAGGTTTAGGGGGTGCTGTCAAGCGGTGTAGGGTGTTTTCTCATTTAAAGCTCCTTTTTTACAGGAGACCCACTTAAGAAATAAAGACCAGTTCAGACTTAAATGTCCCTGGGTTGCGGATGTGCTCCACTCCAGTTTTAATTCAAAGGCTAGAGGGGTTGCCATCTTAATAGGTAAATCTGTACCATTCACATCGACCAAAACCATCTCAGACAGAGACGGCAGATTTCTGATCGTATTAGGTTCTCTATTCCAGTTACCCACCCTATTAGTTAACGTATATGCTCCTAATTTTGACAACCCATGTTTCAAGTTGTTCGAAATTCTACCCTCTTTAAACAATTGTGTCTTGATTTTTGGAGGCGACATGAACTGTACTATTGACCCCCATTTGGACCGTTCTAAACCTGTTCTAACCCAATCAGCAATGGCTAGAAACCTATATAGTTTCATGCTAAATAATGGTTGTGTTGACCCCTGGAGATATTGTAATCCATGCAGTAGGAAGTACTCTTTTTATTCACATGTTCATCAGACGTTTTCACGTATAGATTATTTTTTTGTAGATGCTAAACTAATGCCTAAAGTATAAAATGTTACATATCACCCTATCATTATTTCGGATCACGCTCCCGTCTCTCTCGATCTCTGGCCAAACCAACAACCCCATAGTTGCAGACACTGAGAATATGGTTTCAATTTAGAAAACATTTTAAATTTACAGACCCCATTGTCCTAACCCCACTTTTAAAAAACCCAGTGTTTACACCTGGTCTTACCGACCCAACCTTCTCCCTGTGGCATGATAAGGGACAAAAATGTTTCAAGTATTTATATAGGGAAGGGTTGTTTTGCTCTTTCACTGATTTGGCTTCGGAAATTGATCTCCCACCCTCCCATCTTTTTAGACACTTTCAGATAACGGCTTGTGCAAAATCCCCTTTTCCCTATTTCCCTCTCCTGTTACCTGAACAATCATGGGATGAATTTATACAACTTAATCCCTTGCAAAGGTCTTTAATTTCAAAGGTATATAACTCGATTCAGTCATTTGATCTCTTTCCAACTACGAACATTAGGAGAGCTTGGGAGGATGAACTGGGGCTAATTTTTGATGAGCACTGGTGGGAAGCAGCTCTGACAACCATTTATAAAACTTCTATATGTGCCCGCCTGACTTTGATACAGTTCAAAGTGGTATTCAGATGTCATTATTCAAAAACTAGGCTGGCACAGATCTTCCCAGATATGGTAGATGTTTGCAACCGATGCGGAAAGTCACCCTGCAATCTAGCACATATGTTTTTCACCTGCTCAGCCCTCACAAATTTCTGGTAAATTTATTTTCACACCATGTCTATTGTACTTTCAAAAACTATTGACACTAACTTTTATGTATGTATTTTCCATATTGGATTCTAAACTTTAAATTTCAAAGCTGGTATTCCCAATTCATATTTAGAATAGGAACTTGGATAGTCCCAAGTACAAACAGACATACTATTTGTACAGAGAGTTCTTAAATCATTTCTGATAGCCTTTTCTTTTAAAATCTAATTATGCAAAGCTCAATTCCACAACTCATTCTTTTGACATAACTTAGCCATACTTCACAGTTAATTTGTTCATGTGTAGCTTACCATTAAATAAAATCGAATTTCTTCTCCATACTCATAAAAATTACAAAAGTACCACCAGTTAGTTGAGAATCATGATATTACAACATTTTTTTCCTCCAGAGATCTGCTCCAGTGGTGAGGTGAACAGGCCAGGCATGAGTCATCAGAGATTGAACCACTTTAATTCATATCACAAAGGTTCAGAGGGGTCCTGAAGTATGTATGTTTCCAAATGTGGTGAAAGGAGGTCTTTGGAGAGATTCTCCATGCCATGCTAAGCTTGTCTGATCTCAGGAGGTAGATCAAACACATGTCTGTCAGCAGGGGACACAGGGGGGAAACCATGAAGAAGAGCAAATGCAAACCTTTATTATGTAAAATATAGTGGCGATGCTGATGAAGAGAGATGCCGGCAGAGCCAAATATGCAGTGATAATCCTCAGATGTCATAGACCACCCAGCTCGTCAGATTACCACCCGTGCCCTCCTCTGGGCTGTGATGGGGCACTGGGACAGTCTGGTAAAAGGCAACATAATCAATCAAAGCAGGCAGGCTGACATTCACCATTACAGAATATTTCATAGGGGGGGAATCATAGCCACAGCAGTTTTTCTCTCTATCTGTGTTCTGTTTGCGCTTATGCATGGCAAGCACAGCTTTTAGTTTCTGTCAATTATCAGATGCATACCACCATGTATAATAAACCCTCTTCACTTCTTTTTGGTGAAGTTATTGCTGTTTCATGTTTCATTGCACTCCACAAGTACCAAGTATTCTTAACCAGATAACTTTGAATGTTGAGCATCCAATTTCTTGCATTTTGGCAAATTTGAAGGCTGTATCTTGTGGAAAAATGTCACTATTTCAAGATGGATACATACATTTTTAATCATAGGTTTTTTTAATGAAAACTTTGTCCTGATCTATTTATGGCTTATTTAAGCAGAGAAGCTTGCACCGATCCTATCTGGCCCACTAAAAAAAGAGGACTTTTAGAGTTATATGTTGTATGTTCCTTCAGCTGTGTACTGGACTGTCTTAGGGGTGTTGTTGTGCAGCCTGCATCGTGGGGCCTGTCCAGTGTCTTCCTAAATTCTCTGAGGGGGAAGAGGATGACCTGGCTACTGTTTTTGTTCCAGAGTTCTTCTAAGAGAATGTCCAGGTGGACCCGCCTCTTTTATCAGAGGGTTCCAACACCCTATGCACCAGTCTCCAGAACTCCTTTATAAGATCCAATGTCCAGTGAACCATTCTCTGGGCCCCCTGCTGAGATCCTCCACGCATCCATGCTCAATTCTACATGGGACTCACATGTGACATCTAATGCCTCCCTCTGCTTGAATGTTGTCTTGTCATATGTGCTTTTCTCGTGATGAGGTTTTTTACATATCACAAACTTTACCCTGTTAAGGATAAAGTGTGAAATATGCCTTTTTTCACTCTCCCTCCCCAAATGTGGCTCCTATCTTTCCACAGAGTTAAAGGCAGCGCACTAAGGAAACCGCGTCACGGTGGGGTCCTTGGCAGTTGAAGGAATGTGTCTAACGGCTGCGTTCTTTGGTAACGCATGGACTCAGTCAACCGTTCTCCCCAAATGTATGTGATGTATGTGATGGACGGTTGTACTGAAACTGTAATTTCGATTACAATGCAAATTGTAGTTGACAATAAAGATTGATTGATTGATTGATTGTTTGATTGATTCCAGCAGGCCTACTGTCAAGGTTCTCTGTGCTTCCTGACAAAGATCTTCATTGGTTTATCCAGTCACCTGGCCGATCTTATGACAAGGTACTCTATGGTTCTATCAGTACCCCTTTCAGGATCCAGACAAGGTTCTATGTGGGTTCTCCCAGTTCCCTGATTGGACTTCCTTCACTGCCACCCTCCAGACCTCCTTTACATTCAAGGCTCCAGTGCAGTTGCTAGCTGCTACGGTTCATGTGCAGCCACCGACCCATGAGGTTCCTGAGCCATCACATTCTAGGGCTCTTCCTACTCAAGCTCCAGCCCTCCAGCGTGGGAGGTTTCTCCACTCCTGCCTCTGTATTTAATATCTCCTTGTCATTGCCTGGATACTTCTGATGTTCTGCTGTGGATTCCGTTTGACTGCTTGTTCCATTGCATATGCTTTTATACTTGTTCTTCCTGTGCAAGAACACCCTGTAAGTTTTCTTATTTTTCATTAAAATGTATTATTTTTACCAAAGCCCCTCTCTGCACTTGACAAGTAAATAACCCAGGCTGCTACACAAATGACTGTCATGGTAACATTATACACAATATTATATTATATTGTGAGATCAATAAAGTTCAATTATTATTATTAGTATGGGTTCTCAGAAATGTTTCTTGTCAGCTCTTGTAATTAAATTGAGAGTTTACAGCAGGTTACATCTTTGTCTGTTTTTTTTATCAAATGCTACCATTAAACCAGCTGCTGCATTGACAGAAATGTGCATATTTTCCTGTTTGATTTTTTAGCCAGGAATTTTCAGGATTCATTATACCTTCATTAATCCATTGAATGCTAATTTCTTTACAGCCACCCAATCAAACATAAGTACATACGCATAAAATAGTTATAAAGTGCCAGCAACAGTTAAAACCAATGCTGCAATAATGTTGGGGACAAAACATGAATTTATAATAAAATATGACTATAAAAAGCGTTAATATAATGGAGGAGCTGCTACACAATTATTTAAGAAAAGCATCAAAAAGTCAAATCTTATGATAAGGTGTTAAGTTTCGCTTTCTGACCCACATGTAGAATCAGACAAAGAACTTGGATCTTCTTGGCCCCGTTTTAGAAAGAATGGCTGAGCTACCCTGAGTAGAAAGCAGCTGCTCTGAGTAGTTCTACACCACTCTGTCATACTTTTTGGTTTCAGAACAGGTGAATTCAATCAGGTAACTAAACTCAACGTTCAATCAACCCTGAGTTAAGCAGGAGAACAAGCATGAAAGAAGCCCTCATGACTGGAATACAGCATGATTCACCATGGCAACAGCAGGAAATAAGAAGCCTTGAAGTACGCATTTCCCGAGAGTGGAATTAGAAATATTTTATGAAGGCATATGGAGAATATTAAACCTTAATTAACAGAAAGAAACAATGCTGTTGCTCCTGAAAAAGCGAGTTAGCGGCAGACAATTGCTGAAAAAGTCAAGGCATGAGAGATGCATTTGAAGGCGATATACAGCTCTGTTCATACATTACATTCATCCTCTTTTTGAGGAGCATACAGAAGTAGCTCAAAGTCAAGATTAGAGACAGCAAAGGGAAGTACAGGAAGAAGCTGGAGAATAAACTGCAGAGGAACAATATCAGGGATGTGTGGTCAGGGATGAAGATCACAGGCTTCAAGCAAAAGGAAGATTGTATAGATGGAAGCCTGGACAGAGCCAATGAGCTGAACACATTATTCAATAGGTTCAGTTCAGGTCAAGCTCATCATCGTCCTTTCCGGTCCCCATTCAAACAGACATCCCACCCTCCTCTGATCCACAACTTTCCTGTCAAACCTCAAATGTTCCATCTTCCACATCAGTCGTGGATTCTTCTGCTTCCACAAGTTTGCCTTCAACCAAATCAGGAGATGCTGTTGCTCCTTTTGCCTCCCCCTCCAACTTCTTTGTATCTATAAGTCAGGTGAAGTGGCAGCTGGAGACACTGAACCGGAACAAGGCTGCCGGTCCAGATGGTGCCAGCCCCAGAGTCCAGAAGGTCTGTTCAGAGCAGCTCTGTGGGATGCTGCAACATCTCTTCAACCTTAGCCTGATCCAAGAGAAGGTTCCATATTTTTGGAAGACATCCTGCCTTTTTCCGGTACCGAAGATTAACAACTATAGACCTGTTGACCTGTGTTATAGGAATTCTAAACCATAATAACTTAATTCCCATCTTTACTGAATAAGGAGACGGTGGTGATGACGTTCCAGCACTTTTATTGAGAAACAGAGCAGAGATCACATAGATGGAAAGTAATCGCAACCCACGGTACCGCTGCAGTCTCCGTCTGGCCTGTCTCCGCCTGTCTTGCTTTCCCGCTCTCCCTACTTAGTCTCTGCTTTTCTATGCTTAACTGGATTGTTTCATTTCTCTTTCAGCATTTTTTTTATGGTGGCGTCGTCGGCATCAAAACAAAACAAGATGACCCATCATATGAAAATGTGAACAAAACACAGAGGACCCATTTCTGTAAACTCGTAAAGTGGGACCCGAAAGGTTCCCGTGTTGGAACCAGGCAGTGCTGGAACTTTTAGTACAGATCAACATGAATGCATAGAGTTTTATCACACAAGATCAAAGGTTTAGCTTTTATCTACAATTTATAACACCTTATAACACCCTGACATCCCACATCATAGGGCGACTCCTGTTGGGAGACTCTCCCAGGGAGACTCCTGTTGGTCCACCCAAGTAAGCAGGCAAGCACATATCAGGACCCCCTGCAGTTTGCTTATCGCTGTGGAGTTGGAGTTGAAGATGCCATCATACATCTTCTTCAACAAACCCACTGCGACTTGGACAAAGCAGGCAGCACTGTAAGGATTGTGTTATTTTATTTATCCAGTGCAATTAACACAACTCAGCCTGATATGCTTTGTCAGAAACTCCAGAAGACTCAAGTGGAGGCCTCAACCACCACCAGGATCTGTGACTACCTGACAAACAGACCATAGTTTGTAACGCTGGCAGTGTCTAACCAGGTGGTCAGCTTTATTTTAGCCATAATGATTACACCGGATAACGCAAACATCAATACCCCATCAGTGTATACAACCCTTGTGGATATAACATTAGTCATAACCATAAAAACACACTAGAATCATATCGGCAAAGGCCTGATACAGAATGCTAGCATGAGCTACGTCCGTTAGCTCTGTGTGTTTAAAAACACCATGTACCCGCATCAAGCTTCATTCGTGCAAAGTGACACAGCACCTTTTCCAGCATCTGCGTACTGCACGGATGGGGACGTGATCCGTTCATCCTGTGACACAGCAGCACTCCAACACAGTATAGTACTAGTTGGCAAATCACTGGCTGCCTGTTCTCTGTGTCGCTGGCTCTGTTTTTCCAAGCTAAAAGCTAATATTGTGTCAAGCCTCATAAAAACAAATACACACACATACACACATCTGTCCCCATTGTCTTTACAGATGCTGTGTCATAGCGGGATAGGATCAAGTCCTCATCCATTCACAATGCAACCCGCTCAGTTACTGTGGCACTGTGTCACAGCTGAATGGATTACGTCCTGATTTGTCCATGCAGTACACTACTCACTCACGTTCTGTGAACAGTGTCCGAAATTAACTTCCTGATTCACTGGCCAAGTTGGCCGGTAGATGTAAAAATCAAAATATTAATCCTCACCAGACCTCTCAATTTTTACCAAAAATTAAGAGTGAGATTATGTTAATTTTTGGGGGGCGTGGTTGGGGGCGTGGCTGACTGGACCCTGGAAGAGAAATCTTTGTTTCCTACCTTTGATAGGAAAATATTAAGTTTATTATAAAAGGTACAATATGAATTATCAGATTCACATCCAGGCAATAAAAAACACTACAGATTATCATTATTCTATCCATGTTGGTCTCATTTGTGAATGAGGCAGAGTTTCATCAAGCCTATACAGTCCAACATTTTTCCCTCAGCTGCAACACTTAAAGCACGCAGGGGTTCACGCTGCGTCTTCACGGTGGGGAAAATGCATAAATGAAGACTGTAAAGGGCTCCTTTAGAGGGGAGAGAAGGAAAAATGGGTCTGAGCTAAAGCCCCTGATGTTACAAGTTCCTTAGAATGACCCTTAAAAGTCCGCACCTAAATTACATGTAACGTAATTTTGCACACCTGAATTCAAGCGCAAGGAACCATGCCCACTGAAGCACCACTGGTTCTGTGTCGTTAAAAACAAAAGTTCTACTGACTCTCCTATTGACTTTAATTGGGACATTTTGGTACGAGTGGAAGGACATTAAACGTAGTGATTCACGTTTTGAAGGCTGGCCGCTGATAAAAGCACCTGGCTCCGAGAGGGCGGGGGGGCGCAGCAAGAGCGGTGAAGCACAGAAACACGGCGCACGTAGTTAAAAAAATGCAGTATAAATAAGAACGAAACTTATAAACAGACTAATTGGCGTTTTAGACTGTATCTGGTTAGCAGAACGGTTTTCTAATCCAGCGTGCAGCCATGACTGGCTCTGAATGAAGGCTTTATCTGGGAGCCGCTCTCCCCCCATGCCTCCTGCTCCGCAGAAGGCGGAGTTTAGACTGAGCTCTGGATGGACAGAGCGGAGTTTAGACTGAGCTCTGGATGGACAGAGCTGTAAACGGGTCATCCGCAGCCCAGATGGGTTTTGTTATTTTTATGTTATTTTTAATTTATTTGATACAAACATTTACTCGCCATGTGGCAGCTAGCCCTCTGAAATTCACTCGCCAAACGGGAAATTTACTCGCTTTTGGCGACTGGCGAGTGTTAATTTCGGACCCTGACTGTGAAGTAGCGCTTTGTCTGAACATGAATGGATCACGTCCTGATTTGCAGTACCCTTACTTTGCTGGAGTAGTGATGTGATCTCACAGAGTGAATCTTTATCATACATTCTGTGTGTTACAGAACACAGAAGTTCCACCTGAGCAGCACGCTCGCACTGACCCCAACTGAACTGAGAAAATAACAAGTCAGTTAATTATTAATTTGTTCACTCAAATGATCCTTTAATTTGAAAGCATACTTCATGACTCCTTAGGTGTTTGAGTTTTTGGGTTTCTATACGATCGTTTCTTTCCTGTTTACATTCTCCAGTTGCTTCAATTTTGGTTCATGCACTTGTGGATTGTGTTCTTAGTTAATTCTTAGTAAATGTTGTATTGTTTTAGATTTATTATTTATTCTGTGTTTTCCGCTTAACTTCCTTTTTACCTCTCCATCTAATACACTCCTCCCTTCAGCTCATGTGTCTTGGTTAGTATCAGCTGTTCATATCTGCCTGATTGCTTTCACCTGTTTGTGCCTTACCTTTCTCCACACATTCCTAGAAAAAAAAAACAATTTTAACTTGGCAAGTTTTGCAAAGACCCTATGCTTTAGCCTAGGTCATGTCTGACAAATGATAAAAAAAATATCTATAATTTATAAGTAAAAAAAAAATGTGTTTTAACCTACATACTACTGGATTGCCAAAGGTATCAGCACATGTTCAGTCTGTAAAACAGCTGCTTTACTCCTAGTTGTGCTGCTAATTAACATATTTCAAAATAAATAAATAAAATACAAATTTTTAAATAAATGTCTTCATTTTTATGACAAAAAATGCCTGATGCAACTGTGAGAGAGAAATAAACCATGGATAATAAAGATTGTGAGTGTGCCCAAAACTGGGCACAGCTACTGTGGATAGAAAGAGTATGGGCAGAGAAACCAAAACCTATATTTCACCCTTTTTATATGCCTGAAATTGCTACACTCAAACAAATTGAGGAGACAGGAAAAGCAAGCAAGATAGGAAGAGGGACAGACAGAAAATATTAAAGCTTGTGAAAGTATTACATCTCCCTGAACAAATTCTGAGACGAGCATTGATTGTGTGAATAGCTTTTTCCAGTGAATTTACACCCACAGCTGTTCATTACATTCTCTTTACTAGCTCCCAAATGACCCTTTCAATGGCTTTCTCCAACATAAGGTTACTGATATCCCAGATCAAAAGTGGATAATCCACAATAGAACTATTTCTCTTGTGGTCTTCCTTTCAGAGAAGGAATTATATAATTATTTGTTCAGTTTACTGCCATTTGGGAAATGAGGCAATAACGATTCCCAGCTTTCGCATGCCTACTCTCTCACTGATTGAGAAAATGTGGGCATAGGAGATCATTGTGTTATAGATATAGGTAAAAATCAGCATGAAAGGCAGCTTGTTTAGTTATGTGCTTGTTTGTAAACCCGGGGCTTTCCTCACTCCTTCATTGGCTCAACTGACAGCTGTTTGGCCCAGCAGGGCCCCGAGGCAGAACATGAGGCTCCATCTGATGTCAGTTTGTCTGGTGTCAGCAGGGCAAGGCGCTTTGTTTTTCCATCAGCGACATCACCTCTGAGGCGAGAGAGCATCTTCGGTGGGGCAGAAATTCAGCACCAGTGAGAGACATAATATATGGTGAGAGCTTTAACACAACCAGGATGACACTCAAATAATTCTTTCTCCTTACCTGACAGACAAGAAAAAAATAATAATTATATTTCCAGTGTAGAGACTCTACCATTGACTGCTGATATTAATGAATCTCTCTCTGAGACTTTCGGTGTACTTGTCACTGACACTGTCCAGGCAGTAGGTATTACTGCCATGTGGAAAGAAAATCTGGTAAAAAAAAATCCCATCATTCAATGTAGCCCAAGCTTTCCTGATAGAGAAAGAAATAAAGAAAACAACACTGCTCCAAATAGATGCTAGATGCAGATGCCACTGTTTTATAATAATAGACTTTAGGTTTCCTGTTGTAGACATTGTATGCATACTTTGTCAGATTTGACAAGTGTCAGTTCTTGCATTTAGGGTAGCCAAGACAAGCTCCTCTTTCTGCCCTTCTCTCAAGCTAATTTCTCCTCCTTCTATCCCATATACTACCAGAAACACACACACCCCACGACCAAAGCCCAGTCAACAACCTGCTTGACTTTAGATCTTCCTCACTCCCTTGAAATTATGAAGTTGGACCCCCTTTTGGCCAAGATTTCTCAAAGACTGATTCATATTGACATAATAGTGTCACATATTGCCTTCAGACTGCAAATTCTCATTAATTCACATCCCAACTGTGTTCTATTAGATCAAGATCAGGTTGTCTTATTAATAAAACATTGTGTAATATCTATACTAAAAGTCTACATATGCCCAAAAGCCAAAAAATTGCATACGGCAAAACAAAAATCCAGATTTATAAAACCCCGTGCACATAAACCAGGAAGATATGTTCCCTTTGTAAATCACAGCTGGACCCTCAATGTGTGCATACAAGGTTATGGCTCATGTTCTGCCCTTTACACGCCCGCATTCAGCTACAAAGAGATCCCCAACTATATTACATCTTTGTTCTATAGGATTTATTTTGCCATTAGTAACATATATATAAGATCAAAAATAATTTCCAGTTTTATAATATTTCAAAAAACTTTATTTCTCTGTAGCTCGCCATTGTTGTTTAGGATGCAAAACATTCTAGGTAGTGATACTAAATGGGGGCGGTACTAGGCTAGATTCAGTGGTGTGTTTTACTGATGGTAGCAATAAGTGACAAATAACGGAAAAGTTATGTATATATAGTTTATGCGGCAAGGGGATCTATTTATCAATTTTTTCATAATTGGAAGAACTGTGCCTATTTAAATAGGCACAACTGAAAGGATGCTCCCTCCTTAGTGTCACAAGCACAGCCATTAATGTCCACCCATGACTCAGCTTAGCCCTTAGGTCTGATGGCTCCTCCATGGTCATTTATCAGTCAGCAAGTCTTAGGAGGGAATAACAAGGACATCTCAAGGAGGGGGATAACTGAGCAAGAGGGATCAAACTTATTTTTTCTGCTCTCTTCCAAACTTTGTAAACAGAAATCCTGAAGTACAATTAATTACAGGTACCCCAAAAAAATTTAATGTCATGAAAAAAAATCAATATTTGCCACTTATTTTAGAAAGGGAACATCACATATATATTCATTACTTATGGAGTGAATTAGTCATGACTTTATTTGTAATTTTGATAACAGATTTTGTTTTTTTGGTTCTTGCCTAAATTAACTTAAAATGCAAAAAAAAAGGCATACATTTTGTCAAATTTAAACACATTTTAATTGGGCAAAGTTCTCGGTTATCTCCTGATAAAGTCTGACACTTCATGAATTAAATTAAATTGCAGAAAGATGTGATGTTTTCATCATACTTGAACTTTTCAACATTTTGTCACGGTAACAGCACAGACTTTAGTGTCTTCTATCGGGATTGTATGTAGTGGACCAACACAAAGTAGTGCATGATTATAAATCCATCCATTGTCCCCTTAATTTTGAAGGAAAAAGTCATTGCAGAAAGAAAGCCATAAAAAGTTGCATATGCAGTTTGCGACAGGTCATGTACACGACACAGCAAACATCAGAATCAGAATTATCTTTATTCAGCAGGTCTGTGGGTATAAACAAGGAATTTCAGTTTGGATTCCAAATAGTGCTGCAACCAATTATTTTCATACTCGAATAATCTATTAATTATTTTTTCGATTAGTCCATTTATCACAATTCTTTTTGTTGATCTTCATCATTAATTCAGTTGCTTGTGAAAATATTTTGACTCCCCTGTTCTTGCCTACACACCTTTGAATGCCTGTTTATTGCTTCTTCTTACCACTATCCTTTATTAGCTTTATAAATGATCCCCCATAAAATATTAATTTTAAATTTAACTAACTTAGTTTATTTTTTAAATGTATCAAAGTAGATTTTCTTTTCTGTAACAATGTTTTTACAACAATATTTCGACCTTCAAACGTTAACTATAGCCCAGTGTAAAAAAGAAAAGCATATTAACATGTTTGCAGTCAGGCTTGTTCTCTTTACTTAGGCTATATTCCCAGCACCAATATTAAAAAGGAGTGAATTATTAATTTCCAAATAAACTCCAACGCTGTAGTCAAACATTAAAGTTAAATAAAACTTTCCCATCATGTAGCTTCACTTTAATCTCAACCATTATTTTAAGTGATAATTGAACACTGAAATAAATCCAATAATAACTGTTAGATATCATCCGATTGAATTGGAGTGCCCCCCCCCAGAAGCCTCCGACTCCAGGGCTGAGGAGCTTGATCGCCTCCTCAACTACAGTTGGGTGATGCATAGCAAGAACAGACATAATGGACATTTCACAACTAAGCCATATCTTGATTAACCTAGCAGATATTTCGGTTTTACACAGCTACATTCTTGCCTAAAATCAATGTAAAAGTCTGTTTTGTATCAAAGAAAGTACAATTTATGAAACTTTACTAACTTTAGTTTCTTCTTCTTTCGGCTATTACTGTGGAGCTGAAGTAATGTGACTGGGGTGCTCTTTGCTAACTGGGAACTTTAGGCTTAGTGAACTGCATGTTTATGTACTTAAAAGTCAACAGTAATTAAAAAAAAACACTTTTCAATCATACTCTAATTTATTGATATGAACCAGCATGTGACATCCATAATACATTCTTTAATTGTCTTTGTATTGACATATATCTACATTTACAACATTTCTAACTTCTTGAATTTAGTTTCTCTGCGGAAGAAAGCATAAACTCACCACCATTTGCATAATTTAGTCTGAAGAAGTTCAAAATCCAAATTAATTTAACAGAAAATATTGATTACATTGGCCTTTCAAAATGATTGCAATCTGAAGAAATGATGATATGCTACAAACACTGTGATAATTGCAAGTTAAAACATTTAGCAGTTAGTGATTGTAAGATGTTTTGGCATTTACGTCTAAATTTGTATGTGGTTAAAAAGGAAAAAAAAAGATCAACATTTTCCCTCATTGACCTGTTAATCACTATAATAATGCAAATGTGTCATTTATTCCATTTCTTTCCAAGCCAACATGAACCGATGGATTTGAATTTGAAGGTAAAGCTGTGTTGGGCTACATATTGTGCTGCTTGGCTGAACCACTGCTCTAATGAGACTCATGGAAGGCAGACTCCCACGGCTATCCGTGTCCCTTTTATTAAGATGGAGAGATCTGGCGAATGCATTTGGGAGAGGAAGTGATGGGATAAGCACGTTCCTCCAGAGAGACTTTGTCTAGGAACTACAGTACTAAATTTAAATGACCACTCTCATGCTTAAGAAGAATAAATGTGTAAACATAGCAGACGTTACTCGCTCTCTACATCTCGTATATACACATAGAATGAGGACAATTTTAATCCTTCTGTTACATTGAGTTCTCTGGAAACCCGAAGTAGTACTACTATTAGCTGCAGTTCTGTTCCCTTGGGCCATGTGGGGACACATAGAAGGTAATTACAGAACATAATGTTATTAATTACTCTGAACCCTCATGTTGCCGTTGGAGCTGAACTCACTGCAGATGAGATTCTCAAAGCCAATGGGGCCTTAGCATAATGCTTACAGTTAAGTGACCCACTCATCTCTGTCACAGAATTTGTGAAATTGTCTCGGCTTGTCTATTTGTCTGTGATTCCTGGGCCTGGAGTATGTTTTTATATCCCTACATCCACTGAGCTAAAATAAGAGAAAAAACGACTACGTAGTGGTCCTACAGAGAACACAGACAGCCAAGTGATCATATGCCATTCAAAAAAAGGGAAACTCATAATGGATTCATTAGATGCAGAGTTGTATATCTTAAGTGTTTATTTCCATTAAAAGGGAGGGGGGGAGAAAAGGTGCAAAAGCAAGCAACCAACCATTTTATTAGATTCACCTTGCAGGTATGTGGTTGGACTGTTTTTTTATGGATTGAACAAGGTGTTGGAAACCTTCCGCCAATGATAGCTTTACTTAGTTGCTTCAGATGTTTCAGCTGCACATGATGTGAATCATCTAGTTCAATCCTGAAATATGAGAAATGCAAATGACTGTGGAGACAACTGAAGTGCAGTGAACTTATTTTTAAAGATAAGAAAAATAACTGCTTAAGATTATTTTAGCTTTGTGACATAGTGCTTTGTCCTGCTGGAAGTAGCCATCAGAAGACCAATCACTGTGGTCATAATGGGATGCACATGGTTTGCAACTGACGGGTCGCTGGTTCGATCCCCCCGGTCCAATCCCACCGGTCTGACCGTCTCAGTTGTTGTTTCCAAGGGCAAGACACTATACCCAAATTGCCTACTGACGGTGGTCAGCCAGTGGCGCCTTCTGTCAGTCTGCCCCAGGGCAGCTGTGGCTACAAACATAGCTCACCACTGTCAGGGTGTGAATGTGTGGGTGAAAGACTGATTGTAGTGTAAAGCGCTTTGGGGGTCATTGGACTTGATAAAGCGCTATAAAAGTACAAGTCTTTTGCCATAAGACATAAAACATAATCTATGGTCCTTACATGTGTCAAGATTTTGCACTAAATTCTGACCTTGTCATTTGAATGCTCCATGTGGAACATAGAATCATTGTCCTAGTGTTACTGTCCATGTTTGGTGAGTATGTGTGAATTTTTTGCCTCAGTTTCAAGTTCTTACCTGACAGGAGTCTAATCCAGTTTGAATTTCTGATGCTGCAGCTTATTGGCATGTAGATTGAGTGTTTTGTGAATTGAGAGACAGTATTTACTTTGCTTTTAAGAAGTGGTTATTTAAGCTACAGTTGCCTTTCTATTATCTCAAACCATTCTCTCCACTCTTCTTTGACCTCTGACATCATTAAGGACAGGAGGCACTCTTGAGAATACTCATGCAGTATGTGCAAGCTTATTATTTTTCCCTGGTGTTGAACCTATGATATAGCTGGTGACCTTAACTTGTGTACCGCACCTTTCACAGACTGACTGCAGGCGATAGCGACCATCCCTTTTGACCATGCACAGCATTAAGAAGGTAAATCATTTTTAATAAGGTAATAGTCATGTCATCTGTTTTGTAGATCCTACATTTGCATCCTAACATATACTTACAGGTGCTGGTCATATAATTAGAATATCATAAATAAGTTGATTTTTCTCCAATAATTTCATTAAAAAGTGAAACACCTATATTATATTAATTCATTACACACAGTATAATATATTTCAGTAGTTTATTTTAATTTTGGTGATTAGAACTGACAACCCATTATTCCTTCTCTTCCCTCTAAAGGAGCCCTTTACAGTCTTTATTTATGCATTTTCCCCACTGTTTATCGCCTCGCACGCAGCGCAAGAGGGTAAAATCCAGCAGCTGGATCATGCGTAAAGATGCAGCGTGAACCCCTGTAAGCTGTAAGTGTTGCAGCTGAGGGGAAAATGTTGGACCGTATAGGCTTGATGAAACTCCGCCTCATTCACAAATGAGACCAACATGGATAGAATAATGATAATCTGTATTGTTTTCATTGCCTGGATGTGAATCTGATCATTCATATTGTGCCTTTTATTATCAACTACAATAACATAAAATAGAACAAAAAATCGGTTGCAGTTACAACAACACAACCATCACAACAAAGGTTGTGGACATAAAATTATCGCGTCTACCTCGAATATCCCCCCCGCCCCCAGCAGCAGCGGAGGCTGCAGCGGGGTGTGGGCGTGATGCGCGTCAGTGCTGGTAGAGATTCAGAGTCAGCACCATGAGCACCGCTGTTTGTAGGTGCTGCACGATCGAAAGAGAGACTGTGTCACTCAATTTAATCTTGTAAATAAAACTTTCGGCCCGAATTCAATTTCCCTCTACAGACGTAAATGGCGAGGAGAGAGATAGAACATTTCTGATTCCCGCTCGCTGACTTCTCCCAGATGCGTTGCAATTCTCTCGTCTGTTGCCTCAGTTCCCCTGGTTTCAGCTAATTGAGCATATTTGCGAGAATGAATGAAGTAGAGGGCACAATCTAGGTGCGCATATGAAGCACAATGCGTAGAAGAAGATGACTTCATCTTAAAATGAAGCATAGAAGACTTTTCAAAATAAATAGATTTTCGATGTGCATACATTTTATTTATTTATTAAATTTTCAGTTTTTGATTTTAATTTTTTCACAAAGGAAATGTTTCTTTACACGTCTTTATGGTGTGGGGAAAAACACTGTCAAACCACCATTACATTTTAATCTCGCGCTTTGGGAATCCCTGGTCTATGGTAGTCCCGCTTGCTTTGCTTCTCATTAAAACGAAGCACACCAGAGTAACTTCCGGTTCAAAAGTAAAATGAGCTGTAGTCCAATCAGCGATTTCTTAGATCTCCCACTGGGACATACCTCTTCCGTTTTGTTAATGTTGTAATGTTTTTGTTAATGTTGTAGTGCTTCAGGGCCACCATATATACTGTATATATATATATATATATATATATATATATATATATATATATATATATATATATATATATATATAAGCAAAGATTTATTAACTTTCCTGTGAAAATTTCTCCTTAAGGGCATGCAACATATTCTGTTTATTTGATTTTATTATTTTTCTTAGTTGTATTTGAGAGTTAAATATTTTTCAATTAAAATTTTGGAAACTATATAAAAGATAATAATGTGAAAGAAAAGACAAATTTTTAGGCGCTGCCAAGGTGTTGAGGGGATCCGTTTTGGTGGCCTTAGGATTGCGTCTTAGGATTGCGGCCTTAGGATATTATATATATTAGGGCTGTCAAAATAACGCGTTAATTTCGATTAATTAATTTAAATAAAATTAACGGATTAAAAAAATTAACGCAAATTAATCGTATAGGGTAGTTCACTGCTACTGTTTTCATCCGGGTTTTTTCGCGCCTGCGCGCCGGACTGGAAGGCAGAAGGCGAGCACAGCGGCAGACGCCAACAGAGCAAACAACAAGTTCTCAACGTATTTTTCTTCTTTAGGTAACGTATCACAAGATCGTTTTAACAGTAAGTTGATGGTTGATGGTATCAGATTGCCAGATACAGTCCAGATAGCGAGTCTGTGAATGCTGGCCAAACGATTTAGTCTGGCCCGGTGGCCAAATGCATTATCATTATTCAACGGCTGTATCTCCTCGCTGCATCCACCGATCTGCACTAGATTTTTTGTGAGTCGTGGGCTAGCGCTGCTCAACGCGTTCGTGTGTATCGGCCGGTGGACGGACGGAGAAAATGCGTGACAGCTTCTGCGGTGGCTGACGGCCGGCGGTGCGCGAAGGCGCTTGGCTGCAGGGCCGATTGACGCCGCTTGCGGCTTTAATTATTTAAGCAGAACAATGACCAGTGCAAAATTAAGTTGTATTTACCAGAGATGAAGTGTAGACTGCAAATTCTTTCGGGGTATGATGGCTCCCACAAGTCTATTGTTTGCCTGGGTCCTTTTTCACTGAAAATATCCATTTCTTTCTTCGTCCTTCGGTAAACGAAAGAAACGTACATCCAACGATTTGGAATGCCTCTGTGTGGCATAAACTAAAAGCACGCTCTAATTCACCCGTTTTGTCACGGTGTTTGGCGAGAACACTCCTGTTTTTGCCTACCGGCGTAACCCGGAAGTAGCGCGGACGTCACTTTACTGTTGTAAAGTGTTGATATTGAGGGGAGTGTTCATTTATTTTCATTGTGTCCCCTACGTTACTGTGTGCCACATATGCCACAACGACACATGTTAAAACGTCTGAAGGCATGAAATGTGAATAAGAATTTTTGAACTTTAATTTATCTAATGCTGATTATTCATTGAATCATTTGAATTTAAATATTTAAAATACTTTCACAGCAAAAATTATATGCGATTAATTTAGATTAATTAATTACAGAGTATGTAATTAATTAGATAAATTTTTTTAATCGATTGACAGCCCTAATATATATATATATATATATATATATATAGAGAGAGAGAGAGAGAAAGAGAGAGAGAGAGAGAGAGAGAGAGAGGGAGAGAGAGAGAGAGAGGGAGAGAGAGAGAGAGAGAGATTTTATGACTATTTCAGACACTTCCAAGAGGGAAGTGTCTGAAATAGTTATACAATGTTTTTAGGCAAGAAAGTACATCTCCAAACTTCATCTGGGCTGTCAGTTCATCAGGGTTATGAGCCCATTTTAATACTGGTCGGACTTGTCGTAAGCAGCAGGGGGGAAACCCCGATGCTGTAGCATTTTCTCAGCCAGATCATCTGTGATTTCCCGCAGACTGGATCTGTTGTTTGTGGCTGAAAAGTCACAATAAAGCATTTACTAAGTTAGTGGGGAATATCTGCATATATAGATATAAAATGTGAAAATCTTGGCTGGATGTTTTCGGTCTTTTAAGTTAATTATAAACTTTTTGTTTTACTATTAATAAACCACAGATGGAAGTGCTGTATTTATTAACCTAAATCAGATCAGAACAAGCTGACTGTTATTTTCTTCCGTGCAGTCGCATCTGTGCAGCATGTATATACTATAACCTTATAAAAATTTTATTTGCTCCCATTCAAAGTCTGCAATATTGTCCTGAAAAATCCCCTGGTTGTTCTTGCTATGGATGAGGCAAGACCCTATTCATAAGGCTCTAAATTCTGTCTTTGAAGCAATGTTTGGATCAGAAAGATCAGTCTGCCTGCTCCCCCACTCTGCCTTGCATCATCCTACTCCATCCATCCACCCATTTCCCAACACGCTTATCCCTATTGGGGTCGCGAGGGGTGCTGGTGCCTATCTCCAGCTGTCAATGGGCGAGAGGCAGGGTACACCCTGGACATGATGCCAGTCCATCACCACCCTCCTACTGCAGTGCTTTATTTTCATTTATTTCTACCAACAGAAGTAGAATAGAATAAAGCATGGTGGATCCAAGTGTGCAGAATAAGGTAGGGTTGGTTTAAAAGGGGTTAAGGAGGTGTAAAGCTAGCAGTAGAAGTTGTCCATTTTGTTTTACCCAGATTCCGGATGAGTGGCAGAAGGATACAGATACAGCTTCACTGTCCGCCTTTGTCGTTTTGCTGCCACTCACGGGACCAGAGTGGTACTGCAATTTTCCTCACAACTTCCTCACACATCATTAACCCGTTTTGCATGAGTGGCCCTTAGGAAATGGAAACTTGAAAACCCCAAAGCTCCAGATTTTGGTTTATGCTGGGTAACTAAAGCCTAGGGCTTTAAATCCTGGGGTTTGTAATGGAAAAGGGGCTCAAAGCTATAACATCCCACCTAAAAGATATTTTACCAAAAGGACCACCCCATCCATTACAACAACACTAAAGCAAGGTGATGGAATTACAAGCAGTTAAGAAAACCAAAGTAGTGCTACATAGGCAGCTGCTGCCATGGATATATCACGGTGTCTGTGTGTTTTCTGTCGCTTGGTGGCTATTGTGTTGGGTGCACTAAATGAGAATACTGATAATGTGTTCAGACCAAACGCCTTTTGAGCATAAACAGCATCAAGTTTACATGCAAAGTCTATGAAGGAAGCACCCAGGTGGCTTTGAGACGTCCTGTGGCGCATGACGCGCAGCACAAGATGTGCGTTTTGAAGCTTTCAGCGTGTTTCATGCAGAAAACTTGGTTTGTCATAAATGAATAGCGTTAAGCGCCTCTAGAGCAGCCGTCGCAACAGAAAATCTGAACTTTTGCAGCTAAACGCAGGGCATCAAGCAAACAGAAAGACTCCACTGTGTGACGTAGTGGGGGATATCATGACAGGAAAAATGTTTTTAGGTCGGACCACTGATAAATGTTAACATTGACACGTCCACTAACCTTCAGCTGAAATGGGGCACCTGTAGTTTATGTCCTGGCGGGAGATGCGGGCTCCGATGCCGGTCAGCAGGTTGTCAAACTGGGCTTGGGTGAGACATAAATAGTGCTGAAAGCGACCCTCGTCAGCACGCAGCTCCTGCATTAAGTGGTAAAACTCACCAAACTGAAAACGCCTCTGAAATATCTGGTGAATCCAGATACGGTGCAGATAGAAATAAAGAGAGTGGTTTGACTTTATATAAAGCCAAACCACTCTCTTGATTTCCTCTGAAATTTTTCAGAGTCTGGCAGAGGTAAAGAGTCGCTTCTCCCAAAGGGAGCCACTCAGTGTTCTCACATTTTGTGAGACAAACAAGCAACCAGCGCTATAAAAACATGCCCAAAACAAGCGGCAACCCACCTTACGTTGAGGAGAGGCAGACGTAGTATGCATAGACGCTTCACTCCGCAATGTTTACACTATGAGTAAAGTAATACGTGTTCTCATGCCAAGATACTTTTTTCATACATGGTGTTACGTATTAATTATTGTTCATTGTTTATTGTTCTTTTTTCACTCACTCACACACATCTAATCATCTAATCCTGAGCTTTCTGTACACACCAACAACAATAATTTCCTCATAGTTTTTGGGTGCAGTTTATATCCACATGCATATACACAGTTTTTTTTAAAGCCTGGAAAAGATTTTTAAAATTTCCAGGTCATTTGTGTCTTACACTTTGCAACTGAAGCAGGAGTTTAATATCCTTGAAAGAGAACCATTTAGCACAGCTTCTTGCATGTGCTGACACTGTAACTCCAGGGTACTTCATTTGGCAACATGATTCAGCCTTAGTTTATCAAAGACAGAGACAACAAAATAATAAGCATTAAAGTATGGTTTATGGGTTAGGTTTCTGCAATATTATCAGCACAAAAAATGTGTAAAAACTCATCTTCAGAATATCAGCCTAAAATTGTTGATCTGCACCACGCAATCCACTTTCAGCAGTTATTGTAACGGTAAACTGCATATGAGCAAAATGCTCCCTCTGCCTTTATTCCCGTTGGCTCCTATGTCAGCCTAGAGTAGAAAAGACCCAGCCAATATGGCAAAGACACAGGATGCGCTCCAGCATGATATGAGGCATCTAGTATATTTTTTTCTATAGGTAGGAGTGTATGAATGCAGAGAGGTGGAGGGATATTTCAGCCAGTACTGTGTCTGTAGCGCAGCAGTGCAAGCAAGTCTCTAACGCGTTTATTTTGGAGCCCAAATAAACGACTTCACTTTTAAAAAACAAACCCAAAAAAAAGCAAACTGCGACTTTAGAAAAAAAAGCAGCCCAAAGTCCCTTATAATAAGCAGACTTGGCAACACTGGAGCCACTTTGGCTGTTGCGCCAGCAGAGCGTTGAGGCTCTGGACAGGGCGTCGGACTTTTATGTGCACAAGCGGCCAAGTTGAGGCGTTGGATGCCTTTTTGACGCTCCAAAGGTGTTTGGTCTAGATGCAGCATAAAAGAAAGACTGTAAGGTCTGCATATGAATGGGCTTTAAAAAATGTAGCACAGAAACAGCAGATTTAGTTATAGGTGACCTTTTGTATTTCCAAACCTGCTGATTTTCTGAAATTTATTCAAAGAATGTGTTTTTTTTGTTGTTTCCTTACATGGAATGTCTTGCTCGGGGATATTGTTGTACATTGGGGGGGGGGGTTGTTTGTATTTTACAAGCACATCAAAACCTTCTGCATCATACTAGAATAAAAGTGGAAGTGATTAAAGATTTCTACCCCAACTTTGTGTTGTACTTCACAGTTTCCTTTCACGGTTTTATTATATCAGTGAACATCTCATTCTGTAAAAAAAAGTGCCCATCTGCATCAACTGCCTGTGCTGGTGGATGAAACTTTTAGAGTTTAGGAGTTGTGGTTGGGGACTACAGAAAATCAAATCAAGGGCAGCAAAGGTCTGTACGCCGTGCTTTGGGGATGAGAGATTTTCTCTGGCACTATAACAAAATGTGTCTTAAGTGGCAAACTATATGTCAACATACAGAATATGGTATTTATCATCAACTCTTTCATATTTGATGTAAATGTCTGAAAATAGTAAACGCTTGCAAAAAATATAACAATGTTAATGCATGGTTTGCAAAAGGTTGTTATTCAACAGCCAGAAAATTGTGTCAGTCTTTTTAAAGCTGTAGTGCTGTCAACTTTAAAGCTGTTATAAAACCCTGATGAAAAAATAGGTGAAAGTCCATGAGGAAGGGGGAGCAATATCTCCCGTTATTCTGTTTTGGCAGTTTTGATAGATTTACTTACTCACCTGAACACCTATCATGTTCCTCTGTCTCTGCCGATATCATTGCATAACATCAGCTACATTTCCAGCCGTTTGAAGTTCTGTTACCTAGAGACATGCTGCTGGGTTTCATTTGACTGAGTTCTGTGTCAACTGTGGCAGTTGGCTCTATACATCATTTCTTGTTTCAAGGATGGGACATGATCATTCTCTTTCTTAAAGTCACAGTAGATGGACTGCTCGTTGTTATGATGCACTGGTACAATCTTCAGAAAAACTAGACTCTTGCTATATGACCAATACTATAAAGAATGTCTAAATATCCAAATAAGTTCCTATAATAACAATTTCTAAAGTCCATGAAAAATTCCCCAATAGCAAATAAACTTGTTGGTGCTTGATTTAGTTTTGCAACATACAGTACTTGGTTAAAACATTTTGCACTGCTGTAATCCAGATCTTATTCAACCTAAAATGTAGCCCAGATCCCATTTAAATATCTGGTGATATCAAGCTTTGGGTGCCAAGAGACTCAGTTTCTACAAGGTTTGCCTCATTGTCTACACATTGGCTTTAATTCCTTTTTGATGAAGGTTGATAACATGTCTCTGATGGCTAGAAAATAAAAAAAAATGGCCAAATTTTAAAGATTAGCTAAACTTCTTTGAAGAAATGTTCTAAGAGGTTATCAGAAGTAGATTCCTTACCTTATTAATGAAAGAGATGCTATAGCAAGTCCAAACAACTAAACGTAAAATGTGTATACCCATCCATACAGCATCATCATAATAGTCTTTATTGTCATTGCAACATGCATTACAACACAATTTGTTCCCTGCATTTAACCCCTCACCCTTGGGGAGCAGTGGGCTGCCACTGTGCGGTGCCCGGGGAGCAATCTGGGGTTAAGGTCCTTGCTCAGAGACCTAGAGTGGCAGTCTGTGGGAGTTGAACTCAGAACCTCCAGTCCTGCAACCACCCCCCACGACACCACCCAACAGATCACCTCCTCCTCCTCCTCAGTGACAACTCTTTCCGTACATGAGAGAGATGTTAACAAACTCTTCAGAAGACAGAACCCCCGGAAAGCTGCTGGACCAGACTCTGTCTCTCCATCCACCTTGAAGCACTGTGCTGATCAGCTGTCTCCAGTGTTTACAGACATTTTTAACACCTCACTGGCGACATGTCACGTGCCAGCCTGCTTCAAATCCTCCATCATTATCCCTGTTCCCAAGAAGCCAAGGACCACAGGACTTAATGACTTTAGATCCGTCGCACTGACCTCTGTGGTTATGAAGTCCTTTGAGCGCCTTGTGCTTTCACACCTGAAAGAAATCACTGATCCCGTCCTGGACCCCCTACAGTTTGCCTACAGAGCCAACAGGTCTGCAGATGACGCTGTCAACCTGGCCCTTCACCACATCCTCCAGCACCTGGACTCTGCAGGAACCTACGCCAGGATCCTGTTTGTGGATTTCAGCTCAGCCTTCAACACAATCATCCCAGCTCTGCTTCAGGAGAAGCTTTCCCAGCTGAACGTGCCCGACTCCACCTGCAGGTGGATCACAGACTTCCTGTCTGACAGGAAGCAGCATGTGAAGCTGGGAAAACACGACTCTGACTCACAGCTCATCAGCACTGGTTCCCCCCAGGGCTGTGTTCTTTCTCCTCTGCTCTTCTCCTTGTACACCAACAGCTGCACCTCCAGTCACCAGTCTGTCAAGCTCCTGAAGTTCGCAGACGACACCACTCTCATCGGACTTATCTCTGATGGTGACGAGTCCGCCTACAGGTGGGAGGCTGACCATCTGGTGACCTGGTGCAGGGAGAACAACCTGGAGCTCAACGCTGTAAAAACAGTGGAGATGGTTGTGGACTTCAGGAAGAACTCAGCCCCAGCTACCCCCATCACCCTCTGTGACTCCACCATCGACACTGTGGAGTCTTTCCGCTTCCTGGGAACTATCATCTCCCAGGACCTAAAGTGGGAGCTGAACATCAACTCCCTCACCAAGAAAGCCCAGCAGAGGATGTACTTCCTGCGGCAGCTGAAGAAATTAAACCTGCCAAGGACAATGATGGTGCAGTTCTACTCCTCCATCATTTAGTCCATCCTCACCTCCTCCATCACCATCTGGTATGCTGGTGCCACCGCTAAGGACAAGAGCAGACTGCAGCGTGTCATCCAGTCTGCAGAGAAGGTGATTGGCTGCAATCTTCCATCTCTCCAGGACCTGTACGCCTCCAGGACTCTGAGGCGTGCAGGGAAGATTGTGGCTGATCCCTCGCACCCCAGTCATAGACTATTTATGTCACTTCCCTCTGGCAGGAGGCTGCGGTCCATCAGGACCAAGACCTCACGCCACAAGAACAGTTTCATCCCATCTGCTACCGGCCTTATGAACAAGGCCAAGAGCCGCCCGTGACACTGGACTCTGCCTCTCTCCCCCCTTCAGGACTTACAAGCTTCTGCGTTACATTAACGCACAGTTTACTGAGTGTATATAGCTTCTGTATATATATCCATTTTATTTTATTTTATTTTATTTTTTGTCTGCACCATCAACACCAATTAAAATTCCTTGTAAGTGCAAACCTACTTGGCAATAAACTTCATTCTGATTCTGATTCTGAGTCCAGGACCCAAGCGCAATGCGGGACACAAGCGCAATGTTCTAACCACTAGGCCACGACTCCCCTGTGGACTTCTATATCATGAGATGCTAGGAGTCAACACTTTGCCATACCATAAATACCATATTTACCATACCATAAAAATACCATATTTACCATACCATAAAAATACCATATTTTTCTCGGCCGCAAAACGTCTTTGTCACTACTAACCGGGCTGGATCAATCTGAAGCTATTAGCTGTGATTCTTCAGTTCACTCTAAGTTCACTTAGAGAAGAGTAAACTTCAAATTTTGCCACAAGCTGTCATTGGAAAAGCAGCATCTAAGATGGTATATTCATGTGTTTTCCTGGAATAGCAGTTTTTGGGAAGTTATTCTGACTGATTTACAAAGAGCGGATTAGTAGGATGGATACAGCCAGCAGCCTTGAGCAGACAGAACATTGATGTGCACCCCTAATCTTCTGTCTGGAAGAACCCTGCTAAAATATTCACTTTTAGATAAAAGATAAACTCACATGTTAGAAAATATATGGCTAGCAAAAGCATAAGTTAATGATACTTTAAAACTGTGAAACAGCTGACAGAAGGCTCGTCCGGAGCCTGACTCATTACCAAGATAATTTAAGCTTGTTAAACCAGTTTAATTCTATAAAGGGCAGAAACATTATCTAACATTTTGCTCAACAATCATAAATAAATGTTTCTAAACATTTTTGTTTGTTTTTTGTTGATATATCAAAGTCACAACACAAATGGATTAATGCCAATTACAATAATATAACAGTAATCATCAATATATTGTATGGTAAATTAAGAAGAAAAGTAATTTATTTTCTGTTTTAGATAAAATAAATGATATCGTGTTGTCCGTTTTGTGTCAATACAGTGACATTGTTATATTTTTTTCTGAAGGTTATCATACCGTGAGGATCTTGTACCAGCTTGAGCCTGGTCTGCAGCCACAGATTGAAAAGAAAATTTCTCTGTTTCTTCTTCTCACTTCATAAACTGAACCGACACCCTTGAGAAACGGCACAGCCTTTTTGCATGCCAAGTGATTAGCTGCTGCATAACAGTTATTTTCTGTGTGAATGAGATGGGATTTCCCTCAAGAAAACACTGCAGAGAAGATAATGCAGCAATCAAACTCATCGGTGAGTTATCACCAGAGTTAGAATACAGGCAAAGGGTCACATTTAACTGTCTGTGTTTGGCAGTTTGCAAAGACGGCTCTACTTTCCCTCCCGGTAACACCCTCTTGCTCATTTGACACATTTTTGCTCAACCCTCTTCCAGAGATGTCTTTTTAAAGATGAAAAAAGACTGACTAAAAATACCTTTTAGAACAATTTGAGCACACCCAAAAACAAATTATCCCTAATCTTGTATCTCAACTAGGTCCTCTTCACTTTTTTTCTGTGTCATTAAAGATTTACAGTATCCAGTATCAGATCAAGGCTACAGGTGCAAATCAGCTATATAGTTAAAGGAGGCAGAAATAAGGCTGTAAATGACAAGGTCACACTTAACATGACTTATTTCATAGCCATTAAGGCTTTTGAGTATCAATATTCATGTCATGTCTGTAAATGGGCAGGAAAAGCTGTTCTTGATCTCAGGAGATATTTTTGGCCCCTGGATTCCTTCTCAAAGCTAGAGTTGAGTTTCTAAAGGACAGTCTGCTTTGAGGTTTTGCACCTTACTGCCTGGCAGGTTTATTCTCCAACAAAAGACCAATGGGTGAGAGCAGAGCACTCTCGGTGCGAGCCAATTAGCCTTGTTTATTTTCCTCTGCTGTCTAATAAACGTCACTTTCGACTTCTAATGGTTTGGAAAGAGAGTGTGATTAAAATTCAGGCCAGAGGTGTGACCAAATGTGAAACAGAGCCATGTCTTCTGCCGACGTCCTTTATTATGCACAATGGCTCTCAACATAGCATTGTTATTGGAGCTTATAATAGCAAATATTTACAACACTCCGCTGACCTCTGCGTACAACAGTCACCGTGAGGACAATATTCCTCACCGATAAAAGTATGGGGAAAGAGCACCACCTGTGCATTATTTATGAAAAAGTACATTTAATCAGAATTTCTCTAGACAAATGAACAATCAGGTATTTTAAATAAGGCAAACAAATAAGGTTATACTTTTCATAAGGGTGTTCAAATCATTTTTTTTAGATTTTGAAGTAATTCTTTAAGACAATAATGCAGAACTGGGGTGAATATGCCTTATGTTAATTTACTAGAATTCATAAACAGGACAGTTCCATTTTAAAGAATTGTTCAGTTATTTAAACCTCTGACATGGAATTTGGTTAAAGCACATTTGATTACAAATTGATTGATGAAGTCAAAATAATTTAGATATATTTTTTAGGGCACAAAATGACAACAACAGTAGTCTTTATAAAAAGATCCATGCAAACATCATAGAATGGAACAAGATTTGGGAATGTTGTTATTAGTATAACATTGACATAGGATGCATGTAAATTGTGTAGCATCTCTGACTTTCTGAGCATCACAAAGTTTTTGGTCAGATCAAAAAATATCCATGGCAGCATGGTTCAGTGGGAAATTAGATAACATAGCAGAAATATGAATGAGTCTGATGGTATTTGCATTATCAAAACAAAATGGATCAAGCTTCTTCTAGGCAAGCATGGAACCATTCCATTGCTCGCTATTTTCGCTTTTAGGATAAAGGCTAAAATAAAAATATGTCTCCTATATTGAAGTAGATATGAGCTTCATTTTGTTCTGTTCACCAAAGCAGTTCCAGTGTTTAGCCAGGATTGGTACTAGAACTGGTGCTGCACAGTGGGGCAGCGGGTAGCACTGTTGCCTTGCAGCAAGAAGGTTCAGGGTTCAAATCCATGCATGGAGTTTGCATGTTCTCCCTGTGCATGCGTGGGTTCTCTCTGGGCACTCCGGCTTCCTCCCACAGTCCAAAAACATGACTGTTAGGTTAATTGGTCTCTCTAAATGTTCCTTAGGTGTGAGTGTGTGCGTGAATGGTTGTTTGTCCTGTTTGTCTCTGTGTTGCCCTGCGACAGACTGGCGACCTGTCCAGGGTGTACCCCGCCTCTTGCCTGGTGAATGCTGGAGATAGGCACCAGCGACCCCATGAGGGATTAAGCGGGTCAGAAAATGTATGGATGGTGCTAGAACCAGATTTTTTATTGATTCCATGAACACACTGGTTTGGTTTCACATAGCCAGAGTATGAGCTTGGAGTGACGTCAAAATGTCAATGAAATATACTTTTGAGAAACATTTTGAACCTACCCCTGTTGCATTGAGGGGTTCTTTAGAGAACCACAGGTTAAAATCTCCATTGAAATTCTTTAACAACATAATGTTATGATCCTGATGTTTGGTGCATACATGAGTTCTCCCCCTGAACAGAGGATCCCTGCCAGAGGACATGGTTTACCCGCCGGCAGACGGAACACCTATTTGCAGTTACACTTATCTAACTGCTGGAGATATAAGGAGCTGCAAGACAATCACTCTTTGCCTGAGGATACGTTGTTGGTAGAGTGTTAATAGGGCATTACTCAAATGATGTCAAATTACTAAATTTAAAATAGCGCACGTGTAGTGGCCATATTGTGGTTGCACAAACACAGCGGTAACGCTTGAATAGTTTACTTCTATGAGTCAAATAGTGAACAGATCTGCACTGAATATCACCTCAACAGACAAAATACCGCTGCATTGGTATCACATCGAGTGACTCTTGATGTGATGATTGTGACCATATGGATTTTTATTTTAATTGATTTAACCCCAAAAGATTGGTGAGAAATGTCAAGAGGACTTTACTATGGCATCTGACCAAAGACACCTATGTGCTCTCTAAAATCTAAGGAGACAACACAAGAATGTCCAAACCTACCTGGAACCATGGCTATCTCCAGGCAAATGTGACGTCATTTGAGGAAAGTCCCATTGTGTTCTTCAAAGTACCTTGTGATTCGAGAAGTTTTTGTAGGGTTGCATACCTCATCTTACATCTTCTGACTCATCTTACCTTCAACTCATCTTACGTTTGGGCTATCTGTGCTCCCAGGTCTAAGTAGCCTTACTCCACTGTGACAGAATCCTGGATTCTGCTCCAGTCCACGCTCATCCATTACAGTTTCTTCGACTCTGACTTCCTTCAGCTAACTTGCACTACAGCTCTCTGTTCACTCACCCCAGAGACACTGAGATTTCACCTGCTCTATTCTCATAAAGTCTTCTCAGATACGTTTCCTCCGGGACTCTTCGCCGGGATCCTCACTACTCCCTCAACACCTCCTTTCAACCCTGAAATCATAAGCCCAGCTTTTCTACTAACAGTCATAGAACATACACTTTCTGGTGTGAGCTCCTCACATCCTCTAACTAGTCCTCTACCATTCTGATGGTACAGAACCCCAGACATCATCCTTTCCCAGTTGTGCACATTCCTTCTCATAATCCTTGTAAATAAACCCTTTGCTCTTACATTATGTGTACTGCATACCATTCTGCATGTGGGTCAGGAAATTACTGTGAAACATGACACATAAATCGTATTAATAATTTCAGTAACCCCACAAAGATGTTTACATATCAGCAGCTTAAACAGCTGATTGATTCTTACAATTTTTTTGTCTTTAAGATGGATGATAATACAATTAACAGCAGGATGATATGACACAGTTAGCATGTACTATGTTTTGCAAATCTGACTTAACGAATGTTGACACTTTTTGTCATAGTATGCAGATCAACAGCAAAGCGATGGGAGTTTTAAACACGGCGTCCCAAACTGTAAAACCTTTTGATTTGTTGTTGGTCCATGACTAAGTGCTAAGCAACCACTAGGACCAGTTTATGAAACAGGTTTATGGGAAAAAAATCATTAACTGCCAACCAACTGAACAAGATATTAAACCACCAGATTAATGGCTGGCTTAAAACATAGTAAATCTTTCATCTGCATATTTATTACTCCAGGAAATATTTTGTTTACTGTAATTTGTGGGTATGTCCCTCAATAGAACATAACAAAGTATCCTTATGAGAATTATCAGTTTTGTCATCATTGGGATTTGTTTCCACATAGATGATTTGCAAGTTTAAAAGCAAGGTGATTTTGTTTTGTTTTTCTTTTTTTATTCTGATCTTTAGAAGTCTTTTTCCCAAAAGATTTTTCAGTTATCTTTAACTAAAGCCCAGTTGGTCCGATTGATAGAATGTCTCTAAGACTCCAGGTCCCAATGCCCCCATCCTTTTTTTATTAAACACGTCATTCATAGATACACCACTCTCTCAAATAGTTTTTCGGAAAATGACTATATTAATACTTTGATGTAAATATAATTTATCAATATTAACCTTCCAGTAGTCCACCAGCCATTATATATTCTTGAAATTACTTTTTTGGTGTGCTTGTTGAAGTATTTCCTTCCGGCCTCATTATAATTGTTGCTGTGGTTGTTGTTTTTCATCTGTGACATTTAAAAATGTTAATAGACTGCACCATGCCTGGAACGCATGAAAATCTATCAGATGACTGGCGGACACACATTGGGAGCTCTCCAGAGCTCAGCAGTTTGCTTTATCATGGTGTTTTTGTTATGATTTAATGGTTCAGCAGTATCCCTGAGATTTTTTAAATAGGTATGCGAAGCTCCACAGCCTTGGTCATAGCTGGCACTTACAAACTCTAAAAGAACTGCAGAATGAGACCAAGAGCCGTATTTTCATGAAAAATCAACAACAAACACAAGCAGCACTTTGATATCTTTTTGACCTTGGGCTTCACTTAGTGTGTCTGTGGGCTACTTTTAGACAAAGGCTTGTGTGTTCTTTTTGCAGGTGAATGTAGAAGCTTAAACAGGTTGGGAGCTCAGTCGGTGAAAGAAATGAAAACCGAGATGTTGGCAGACTTTGTGCTGAGAGCAGATGTCTCAGACCTATGTGTGTTTCTGGCATCAGTCACCTGCTTCAGTGATCAAACTAAGTGCTCGGAGCAAACACAGCAATGACAACTTTCTGAACAGAAATGCTCTCCAACCAGTAGGTAGGCCATATGAAACAGACTTTGCGGATAAATTATTGTTCAGTTTGGTATACTTATTCTTTTCTATGGCTGCTCTCAAAAGCAGCTTCTTCAGTTCACTGACTTGATGTTGCTATTTGATAATAACAGGAAGAGTATGTTGCATTTAATGTTGTAGTATTTTCTTCTCTATGTTTTGTCATGTTAAATTCAAAACCCACCTTACCTTATGTTCTAGTTTGATTTAACAACCTATGACAAGACATGCACAGCTTAAAAATAAAAATAGAAACAGTAAAGTGAGAACAATTACGTGACTGGCCAAGCAAGGTGCTGCGGTTCTCTTGCAGTGAGCGTTGGTGTGTTTTTTTCCTCACTGTGACTGACAATATCCTCATTTAACAGAGTTTCATTAATTTTAAACTTTATAAGGATTTTACTCTTGATGTGGACAGGTATTTAGTATATTTTATCTTGTAGCCATTTCCTATGTTAGAAAGATAAACGCACATTTGCCTTGCTTGACGGACATATTATCTTATATTATATTATTGTCTTGTCTTTCCCATTTTTCAAGGTGGTTAAGAGAAATTGCTTTCTGTGCCATGCAATTGGTCCAAGGAAACATGACGTCATAAAATAAAGAATTAAAGGTGCTTGGACTCTTGATTACAACTTAGTCACACAATAAATCCAGCATTCATATATATCAAGTACAAGCCAACAACTTAAACAGACAAACCATTCTGAAGTTAAAAACATATGGCTAAAGGTTAACATTGCATATGCTGCTAGATAACTAGAAGCTACTGACAACTCGGGATTCAAGCCATTTCCTTCTGCATGTAGAGAGGATGGAAAAAAATCATAATCCAAGGTTTTTGGACAATTTAGTCAACTTAAAAAAATGTAAGTATACAGGTTGGTGTTGTTTTAGTGGTTTCTGTTAAGCAAGGCAAAGCAAGTTTATTTATAAAGCACCTTTCAGTAATAAGACGATTCAAAGTGCTGTACATGAAAAAAAAAAACAGAGGAAAGAAAATGATTACAGAGAGAGAGGGAAACATTGCACAGGAAAACACATTGCATTGGAATGGTAGCAGCAGGTCAGATACAGTATAAGACAAGTTGGACTATAAACTTCCACATTAACCTTTGAAGGCAGCTGTAAACAAATAGGTTTTTAACCTTGATTTAAAGGAACTCAGGGTTTCAGTACTTTTACAGTCCTCTTGGAGTTTGTTCCAGACAAGTGGAGAATAAAAACTAAATGATGCTTCTTTGTGTATGGTTCAGACCTGAGCCAGAAGACCTTAGGAGTCTGGAGAGTTGATACAATAACAACAGGTCGGTGATGTATGTACGTGCTAAGCCATTCAGTGATTTATAGACTAACTGGAGGATTTTAAAGTCTATTCTCTGAGATACAGGTAGCCAGTGTAAGGACTTCAGAACTGGGGTGATGTGCTCTACTTTCTTAGTCTTAGTGAGGACGCAAGCAGCAGCGTTCTGGATCAACTCTAGCTGTCTGATCGACTTTTTTGGCAGCCCTGTGAAGACACAGTCGCAGTAATTGATTTGACTGTATGTGTGGGGGACTGAAGTTGTTGCATTAAAAATTTGTTTTGCTGCCTTCTTTGCAACCTGAATTTTTTTTTTTTCATATTTCAGTAAAGTCCAGCAGTCCAATTTTAGTTTCATAATAGCCTCTAACAACCCAGGAGAGTGATGGTTGATGATTTGCATCTGACTTGGAAAGTGCCCAGGAGGATGGACTTTATTGACCTAAACCCACTTTTTAACCTATTTGGGTGTATGCTTGGGGTCAGTGTCCCATTGTTTGTGTCCAAGCTCTAACCTGTGTAATGATGTCTAGAAATGTTGCTTCAAAGTTTCTACATGATGTTCTTTCCTCCATGATGCCATTTATTTTACATGCACAAAATTCCTTCGGTGGGACTGTAAAGGGAAATATTTAATGGTAAAACAAAGACTCGCCCTATATAATCTATAATATTATAATATAATGGTGAATGTACATAATTATTTGAATCTGTAGGAAAGACACAGTGGCTTGAAAAAGTATTCATACCGCTTGAACTTTTCCACCATTTATCACATTGCAACCAAAGACATACATACATTTTATTGGAATTTTGTGAAAGACCAACACAAAATGGTATACAACTGTGAAGTAAAAAGAACATTATACATGATTTAAAACATTTTTTAAATAATAAAAACTGAAAAGTGCAGTGTGCAAAAGTATTCAGCCCCCTTTTCTCTGAGTGCAACCAACAGCCTTCAGATGTTGCCTGATGGTTGCTAATAACTGAATAAAGTCCACCTGTGTGTAATCTAATCTCAGTACATATACAGCTGCTCGGTGACAGCCTCAGGGGTTAGTTAAGAGAATATTGGGGTGCAAACAGTATCATGAAGTCCAAGGAACAGTCTTAGGCTATAAAAAGATTTCCCAAGCTTTGAACATCTCACGGAGCACTGTTCAGTCCATCAGCCAGAAATGACACATGTGACACAAGTGTAAACCTACCAAGATAAGGCTGCCCACCTAAACTTACAGGCCAAACAAGGAGAGCAATGATCAGAGTGGCCCATGGTGACTCTGGACGAATTGTAGAGTTCCACAGCTCAGGTGGGGAAATCTGTCCACAGGACAACTATTAATCGTGCACTGCACAAATGTAGTCTGTATGGAAAAGTGGCAAGAAGAAAGCCATCGTTCAGAGAAAATCATAAAAAGTCCTGTTTGCTGTTTATCAGCAGCCATGTTGGTGACAAAGCAAAGAAGGTGCTTTGGTCGGACGAGACAAAAATTTTACTTTTTGTGGGGCATGCTCCGATGGTGCACCAGTCCACCCCCCCTCCAGAGGGTAGCTGGTACCAGCTCACCCCCCCCCCCCTCCAAGCAACCTACCCAGAACCCTCAATGTCTAAATGCGAGTGGGGGCAGGGGAGCCATCAGGGGTGAGGCCTACACAATAGGACCCCCCCCCCCCCCATATGTCTTTACACCCGCCCAAGGATGACACACCCCAGGAACCCAGAGCCCTGGACCCACCCTAGACCCACCCAGCGGCAGCACAGCTACCAGGCCTACTAACCCACGGCCGTCAGTGTGGAACCCCCCAAGATAATCGCAAGCAGCCGCCGGAGGCCACCCTGAGGACCCCCAAGCCCCGCCATGGAATGGTTTAAAACAAAACATTCATGTGTTAGAATGGCCCAGTCAAAGTCCAGACCTAAACCCAGTCGAGAATCTGTGGCAAGAACTGAAAACTGCTATTCACAAACGTTCTTCATCCAACCTGACTGAGCTTGAGCTGTTTTGCAAAGAATGAGCCACAATTTCAGTCACTAGATGATCAAAGCTGGTAGAGACAAAGGCTGCAGGACTTGCAGCTGTAGTTGCAGCAAAAGGTGGTTCCACAAAGTATTGACTCAGGGGGTCTGAATACTTTTGCATAATATCCTTTTAAGTTTTATATTTGTAAATACAAAAAAATCATGTATAATGTTATTTTAACTTTGCAACGGTATATCACTTTGTGTTGGTCTTTCACATAAAATTCCAATTAAATATATGGTTGTAATGTGACAATATGTGGAAAAGTTCAAGGGATATGAATAATTTTGCAAGCAACTATAAATGTTCCTACTGGAATAAAATAAACAAAACAACAATTAAACAAGCTCTACAATATTTCAAAGGGAATATGTACCACATTTAGACTATGTGAACAGTTTAATTTATATGATTGAAGAAGGCTAAATGAAATATTTTTCAAGAACTCATATCCATAACAATATGCTGGTGATGTACTCTGTGCAAAATTAAATCACTATATTGTTAGCCAGAGTGAAAATGACCTCAAAGTCAGTGAGAGCACAGCTGAATGCTTAATTAGGCAGTTAGTGTTGGCAAGCACTTTGCCTAAATTATGATGATGGTGTACATCCAAAACTCAGGAAAACATTTTGCTGAGATTTCATCTGTAAACCTTCCCAAGGCTGCCAAAAGGCCTTGTGTCCCAAAGAATCCTAAATGTTGGCTTTAACACAATGCCTGCATCTCTACCACCCCCATACTGACTATTCGTGTCTTGGCTCAACTAGATTGCTTTACTGACACGTTTTAATTAAAAACATTGCATTTGTTAATTATAAATAGATTTTATTTGTTTTTCTGATAGCATATTTGGCAAAATAAATGAACAGTCTACAGACAACAGTAAAAACTTCTAGTTAATCATCATGCAATAAACTATACATTATTGACATGGCAGAGTTCCAGAGTGATGTGAATCAATAACAGTGGATTTCAGAGCCAACCAGCCCACTTGATTGTGCTTAGGAAACTGTTTAGCAAAAGTGCATTTCATAGGAAACATTAAAAAAACTGTTTACTTTCAGCATGCTCGCAATGACAACACTGCTTATAAGACTGAGTTTACTTGAAACCTCCAAGAAGTCTCTTGGAGAAGAGATGAAGGGGCGACTGTGGCTTGATAAGGGGCAACTGTGGTTTGATGGGTTGAGTAGTTGTCTGGCAATCAGAAGGTTGTGGGTTTGATCCCAGCTTCCCCTTGCCACATGTTGATGTGCCCCTGGGCAAGGCACTTAACCCCAAGTTGCCTACCGAGCTGCGTCTCGGTGTATGAATGTGTGCGTGTTAGTGAGAGCAACTGGGTGAATGTGGCTATAGTGTACAGCGCTTTGGGTGGTCAGCATGACTGGAAAAGCGCTATATAAGTTCAGTTCATTTACCATGAAACATTTCAAGAAGAACTCGTCCAAAGGACCTACTCAACTTTTTTTTTTTCTGCCTGGATTATTGAGATGCATCAGGACAATGAGGTGGAATGGTAGAGAGGTATTGTCAGACTTACAGAAATGTTTTTAATAATTTATGCAAAAGCCTTTTTAGTTTGGTAAATCTGCTGTAAGGAAGAAAAAAAAAGTCACACACTTTGCACAAATGTGATTTTAACCAATTGATCCATGCAAACTGACTTCAAATCTTGAAGGCCCTGGGGTCATCTCTATGCCCTCTGATCTTTCAGTACTCTCTTGAGAGATATGCATAAAAACCTGAAAGACAAAAAGGAATCCCAAAGGCAGTTGTGAATACAGTCAAAAGTTGCCAGCGAGTGATTATAATATATCCAAAATGCTGAACTCAAATAAAAATACTTAACAAATTGGGTACCGGAGACAAAGATAAGACGACTCCCACCCCCAGCTGTTTACTTCCATGGAGATGTAAGCTCTAAAATGATGAAGTGCTGGACACAATACTTTAATCCATTTATAGAAGTGCCTTCCTACTCTTGAGGGTGTAACTGAAAATACTTTTCTGTTAAAAAAAAGTGCATGTTAAAATCTGGTATTAAAGGAAAGGAAGAGCATTAACTATTAGGTTCAATCTAATGATTTTTAAGCTTTCTAGGTTTATAATATGATGCATATACTATGTATTCAACTGACATAAGGATAATTCTTAATTACAAACAGGTCTTTACATGGAAAACCTAACATGAAGTCAGGTAACTGACAATTAGATGTACTGTTGCCAAACAAATTTTATAGTACATAGTTAAACAACTGCAACATTGTCTATTGAGCAATATGAGAACACTATGAATGTCATACAAATGGCAACAGTTTTTTTTTTTTCTAATTTGTGATCAAAATAAGCAAGCAAGGCTGCTTATTGTTCTCTGGCATTGCAGCAATAATAGTGTGTGTTCAATGTTAAGGCACTTGTACTCACAAGAACATAATAACAGTCAGGCTACATACTGTATAACAACGAATATGTGGTTGGAGAAATGTCTGTAAAATGTTGTCGTGCATTCAACTCTTCAGAATTCTTTTGAAATGACATAATAATGAACGTCCAAGTGTCCATTAAATGAATTGATTCCTGTGAGGTTTTATGGCTTGTTTTTGTTATTTTCATATGACAAGTTAAGTGCATTTATAATAAAAAACACTTGAGTGTGCATATTTGTTTTAAAGGTTAAGAGGATGCAACCCTTACTCCGAAAACAAGATTTTGAAATGTCTGTTATTCATGAGCTCATTACAATGGCACTTGATGAGGAGGGAAATATGCTGGGTAGCTACCAAAGTAATTTATTGAACATAATTTGTGTTGGAAGAGGGACAAATGAGAAAGTCAAAGTATTTGGATGACTTTAAGGAGACTCAGATCATTACAGGTACAACCCCTATTGAAAAATAAAAACATGATGAAAGAAGCTTATTAACTACACACTTTACAACTGACTATAGATAATACAGTACAGAAAAGTTAAATATTTGCCTTGTTCGGATGTACTTTGGGAAGTGTACATGTCTTTGTATGTGCCTCTGTAGCTGAGCTTATTCCTTACTGCTGATGTTATGCAGGAAGCAGCCCTTCATATTTCAACTGGGGCACTGTCACCTAGCGGGAGACTACAGATAAGTGGTGTTATGTGCTACTTGTTATTGGTAAAGTGTTGCTGTTCTCCATAGCCTCTTGTTTCACAGTAATCTGAGGCAGGGGTGTCCCGAGTAAGGCCCGAAGGCCATTTGTGCCCCCTGACTGCAATTCAATAATGGTGTGGCCCACCCACCAGCACAGGTGGTTGATGCAGACCTTTCATGCGGGAAAACTTATTACAGATAAGTATAAATCATCTCACAATTGAAAATGTATAGCAAAACAACAATTTTCTTTTAATAACCAAACGTTTTACATTCTCTTTAATTTCATGATAGAGGACCACATTTTTCCAATGAATTTTATGCAAATGCTGTAACGTACAGGAAACTGGATCCAGAATTCAAACCAGACAGGTCAGTGACGTTTTAAACAAGTTTATTAAAGATGCGCCACCGCAGGCACTCAGAGCTCGCTGCTCGCTCAGAGACCGGAAACCTCCCTGCACCAGAGACAACAGGTTAGTGATCAGCTGGTGGTGTCGGGCAAGAATGAGGGAGGCTGGATCACTAACCTGGTAGTGGGAACTCCGAAGCTTGGGATATAACTTCGGGCCGGGGTTCCGAGGCAGAAGCCGTAGAGCGACCACAGGCGGGCAGACAATCCGTGAAGGGAAATCCAGGGGCGTTATCCAGAGGGGTCCGGGTCCGATCACAGAGAGGCAGTTATCCAATGGCAGCACAGAGAGGAGAATCCGAAAGGCAGGTCCAGGTCCGGTCCAGGTCCGATAACAGGCAGGCTCAGAATAATCGCAGGGGCAAGGCAGAATCCGTTACTCACAGGTGGGGATCAAGGCTTCAGGCATAAATCAGAACAGGGAACAGGCAGGCTCGGTAACGGAGGGCAGAATCACGTCAGACACAGACAGGCAGAATAAGCAACGCTGGAATGCTCGTACGGGTGGCTTGAGACAATCTGGCACTGGCTTCTGATCTGCACGGGGATTATAAGGAGGTGAAAACAGGTGGAACCGATGAGGACTATATGCAGGCAGGGTGGAGAATGAGCAGGTGTGCTGAACAGAGGAGAAGATCAGAGCCAGTGCTGAGATCGTCACAAATGCAGACTTTGTTGCACCAAAATCTGCTTTCAATTAATTTATTAAAATTGGCTAAACATGTCAAACGATTCCAAAGGAAGGGTGACCCAAATCTTGTCATCATTGCTGAGAATAGACAGCATTTTTCGATTGAGTCCAAAATAATTTGCAAACTGGATGACCATGCTTTAATGAGGAAAACATACAATTTCAAGTTTTGGATCTACAATGATTTACACATCCCTTTCACACAGAAAATCTTGCTAAAATATTGCATGCTGACATTTTGTGGAGCAGGTGAAAAAACAAAATCACTATATATGTTTTGTCATTGTAGCTTTTTTTATTTTTTTATTTTTTTGGCCCTTGATTATGTTTTACTCTAATTTTGCCCCACATGAGAAAAAAGTTTGGACACCCCTGATCTAAGGGGTCTGAGCTCTCCAGGAAAGTTGCAGATCATAGTTTACAAATTGTGAAAGAATATAATAAAACTGTCTGTTTAATATTTTCTGTGTGTTCTTCTTCTGTATTGTCAAGAACAACCACCACCTATCGTCTAGACCAGGAGTGGCGAACGCGTAGCTAACCAAGCCACTTGTTGCTCTTCTACCTATCCTGTGCTACTCGCAGTGACCTTTCTGATCCATAAAGGTTCTCATTTTAACTGCAGTTTATAAAGTATGTCATTTTAAATAAAAAAAACTGCCTCTTTTCTACCTGCGTACAGCGTTTATCCAGTGAGGACACTTTACACATGTCTACCCCTCAGCCATCTTTATTGGAGTTACTTCAACCGATCATTTAGGGGAAGCCAAGTTAAACGAAAAAGTTTCAATCACTTCATAGCACAATTAATTTCCCCCTGCCACACTACACTATTATACAATATTGAGATCTACCCATCTGTTTTAAAACCAATTGGTTTAAACAAAAATAAATACATGAGAAAAATAAATAAATACACAAACCATTAGGTTTAAAACTGTTAAAGGAGCAAGGAGCTTTGACTGTGCGGTAGTGGGGACCGGTTCCAGGAGGAGGGGTGGCCAGCCTCCAGCCCCAAAACAGTGACCACCACTTTTCCTCCTCATCGGCTCGGCACATGTCCTTCTCCTCTTCAGGACAAAAGTCCTCAGAGTTATCATATTTCGCCGCCTGCCACTGGGTTTCTTGGTCTGGCTGGATTCTTCTGTCATGATTTGGAGTTGATGCAGACCTAAACTACAACAGGAGTGACGCAGAGCCATTGTGTAAAGTGGTATTTTAATAATAAACTGAAAACGTGGAGACACTGGCAGCAACAGGGAGACAAACAGAGAATCCAACAATGAGTGAACAGGAAACAGGAACGTAAATACACTGGGAAATAATCATTGGGATCACAAACAGATGAGTAACAGATAACAGAATACACAAGGTAGGGGAGGCGACGGCTCGGAAACTGAGGAGGGCAGAAGTAAAATAAACATGAAACCTAAATATAACAGAAAATATGCACAATCTACGGAAACAGGACTAATAATTAATCAAACACCTTAGCATTGTGGCACTGATAACAGTTTATTTTTTCTGTTGTGACCCTTCTTTTTTCTATCATCCATATCAAACCAGTCTACCCAATCTTCTTTGACCTCTGACATTCAAATAATTTTAGACAATACAATTTTCACTTGCTAGCAAATGTTCTCCTTTTCAGGCGATTGTCTGTGCTCCTGAGAGGTGGTTTCACATTGCAGGTAAAGACAGAATGCATACCTCGAAATAATGTAAGGAGAACTAAGTCAGTAGTCACAATAGTTTGTTTTTCCCCTTTACTTTCACATTTTTATTTAAAGCATGTGATCTAAATCTTTACAGTTCCCCATGATCTGGACAGCGTACCCTTTTTAACTCCAGAAATTGTCTTGAACTATTTAAATAGCTTTGGCTAATTTCCAATAACTGAATCTTACTTCAGGGATTAGTTTTGAAATGCAGACCTTTTACATTCGAGACTCCCTGCAGTCCAATATCCCAGTAATTAAGTTGTTCAGTAAAATAAAATGTTAGAAATTATAAAAAATATACACTTGAAATCTCTGAAGTCTCATCTCATTACATTTAATTGATGATAAAAAATATGCTTGAAAACTGCCTCTTTGACCTTGAGCTCTCATCGCCCCAATTACCCTTTTGTCTTTTATTTTCCACCTGTAAGCAGACAACAAACATTGCATTGAGCCAGAAAAACAGTGGTTGAGAGGAGACAGAGCACTTTGTCAGGTCAATTAATTGAGTAGTTGGCCCAAAGCAGGAGCGATTTATAAGACCACTCCTCCCCTTAGGCGTAAACGACTGAGTCCCATTCCTCTGCCCCTGTCCGGCTGTGTTCCGCTGTGACATGGGACTTTGTCACCCACCATCCCTGAATACTCCCTGCCTCTTCCTCATCCATCACCACAGAGTGATCCCTTAGCTTTCCGTAGAAGTGATAGTAGCTTTGAGGTCCACTGTGGACACAGAAAGACCCTTCAGGCCTAAGTGTTCTGATCAATCAAAAGGTCTTCTGGGTCAAACTGACCCCCAGAAATTAGATTCAAGGTAACAAAGCCATAGATTCATAGAAAGAAAAGACAAGAAGCCACAAAATTCTTAAATTCTCCCCCTCAGTGGTCCAAATGCTGCTTTGCCATCTAAGTTTTCAGCTAATAGCTGTTGCTGTGTTGTACCCATTTTTTTTGTCGCATAAATGTATCATTATGTCTGGGGCAGCACTTCATCTTTGTTGAGAATGACAATTAGGGCGTAATCAGAGCAAGTTTCCCAGAATCATAATAAGTGTCTAGTTTGTCTACCACCTCTTCCCATTTGAACAGCTGTGACTCCTGCAGAGCTCTTGGCAGGCTCCGTCCCCTTTTGGCTCATTTACTTGCCTCTGAAGTATTTGTTTGGAGAAGAGTGTTGGCTCAAACAACTGGAGATACTTTTTTTTTCCCTTTGATAAGTATGTTTTGTTTTTATTGCTATTTTCAAAATGTCCTTGTAATTCATGATCATTTTTACAACAATAAAGGAGCATAACAATATGATCACCTGCATAATAGTGTGACTGTACTCCTTTTACTGTCAAAACAGCCCTGACCCAAGACATGAACTTCATTAGACACTTGAAGGTTTGCTGTTGTATCTCCCACCAAGGTGTTAGAAGCAAATTTTATTGTCAAGAAGGATACCCTTGGACATAATTTTTTTCCAGCACATCCCACAGATGCTTATTTGAATATAGATTTGAGGACTTGCAGTGTTCTTCAAATTCCTGAACAAACTTGCAGTGTTCTTCAAATTCCTGAACAAACTTGCAGTGTTCTTCAAATTCCTTAACCACTTCCATTTTGGGGCATGGTACATTATCATGTTGAAAAAAAGCCAGCAACCATCTGGGAATACCATTTCCAACAAAGGCTATATGTAGTCTGCAACAATGCTTGGTTAGCTGTAAAAGTCAAAGTAACAACCACATGGATACAGGACCATGAACCTCCTAGAAAAAAAACATTGCTTGATGGATCATGCATGCCTCCACCGGTTTGCCTTCTTTCCTTAAGGCTGATTCACACGGCAGGATTTTTAGCCCGATTTTCGCAACGATCCTTCCGAGAGGCACCGATTACCGGCGTCTCATAAAATAATCTTAAGAGATTATATTGCCATGTGTGGTGTGTTAAAAGCAATCTGGTCCGCTTGGTAGAACGTTGGGACCACTCTGACCTCAAATCGGGGATATTCAACATGTTGGATTGTCTTGCCCTGATATCCTACTGTCTATGGTGTCCCCTGAGGATAAATGAGCAGACAGCCTGTTGAATGTGACATGTAGTAATCAAAAAGTGAGGTGAGGGATTCCCCAAGAGAAAACAAAACTTGCCTTCATATCATAGTGCAGCAACCGTAGTGACCCCCAGTCGCGTTGTCTACGCTTCTTTAACTAATGCCTTTTCTTTTTGTTATGTTTTTTTCTCTGTTAAAATTACTACACAAACTATTGTCGTTATTGTTCCTGGTCATCCATGTTTATTTAGTCTGTGAACTCACATTTTGATCCTGAGAGGATTCGAAAGATTTTCCGTCTGACATCTGAAAGATCCTGAGTGAAATCTGTTCGTGCACAGTGCTCGCCGTCTGACCGGACACCACTCACTCTACTAGTAAACAGGATTTATCTAGTATTTTTTAACGTTACGTGTGGTGTTTCTCAGGCTTGGAAAATTAGCCAACTATTTTAAAATCCTGTGAACCAGACTTTAGTGCATCCTGTTGTTCTAGGTTTCAGCCAGGTAAGAAGCATACCCAGCCATCTACATGATGTAAGAGCTTTTTCCTGCTTTTTACACATCCTTTTTGAAGACAAATGTTCATTTACAGCCTAACACACTCTACTCCCTAACAGGTGCAATGATGAAGAGATAACCAGTTTTATTCACTTCAACTGCCAGTGGTTATAATGTTATGGCTTTTTGGTCCATAACATTTCAAGACAATTCTCTAGCACTAGCCTCTGCTAATACCCCTTCCTTTTCAGTTCATTTAAAACCTTTTAGAGAATTTGACAACTAGCTTTTGAGACAATCTGAGACAAGAATGATTGATTAAGTTATGCCACATTAGATGCCCAAGAGCTCAAATGTAATGGAAAGAGAGGATAACCTGCCATAAAAGAAAGCACGTTCACAAGCATGCACAGTCAGATATCTACTTCCTGCTTTCCTTTGGTAACAGGCATTTTTTTTAAATCAAACTTAGTTTAATTTATTATTTTATCCTTTATTTGTGTTGTGATTGTCGTGAAGCACTTTGGTCAGCTGAGGTTTTTTGTAAATGTGCTATTTAAATAATAAACTTACATATGTACTTCTCTTAATAAAACAGTTTTATATTGGTCATTGTTTCTCAACTCTACAATTTTTGTATTCTGTGTTCACCATGGTCCTGTCTGTCTCGCACCTTCAGACATCAGTATTAGCTTTTGGTGTCCAAAGTCAGTCCTCAAGAAGCAATGCCCTATGTGTTGTAAATGTCCTTTGATTCAACACAACTAAATGAAGAAATTATTATCAAGCTTTTGCTGAAATTGATGGTAAGCTGATGAGGCAATTCAACCAAGTGAATCCGCTTCTGTTGGAGAAGTTACACATTTCTAACTTGCAGGTTTTGAAACTGAGAAACATTATTCCTTTCAATTTCAAAAGAGGCCGTAAGATATGAGAGTACATGTGCGGAATAAATAAGACAAAATTGTTGCTTTGTTTTACCATCCATCCAGCCACTGTATTTGCCCTTTTATCCTTGCAGGGTTGTGGGGAGACTGGTCCCTATCTCCAAAGGTCATTGGGTGAGAAGAAGAGTATGCCCTAGACAGGCTGCCATACCATCACAGGGCAACACAAAGACAAACAGGACAAACAATCATTCATGCATGGACAAACCCCAAACCCAGGCTCTTCTTGCTTCGGAGCAGCACTGCTAAAACTGTTCCTCTGTGCAGTCTATATTCCATATAGGGATTTTCTACACCGCTGTTAAAATGTCAGCTTTTTTCACCTTTAATGCAACTTACATCCTTACTATTCAAGAAAAAAAAATCTAATCTGACAGGACTAAATACGAAAGAAAAAGGTGCAACATCTGGTTGCAAAAGGACCAAAAATAATGTGGTTTGTGAGGCTGCCAGACTCCAAGGGAGTGGCAAAGTGTTCTGCCAAACATACTGGTAGTATTCTACAGGTGACAAGAACCTTCAACATTATCTGTACTTGGATCTATCAGCTAGACAGATAAATTAGGAGATGCATGGGTGGACGGACGGATGGAGGGACAGAAAGATATTTTTTAGTCTTGAAATCTCTTCAGTAAGTTGTGAGTTCTTGGAAAGACCAATCTTAGCATAATGCATGTGTGTTGAAGCTGTGTTTTTGCTGAGTGCAGCACTATGTCCACACTACTTAGAAGTAATTTCCATTGGCTATTTCCATTACCAAACTCACTATATGTCCTCCACTTTAGCTAAATTGTGTGTTGCTATTATTAGCTTTCTCCATTTTATTCAAAGCTTATTGGATATACAATTATTATATTGCTGTAACCAAGCAATTACATTTGTACATGCTAAAATACTTCTCTGCAAATCACACCACCTTGTTTATTTAATTTAATTGTAAAAACCATCCAGGCTGAACTTATTTACCAGTGACTAATGAACATAAACAGTTGTTTTGGAAACCTTCAGGTACTTTTTTCTGTTCTAGTTTATAGGCCCACAGTCCATTTCAGAGGGCAAATCTCAAACAGCATCTGACAAAATGAGTCAGTTATCTCAGCAGGGAGATGTTTTGATTGCTCAAAGGGATCAGGACAAGGTCTTTTGTCTTCCTCCCTTTCCTATTTTAGTGGTTAAATCATTTATAATCTGATCTTTCTGTGTACCTAGTTCTAATGGTTCTAATTCTAAGTCATTGCAACAGTATTTTGACTTACAATTTGCACTTCAGAAAATTGTTCTGTGGACTTATGGCACTCTGATGATAATGCAATCTCATGCATCACTTACACAGCATTTTCAACAACTTTCCATTAATATGGATGGTTTTTGAATGCATCATTGGATCTTTGTGGTCCTTAAGCCAAATGCTATGATTAGAAATTTGATCTGCAGGGTCAAGGTGCTGAAATGTGCGTGTTGAACCCAATCCACTGCATAAACAAAAAATGTTGGCAGCAAGTGCAACCTTAAGTGAAAAGGGTTGTGAGCTGTTTATTGAACTAAGAAAGCATTTTTGTGGATTAAATATGCAAAACTTTACAATGTAGACATGTTACTCAGCAGGAAACCAATAACTGCCACAATCCCCAGGTGTTTGATTAGTTTTAGCTATAGGTTCCTGGGGATCATGCATTCTGTCAGCCTTTCATTTTTAGCATTAGTTATTTGTCTGTAGATTATGTTCCTTCCTTCTTATTTTGTCATTATTTTAGTATTGTGTTCATTATGGATTTAGTTCAATCTTTTTTCTGTTAAATCTTTGTTTTCCTGCCCGTCTTCTGTTCATTTAGTAGTAAGTTTATTTGGTCATAGTCTGTTTATTCACTGTGGTTTTGTGCATTCTCGTTATGTTCTGTTTTCCTCCTCGTCTCTCATATCATTGCTCTCCCTCAGCTCATCAACATCATGTCATCCACCTATTGCTAATTAGTCTAATCTGTTTCTTCCCTTATTTAAAAGGCTTGTTTCCTCTCCCGAGGGGGGGATCATTTCAAAAGTTTTATTAATGAATAAAAGTTTTATTAATAATGGTTAGCTAGCAGGTGCTCTTTCAGGTAGATAGCTAGATCCAGAAGGTTAGACTATTGTTTTTAAACTTCCGCCATCTACTGTCGGGACTCGGGAGTGGGTATTGGTTTACTTTAAACGCTTTGAGCAGAAAACGTAATAATACTCTTTAAAAACAAACAAAAAAATTAATTTACAAATGTGAAGGACACAAGACATGTATTAATATAAATTTTAAAAAATCCATAATATTCAGGGGTTAAAGCAAAAATAATCAATTTGACTGAACATTTTTTCTAGTCAGCCCATATATTTCCGGGGCCGTGGACGTCATGCCACATTAGTAACCTCATTTGCTTATTGTGCAAAGTCCACTTTAACCAAATCTGGTAGCTCCATTGATAATTCCTGTATCTCTCCCACCTTCCAGCTTCAGAGCCTTGGTGCCATCCTGGACAGCCCTCTCCATAATCTCCTTCACTTTCCACATCCATAACATCACCTGGTTAACTTTCATACTTGCAGCATCAAGCAAGTTCTTCCTTCGCACTTTTGCCAAACTGGTCCACAGTCCACTCACCTTTCCACTTTACAATTTCAAAACCCTCCATAAACTGCAGCTAGTACAAAGACATCAGCTTACATCATTACATCATCTTCTTCACACCTGTACGTTAACTCCACTGTCACATTCAATATAAATCAATCCTATGATCATACAAGGACAACAACAGCCATGGACAAAGAGGGACACATAACCAACACTATCATGAGATCATACATTTTAATTTGACACAGATGGCACATTACAATAATCAGTCTCTGCTTTGCCCGTTTTTGCTCACCAATTAATTATCACAACTCATGAGTTTATAAAAAGGCATTAACTTTTTTGAAGTTTATAAAAACGGTTATATTTTAGCCCAGTGACATGTCCAGGATGGACTCTGTGTCCCCACCTCTCGCTCATTGACTGCTGGAGATGGTCAACAGCTCCTCCACGACCCTGTGTTACGTCAAGCCGCGTTTTCCAATCAGATACGGCATGACGTAACACTTGTACGGAAAAGCAGGTATAGAAAATCCATGGATGGGAGGTTACATTTTTAAAAAATTTAGTAAAATTGCTTAAAGTTTATCAGAAAAAAACATTTCATTAGAAAAATGTTATTAAACTTCTGCGTTAAGTTAAATATTGTTTAAGGTAATATTGGCTGGTTTAGCTTGTCTGTCTGGCAGGTGTTTTTGGGTTGGAGTAAAATGAGTCCATAGTTCTGCAAGAGGCTTTTTCACATGTTTCTGGTGCGACTCACTTCTACAGTGTCACTTCACATCGCGCTCCACTCCGTGTAAAAATAACAAATAACTACAAAAACTCTCTGAGAATCGCCTTTGTCTGGTCTCACACAGTTAGAACCCGTTCTCCAGTCCATGTTGTAGCTGCAGTTTATTTAACCCCTGATAATATTACTTATTCAGATCAGAGGGGGGAGGAATGTATCCACCCCAGGGATGAAACATGAATGACCAGAGGGGGGGACATCACAAACAGAGGGGGGGTAAATCCGCCCCATCCCCCCCAGCAAATCGCACCCAGTATATATATATAGCAAAGATTTATTAACTTTCCTGTGAAAATTTCTCCTTAAGGGCATGCAACATATTCTGTTTATTTGATTGTATTATTTTTCTTAGTTGTATTTGAGAGTTAAATATTTTTCAATTAAAATTTTGGAAACTATATAAAAGATAATAATGTGAAAGAAAAGCCAAATTTTTAGGCGCAGCCAAGGTGTTGAGGGGATCCGTTTTGGTGGCCTTAGGATTGCGTCTCTGCTATTCGCGGATGACGTGGTCCTATTGGCTTCATCAGGGCGTGATCTACAGCTCTCACTAGAGCAGTTCGCAGCCGAGTGCAAAGCGGCCGGGATGAGAATCAGTGCCTCCAAATCTGAGACCATGGTCTTGAGCCGGAAAAGGGTAGAGTGCCTTCTCCGGGTTGGGGAGGATGTGCTACCCCTAGTAGAGGAGTTTAAGTATCTTGGGGTCTTGTTTACAAATGAGGGGAAGATGGAGCGGGAGATCGACAGGCGGATTGGTGCAGTGTCTGCTGTGAAGCGGGCGCTGTACCGATCCGTTGTGGTGAAGAGAGAGCTGAGCCAAAAGGCGAAGCTCTCGATTTACCAGTCGATCTACGTTAATTCCCTCATCTATGGTCACGAGCTTTGGGTCGTGACCGAAAGAACGAGATCCCGGATACAAGCGGCCGAAATGAGTTTTCTCCGTAGTGTGTCTGGGCTCTCCCTTAGAGATAGGGTGAGGATCTCAGTCATCCGGGGAGGACTCAGAGTAGAGCCGCTGCTCCTCCACGTCGAGAGGAGCCAGTTGAGGTGGCTCGGGCATCTGGTTAGGATGCCTCCTGGACGCCTCCCTGGTGAGGTGTTCCAGGCACGTCCCACCGGGAGGAGGCCCAGGGGAAGACCCAGGACACGCTGGAGGGACTATGTTTCTCGGCTGGCCTGGAACGCCTTGGGATTCTCCCGGAGGAGCTGGCCCAAGTGGCTGGGGAGAGGGACGTCTGGGCCTCCCTACTGAATCTGCTACCCCCGCGACCCGACCCCGGATAAGCGGAAGACGATGGATGGATGGATGGATGGATGGATGGATGGATGGATGGATGGATGGATGGATGGATGGATGGATGGATGGATGGATGGATGGATGGATGGATGGAAGAAAAAAAAGAGCACAAGGCAACCAAGAGCTTAACCTAAGAGTGATGACGATAAGTTTGACAAGCCAACCAAGATTAAACTATTGTAGTCTTATAAGGAGGAGGTTATAAACAGAAATAATCAGAGACTATTAGCTTTGAGACCCAACAGGCCTACCTAGGAATTAAAGAACTGCTTTGAAGCCAGTCCAACCTACAGCTGTGCATACAGTTCAGAACAGTCATAAAAAAACAACTAAAACCTGGCAGCATTCAGAGTAATATGCTATTTTCCTCTAGTTCTGATTAGCATAGTTACATTGATGCTCACTATTCTTAGTACTTCTCTGAAGAAATGTGTTAGGGAGTCATGGAGTGATTGTACCAAGTCTCATTGTTCTCTACATAAATGGTCTATGTTTCAGTCAACAAGATTCAACTGCACTACAACAATGTAGCTTTCAAAGCCTGCAGAGTTAGCCCATCTGTCATTATTCTGCTCACAGTAGCTTGCAATTTCACAGAATAAAACATAATGCCACTCACTTGTCCAGCAGTATAATTCCCCTTCCCAGTCTGCTCTCCAGCACCAGGTCGTCTTTTTGCCTCGCCACAATAGTCCAGCAATTATTTGTTTTTGAGTGAAGTGTATGACCCTCTTTCTGTTCCGAGTTCAATCCTTGACTAATTCTTGTAGGACCAATTTTTACCCCCAAAGCTTTTCAGATCCTTAGCCACTACCTGTCCTCTTGTACGACCTTGTCTTGCCTTACATCTCCAAGTAAAGCCTGGTATTGCTTGACGCATCTGCGACGTCCGCGTTACCATGTTATGTAATTTTAACTCCCACATCCCTCAGTGCGGTCAAAGTTTCCACTCCAAACTAAAGGTAAAATTTCAGATGGACTATGGTATGATGTCTCACCACATCTCCCTGTATTGTTCTCCAGTCTCTTGTTTACATCGCTGGACTGGCCACGTGTGCATGTATGTGCATGTGAACAGCTGCCTCTCAGGGCTTAGCCCCTCCCTGCGCTAAAATGCCACCATCACAGCAGTGCAACGTTGGAGCAACATGGCATGAGCACCCCCAGCAGATCAAAATGTTCTCTTGCTAACAGGATTATGAAGTTATGAGTTACTTATTTCTTTACTCGAAATGTTCCTCCGAAAAAGGTGATGATGTTTTGTTGTGTTTCATCCTTTAAAAATATGTGCGTAGGAGGTGATGGTTGAAAAAGAAAATGAGGAGCCGGGATTCAGCTGGATTAAAGGTAAAGAGAGGCACGGCTTGTCATACATCTTGTAAAGTATTGTGGTGAAATATCGCTTATTGCTCCCTTAACAATTCCAGGACAGAAATTCCCGTCACTCTTGGAAGAAAGTAAGAGGCTATAAAATGTTGGGAACAATTGTGTTTTCTACTTCTACATATAGTGGGGTGTAGTACATGCCCGTAGAACCACAATACTGCCTTCTAGAGTCTAGGAAAATAGAACTACTTCAGAAGAAAAGCCATACGGATCATAAATGCTGCAGTTGTGTCCACAAGTTTGATTTCCACATGAAACATACATGTGTCAAGCATAAAGCAACCTTAAGTCTACTTCCTTTGGGTGTGACTCTAGCCTGGTTAACTACAAACTGTCTGAATTCTGGTTCTTGTATTCTGCCTCTGTGCACTAAACCAGGACCATTCAAATTCTTTTTCACAAGATTCCCTCTAGTCCCAATATATCTTTAACCCACTTTCACCAGAGTTTAGGAGTGATAATAGAGTTCACACTCTTTGAGCCCCTAGCCTCCTCCCAGAGCTTGGATTCCACTACCCAGACACTCTCTCCCAGATCCGGGATTCCCTCTGCTGGCTCATCTGACTTACCTGCGGTGTCATCTCTCTTCACCCCATGCACCTCCAGGCTCTACAGTATGTATTCTGTTCATAGTGGTGTCCCTGCTAGCGATATAAACCCACTCCCTATCTGTGTATGAGTGAGAGATGCTTCTTAATATTTGTGACTCACTATTGATGCTCACCTGCTGTAGACAGTACACTGGTGAGCTTCCACCAGATTTGCATCTTGGAATCCCCTGATACAGAAGTGCTGGAGGATTGGCCGTGAGCGTGGCACCTGTTCTGGGAGGCGTGTTTACCTGATGTCTATCGGAGCATGCTTTTCTTTCTTTTTTTTCTCACGTGTCCTGTCTGGCAGTGTAGCATTAAGAATTTCTGTCTTAATGCCAAAGAGAGCCCAACAGATTTTACTTTCACAAGTAAGCATTGCTGCTTTCACCATAGTTGTCCGCTTGATTTCAATTCAATTCAATTCAGTTGTATTTATATAGCACCAATTCACGAAACATGTCATCTCGAGGCACTTTACAAAGTCAAAATCAATCAAATTATACAGATTGGTCAAAAATGTCCTATGTAAGGGAACCAGTTGATTGCTTCAAAGTCCCGACAAGCAGCATTCACTCCTGGAGAAGAGTGGAGCTACAGGGAGAGTCGTCTGCATTGTCCATGGCTTTGCAGCAATCCCTCATACTGAGCAAGCATAAAGCGACAGTGGAAAGAAAAACCACCCATTAGCGGGAAGGAAAAACCTCCGGCAGAACCGGGCTCAGTATGAACGGTCATCTGCCTCGACCGACTGGGGGTTACAGAAGACAGAGCAGAGACACAACAAGAGAGACAAGAGATTTATATTCAATTGAATTTTAATTATATAGTGCCAATTCACAACACGTCATCTCAAGGCAATTTACAAAGACAAATTCTATCAAATCATACAGATTGGTCAAAAAGGTTCCTATCTAAGGAAACCCAGTCTTGACAATCATCATTCACTCTTCATTTAAGAGTGTAGGGCAACAGTGGACATTTGTCGATGGCTTTGCAGCAAGCCCTCATACTGAGCGTTCATAGTGGTGGAGAGGAAAACTCCCCTTTAACAGGAAGAAGCATCCAGAAGAACCAGGCTCAGTGTGAATGGTCATCTGCCTTGACTGGGGGTTAGAGAAGACAGAGGAGAGACACAAAAAGCAGATAAGCTCACATTGATCCAGGAATGCTTTCTATGCTATATGGTTATAGCGGGTGATCTGCACCCCTGGATGATATCACAGCTAACAGAACGCCAGACCAGGTGTACCTACTATGAAGAAAAAATTACAAAAAAGAACAGAAAGTTAAAAGTAAAAATAACAACAAACAATGCAAATTGGAGAACAGTAGGTGAACTCATCAGAGTCAAATAAATAGATTTTGATGTCCTCAAGCAGCATAACTACAGAGATAGCTCAGGGTGACTTAAGCCACTCTGACTATAAGCTTTGTCAAAAAGGAACCTTTTAAGTCTAGTCTTAAAAGTAGACAGAGTGTCTGCCTCACGGACCAAAACCGGGAGCTGGCTCCACAGGAGAGGAGCCTGATAACTAAAAGATCTGCCTCCCATTCTACTTTTAGACTCTAGGAACCACCAGTAGACCTGCAGTCTGAGAGTGATGTGCTCTGTTAGGAGCAAATGGGGTTTTCAGATCTCTGATAGAGCTTGATTAATAAGGTTTTTATACGTGAGAAGGAACATTTTAAATTATTTCTTGAATATATGAGGGTATATATATATATATATATATACATACATACATATATATATATATATATATATATATATATATATATATATATATATATATATATATATATATATATATATATATATATATATAAATGGAAGAAACGGGCCTTGTTGCCTTAAAAACTCAGAGGACCTCCTGTCTAATGAAATGCTGTCAAGGTCCACTGAGCTGAGCTGCCAGGAGAAAGCCTCACAATAGAGAAAAGTCCGACAAGCAGCACAAAGAGAGAGCGAGACTTCAAGCTTACCTTTGAAAGCTCTTATTGAATTTTGGGACTCACTCAAGCATATAAAGGAAAGAAGACACCTCATTGATACAAATAGTAATGCATTGCTTTCCTGTAACTACAAACATTATTTACAGTACACTTTAACCCCACTTTTAGAAACTAATTAATTTTGATAAAATAAGGTTGATTGTAGCTTAAGTAGCATGTACACGCTGCAGTGCAAAGAAAGGAAAGTTCCACTCAAATAATCTTTTTAGTAAATAGTTTAAGGTAAAACTTTAACTAATCCAAAATTGTTACAAACTTCATCTGCCTTTTATATGCCATTGTGCAAATTCTATGATCTGTCATTCCGGTGATCGATTACTATAATGGGATCCATGACTACTTGAACATGTTGGCCCAAATAGGTTGAAATTTTCCTATTAACTTAAAAAACTTAATAGGAAAATGCACTGTTTGTGATACGTAAACACTCATAATTACTTTTAAAATAGTATATTCTTTGTTATATTTTTCTCCCATGCAGGTCGCCATTTTTTCACCTGACCAAAGCATGCTGGGTTGATGATGCGGTTAGGTCCTACTGGACTGGAACCTACAGAGTTTTAACATTACCGAAGTTGTTTTTATTGTATTGTGTTTGACTGGTATAAATTTAGGATGTATGTGGTGAGTAAGAGTGTATGCATGTGGGGGCACTAGGGTGGGGACGTGTGAATGTGACTGTGTGCCTCGCTTTCTGTTTGTCTTTTTGTCAGGTTCGGTTTGGACTGCAACTTCTCCTGAAACATCTCCGTTCTCCACTAATTGTGAAGCCCATCCCCCCATGCCCGCCTCCGTTGGCTGGTGCCTTGACCCACTGGGGCATTGGTGGTCCTTGGTGTCTGGGGCTGAGCGCTTTGGTGCGTTCTGGCTGACTCCTGGCGGCAATTCAAAATGCCTGGAATAGTGTGGAGTTCCAGGCTTTATAGACCTGCAGGAAAGGCCTGGTTAGAGCTTAGATTTGCATGTAAATTCACCTGGAACTGATAGCCCGTCACAAGCAAGAGTCATTAGGCTCATCGTTTGCCTGCCTCACAGGAGAAATGTTATGGTCAGCTCGTTTTGGAATCGCCATTGAGATGTACCAGTGAGACTTCAAGGCAGACAGAAAAAATAGAGTCTTCCTGCCCAAAAAATGCTATAATCAGAATCTGGCCTCCCTGTTGACTTTGAAAGGCAAAGGACCTTAATTTCTCCTGGATGTTATGTAAACAAGACACTCAGTGACAACATTATCAGGCAGTTCAGTAGCACTCTGTTCCAGGTCACAAATGTTACAAACGTCATCACACATGACTAACATCATCACTTACTACAGACTCTGGCTGCGAGAACTATCTGCCACAGTTTACAGTATAACACACAAATGCTTACACTAAAAGACACAGGCACACACACATCACCTCTACTGTCCTTTTTCCTTCACTCTGCTGTTTTCTGTTTTAGCTGTAGTATTAGGTCAGATCTGAGACCTTAAGTTGTAGCTTTGAGAACCGTGTGATAAAGCTCATTCCAGTGAAACAATGAAACAAAATAAGTTCTAGTTGTGCCTTTAGAAAAGTTGGACAAAATTACTTTAGATCAAAAATTCCCAAGGATATACTTAAATTATTTCTTATTAGGAACAGAAACAATTAAGTACTGCAATTTTATGCTTTCTGTATGTTTGTTAATGTATAAAAAAGTCTAGTCAAATATTTACTTAAACATTACATTAACAGAGGAATAATCTGTCTTTTCCAATGTAATATTTCCCTCTGTAATGTTTTTTCTCTTCACCTACACCTCTGAATCATCTCATTACTCAAAAGTGCTATGAATAAACTTGCCTTGCCTTGCCTAAACCACATTGAAGTTTGTGGTTTCACTATGACTAGATATAATAATAAAGCGATGGGAGTACCTGTTCCAAGGCACTGTAAAAATACATATTATTTGGGCTAACTATATTATAATAGTTCTAGTCATAATATGCATTTTTTTCTTTTCTTTTTAACCAGAGGCTTTGGCAATCTGGACAAGAAAAACTCATACCACCCACAGTCCACAGATGCATCGTGGCTGTATTTCAACAGTTCCATGCCTCACTCTGATTTTTCTAGCTAATTAAACAAGAAGCTGAGACAGATCAATAAATATGGGGACTGCAAGGGAAAACCAACCTGCAGCTGGTGCAGCAAAAAAAAAAGAGGCCGCTTTCATAACACAGATGACAATGTGTTGTAATACAAAACCCTGCCTCATTCTGTTGAAACTCTCATCAATACATTTAGATTGTTAGGAGAGAACATATTTAATTTAACCTGAATAAACCAACCACTGTAAATTATACGGCAGTGTATTGTTCTGCTAATAAAGACATTACCCACAGTTTTATGTGCATCCATCAGTTGTTTCCGCAATGTATTTTTCTATTTCAGGACTGTTCATTGAAGAGAATAACGCTGCAGAGGGGTTTGTAGCGCAATCAGTTTCATTGTGGGCTTGCAAAAATAGTACAAAAAGAAAACTCAACAAAGGAGACAAACATAAAATGTGCTGTTTCAACCACAAAAGGTAATGACAACTGTACAACTGAGTGGCACTCACCACTGAAGCTTGTTCTCTGTCGGAGAGTGGAAAAACATTTTAAAAAATATCTAAATATAGAGCTCTCACCACCAAGCACTGTGGGATTGTAACTTTCTTAAAATCACCTGGGACATAACTTTTGAAAAGCTGGTATGCCCTTCAAAGCTTCACAGCTTTGTCAGACCAAAAGGATAATTAGAGTTGCCAAGAAAAGACAAAAATGCTGCTGTTGTACTTTCCTAGAAATAAAAAATAAACAAATAAATAAATAAAATTTTATTTATATATATATATATATATATATATATATAGATATAGATATAGATAGATAGATAGATAGATAGATAGATAGATAGATAGATAGATAGATAGATAGATAGATAGATAGATAGATAGACTATCTATCTATCTATATGATCGTTGCCACTCTCTCTAATTTATAACACTGGTAAAACGAACATTTTATATATTTACACTATGAATTTTACTATCAGCAAGTAAGCCAATAGGGCATTAAATGTAGATCTGTAGTCATGAGTGTGTTTTTATTTTATTCAAGCAGACAGAAGTTCCACCGACTTTGAAGTTGAAGAGACACCCACCACAAGCTCCCTGTTGGATGAAGAAAGGGGCCAATCTAAGGTGGCTATACTGGAGCTCAGAAAAGAAATAAAAAGGGAAAGACTGACAGGTTTGAGAAAATATTGGAACACTACCTAGATGAGAAGAAAAAATTGATGAGGAAGAATGCAAAAGAATGAAGCAGGAGTTCACCTCTTTTGAAAACTATTTAAAAATGCAGCAGCAAGCAGAAGAAAAACGTTTCCAGTTAATGCAAGAGCAGCAGAGCGCCAACAGTCAGATGTTTTTTTTGTTTTGTTTCACATGATGAATAATTTTCTTCGGGCTGCAATGCCCCAACCAATGTCACCACCTACCTGACCACAAGCCAGTGGATGCCTCCTACCCCAGTCAGCCCCCTGATGTGACCCACCCCTTCATCTCAGAACCTTTCTGCACTTACTACTCCACGCTCATAACTCACCTTCATTCATGGCCAACCAGCATAGCATATTGAGTACTCAAACTGCACCTGCATCACCTCAGACCTTATAGGTGCCCTACATGTCTCAGCTCTCAACATCTTCTGTTTTAGGTGATGTCAATACAGGTTTCCTGAACTTGTAGTTCATTGAAGACATGTGTGACCCCATTTGTTAGGGTAGTTGTTACTAATAATATTCATATTATTACATGTTAAAATTGTATTTTGAAAGAGCAATATAAAGCTTAATGTTAAAAAGAACGTGTACAAAAACGGAACCATTATTGTTCTTTGCTACAAGAAACACATAAATCCAAAATATTAAGCTGTTTTGATTTTACAAATCTGTTTTTGAAAACACCTGTCAAATGCAAAGATACAAAACCATAATATATTTTTACATGTTTAAAGAGTTAGCTTGATGACAATTCTCTGCATCCACAAAGTTATCCATTTCATCTGCAAGCTCATCTTCTTCCCATTACTCATTAGCTATTTCACAATAATTATGTAAAACACAGCAGGCTGATATCTGTGGCTAATGATGGAAATGTGGGCATCACGCCCCCTAAGTAGGCATCTCTAGCTCCAAAAGGCCCTTTCAACAGTGATTCTAGCTTGACTCAGTTGATAGTGTCTGTGCTTGTGTCAAACCTCTCCCCTCTGGAAATGGTTTCAGTAACCGAGGCAGAAACTGGTAAGCTGCATCTCCAAGAATGTGCAGCAGTACACCTACATTGTTCAGTCTTTCAGTCCATCCAGGGAACAGTGTGCCATTTTCACCTCTGCTGTACAGGGGAAAGTTGACCAAAATCTTTGCATCGTGGACTTTTCCAGGCCCACATTAATATCTGAGAATTTCAGTTTGTTATCTACCATGCCTTGCAACATAACAGAGCCTTCAACACAATCATACCCATTACCACCATCCCTGTGTAACTGGCTGTTGGATTTTCAATTCAATTCAATTGTATTTAGATAGTGCCAATTCACAACACTTGTCATCTCAAAGCACTTTAACAAAGTCAAAAGGTTGGTCAAAAGTTTCCTACCTAAGGAAACCAAGAAGATTGCATTACGTCTTGACAAGCAGCATTCACTCCTCATGAAAGAAGATAATCAGATCCTTTTTAACTGAATAAATCCAGGTGTATATAAACACACATCATGATCAGATTAACTGATTGTGTGCCCATATAAATGGTACAAAACAGTTATTTTTTGTTTTTTTAATCTGAATACATTTCAATCCGATCGTGACATTTTGTGTATGTAAACATAGCTCTTATGAATAAGACAATGTCAAAAATGAGTGTTCTGTCTTGTTGGAGGTCCTCAATTTAATGGTACAATTTCTAAGGCACTGTAAAATGATTAGCTGTCAATATTTAGGTTTTGGCTTATTTTGGTTTGGACGTTTCTGGACTAATTAGAATAAATTCCCCTCAACCAACAGTCATTTTATATAATCCAATCATTTCTCTCCACTCCTCAGCCACCAGTTATCATCCAGTCAGCTCAGCCACTACTCTGCACCTGATCAGCTCCACCTGCTGCACTAATTAGATTCACTCTGCTCACCTGTTCACCTGCCTATATATTCCTGTCTCAGCCTTACTTCCCCTGCCAGATCATCTTGTCTGCTTCCTGCATGTGGTTTTCCCCCAGTGTACTCAGCTTTCTGTTTCAGTGGACCTTTTCTTGCCCTAGCCTCGCTAATTTACTTTACTAGTGCTCGTGTGCTCTGCCTGATTCAAGTGGTCCCTGGGGATTCTGTGTTTCACTCTGCCCTCGCTGGGTACACATCGGCTGCTTCGGGATCAAGTCTGATTCTACCAAACTACAACTGATCAAGTCTGGTTCTCTTTGCCTTCCTCATCTACCACAACTTAACCTCTTCAATAAACCTGTTAAACGTAACTGTGTCTGGTTGGAATATTGGGTTCTTTGAAAGCAAAGCATAATATTAGCATTGTTGTACTCATGGCATCCAGGTGCTTGGTTCTGAATTAGTTTGTAAATGATTCACAGGTAGATTTGTGAACAATTACCATTACTACTACATTAAATTTGTTGTTGCACCCTTTACAGGTGGAATGAAAACTGGCTACATATAACATAGAAATCAGAAAACAGGAGAAAAACTAGCAAAAAATATATAAACTAGGTGAGTTTATGATTTAATAAGTTTTCCATGCTTACTTTAGGTGATATGACGTCTGAGAGTAAAATGTATTTTTTTCATGGAGGATATGCCTCCAAGCTTTGGAAACATAATTTCCAAAGCTTGGCTAGCATTGGGAATGTTTTGGAGCTCTGATTAACACTGCAACTAGAAACCCCAAAAGAATGTATGTCATTAGCTAGATTGGGTGGCCCAGTGCATAAAATGATTACAGCTCTAATTAAGGATGGGCTCAGCGCACAAATCCCAGGACAGCCTAGTGAATATAGAGGAGAACCGACAGAGTATGCTTCCATGACACATACACTCACAAACATATGTCTGGTGAGTTTGCTGATAAAACAACTTACAGCATCTTGCAAATGTATTCATACCCCTTAAACATTTGCACATATTGTAACATTACAACCACAAAAATAAATATATTTTATTGGAATTTTATGTGAAAGACCAACACAAAGTGGTATACAATTGTGAAGTAGAGAGAAAATTTTAATTTCATTTTTTTTTACAAATAAAAAACTGAAAGGTGCATTCTGCAAAAGTATTCAGCCCCACCGAGTCAATACTTATCATATCTTACCACAGATTCGGTTACACTCAGAGAAAAGGGGGCGGAATACTTTTGCACACCGCACTTTTCAGTTTATGTGTAAAAAAATAAATAAAATAAAATCATGTATAATATTCTTTCTACTTCACAATTGTATACCACTTTGTGCTGATCCTTAAAATAAGATTTCAATAAAATATATTCATGTTTGTGGTTGTAATGTGGCAACATGTGAAAACGTTCAAGGGATATGACTACATCTGCAAGCCACCTACAGGGGTTGGACAATGAAACTGAAACACCTGGTTTTAGACCACAATAATTTATTAGTATGGTGTAGGGCCTCCTTTTGCGGCCAATACAGCGTCAGTTCGTCTTGGGAATGACATATACAAGTCCTGCACAGTGGTCAGAGGGATTTTAAGCCATTCTTCTTGCAGGATAGTGGCCAGGTCACGACGTGATGCTGGTGGAGGAAAATGTTTCCTGACTCGCTCCTCCAAAACAGCCCAAAGTGGCTCAATAATATTTAGATCTGGTGACTGTGCAGACCATGGGAGATGTTCAACTTCACTTTCATGTTCATCAAACCAATCTTTCACCAGTCTTGCTGTGTGTATTGGTGCATTGTCATCCTGATACACGGCACCTCCTTCAGGATACAATGTTTGAACCATTGGATGCACATGGTCCTCCAGAATGGTTCGGTAGTCCTTGGCAGTGACGCGTCCATCTAGCACAAGTATGGGTCCAAGGGAATGCCATGATATGGCAGCCCAAACCATCACTGATCCACCCCCATGCTTCACTCTGGGCATGCAACAGTCTAGGTGGTACGCTTCTTTGGGGCTTCTCCACACCGTAACTCTCCCGGATGTGGGGAAAACAGTAAAGGTGGACTCATCAGAGAACAATACATGTTTCAAATTGTCCACAGCCCAAGATTTGCGCTCCTTGCACCATTGAAACCGACGTTTGGCATTGGCACGAGTGACCAAAGGTTTGGCTATAGCAGCCCGGCCGTGTATATTGACCCTGTACAGCTCCCGACGGACAGTTTTGGTGGAAACAGGAGAGTTGAGGTGCACATTTAATTCTGCCGTGATTTGGGGAGCCGTGGTTTTATGTTTTTTGGATACAATCCGGGTTAGCACCCGAACATCCCTTTCAGACAGCTTCCTCTTGCGTCCACAGTTAATCCTGTTGGATGTGATTCGTCCTTCTTGGTGGTATGCTGACATTACCCTGGATACCGTGGCTCTTGATACATCACAAAGACTTGCTGTCTTGGTCACAGATGCGCCAGCAAGACGTGCACCAACAATTTGTCCTCTTTTGAAATCTGGTATGTCACCCATAATGTTATGTGCATTGCAATATTTTGAGCAAAACTGTGCTCTTACCCTGCTAATTGGACCTTCACACTCTGCTCTTATTGGTTCAATGTGCAATTAATGAAGATTGGCCACCAGGCTGGTCCAATTTAGCCATGAAACCTCCCATACTAAAATGAGAGGTGTTTCAGTTTCATTGTCCAACCCCTGTAGCTCTTTTTCAAATTTCTAAAATGTTTCCTTCCCTCATATGGTAAGCATATTTCTTGATCATTTAACTTCTTTGGAAATTTTTTGGCATGTACTGTTTGCTCATTAGACATTTAACATGTTTTAAAACATAGGAGCGAACAAGTTGTTTCATGACAAGAGTGAAAATAAAATCTTAGCAATAATAGATATTCCATGGTGATGAATTATATCACCAGTGGCAGTTATTTATATGTTATATGTCAATATGGTTCCCCACCTTAGGCATAACCGGACAGATTTATGAAACTGTCAGTCTGAAATTTACAAAGACTATTATTCTATCTGTAAAAGCATAAAGATAATTTTGATTGGGTTTTGATGGGGACATGAACTTGTACACCCATTGTCGTCTTATAACCATAAACAATGCATTTTGTATGACAGAATAACACACAGTAGTGCATCACTGTGAAATAAAAGACAAAAAGGATACCTGGTTTTCCAATGTTTTACAAATGGTAATCAGAAAAGTGTAGTTTATTTGTATTATCTTTTGTTGGAAGGAGTACCCAAATGCAGAACTGTCATGGTTTTCAGGTGACGAGCCCACATGCAGATACGATCGGGAAGCAAAGCACAGTTTAAAGATGTTTATTTTAGGAAACAGGCAGATCTACGGACGGAACTACAGGCGATTCGGCAGGGTCAGAACGTCAAGGCTGGAGAGTCTGCAAGAGAGAGAGAGTAAGTGACTCTGAAAGGAGAACCAGGAGAACTGCTAGAAGCTACGCTGCTTACCATTGGGCTGGGCGGACCTAACCGGGAAGGAGTAGCGCCGAGGGATCTCTGTGAAACTACTCTGCTGATGATAGGCGGCTAGTGGCTGAGGGCGGCAGATGTTACTGGCGAGGGATCCTGAGCGAGCCTCGTCGGCAATGGTGACAGATGGATTGACCAGAGTGAGAGCAGAACCAACAGAATCCGGGAGAGGGGATCTCAGGCCTCGCTGGGTAACATCCAGGAAGTATGAGGGGAGCGCCAGAGCAAAATCTGAGCAGAGGATTCTGATGGTCTGGTTCTTCGGACAAGACGTCAAGACAGGTGAGTGCATCCAAGCACCAAAAATCTGAGACAAAACAGGGAGAGCCAAAATTAGTCAAAGTCAAAGAGCGAAAAAAACTCACAAGCTGGTTTCCAAGAGTTGGGACAGAGGCCACGTCGTACCACGACTGGTTAAGGCTCTGGCGTCTTCCATCTGTCAGCGCTCTGCTTAAGAAGCCAGAGGAAGCCGCCTGCAACGAGCTGCAGGTGTGGGCCACGCCTCCTCAGCCAACTAGACACACCTGAGGAGTAGAGTTAGAGCAGAGCAGCACAGAGAACCCTGACAAGAACGTAGTGCTGATGGGTGAATATTTAATAAAGAGTCCAAAGAACTTACAAAAACAGAGCACAGGGGAGGCAGTACACAGAGCACAGGCAGGGGAAGAAACTGGAGGTAGCATAACAGGAGAAACCAGCAACATGGACATGAGATCAGACAACTACTGGGAGGAAAGGAAGAGAGAAAGGAGCAGATCATTAGGGGACCCAGGTGAGTGCAATGGAGGCAAAGTTGAGGGAGAGCAATTACAGAGCAGACAGGAAGCAAAAAAAATCTAACAGGAACAAGGTACAAGAAGGAATAAACAGAATCTTCAAACTAAATAAACAACACTAAAAAGCACAGGATGCCCAGAAAATGAAGATTGAGTACAAACAGGCCTAATACCTGGGGATTGTGACACTTTTATTCTGAAACCCCTAAATAAAATCCAACACAACAAATTGTCACCAAAATTAAGCCAAAATCGTCCGTAAAGTTGCAATTTAATCTCATTTTATATGCCCAGAATTATGCATACTTGTGACATATCTTGGTCTTATGGGGTCTATTAATGTATTTTTTCGACTGGAAATAGTATTATCTTTCACCCAAACAAAGATGGTCAACTATTAGAAAAGAGTTGACTGTTGTAATGAGAATAAAACGATCAATAGTTCATCTATATAACTGAAAGGGGGGAAACCTTGTTGGTTGGATGAAAATACTTCAGAATTCCCATTCTTAAAGTTTCTAAGGTGGTTTGTAAAAATATATTTAGCTGTTTAGGCACATATATTGTCCCATTATTGCCTATCCATTGCAGATAGACAAATGCATGTTTGTAAATATTGTATTACAAGGGGGAGTGGTGGCCAAGTGGTTAGAGCAGTGCACTTGTGCTCTGAGAAGGTTGCAAGTACCCGGTTCGATTCCCGGCGCCTGCACTCTTGGGTCCCTGAGGAAGACCTTTAACCCCTGATTGCTCCCCAGGCGCCGCACAGTGGCAGCCCACTGCTCCCCAAGGGGATGGGTTAAGATGCAGAAGTGAATTTCTCCATTGTGAGATCAATAAATGGTTAATGGACTGAACTTATATAGCGCTTTTCCAGTCATGCTGACCACCCAAAGCACTGTACACTATAGCCACATTCACCCAGTCGCTCTCACTAACGCACACATTTATACACCGAGACGCAGCTCGGTAGGCAATTTGGGGTTAAATGCCTTGCCCAGGGGCACATCGACATGTGGCAAGAGGAAGCTGGAATCAAACCCACAACCTTCTGATTGCCAGACGACTACTCAACCCATCAAGCCACAGTTCAATTACTATTATTATTATTAATGATTTAAAGTTGGCACTAAATTATATAGGAAAAAGCTGAATGTAATTGGTAATATCAGACATGTACCACATCTGCTTAAATTATTTATTTAAATGTTTATCATTAGAGTTGTGAAAAAATTAAATTCTTCTTATTTTGACTTTTCCCTATAAGGGAATGTGACAGTAGGACTGTGAGTCACCTGTATCTTATACATTTTCTACTCTTACACCAACTACCTTAATGTCCTCTTATACTTCATCCATCAATCCCCTCTTTGGTCTTTCTCTAGGCTTCCCGCCTGGCAGTTGCAGCATCAGCATCCTTCTACAGAGGTACTCATTATTTCACCTTTGTACATTGCCAAACCATCTCAGTCTGGCCTCTCTGGCTTTATCTGCAATACATGTAACATAAGCTGTCCCTCTGATATCATCATTCCTCACCCTATCTGTTCTAGGTACTCCCAAAGAGATCATTAATAGCTTCATCTGCTACCTCTAGCTTTGCCTTCTGTCCCTTCCTCAGTGCCACAATCACTAAAACATACAATATCACCAGAGATGTTGACCTTTCCTTTCATTTTTGCTGATACGCTTTTATCATGCAACAGACCTGACACTTTTCTCCAACCTACTTGGTCACATTTCTTTACCTCATTTTCACACTCGCTGTTGCTCTGGACTTTTGACCCGACACTAAGTACTTGGGTCCGCTTGGGTCCAGTACCCCACTTCTTCTTAGATGATCTCTTCCTCAAAAACATTGCAACACAAAAATAACAGCATGTCAACAGGATAAGAAAATAGGGAAGTGGGTTTTCTCGGAGAATCCAATCAAACTCCATTAAATGTATTGGCATTCACAAAACAGAATAATTTTGTCTTGGCCACTTCCTCTGCCACACAGTTAGGAAGGAAACAGTGTCTTTCAACACTGTTTCTATCCATCTGTCCAAAACATCTTCTTAATAATTCAGTTATTTGAAACTCAGTGGTAGCAATGTCAGCTAAATTTTGTTGAGGAAGGATGGATAGGATCAGTAGTGAGTACATTAGAGGGAGAGCTCATGTAAGATATGTTTTAGAGATAAGATTGAGGTGGTTGGGACATGTACATAGGAGGGATATTGAGTATTTTGATAGAAAGATGCGGAGGCTGGAACTACCAGACAAGAGGCCAAAGAGGAGACTTATAGATGACTGAAAGAGCAAATGAATGTTGGTGTGAGAGAAGAAGATGCATAAGACAGAGTTAGATGGACACAGATGCCTTGCTGTGGCAACCCCTGAGAGGTAAAAGCTCAAAGAAGAAGAAATATGTTATGGAGGATTTGGAGAAAATATTCTCCTTTACACTATATTGTGTTTTGTCTTTCAAATGGACTTCTGAAATTACTAATGGCTTGTGGGTGACAAGTCATTTAGTAATTTCTAAGAAATTTTAGAAATTTACAAAGAAAGTATTCCTAAAAAAGTTAAACAATTCTTTTTTTTAAAAACTAACTTTAAATAATCCCACGGTGTTTCATTGCAGTCACAACTTACCTTTTTTTCTTATTTTTATTTCTTCATTTATCTTCACTGGACAAATCAACATACACATTTTTGGCTAATGACATGCATATGAGGTAAGTTAAAATAATATTTTTGTCTAATGTCTCTACAAATACAACTGTTCTTTGAAGGTTCAGAACTTTCAGACTAGTGTTTCGATTCATCATCTAAAGATGGAAATAGTATGGGTCATTTCCAAATAAACAAGACATGCTTGTCCACCAAGAAAGCTAAGGACATTGATTACAGTAGCAACAAACAATGTGTCGGTAATTCAGGAGAAGTTGTATTGCTGCACTGTTTAGATAGGAGAATGTGTCAACAGCACACTTATTAGTCTTGACAAGTTGAACTATTATAGACAGGTGGCAAGAAGAAATAATTTTTTTTGAAAGGAAACCATAAGAAGCCCCATTTATAGTTTGCCACAAGCCATGTAGGTGAAACATCAACCATGCAGAAGGTTATCTGCGCAGATGAGAGAGACCAATACTGAATTTTCATCATTATGCTGTGGGGATAATTTCATTTCGGGACAGAGAAGTTGGTCTGAGATGAAGGAAAAAAGGACAGAACTGAATGTCAATTCTAAAATGCTTAAAACCGGGGCAGAGATTTGCCATGTTGCAGGACAATGACCCTAAATAAGGGGTTTCCAAACTTTTTGCCATGGAGCTCAAAACGTATTTTGTATTTTCATTTAAATTGCAAAAAATTTTTCAATTTTTCCTGCTGAATAAACTAAACACAATATGCTAATGAAATTAGTCAGAGTGACGTAGAAAATGGATCTGTAAATCATTGTAGATATGAAACATAAAAAAAATCCCAAAGGTTTAAACGTGCTTAACAAAATAAAAGAAAAAAGGTGCATACACTATCTTTAGGTTTCTTATCCTTGTCTAGATTTGTGTGTGTGTGTGTCCTTGTATTTACAGCTGACTGAGAACATTTTTTGTTAATTTTACTGGTAAAGTAGGACTTTGATTTAAAATGAGGACCTTATGTCGGTCCTCACTTTTATGCTGGGCTAGGGGTTAGGTTGAGCACTATGGTATCAATTAGGTTTAGGTTAGGGTTAGGTATAAACCCGTAAAAGGCTAGGGTAGGGTTTGGGTCAGAGTAAAGCCATAAAAGAGGCTTTAGTTAAGATGAATGGAAGTCTATGGAAGACAAGCCACGGTTATGTCAAATAATTCCCTCATTTGAGGTTAAAATGAATGATTCCTGGAATAGGGTCCCATATTTTATGGGCATCCCTCCCTTGTACTTCATCAAGAAGCACTCCTCATGCATGAATGGTTGTATAAAATTAGCATATACCAGAAAAAGAAAAAGCGTGTCCCAGCAACGAAAGGAGCCACATTTCATTAATGTCTGATACCACAGTTCAAGTTCAAAATGGAGCAAGTTAACCCTAAGATTAGGGTTAACTTGCTCCATTTTGATTATCGGGTCCTGCTGACGTATTAGTTATTATTTTGCCATTTTACACTTTGTTTTTGCTCAATTTGTTAGTAAATAAAGCTTTTCATGTCATTTCATCGGCACACCACCCTGCACGCATCTCAATGGATCATAGATATTCACGCTTTTTTGGATCAAGCTTTTGTTCATGCTCACTGCTCTCACTCATAATTAGAAGACACAATACGTTTGTTTTCTTTTGAGTTGGTAGATGTTATTGCACTGGCAAATGGAACATAATGCTTATGTTTATTGGGTTATGACCTTCCCAGGGTGTAACCCCCCCCAACAAACACACACACACACACACACATACAGAATGATAGGCACCGCATAGAATGGTGTGGTCGCTACACAGAAAGACAAGCATTCTTACTTTCACTATTTCTTCCCATCATAGAAAAATTGATGAAACTCTTCATATCAAAAGGCATATTTCTCATCATTTACCAAAAACAGTCTCCGTGTTCAAAACACTTTTTACTGTGGGGTAGTTAAATGCTTTCAATTTAAAATCAATTTCAATTGCAATTTCAAAGAAAGGAACAACCAAAAGTTGAGGAACAAGAAGATAAACAGCTATGCACAGGTACAACAGAGAGCACTAGGGGAGTACCCTATCAATCCCAATAAAATCATTCTGAGCATAGTTTCTTAGGTATGAAAGAATGATGTTCTTCTTGTTTAAGATTTTAATGTTGGGTACATGTGTTACTATATAAAATGCCTGTTACTGTAATTAAATCATTAACCACCCTCTCCAAGTGTTTTTGCTGCATGATAACCCATACAGAAAATACCCATGATGACTTGCTCCAGCAATGACTTGTTTTTGTCAAGTCAGAGCCAAATTAAAAACTGATTGTATATCAGCACATCGACTGATAGGGTTATTAAAGATAACCCCTTTTATCCTAGAATGAAAACCACACAACACAAGTTTTAGACATTTTCTATAGAAAAGGACAGATGAACCCAAACGGAGAACTGCACTCCCTGGAAAGTTTAGGATCATCTGACGCCGGGTCATCTCTGTCCTTCTGTCTTTATTATCACACATCAAAGAGGGGGTCAGGAGGGTTGGGTCAGGAAGTTTCAGGAATTTACAGCATGGGGGTTAAAAACAGTCAGGAGGTTATTGTCAGGGTTCTCTGTGCTGCTCTGCTATAACTCTACTCCTCAGGTGTGTCTAGTTGGCTGAGGAGGCGTGGCCCACACCTGCAGCTCGTTGCAGGCGGCTTCCTCTGGCTTCTTAAGCAGAGCGCTGACAGATGGAAGACGCCAGAGCCTTAACCAGTCGTGGTACGACGTGGCCTCTGTTCCACTCTCGGAAACCAGCTTGTGAGTTTTTTGCTCTTTTTGACTTTGACTAATTTTGATTCTCCCTGTTTTTGTCTCAGATTTTTGGTGCTTGGAAGCACTCAGCTGTCTTGACGTCTAGTCCGAAGAAACAGACCGTATGTGCATGTGGGCTCGTCACCTGAAAACCATGACAGAAGAAGGCTCTGGCCACAGTGGGAGTTGCGGCGGTTTTCTATTCCAGTGTAAACTAGTGTTTAACCGTTCCCCTCAGACATTCGCCTCGGATCAGGTTAAGATATCTTATGTCTTAAGACTATTAACGGGTAAGGCTCTTAGATGGGCTGAGGCTCGATTCCCTGATTGCCAGACATTCGGGTGTACTTTTCAGGACTTCGTTACCGAATTTAAGACAATTTTTTCACCTGAGTTAGATTCGGCTCAACAGTCTCGTCATCTCCTTTCTTTGAAGCAGCGCGGTCGACGCGTATCAGACTTCTCTGTGGAGTTTTGCATGTTTGCCGCTGCTGCGGGTTGGCAGCCGAGGCCATTAAAGGCTGTATTTTTTCAGGCTCTTGATGAGACTCTAAAGGATGAGTTAGCCCGGGTTGAGGAACCTAAGGATTTTGAGGATTTTGTAGCGTTAGCTATCCGTTCGGGATTCCCAGTTAAGCAGTCGGAACCGGGTTAGACCGGACCAAGCCTTGCGATCATCCACTTTTTCTACGTTTCCCCATAGGGGACCCCGGTCCAGTACACCACCTCCAGAACCCATGCTGTTGGGGCAGGTCGGTTTAACTAATAAGGAGCGTCAGCAGCGCATCTCAGGAAATTTATGCCTTTATTGTGGAGGTGAAGGTCATTTCCTAAGAGACTGTCCTGTTCGGCCAAAAGACCGAGTCACGGGGTGGACGGTGACGGATCAATTCCCCGGGTAGCCACTAAGGCGCCTTCTCTTTCTCGCTTATGTTTGCCAGTCACTTTAATGTTTGACCAGGATAGTTTTGATGTTTCGGCTCTAGTAGACTCTGGTTCGGATTTTAATCTTATTGACCAAGCCATAGTGGACCAGCTCCGTGTGCCTGTCGAGCCATTACCCGAGCCTCTTCAGGTCTCGTCTTTAGATGGGCAGAGGTTAACTTTGATCACCCATCGCACCCGACCACTAGTGGTGATAGTTTCTGGTAACCACCGGGAACAACTTTCATTTTTTGTTTTCCCAGTCAACCGTTCACCCGTGGTTTTGGGTTTAGCCTGGTTAAATGTCCACAGCCCACAGTTTAACTGGGCTGAGTCCCGACTGGAATCATGGTCCCCAGCTTGTCATTCCCGTTGTTTACAGTCCGCTCGCCCCGTATCTGTTTCCCCTACCATCTTGACAGAATCCGGAGACGTTTTTGACCTCTCTCGCGTTCCGGAGGAATACCACGATTTACGGAAGGTATTCAGTAAGACTCAGGCTTGTTCACTTCCTCCACATCGCCCTTACGATTGCGCCATTGACTTATTGCCTGGGGCTCCACTACCGGTGAGTCGGCTTTACAACATTTCTAGGTCAGAACGTCAAGCGCTCGAGAAGTATATAGGGGAGTGTCTAGCTACAGGGTTAATTCGTCCTTCATCCTCCCCATTAGGCGCCGGCTTCTTTTTTGTCGGCAAAAAGGACGGGACCCTTCGACCCTGTATCGATTATCGAGGTCTCAACCAAATAACCGTTAAGAATAAGTACCCGCTTCCTCTATTATCTTCAGCTCTCGAGCCAGTCCAGAATGCCAAGATCTTTACTAAGCTTGATCTGCGCAACGCTTATCATTTGGTTCGGGTGAGACAGGGGGATGAGTGGAAGACGGCCTTTAAGACCCCGTTAGGTCACTTCGAGTACTTAGTCATGCCTTTTGGTTTGTGCAATGCTCCGGCAGTTTTTCAGGCACTAGTGAATGATGTCCTTCGGGACTTTTTGAATGTTTTTGTTTTCGTCTATCTAGACGACATCCTGATTTACTCTCGTGATCTAGAACAACACAAACAACATGTTCGTCTTGTTCTCCAGCGATTATTAGAAAATCGCTTATTCGTTAAAGCCGAAAAGTGTGATTTTCACCAGACTTCTATTTCTTTTCTTGGTCTTGTTTTAGAAAGCGGACAAGTGAAGTCAGACCCGGAGAAGATAAAGGCAGTAGTGGAATGGCCCGTTCCTGAGTCGCGCAAACAGCTCCAACGCTTTCTAGGTTTCGCAAACTTCTATAGGCGCTTTATCAGGAACTATAGTCAGGTAGCCTCTCCATTACATGCTCTCACCTCCACCAAGGTCCCATACATCTGGAGTCCTGAGGCTGAGGAGGCCTTTAATAGACTCAAATCTCGTTTTTCCCAGGCTCCCATACTCGTTCACCCCGATCCAGCCAAACAGTTTATTCTCGAGATCGATGCCTCTAATACCGGGGTGGGAGCGGTTTTGTCCCAACAGTCTGAGGTTGACCGTAAATTACATCCTTGTGCGTTTTTCTCCCGTCTTTTCTCCCCGGCTGAGCAGAACTATGACGTGGGTGATCGTGAGCTACTAGCCATTAAACTAGCTTTGGAAGAGTGGCGGCACTGGCTAGAGGGATCCGAGCAGCCCATCATAATATGGACAGATCACAAGAACCTCTCTTACCTGCAGTCAGCCCGTCGACTAGACTCCAGACAAGCCCGCTGGTCTTTGTTTTTCTCTCGATTTAACCTCACCATCACCTACAGACCTGGCTCCAGAAATGTCAAACCCGATGCACTTTCTCGTCAGTTTGCCACTTTTGAACAGGAAAGGGAGCCGGAACCGATTCTTCCCCCTACTTGTACTGTTGGAGCCCTGCATTGGGATCTGGAGGACAGGATCAGACAGGCCCAACTATTAGACCCGGACCCAGGTACAGGTCCACCCGGACTTAAGTATGTTCCCCAGTCTGTTCGTCCTGAGGTTCTACGCTGGAGTCATGATGCTAAATTTTCCGCCCATCCGGGTATTTTTAGAACCCAGTCTCAGGTGTCCCGGCGCTTCTGGTGGCCATCATGGACCAAGGATGTTAGAGAGTATGTTCTAGCCTGTCCTGTCTGCGCCCAGAATAAGTCCTCTACCCAGCCACCTTCCGGTTTGTTAAATCCTCTCCCCATCCCCAAACGTCCATGGTCCCACATTGCTATTGACTTCGTTACAGGTCTCCCTTTGTCCCAAGGTATGTCAACTATTTTGACAGTAGTTGATCGGTTTTCTAAAGCTTGTCATCTTATTCCCATCCGTAAATTACCCAACGCCCTCCAGACAGCCCAGCTCCTCATCAAACATGTTTTCAGACTTCACGGCATTCCAGTTGACATCCTCTCTGACCGGGGCCCTCAGTTTATCTCCCAGGTCTGGCGGCACTTTTGCTCTGCTCTGGGTGCCCGTTACACACTCACCTCCGGATATCATCCTCAGACCAATGGCCAAACTGAACGCATGAATCAACAACTAGAGACCACCCTCCGCTGCCTCACGTAATCTTCACCTTCTGACTGGAATAAGTTTTTGCCCTGGGTAGAGTATGCCCTTAACTCACACATCACCTCAGCCACTGGACGTTCACCATTTGAAGTTGCTTTAGGATATCAACCTCCACTCCTACCCACAGATGAACTCAGGATTCCCTTCACCTCCGTCAACGACTACATTGCTCGCTGCCAGGACATTTGGAGAACTACTATTACAGCACTCACTCGCACCGCAGAGCGGAGCAAGAGGTTTGCCGACCAGCACCGCAGACCAGCTCCCCATTATCGCCCCGGTCAGAAGGTTTGGTTATCTTCCAGAGACATTTTGTCCAACCCGTCCACTAAGAAGCTTGCTCCCCGGTTCACTGGTCCCTATGAGATAGAGACAATTATTAACCCGACCACCGTCCGTCTACGTTTGCCCCCTCACTCCCGAGTACACCCTACCTTCCATGTTTCCCAGATCAAGCCCGTTTTGGACAGCAACTTGTGCCCTCCTTCCAGACCCCCTCCACCCTCCCAGGACAGTCAGAACCCTCGCATTCTCAGGGTTGTGGATGCCCATCGGCGAGGTAGGGGCCACCAATACCTCGTCGACTGGGAGGGTTGCAGCTCTGAGGAGCGCTCGTGGGTTTCTGCAGCAACCATCCCGAATAAGGATTTGATTTTAGATTTTTGGGCTACTCAACCCAGCACCTCTTCGTCTGGGCCGCCAGGAGGCGGCCGTTGAGGGGGGGGGGGGGGGGGGGGGTAGTGTCAGGGTTCTCTGTGCCTCTCTGCTATAACTCTACTCCTCAGGTGTGTCTAGTTGGCTGAGGAGGCGTGGCCCACACCTGCAGCTCGTTGCAGGCGGCTTCCTCTGGCTTCTTAAGCAGAGCGCTGACAGATGGAAGACGCCAGAGCCTTAACCAGTCGTGGTACGACGTGGCCTCTGTCCCACTCTCGGAAACCAGCTTGTGAGTTTTTTGCTCTTTTTGACTTTGACTAATTTTGATTCTCCCTGTTTTTGTCTCAGATTTTTGGTGCTTGGAAGCACTCAGCTGTCTTGACGTCTAGTCCGAAGAAACAGACCGGCAGAATCCGTTCTGCTCAGATTTTGCTCTGGCGCTCCCCTCATACTTCCTGGATGTTACCCAGCGAGGCCTGAGATCCCCTCTCCCGGATTCTGCTGGTTCTGCGTTCACTCTGGTCAATCCATCTGTCACCATTGCCGACGAGGCTCGCTCAGGATCCCTCGGCAGTTACATCTGCCGTCCTCAGCCACTAGCCGCCTATCATCAGCAGAGTAGAATCACAGAGTTCCCTCAACGCTACTTCTTCCCGGTTAGGTCCGCCCAGCCCAATGGTAAGCAGCGCAACTTCTAGCAGTTCTCCTGGTTCTCCTTTCAGAGTCACTTACTCCCTCTCTCTTGCAGACTCTCCAGCCGTGACGTTCTGACCCTGCCGAATCGCCTGTAGTTCCGTCCGTAGATCTGCCTGTTTCCAAAATAAACATCTTAAAACTGTGCTTTGCCTCCCGATCGTATCTGCATGTGGGCTCGTCACCTGAAAACCATGACAGTTATAAAAGCAAAGAAGGAACCATTTGTTATTCCTGCCTAGGGGTAAATACAACAAAACCCTTCCTGAAAGCAAATTCTTAAACAAACCAAATGGGTGTAACTTGATAAAAAATAAAATGATTACATTCACATTTTCCTAACATCGACCTCCCTTCAGTTCCATTACCTGTTTGCATTAACATAAAGTGACTTGTAGTGGCTGAAAGGTCTTGCTGTGCATCACAGATTTCTTCAAAATAACATTTTGAAATCTATATGATTGTAAACTTAATCCCCCTATTTGTTTTACATATTTCTTCACATTGGACATTGGGATCAAAATTCCTATTGCAAGCTAAGGGACTAAGCATAACTGAAAAGGAAAAGTTGTAAAAAATTGAGAGCTATTCCCTTTAAATTATGATATACACATTCCTAATGGTTTAACAGCTTCAATGTGTGCATAAAAGAAACACACTCATTTAATGGTCAGATGTTAGGATTGTGTTAACCAATGAGTTTGTCTACAGGAAACAGAAGAGTGACAGGGGATGATGATGGGTGAGAGGAAATACAAACATTGATTAACTTGAGGAAAAGGAGTCACATGTATTTTACTTTAACTGATGGCTACTAAAAACCTGAATACCAAGCACAATCACCTGAATGATACAGTATATTGACTAGCCTGAAGCAAGGTTGCGTTTTAATATATATTTCTAGAGCTAACTTGGCTGTTAACAGTGCTGCCACAGGCAGGCACACCTCACTGAGGTACACTCAGCTTGACCACTGAAAAACAGTTTTGTAGTTCACGATAAAATCTGATTGTCATTAAGAATGTTCCAACAAAATTGTAACATGATGCTTAACATGTCACCTAATCTAACCTGCAATAATCCCTCTTATGATGCAGGCTGAAATATATCTACAGTTTATACAAAACAGTACAACAAACTGAGAAATCCCTTCTATTCTATGTTTATTCTTAATTGATCCAAGGCCAATAAGGATAGGTTGGTAACTTAATGCAAGTTTAGGTACCTTAGAGAGTCAACACTAATTATTGGTTCCCCTGGTAAAGGTAATAGTAAGGGAAATGAAAAGAGTAAACAAAATTTCCAAGGCTCATGCTTATAAAGTGCATCTGGGGTATATCAACCATTAGACCGCATTTGCAAGCATACTGGCCTATTTAGAGTCATACCAAAAGTTAAAAAAAAAAAACTCTGCCTTACCATTGCAAATGAAAATATTTAGACTTTGCTAAACTCTGCTGTCACTTTATCAGGAACCATGAACTTTGGTCAGACTACAGTTTGAGTATTTTTCTCACTGAATAAATGCACCCAGTTTTAAAAAAACTTTAGTGTAATGATGAAACATTTGTTTTAATATAAAGGCCTTTTTAAATACAATGAATCTAAAATGTGTGAATGTGGGCAACGTTGTACATGTGAAGCAAGAGAATCATATAGACATATTAAGAAAATAGCTGCTTTGTAAATGTCAATTTTCAAAAAAATATTTTTCCCCCCCAGTAATTCCAACAAGCTTTGGACTTGATAAAACATAAATAAACGGGCAAACATTTGTACCTGGCACAAATTACATGAGTCAAGCTATTCTCATTTTTCTAATCAGAGAATACCTGTCAGTAAGGGATAAAATAACCACTGCAAAATCCACAGGTGCAATCAAGCATAACTTGCCAATGTAATGATGGTGTTCATTGTTGAGCTGAGGGACTAAACTACTGAGCAGACCTTGATAAGCTACAAAGTAAAATGATATCTAATAAGCAATGCATGACCTCCTGCTATTCATAACTACTGTGCCAGTGAACAACACACACAGTTCTGGTGTGGTCTTACAAAGTATAGAAAAATTTCCCTTTGGAGTGTCATAAATGAGAGTTTATGACAGCTGCATTTCCATTGCAGCTCCATTTTGTGTTTTGTTAAAACACAAAATGGACACTAATGACACAATTAATTTCTCTCTATACCAGAAAATGTGCTATCAATGACTTATTTTTTGTCAAGGGATTATATGTTGTTTTAATTAGGAGAGAACACCAATACTGTTCTCTGGACAACAACTTGCAACAACAACTTGCCAAGTCTTTGTTTTGAATCCACTGAGCACATCAGTAGCATTCCAGAGATTTTCTAGCTTGAAATATTTCTTGTTTAAGTACTTTATTATGTTCCATCCCTCTTATAGCTTTTCTTGCCTCTTGTGTACTCCTTTCAGGAAGAAGCCCTTCTACAGTCCATAGTTATCCCTATGGTCTGCAGTCCTCTGTCTCCTCACTCGCCTCGAGCACTCTGGTGAACTCACCTCTGGATCCCCTCTAAAAAATCACCTTATCACTCCTCTGGTCCCTCCTGCCTGGACCTGTTGCCTGGACCTCTCCTCATAGCATCCATTACTCACCTGCCTGTCCACCCTCCGAGGATCCACTGTTCCATTAATATCTTCTTGTTTGTCCCGGAACAAGAAAACAAACATCATCAGAAACCCAAGCCGTGCATCTCAAACATATCAACGTCATCCCCTGTGGAAATACACTGCCTCTCCCCCTAGTTACTCTCCATCTCCAACATGAGCCTCCATCTTCTTTCAATACACATCACAATATACCAAACTCCACTTCTTGCAATAACAACCTACCTCTCCTCCTCAGCGCTGTCGTGAAACTTGTTCTCAAGCATAGACAAATAGTTTATACCTTCCTCCTATCATACATAGTTGTTGCCTGCACACGGGTCTCATTGTCAAAATCCATGACAGATTGAGACTATGTAACATTCTTATCCAGTCATTGTTACCACATTTCATAGCACTTTATGTAGATATAATTCTGTTACAGCATAATTGGGACATATGCTGCCTCGTTGAGTTGAAACACACATCCAATACAATTTTTTGATATGTTAAAGGAGTCTATGACAATCTAGTTGTGCTGGTAATTTCACATGTGATACAGTATCGAATATGATTCTTGGCAATGCTTTATGAAAATATTTAAAGTCATTAATCTTTCTAGTTCATCAAAAGGCAAGTTTAATAGTAGTGATAAAGTATATTTGTTTGTTAGACTTTTTAGTACTTTCTACCTTGCTTGTGAAAAGCCCCAGAACATTGTAGTTTTTTTTTTTTTTCAGGGGGGGTTGTTGTTGAAATAACCAAGCATCATTGTAATAAAATAATTAGCTAGTACATACATTCATAACAATATGATCATTGTGACATGTTTACCTTTATTAAGATATATTTATGTTAGCAGAACGAAAGTGGATGAAGTAATTGTATTTACATAGAAGGCTCAGTGATGTAGATTGTGCAATTTGTATTTCATTTTACCGTATCACTAAATTTAACATGTCAGTGGATGTTTGTAGAAAAAAAAACTAACTTGCTAAGAAAAACCAAATTTTATCAGCATACTTGGCTAAAAACTTTGTTTAAAAAAATGAAAGAAAGCAACACTCATTGATGTTTGCAACATCGCTGAATTTATTCGATTGCACTGATATCCTTTGATGATTCTATACTTCTTTAATTCATGACCACAGTAAAGAATGACCTCTGGGGATATGAGACGTATGAACTCTCCTACTTCTCACTGAAACACTTGTAATGGACCAGAACCTTGATTTGAAAGCTTAATATTAACATGGATCTCAGGCTAATCCTTGCAAGGATAAGAACAGCATTCTGTGGCCAGAATATATCAATATGACACATACAAATTTGTGGTGAAGTTTTCCATTATTATATTTTTGTGCTTGTTGAACACTATAATTGCTGCAACCAAGGGAGCAACATCCAACTTCTGTCAGTAAGCGTTCCTCCACTCGAATGAAATGTACCGGCTGGATGCTACCTGCTGCTGTGCTTTCATTTCTAATTTATAGCATTAATATTGCTCCAGGCCAACTCTCGGGAACTTCATGACAATGAGAGTAATGGACCTCTCTCTCAAACTAAAATGTGACTGTGGAATAATGATTAGGTCTGTATCGTCTCATCACACACAGAATAACAATCAAATATTTTTTTTTCCTACTTCTCCTTGCATACTTGATTGAATGTGCATTTCCTGGAAAATTTGAGATAATAACTTGTCTATGCCTTTTAAGCTAATCATTTTAAGGGAGAAATTGAAACTGTGATTAACCAGACAGAAGATGTGTTCTCTCTCTTTGAAGCCCATGTGCTGAGATATTGGTGAGTTGTGTCGCTTAAGATACAAAGGAGACTGTTTGATTTGTGGATCTCATTATTTTTGGATAAATCCATTTAATTGAACACAATCTTAAACAATTATTTCAATAAGGATAAAAAGGATCTCAGACTTACTTCAAACAATTCTTGATACAGAATAATGTATCAGTAATTATAGTATATCTGCTTGTGTGTGCAGTGCAGCATGAATAATGATACTGATTAATTAATCCTGCTGTTTCTTGAGACATTAAAATTCTGAAACACTGGTTAGACGGAAGTATTTCAGGCCCTGTTCCCACCAACACTGATGTTTTTTTTTCTATTTTTATAAAACTGAGATCTTCTTCTCCACTGCACTTCTGGTCCTCATAAAAGCAAGGTATCTGAGGACTAAAACGGATTTTTAAAAATCTGAAGATTTACGTCAACTTATTTGTAAACTGATTTTTTTGCAAGAATGTTAATACTGATTTTCCACAGGTTACTAAAAAGGATGACGTAACACTAGAATTATGAAAATCTGAACGTTGATCCAGAGCAACGGGCAAGACAACTTGGACCTTTTTTTTAAGAGATGTGTGCAATGCTTAAAATGTGTCCAACATGCAGAACCAGACATGCCCTTTTAATGGTCTCAATTGTCTAAAAAATAAAATAAGATAAAACAATTGCTTTTGTCTGTCTGTGTGATATGATCCCTTGACTCTTGGTTCAGTTTCACTTCAAAGCAGTGCGGAAGCTATTTGAGCACATCAGCGTTGCTATACAACTAGTCATTAATAATTACTACGAAGCAAATTATGTTGGTTACAATACAGGAGAAAAATTCGATTGAAGTATTCCTTACATATGATTAATTTAAAATCCTGAGAAGAGGAGTTTATTTTACCTTTATCTCACCTATTCATCACCCTTATTCCTGTATATACTTATTTCTCATCAAAAATTCCGTTATGGAGGTATGTGACACACAATTTCCTTTAACAACAATGAACCATCAACTATGATAGAGATGGAAAAACTTTAACACCACCTAAACATATGGAGGTTTAATACATCACTCAAAGTTGAAGATTTTACCAGGTTCTTCAACCAGGACCAATTTTGAAGATAAATAATCAGCCTGATGTCTCTGATGATGTCCTCTGCAAATTCCAAATACATAAATTGGGGTTGGATTCCTTTGATCATAGTAATAAATCTAGCAAACTTCAGGCAAATCAATTGGAAAAAGATTAAAGAAAAGGTAATAATTTCAACAACAACTGACAGTAAAGGTATAACTACTTTGAATTGTGTCCAATATGCTATACTACACTCAAATAATATTGATCCATCATATTCTGACATAGATTAATTTTTAAATGAAGTTAATCTTACTAAATTGAATGAGGAACAAAAAAGGTCGTGGAGCTTTGCCATTAGGCAAAGCTCCACGACCTGATGGCTTTCCTGCAGAATTCTACTATGATTTTTGGCCACTACTGACCCCACCTTCCAAAGGTTGGTCTTAGAAGGATAACTTGATACTTTCTCCAACAGAGGTGGGACCAAGTCACTGTTTGCAAGTCCCAAGTAAGTATCAAGTCTTTATCCTCAAGTCCAAATAAGGTCTCAAGTCAAACCATGTATTTCTCAAGTCAAGTCCCGAGTCTTGAACTTCTACTTTTAAGATGATTCGAGTCTTTAACAATGTTGAAATATATGTTAAATGTAAATAATAGAAGCATGTGTTCTTTGAAAATCAGTATTTCTCTCAAAATTTGATGAAACCAGGGCAACTGACCTTACAAACCAGTAAAATTAAACTTCGCTTCAAGAATAGCTCTACTTTTAATTAGATTTTTCCAGAAGATCCAGCGAAAAATACAACAGCAGAACTTCATATTCAGACCCAAACAAAATTATTCTCGGGCGCATCTTTGTCCGTAGCTTCTTTTCCTTTTTATAAAAAATCTGGTTGTGCTGCAGCTCACGCACACATACGTACAGTCTTATGTCTTAAGCTTTAGAATTTGGGTAAAATATCAAGTCTTTTCAAGCAAACAGGTTCAAGTCATACGTTTCTGAACACTTTTTCAAGTCAAGTCTAAAGTCATTAAAATAATGGCTCGAGTCTTACTCGAGTCCAAGTCATGTGACTGAAGTCCCCACCTTTGCTCTCCAAACATGAATTGTTCTAACATAAATCTCATCATCAAGCTGGATATAGATCTCACACTTCAATCTATGAAGCTCCCGCCCACTATCACTAATACCTAACGATCTGAAATGTTATGCCCAGACAGACAGAGAACCCGATATTGGTGACTTGGAGCTTTGTTTCAGGCCTGGCATGCAGCTTGGTTATGGACATGACCTGAAGTTTGATCATCTAGAACTCACAAAGAAGCTCTGGAAAGGGAAATCCACATAGAAGCTGTGGAAGCTTGAAGTCATGGCAGGGCCCTGGGTGCTGAAGCTATCAACGCATCTCCAGGACACAAAGTACTCCCACATGACCCTTTCATCAAAGACCTGCGGAACATGGACACAGGGTCCGCACCCTCCTTGGAATTTTCCAGAACTAAGGAATGTGGACATTAGGCTCTGATAAAGATGACTTTGCTCTGAGGATAAGAGTGGCTTTCCCTCAGTGGCTAAGTCTGAGGTGTCCGGCTGACCCCAGTGGCTAGGTCTGAGATGTGCAGTTGATTCTCAGTAGCTATATCTGAGGCTTTCAGTCAACAACAGTGTCTGCATCAAAGGTGGACCCTGGTTGTAAACGGCCACAACAGCTTCAAAATCTCTCACCAGATCTTCCAATTCAGTAAAGCCCAGAGTAGGATGGAGAAAAGCATGGTCTCACAGTAATTTCATCTTTTGGTAAAAATCCCTTAGCCAATTATCCTATTTGCAAAGAGCAGAGGCAGACACAGTCTGCCAGGCCAGAATATGACAGAATTATCTACATGACAATAGCGACAAAGCTTGAAAAGATAACCCTTCATACTATATATACATCCTGAACCAGACTAGATTTATTGAAATTTGGTATGCAATAAATAATAAAAGAAGGCTCGTCAATAAAGACTAAAAAAAAATATTAACAGCAAAATAAAAAATAAAAATTGATAGCCTGAATTAGGTAGAACAAAGTCTTACTATGATTGAGAACTATGTAATACTGAAAAAACAGTGGAGTTAATGTTGAATTCATATCTGAAGAGTTAATTCTTTATTTTACAAAACTATTTTTTTTCAAATAAAATATATGTGCTCCTTTTTTATATTTCAAGAATACCTATAGATTACTGTCAGACTTAATAGTTTTACTAAAAGATCAAGTTGGTTTCGATATATTTGTGTCATGATTTGCGGAGATGGCCCAAAGTGGCAACCAGACGACGGCAGGCGCATGTGGGAAAATAGTGATATTTAATGGAGGTAACGTGCTGAATACACAAGGGAACCAAAACAGGGCACAGGAACAATGTCACAGAAACAGGCTCGGAAACATAACGACGTAACAACGGAGGAACAAAAACACAGAACTTAAATACAGCAGGGTTCAGATTAGTCTAAGAAGTTGAACTTAACCTTGCCTGCATGTTGAATTCTCGTGGTACGTGTGCTTTCACGAAGAATCAATCTTGTACCACTCCTGCTTTAGCTGTTTGTGACCAGACCAAAATCGGTTTGGGCCTATCACGTTGCAGTATTATGGTTTAAGGCCGGACATACCCCTATGACGAAAGCAGTCCCAAATTGATAATATGCAGAACCGAGAGTGCTACACATGATCAATATGGCTTGCCAGGTTAAGTTTAACTTAAAATTTTATAGATAAACCTAATGCTTAGGTATTAGAGGTTTGTTTTCTAAAACATTTTTAAGGAAAACAATGTCGGATTTGGGCAAAATCAAAATATATTTCAATTGGCCCTAGGGTTAGCTAGCGTTAGTGAAGCTACATCAGAATCAGAATCAGAGATACTTTGATAATCCCAGAGGGAAATTATTGTTCCAGTACAACCGCCATTAGAAAACATTTCAGGGGGAGACGATTTACTGAGGCCATGCTGCCAAGGACACCGCCTTACACGGTGCCCACAGGGCGCTGCCCTTGAATCTGTGTAAGGATAGATCTCACAATGGGGGAAAGGAGAGGAAAGAAAAAAAAAACAGATATATCACACCGTATCCTCTCACGGTACAGTATGAGATATCCGACAAAAAAACCTCTCGCACGAGAAGCACAAATATAACGAGACACATATAAGCAGAAGGTTAACATTGGAGATTAGTCGCGCTCATGAGATAAATGAGCATCAGTAGTGTGTGCTTGTTGTGTGGAGTTTTGTATGTCCATGAACGCCGTCCGGCAGACAAGTGTCCTTGATACGTTGGAAAGTCTTTATCACTTTGCAGCCCAGCTTGACGCCTCCACGGATGTTTGCGGGGGAGGAGGGACAGGGGGAAGTAGTTCTGTGCCATTTTGCCATAACATCCAAGGGGAGAAAGTAGATAGTGGGAAAGTCTGATTAAAATACACAATTTGTTATGAGAACAAGCTGAACCAACTTTTCCTTCAGCTTTAAAGCCTTTTCATCACTGGCTCCAGGATCCAATATTCCAACTTAGTTGGGCTATTTTCATGTTTTCACTTCCAGATTTTATCCCATCTCACCTCTGAGTTCAATCACCGCAGCCAGCTTATTCAGCTTATTGTTCTGTTCATTTACCGCCTTAGTGATCACGTCGTAAGCCGCCGGCAGCCTCATCAAGGCCATATTCGCTGACAGCAGTCTCTGAAGTTGCTGATACATCAGAAATCCTCCGAATCCAAAAAGAAGAAATTCAAGTATCATAAATCCAAACATGTATACGTCTTCGACGTCTTTGACAGAAAGAATTGAGAGGCACACCGTGGACCATTTCTCCCACAGATCCAAAGTGTATCCCGCAAAAAAAGTCCCACCGGGACAGGCACGCTCCCTGTTCTTTTGCTTCCCAGTTGCAAAAATTTGATCAATAGCATTGAGAGACCAGCTGACGAGATCCATAATTTCCTTAGCTTCGGCTTCCGAGCTTTCGGTTGATATGAAGAAATTGCACAAAGACACAAAAATGAAGCAGAAGCAGGAGAGGGGGGGGGGGGGGGGGGCAGGGCGGATAAGGAGCTGGAGAGCAGAGAAACAAGACCGACCTTGAAGAGTGACAGAACAGAAAAAGTGGTAGTTTTTCTTTAGATCACTGTACATCATGAAGCTGTCATCACCATCCATACTGTTGGGATGGAGTGTTCACAGTGATTTACAGTGTTTTTAGCCTCACGTAAAGGTTTGCATGTATGCCAAAATGTTTATTTTTACATGCAGTGAAATTATAGTGCAGACTAAAGGTCCTGAGACATCAATTTGGTAGTCAGCTGTCAGAAACATCAAGGAAATTAGTGAATCTGTTTTCTTCTCCAATATTAGACTCTTTCTGCATTTTTTTCCATCAGTTGGCCTGTCATTGAGAGAGATTATTCCAGATCAATACAGTAGGTTGGGTCCTATAGTGAACCCTACTTTAATTTAATAAGAACTGAACTAAAGCAAATGTGGTATTTGAAATTCTGACACAGATTTTTGATTAGCCAAGTTGCTGTAACAAATATTGGAATGACTTAACTTTCTTTGACCTTTAGTTTTGGATAGATGGGTTTGGGTTAGGGTTAGTGTCCCTTTAGACACAAATATAAAATATACAAATCCAAATTAACGGTTCAGCGGTGTGCTCCTCAAGTCCTGTTATGTCATAAATGGGGTAATAAGGAGATTGGCATTGTCTCATCATGAAATAGCTGCCACCGGGTCAAAAGACATTGAAAAGATAAGTTTGAATAGGCTTATATAAAGTAATTGATTTTTTTTTTCAGTTAAGACACATCCTTGCAAAAGCAATTTAGGGAGGGAAGATGAGTCATAAACAAGTAGATTAACTCTGAAGGCTGAACAAAATTTGTAATGGAAGAACATTGGTTGCTGCTGCTGAAATAGTTGTGGAGGAAGAACGTTGCAGTTCTAGTTACTGGTTGCATATTTGAAGGACTGTCATACAGGATATAGTTTATTGGTAATGGTAAGTTCATGCTATTTAAAAAAAGTAATTAAAATTTGCTCAAGGTGAATGTAGCTGTGAGTGAAACTGAATCTGTGCCTTTGACCTTGGTTTTAATTTTAGCACATGTCCAACCTACTGTGTGTGTGTGTGTGGAGGGGGGGGGGGGACTGATGCAGTTGCTAATAAAGTGAGTATTGAATAGCGATATCTGTTATGATCTGGCCTGTCTGTTGTCTGCATTCTGCTTCACCTTTTTTGCTCTGTGTAATCATTCTTATGCACTGCACCTGTAAGGCTGCCTCTTCCAGATACTGCCGTCAAGTCCATTCCACACACCTGTTTCAGGTTCTTCTTAAGACCACTACAAACAGTACAAGATTATTGAAAGCTTTTGGTTAGATGTCCAGGTCTGATTACCAGGTCATCGTCCTTGTTCACATCTTTTTGATTTCCTTATATTGAGCATGTTTGACATAAAGCTTTTGATTTCTGTACTGCAACCTGAATTATTTAACATGACTTGCCTTACCCCCTGTATGTTCTGTCTTTCCTTTGATCTGTGTATGACCTAAGCCTCTCCTCTGGATTTTGATCGAGTCTCAGCCATCCTGCCTGTCACCTCTGCAGTGAGTAAGCCAGTTCTCTTCATTATCAGGTTCCCGCTTGCCCCTGCAGAGGAGGTTTCTATTAACAAACTTTTTAATACACCATGTCTGGTCCAAGTACATGACCTGCTCACTCCACAGAATGCTCTCTCTGTTCACCAACTTCATCACAACTCCTTATCCCAAGGACGCAACTAACCTATACAGGAGACCAGGCCTTCGTGACAGCTGCAGCTCACCTACGGATGTAATAGATTGTGATAATACAGCCGAACACAGAGAGCGTTTTTAAAAGATTTATTGTAGCGACAGGTGTAGCAAGACTGGTGAACTGCTGGCACGGACACACAAACCACTGTAAGGGAGAGGGACAGGTTAGTGGCTGTATGTTAATCAGTGGGAGGTGATGTACACTGAAGGCAGAGGTAACAGATGAAAAATCCAAAAGTCTTTATCCGGAATCCGGTCCAGGGTGTTGATCCAGAATAAACACAGAGAAGCAGAAGTAACAGAGAAGGCAAGGCAGAGAGGCTGAGCCAGATACTTGCACAGGATACTTGCAGCTGAGAAGCAGAATCACAGCAAAGCTGTGAACGTTACAGCGGGATGCACTCCTTGTGGCACCATTGGCTAAAGACCCTGCTATTCAAAAGATTTCTGAACTCAGATGTTTTTATTTTATTTTAGTTGATTCTATTTTTTTAACTCTTAATTGTAGCCCTTTAAGATTGAAAAGCATTAGTATGCAAAGTTGCATCATCAATAAAATTTTTAATTATTATTAGCTCATCAGGATTTGCAATTTGACAGGTAACATACAGAGGGTCTTGAAGGCTTGAGGTTAAACTAATCATAAACAATAAACTGAACTTTGCAAGGACAGCTTAAACTGAAAGTAATGTGCTTGATTCTGAATATTTTTTGAGCAAAATCTGGTAAATACAGAATTACACCATTACTCTTGAAACTTAATGTTCTGTATGAGATACATCCAAGCACATGATTATACCCACAGGATATGCACACTAGGGAGGAAAAAGTAACATAGAAATTAAATTACATGAACAGTTGCTTTCTTGAAGAGGGGGGTTTCTATCATGCTGCAATTACCTCTACTTTGCCTAAGACCACAAACCAACTTTCAGCATATCTTGCCCTCAATTAACCGCAATGCATAATTTAAATCATGCTGTGTTCTTGGCTTTGAAGGATTTCTCGCAGGAAGAGTTGGAAAATGCTAAGAACTTTGGAGGTAAAATGAATGCATTGTACATTGTGTATGTTAAATATATTAAAATATTCTGATGCAATGATCAAGTAGCTACAGCACCGAATGCAGGTACTAAAGAGTTCCTGACTTGACATCACTGAATGTTTTAAAGCTGTTTTTTTTCTCTCCAACAGACCCTTGCTCTTTCCAACAAAACAGTAATGGGTACAAGTTCAGCAAAAAGGGTATCGATTAGAGTTTCTGAGATGGTACAACAGCTACAAAGCAGCAATATTCTTTAAAAGATGTACCCTAAAGCCTGGACACGACAAATCCAAATCACACTGGGGAAAGCATTTAGCACTGGTGATAATGTGGCATAATAAAATTGCATTTTCATTATGTCTTTATTCCAAGGCAGGTCTGACAAATGGAACATGTGGCACATGTTAACACTACAATCCTCACCACTTGACGTTACTCTTTATGTATAATAAAAATAAGTTGATTCTAATGGTGACAGGATTTATTTCATGTAGGTTTGTAGAGTGGAGGATATGTGATGCCTGACTTCCTCAGACAGTCAAGAGACAATTAAGATTAAGTGAGGGCTTGACGTTTTTTGCTCTAATATAACAGACAGGAAAGACGCTGTACCTATATTTGAATATACATGAAACAATATTTTTATTTATTGAATTAAATTATTTTTTCTCACAGTCTAACATTTAACCAGAATGAACCTTGCCTTTTGTTCTTATAAATTCAGTGACTGAACAAAACCCAAGTGCAGAGATGAGGCATGAAGCAGGCAGGAGAAAATATATTTTTTACTATAAAAACTGTAGGTGATCAAACAGACAACAAATTAAGGCTTCTCTTTGACTGAATAATCTGACCAAGAGCCGAACAATTCAGGGACCACACACACACACACACACACACACACACACATACTGACACAAACACACATCCCTGCTTTACAAAGTGAGGACTTTGACTTCCATTGACTTCCATTCATTTTCAGCCCTTTCCATGGCCTAACCCTGACCCTAACCATTGCCAGTACATACCTAACCCTCAACTCAAGACACTTTAGTCCTAAACCCAAACCTAGTGAGCAAAAAAAGTAGCAAAAAAGGTTCCTCACTTTACATCAAAGTCCTCACTTTAATTGTAAAATGCACAAAACATTTTCTCACTCAGCTGCAAGTACAAGAACACACACACACAATTTGTCACCATATTTGGACTGACGAGAAGCCCTGGAGGAGTGCTTTCTACATAACCTGAAAGACTCAGGAGGTTTTTTTTTCTATTTTTTGTTTGCATCATTCACCTGTTCCAGTTGTACTTTAATTTGTGCAGAACACTTTTTGTTTGTTTTTGGGTTTTTTTCTCTAGAACATTGTAGAAAATGATGCTAGTTGTGTTATAAACAGGGGTGTAGGGTGCAAAGCAGCACATACTGTCCCAACCCACCTGTAGGTCAGGGGGGTGCTTTCAGATATTGGGCTGGCCCTCTGCTGGGAGGCTTGATAGGCTGTCACCCCTGGTTCCTGGGGAAATTCTTCTCCATGGGTCTCTGTCCTGGGCTCTTTTCTGCTGTCCTCTGGGTGGATACATGGTGCCCCTGTTGTGGGGGATGCCTGGCCTCTTCTCTGTGGAGCTGCTGGTTTCCTGAGCCCTGGGATCCTCTCTTCTTGCATCCTGGAGGGGGGATGGCGGTGGTCATCTACATCCATCACTGAGCACAATTTATGTAAGGCCTACGCCACATATCTTTCATGTTCATACACACATATGCACTCATAATACAGTAAATGTGTTGCCCTGCAGTTCTCTCTATCAGTATCAACAGTTTTGTTCCCTATTCTTGCTGCTTGCTTTGTTGCTGTCTGAGGTTTTTGTTTTTTGTTAGTTTTGTCACTTTGCAGGTTTTAATTGTAGTTTTTCCCCAGTTGACCCATGGTGGCTCTAAGATGTAGTTGAGAACTAAAAAGGAATTTTTATCTGTAATTTAAACGTATGCGTAAGACAATATTAATAGTGCACGTGTATGTAGCAGCAGGATGTGTTGCAACAATCAACAGTTCATATGATGATGACGATGGTGCAATAGAGTACACAGTGTCCATGTAAATGATGGAGTTTAGCAGTCTTATGTTGTGTGGAATGAAGCTGATGTGGAATCTGGTTATTCTGCATTTGAAGCTGCTGAGCCTCTTGCTAGAGGGCAGCAGGGAGAACAGTCCATGGTGGGGGTGGACATGGTATTTTATGGTTGTCTGAGCCCTGTCCAGGCAGTGTCTTCTCACAGTGTCATGAATGGAGGAAAGTCCTGTCCCGATTCTTCTCTCTGCTGTGCTCACCGCACTCTACACATTTCCAGTCTAAGGCGTTGCAGGCCCCAAACCAGACAGAAATGCTGATGGTCAGTATGCTCTCTATTGTCCCTCTGCAAAAAGTGGTGAGGCTAGGCGGGCCGGTGGGGGGCTTCCCTCTTCTCATCCGAGCTGTGCTCTCTTCACAACAGCAGAGGTGTGGAGGGACTAGGTGTATGCGATCTGTGCCTCCAGGAATTTGATTCACTCCACTGTGGTGTCGTAGATGAGGAAGGGTGTGTGACTTGGCAGATTTTTTCCTGAAGTCAACCATGGTCTCTTTTCTTTTGCTGAAATTCAGGATTAGATTGTTAGTGTCACACCAGTCCACCAGATGTTTCACCTCATCTTTGTAGGCCAGTTCATTGTTAGATGTTAAAGGGTTGGTCATCAAGGGAGGATTTGTAGTTATAAACCCTTCCTTGGTGAACCAAATATGTTTGGCATAACTCCGGCAGCCAGAGCATCATTCTGCTTCCCATGAAGCTGGACATGACAAGTGTATAAAAAACTTTATTCTAAAATAATGTATTGAATATAACAATAACTTTGTCAAAAACAGCCTGAAATTACAGAGCTGTTGCATTGCAAATCTACGAAAACAGTTTGCATAACTGTCCAGGTTATAAGACAGAGAAATAATGACTAGAAAGTGTTATGATTCATCTGATTTACTCATTTACAAAGCAGATTATAGTGCACTGTAGAAAGTATTAAGTATTTCCATTTTTTACACGTGATATTTTACTGTGCACCAAATAGCCTCTTGGGATCTTCATATTCCATAGAAGATATTTTCAAAATATATCTAATAAACTAATATATATACACTCACCGGCCACTTTATTAGGTAATTAGGTACACCTGTCTGCTCGTTAACACTTAATTTCTAAGCAGCCAATCACATGGCGGCAACTCAGTGCATTTAGGCATGTAGACATGGTCAAGAGAATCTCCTGCAGTTCAAACCAAGCATCCGTATGGGGAAGAAAGGTGATTTGAGTGACTTTGAACGTGGCATGATTGTTGGTGCCAGAAGGGCTGGTCTGAGTATTTCAGAAACTGCTAATCTACTGGGATTTTCACGCACAACCATCTCTAGGGTTTACAGAGAATGGTCCGAAAAAGAAAAAACATCCAGTGAGCGGCAGTTCTGTGGGCGGAAATGCCTTGTTGATGCCAGAGGTCAGAGGAGAATGGCCAGACTGGTTCGAGCTGATAGAAGGGCAACAGTGACTCAAATAACCACTCGTTACAACCAAGGTGGGCAGAAGAGCATCTCTGAACGCACAGTACGTCGAACTTTGAGGCAGATGGGCTGCAGTAGAAGACCACATCGGGTGCCACTCCTTTCAGCTAAGAACAGGAAACTGAGGCTACAATTTGCACAAGCTCATCGAAATTGGACAATAGAAGATTGGAAAAACGTTGCCTGGTCTGATGAGTCTCGATTTCTGCTGCGACAGTCGGATGGTAGGGTCAGAATTTGGCGTCTACAACATGAAAGCATGGATCCATCCTGCCTTGTATCAACGGTTCAGGCTGGTGGTGGTGGTGTCATGGTGTGGGGAATATTTTCTTGGCACTCTTTGGGCCCCTTGGTACCAATTGAGCATTGTTGCAACGCCACAGCCTACCTGAGTATTGTTGCTGACCATGTCCATCCCTTTATGACCACAATGTACCCAACCCATGATGGCTACTTTCAGCAGGATAATGCGCCATGTCATAAAGCTGGAATCATCTCAGACTGGTTTCTTGAACATGACAATGAGTTCGCTGTACTCAAATGGCCTCCACAGTCACCAGATCTCAATCCAATAGAGCATCTTTGGGATGTGGTGGAACGGGAGATTCGCATCATGGATGTGCAGCCGAAAAATCTGCGGCAACTGTGTGATGCCATCATGTCAATATGGACCAAACTCCCTGAGGAATGCTTCCAGCACTTTGTTGAATCTATGCCACGAAGAATTGAGGCAGTTTTGAAGGCAAAAGGGGGTCCAACCCGTTACTAGCATGGGGTACCTAATAAAGTGTCCGGTGAGTGAATATATATATCATTTCAGAGGAAAAAGCTTAGATTTTCATTTATGTATAAGAATTTTAAATATTTTAAAATTCTGTTTTTACTGTATGGGACACATACAGTGAAAACACATCATGAAACTTTTCTGCTGTGACTCGAGAATGACTAGTGGTCCTTAGAGATACGTTGGTGTTTCACACCAGAGTTAGTAGAGTTCACAGAGTTAGTAGACCCTTAACTTTGAATACAACTGATTTTGGTCTCCTATCGCTATACAAATTTCAGCTTTACAAAGGTCTGCACGCTACTTGATAATACTAATTCAATGTGTTACATGTAAAATTAGTGTTCGAGAACAAGAAAGTGTTTCTCACCATGGGATAGACACAAAAATTCAAAATTATTTGACTGTTGTCAAAGATGGTACCTTTACTGAGGAAGACCTTGGTTATAATTAGGTAGACAACTACAACTTTATAAAAAAAAATTGACACCTTACTGTTGATAAAGGGAGTCCTTTTCACACATTCTTAAAAACACAAACTGGTAATTTGGAGAAGGCATGCCTGCAGGCATCCAAACTGCCTGTGGTTTCTGCATTGATGTGTGCATAAACTAAGCTTTGAAATCCCAAATGACGTACCTCATGTTGTTTGGACACACTGATTTGTTAGCTTTCTGTTGCTTTAGAAGAATAATTTTATTTGAAAATAAATCAAAGAAAAAATACTTTACAGTAAGCTTCATTAGAGATAATTTTTCTATGACTTATCAAAAGTAAAAAGTAAATCCAAACACTTTATTTTGGAGAAAGCCTGTGTTCCTCTGGAATGTTACCCTACCCCTGAGTGTGTTTCTCCACTTATTTCTCTTGTGTATAGTCTTTCTCTGCATGCCCAGATTGGTCATTTCTGCAGCTCCCTGCCTGTTTGGATTTTGGCAGAGGCCTGCTGTCTGTTCCTTTGTCTTTCCTGTGGTTCTATCTGCCTCCACCACAACTCCCGTAGTTTCTGTTCTCTCTGCTGATCTTTTTCTCTCTTCTCAGAAACTTATATCGCCTTCTGCATTATTTCAGCTCCCTCTTTTGTGTTCCAACTTCCATCATGAGAAACTCATTCATTTTAGATAACGCTCAAACCAAAGACATCCAGTGAAGCGGCTGCAGAATGTTACAAGCTGATTTAAAAAAAAAAAGGCTTTTACTTAAAAGACGTAGCTGTCATATTACCATTTAATTAAAGATTAAAATGTTTTTATTAATCGACATTTATCCGTGCATACAGTGCATTGCAAAACTATTCATGTTGGCGGTTTTCCACATTCCACCAAATTAAAAACTCACACGTCAATTTATTTTATTGCCATTTTATGTGGTACATCAATATGAATAATTGTGAGGTGAAAAAAACATGGTTACTTGAATCTTGCTCAAAATCCTTACAAGTATGGAGCTATCAGCTTTACACATCTAGAAACTAATACATAGATTAAGCTCATTCAGATTGAATGGTGTTTCTCTGTGAGCAGAAATTTCAAGTTTTGCCACAGGTTCTAAATTTGATTTAGTTCTGGATCTTGACTGTTCCTGTGATGAATGGTGTGGTGAAGAACCCAGAATTCAGCCAAACACTGTAGTAATGCTTTTGACGGTGTTTTAATGGAGGGAAGGTGAGGAGAGGGAATCAAAACAGGCAAACAGAACAGGGTCCAAAAAGGGTAAGGCAGACATCCAGACAACTTGACTGTGAACCGGCAAACAGAACTGGGCAGAACAAAACAGATCAGGTTACAGACAGGATCAATGTGCTGGGAGCTCTTACCAAACTGAGGCAACTAACGCATGGGTGACAAGTGTGACGAACCGACAAATAACTGAGGAGGGAGTGAGGCTTAAATAGACAGACAAACAGGTGAGCGGAGTGAACCAATTAGCCATAGGCAGGTGAAAGCAATAATGACGCTGACAGAAGAAAAAACCTAAGACTGAGGATAACACAAAGCACAGAGCAAAAAAAAGAACTAATACAAAGACGGGATAACTTAAAGCAATACACACACTAAACCGGAACCTAAAACAAGACAGAACCTACAATAGAAATAAACCCAGAGGCAGGAGAGAGCTAACTTAACCAAACAATAAACCCAAACCAAAACATTACAGTTCCATTCACATAAATGTGTTTCGATCTGACCTATCCATTTGTCGCTCTGCTTTTATGTTTACAGTTGTGCTATGGTGAAAGATGGACCCTGCTCGAGTCTGTCAGATAATCTTTTAGAGGCTCTTACAGATTTTTCTCTTGGACAGATTTCTTTAACTCCATCCATCTTCCAGTTAACTCTGACCAGTTTACCTGTCCTCGCTAAAGAAAAGCATCCCCACACAATCCTGCCAAACATCATATTTCTCATCTCTCAATGTGGAAGTTTTAATTATTAGATTTTTTTTCAGGATGATGGGTAAAACATTTTTTCCACAAGGCATGTTTGGTGTGCTGGCCAAAAATTCAGGTTTGATCTCACCTGACCAATGAACCATCTTCACACGCTGTGACAGACTTTAAACAGGCGTTGTTATGGCTTTCTTTTTTCCACTCTTTTATGAAGAGTGGAAAAAAGGGTTTACTGAGTGCATGAATGACATTTTACCTGTTGACAGTCTTTCCCAGCAAAGCATTTCCGCTCCCCTTCTAGAGTTACTAGGGCCCCCTTGGCTGCTTCTCTGATTAATACTCCCCTTTGAATGACCTGTCCGTTTAGGTGGATTAGGTGTTTTTAGGTTTGCAGTTACTCTGTACGCTTTCCATTTTCAAATTATTTATAGAACAGTGCTCTGTAAAGTGTCTAAAGCTTGGGATGTTGTTTTATAGCCTACCCTTGACTTAAACTTCTACATTACTTTATCCCTGACCTTTTGACTGTGCTCCTTGGTTTTCAGCATGATGTTTATCCACAAATTTCTCTAACAAACCACCAAAAGAGATTTGAATATTTATTCAAGGCATTGTATGCAACCATCATTTCACTACCTGTATAGGTTATCTCCTGTGTTTGTATTGATGTTTTTGTCGGAGCTTCATTTGAAGTTGCACTGCATACAAAAGATTTGTCCAACTCACAGGATTTTAACACATTTACTGTGCTTTTTTGTTTTCAAACCTGAAAGTAAACATTTCTCAGAGTGAAACTGTTTTCAGATGTAATATAAAGTCCAGCATCCCGCTCCAAGAATGAACAGCTGTGCCTGTTACTCTATTAAGTCCAGAGATTGCTTGTGCAAACAGTGTGAAGAAATATGTTGAAAAGTCTATTACACTAATGTTTTCCAAACTTATCAAAATGACAGGAAATGATTGAATATTAGCCTATTCAAGTGAATCTTTTGGTTCAGCCATGTGTGCTGGTGTAAGGCTTTGTCCGACTTATTAGCTTTTTAATATTGTGCATAAATCCATTCACCGAGTCTTGGCGTGAGAGTGTGCATTCTGTTTGGGGAGCAAGTAATTCAATGCAATTCGCCACGGTCAGGCATACAAAGTGTGATGTGTTGGAGAATAACAGGTAACGATGTGGAGAATAAAAAATGTGCCAGAGTAGAAGCCTGGCCAGTGTCCCCAGAAGTGGAAGATGTTGCCTAATGCACCGGAAATATTTATATACAAATATCAACTTTTACTAACTATTTATAACCACATTAGGTGTATGATTTCCAAAACTGACTGTAGAATCTCATCAAATACATGTACAGAGGTGTCAAAAGTATTTATTACTCAAGTAAAAGTATAGATACTAGGCTTTAAAAACACTTCTATAGAAGTTAATGTATCAATTTGAGCTTTTTACTCAAGAAAAAGTACAACAGTACTGATTTCAACACTACTTAAAAGTATAAATGTAAAAGTAATCTAAGAAAGAAAAATGCCACTATAGACAAAAGGTTTGGTTGCGTGCATGTTATCCAACATTTTATATTATATGTTATACAATAGATATTAATAACATTAATATATAATTTTTACTGGATACTAACTGCAATTCTAAAATCTATTACAGCTAAAAGTTGGCGTTTTACAACAACAAAAAAATGGTCAATGTCCTCACCTCTCTCTACACATCTACACATTTCCACTCTTTCTTCACTTTTCTCACAGGAGCAATAAGAAAATTCACAGAGGGGAACATGAGAGGGTTTCTCTAGAAACTCAAGTAGCTAGGAAACAGAGCACAGGGACGTAGAAACTGTGTGGATAGCTCCAGTAAAAAGAGAGAACAAACTTGGAACAATTAAAGAGCCCCTCCTGCAAGGAAGAGGTAAAAGAGTGACACACGTACACACCAGCCTGGACACAGATCTGAAGATATTAAAAAGTGACCATTTCTTTAAAACAAGAAATATTTAAAGAGGTGTTGTAATGTTTTCAACTGACTGAACTTTGGAAAGGAAAACAGCTTATGACCATAAGTCTAAGAATCAGACTGCAAATGTTCTATTATGGTTCTAGAATAAATGTTAGTTAATTGACTTGTAGTTGTCCTTTTTCAGTCAAAAGGCCATGTTTGTTATTGAAAGAAAGATGAGCAGAAAGATGAACAGAATTTCAAATGACAAAGTATATTTTGTCTTGAAACAAAAAGGCTGTCTGCTTCGTTTTTAAAAGCTAACATCAAAGTTAAACTCTGAAATTTAAATACAGAGAATTTCCATTTTTTTATGGAAAACTAATTTGGCACAGACTAGAGAATATGACACATATTGCAATATTTGAGTAGGCATCCTTTATGTTATCTCCAAGTATTGAACCTGTGAACCAGTGTACCCGTGACCTGAATTTGTGAATCGTTTTAAAAAAGAATCAAATAATCCAAAAATTCAACTGAATGGATGTAAACGTGAGAGATGTTTGATCTGTGGTAGTTTGGCTTGTTTGCATATCCAGTTATGGCCATTTTAATCTAATGCTTTTAAGTTTTCTAAAAATAAACAGTTATCTGTATTATCCACACTCTGTTTGACACACTGAAAACATCTGGAGATGCATTTCAAGCTTATTGCTGAGACATTTCACACATGACAGTGTGACTTCAGGAGCTAATCAAGGAATTAACAAGATGTGATTTGTGCTGTTTTTACATCATTGAGCATCAAACAATTTGTTTACCAGACCTCATTTACAGCGTCACTAGCTATCTTTTGCTACTCGCATATTAACAGTTCTTCCAAATTAAAAACAGCTATAAGATTTTTCTTGACTCAGTAGTCTTGGTGCCTAAAGCTATAGGAAATGTATAACTGGGCAAACCATCCTGATTCATAGTAATTAAACAGATTTTCTGTTGTTTTTAAAGTTAATAACATGTTGCCTTGCATTTCTGTTTTTACTGAGTTATATGTACTACATAGAGGTGCATCTTCATATATTAGAATATGACAGTTTTATTTATTTCAAATCCAATTCAGAGTGAAACTTGTATAGATTAAGAAAAATAGGTGTTTCAACAATACATTTGTGTTAAGTGTAACAGATGGATTTAAACATCCTGGTATTTATCCCTTGAATAAAGTCAAAGATCCTTTTAGAGAAAAATAGACCCCGTGGTTTGAGTTTAGGTCAATACAACATCTGACTTAGACTTAGACAACTTTATTTGTCATTTTGTATGCACAGAGGGCGTACAGAACGAAATTTCGTTTGCATACAGCTTGAAAATTACAGTAAATTACAGGATAAGGTGCATCATTGATTTAACAGTAAAACAATTGAAATGTAAACAGTGCAGGAGAAAGAGACAGTGTGCGATCACAGTTTACAGGTGAGTATTTTTAGAAGCCATTTGTATGTGCAGAAATGATTGTGCAAAGGGCATTTGTGCAAGAATGCATTTTAGGAACTGAGAGTTCGGCAGCAATTGTGATGCTAGATAAATATGCAATGATGCATATGTGCAAATATGCGAATGTGGTACAGATTCCGGTTTATAGCTTCAGCAGTTCAACAGTCTGATGGCAACAGGGAAAAAGCTTTTGCAGAACCTGGTGGATGCTGCGGAACCTCTTCCCAGAACGTAGCAGGGAGAACAGTCCATGGTGGGGGTGTGAGGGGTCTTTTATGATGTTACGGGCTCGTGACACACAGCACTGAGATAAAATGTCCTTAATGGAGGGAAGAGGGGCCCCGATAATCCCTTCTGCTGTCCTCAACCCTCTCCTCACGTTCTTCCAGTCGGAGGCACTGCAGCCTCCACACCACACAGAGAGACAGCTGGTCAGAATGCTCTCTACGGTGCTTCTGTAGAAAGTCGTGAGGATGGGCGGGGGCAGGTGGGCTCTCCTCATCCTTTGCAGGAAGTACAGTCGCTTCTGTGCCCTCTTCACCAGTGCCGTGGTGTTCACAGACCAGGTGAGGTTGTCTGTAATGTGCACCCCCAGGAACTTGGTGCTGCTGACCACTTCCACAGCGAAGCTGTTGATGAGCAGTGGATCGTGGTGAGGCTGGTTCTTCCTGAAGTCTACGATGATCTCCTTGGTCTTCTCCACGTTCAGGATCAGGCTGTTGTCTGATCGTTGTTGTCTCTGATCAGGCCCACCACCGTTGTGTCGTCTGCAAACTTCACAATGTGGTTGGTGGTGAACCTTGGGACGCAGTCATGAGTCATCAGGGTGAACAGCAGGGGGCTCAGGACGCAGCCCTGAGGGGAGCCCGTGCTGAGGGTGATGACATCAGAGGTGTTCTGTCCGACCCGGACTGACTGAGGTCTGTTGGTGAGGAAGTCTAGCAGCCAGTTGCGAAGGGGTGTGCTGAAGCCCAGATGTTCTAGTTTTCCTACCAGGTACTGTGGGATGATGGTGTTAAACGCTGAAGCAGATTAACACCATCATCTGCTGTTCCTGGACAGCAGATGCTGCACGTGCGTGTTCTTCTCCTCCAGGTGTGCCAGGCTCAGATGAAGAGCGGAGGACATGGCGTCTTCAGTGGAGCGGTTCTGTCGGTAGGCAAACTGGAACGGGTCGAGTGTTGGGGGGAGACTGGAGACGATGTGTTCCTTTACCAGCCTTTCAAAGCACTTCATCATCAGTGCAACAGGCCCGTAGTCATTGTAGCAGGTGACTTGAGGTTTCTTTGGCACCGGAATGATGGAGGCAGACTTGAAGCAGGCTGGCACTGTGGCTTGGTCCAGCGAGGTGTTAAAAATGTCTGTGAGAACACCAGCCAGCTGACCTGCACACTCCTTGAGCACCCGCCCAGGTATGTTGTCGGGAGGGCCCTCCGCGGGTTGACTCTCCTTAGAGTCTTCCACACGTCGGCTATGTCAAGGCAGAGCACCTCCTCATCCTGATGGGGGACAGCTTTCACTGCTGGAGTGCTGTTTAGTGTCTCAAACCTCCCAAAGAAGTTATTTAGTCCATTGAGGAAGTCAGCATCAACTTCACCCACCCCCCCGGTGGGTGAAGTTGATGCGAAGGAGGGCGTGTTGTATTCTGTTATTGCCCGTATGCCTTTCCAAATGCTCTTGGTGTTGCTTGCGTCATGGAAAAGCTCCTGGCTTTTCTGACTGTGTTTTTGCTTCGCTAGCCTGATGGTACGGTTCAAGTTGGCTCTCGCTGTCCTCAGTGCCTCCTTGTCACCAGACTTGAAGGCTGAGTTCCTTGCTTTTACCGCTTGACGGACCTCCACAGTAATCCAGGGTCGTTGGTTGGCTCGGGTGATGATTGTCTTGGTGGTGCTGATGTCCTCAATGCATTTGTTGATGTAGGCTGACACAGTCATGGCGTACTCATCAATGTCGATCTTGTCCTCATAAGTTGCTGCAGCTTTGAACATGTCCCAGTCGGAGCACTCAAAACAGTCCTGGAGCGCCTGCATTGCTCCCTCAGTCCACACCCTCACCTGCCTCACTGCAGGTTTAGCTCTGATCAGCAGGGGCCTGCAGGAAATAGCATCACAGAGATATGGTTTGAAGAGCCCAGGTGGGGGCGGGGGGCTGCTCTGAATGCGCCTTTTATCTGGGATACAAGCAGCTGCTCTATAATGACTTGCCTTGTCTGGCATGTCAATCGATGACCTAAAACTCACAAAACACATTGATTATTTTGAGATTTTATTGTACCAAACTGTCCCGTAGCTGCTTTGAATTCAAAAATAGCATATACTTTTACCCTACAGAAGGTGGGGCCGATTGTAGAAGGAGAAAATATTTGACACTAAATCCATCTATAAAACATAAAGAAATTATGATATGGTTGATGACTGCCCTCTGAACATTTGTCAAGACAGTCGTCTTCACCATGATTATGCAGGCCATAACACTGCATCGCATCACGTAACATCTCTTGATCAAATAGTATTTCTGTTGGTGTTTTTCATATACTACTTTCTCATAAGCTGAATTTTTAGCGTTTAGCTGTAAGCCACATTCATCAAAACTTTAAGAAATCCTTCTTAATGCATATTAAATGTATTTAATATTATTAAATCACTCAAATAAATTAATGTTATGATATTTCAATAGAGATGCACATGTAAATAGGCTTATGTTCAAGGCACATAACTTAGAACCTAGGAACCCTGAGGATGCTCAGAAGTGAACTGCAGGTCCTTGTGTTGTGAAGATACAGATGAGGGGGTTTGTGATGCCTCCAGGGTGCATTCCAATAGAGGTATTTCAGGCAAGTTCACCTGGGGAGAAAAGCCTCAGAGCGAACACTGAACAAGCTGGCAGGGATTACATACACTGTCTGGGCTTGGGCACGGCTTGGGATTTCCCAGGAGAAACCAGAGAACAAAGCTGGAGAAAAAGGACATCTCGCCGTTATTGTGTACTAGACCTAGATAAAGAAAAAGTTAGTTAGTGGCCCATATATACTATACCTCTGAGAGGACATTTAGTCTCATTATTGATAAGAATGTCATGGAAAACTTTAGCTTTCAGAGAGCCTTTGTTACTCTTATTTCCAGATATTATCTTACATAATTGTATACAGAAATTGATCTATGATCTGCTTAAATAGCTTCAATTTACAAATTAGCTGTTTTGATTGGGTTTTCTGCTCCTCATGAGTGACAGGTTCCCATAAGATACCTGTAGAAATTCTTGTAGGTTCTCTGAAGTCAGCAGAGTAAAAGAATAATCAATACAGTATCTAAAATACGCATGCAATTGTTTAGATTAATAATTCAGCTGTGTTAGAAGTTCAAAAAGTGCACTTTACTCACCGTGGCCTCTTAAACCTCTTAGTGCTGATCTCGACCTAGTTCAGCATAAAGTGCACATACGCCTAAATACACTACGTATGTATTTAGGCGCATAGATATATGTATATATTTAAGTATATAGATATGTTTATATATATATAGACCACTAAGAATGTAAATGAGACATCATATGCCCATTCCTATTTCCTTTTTTTGTATTTTTTTTTTGGTATTCTTTTTGATCCACCGTATATATGAAGACTCATTGTATATAACTGAATGCACCTTCCCTACTCTGCACCTTCTTGTATGAGCCGATGTGACGAGTGAATTTCTCCATTGTGAGATCAATAAAGACTATCTTATCTTATCTTACATCTTAATTGACCAAGAATCTGCCTTTTAAAAAGGAATTCTACCTCAAAAATGAAAGGAATTTCATTTTTGATTGAATGTATGGGTTTCGACTTAGTTAAATAAGTTATTTTGATAAACTATTTATAGTCTGATGAAACATTAAGCAAAGTTAATTTTTTGGAAGTCCTGAGGTACATCTGCTAAATGAGGATAGTAAACATTAAGGAATTATGTCAAGATTCTATTTAATGTAATTACATAGCGGCAAATCACAATAACTGTCAACCGAGCAATTTCTATCTACATTCAATTAAAAACTACCCAATTCAAAGTGATTGCTATGTTACGGGCACCTGGTCCTCAGGAGCACTACAAAATATTAAGCTATTGAACCAGTTGTATACTTATTAGCTGTTATCTCAACTTTAGCAGAAATCTGTAGTTTTGTTAACCCAACAAAATAAAAAACATTTTTAATATCAAAGTATATTAAAAAGAAAAATTTGGCTAAATGCAGTCTAACATTATTTAATGGAAGCACGTGCAAGCAGACACCCACTGTGATAATACAGTATAAAGAAAAATATACAATAAAAAACGGTTTGCTTTTAACAGAAAGTCAATCGGTACTCATGCAAGTTGATATTAAAAATCTTTGCGGCTGCTGCACATGTGATGTAACAACAACCAAAACAGCATGACAGTGATGATCAAAGTCTTAATTGTTAATGTCAAGCTCATAATGTTAAAGTCCTCTGAGCGACAACAGATGACCGTAATGGATTACACCTCAGTAATTGTGTTTGAATATTCATGATGCATGTGAGAGCAGGTGTTGTATGATGACTGGCAAAACAGAAGAAGTTGTAAATTTGTTGGCTTTCCTCTGTCAATATTCTATTCATCAACGTAAGTGATCCTCTGCTAATGATGTTTATCATTTGTTTAGGCAGATTTATTCTGGACTAAAGAGACCTATCCTTAAATGTTATTATGTCAGATAACTGCTTCTTAAAATAATTTTCAAACTTTTTAAGCACACTCACATGGAGACTTGACTCGGTTTCCTCTGTTGCACAGCATTCTGATTTATCTTCCTCCTTTGTCACAATAGGCAGATATTTTGGCAGTGTTTTGGCACCCCTGGGAGGTTTATCTCTTTCTCATCACCCAACCATTGTGTGTCAACCTCTGGTGGGCCAATCACTCTGGCTAAGACTGTTGTGGCAGCCATTCCAAACATCATTTATCACCTATCGTTTCACATACACTATAGTTGATGGCTCATCCATTGAGAGATTTTCATCATAAGTGGTGTCACAGTTTTTCTTTTTTTTTTACTTGAAGATCAGATAGGTGGTGCATTCTCGGTGTAGATAACACCATTGTATACAACACCCTTGACACACTACTGGTTAAGATGAATAAAAGTTTGAAAAGACATCATTATAGAACATTATACATAATGATAGATGAGGGGAATGACACAGACTATGTCATTTTGTCCTGAAAGTTACTGTGTTAAGGTAGGGAAATGAAAAATCTTAAGGATGTAAGCAAGTTTTAAAATTGCCAAATTGTGTTGGCAAAATGATTTGATAAGAGCATATCCAAAAGTGCTGCATTTGTTTTCCATTTTGCAGTGGCACATAGGTTTCAAAGCTGCTATGTTACCCAGCTCAGCAATGGGGAAAGGGGAATTACCATGACACCAGATTGAAATGAGCAAATAGATAAATAACAAACGAACAAACATAAACTAAATAACAAAGTGAACTGAAGAAATATCAAGCAAATATCAATTTATTTTACTATCCTTTTTAACATAAATAAAAAAGTACATTTGATAAATACTAAAGCCCTGCATGAACTCAAAAATAACAAAACATTAGATAGAACAGAAATAGAAAAACACCAAAATGAAGAGCTGAGCTATTCAGACTAAATCAGTCACGCCAGATACTAGCAGGTCTATGTTTAAAGAAGCAATAAGCAAAATGTTATTATTTTAGATAGAAATAACCAAAGAAAAGAGATGTGAAAAACTAAAGGTATCTTTTTAGATGGAATTTAGCATGACGTCACACACCATCTCTCTGTGTTTTTCTCCAGTCTATTCTTTACAAAGCCGGGCTGGCCGCGAGTGCATGTATGTGCATGTGACCAGCTGCCACTCAAGGCTTAGCCCCTCACCCCCAAAAAATGCCACCGTCAGAGCAGTGTAGTGTACGAGCAAAATGGCGGAGAGCACGCCCGGCGGATTGAAAAATTTTCTTGCTAACAGCATTATAAAGTTATGAGTTACTTAATTCTTCACTAAACATGTTCCTCTGAAAGGTGACGCTGTTTTGCTGTGAATTTAACCTTTGCAAATATGCACATGCGAGGCAACAAATGATTTGTTTGTTTTGTTTATGCACAGCAACCAATATCTCTGTATTATTCATCAGAACTGACTTTGTAAAGTGCCTTGAGATGACATATGTTGTGAATTGATTTGTTTTTTTGGAGATTTTTCACGGCTCTAGTGGCTCGTTTTTTAACACAGTAGGCTGACAGGAAGGGGGGTGGAATAGGGGGTGAGACATGCCGCAAAAGACCGCGGGTCAGAGTCGAACCCGGGTCGACCGCGTCAAGGACTAAGGCCTCCGTACATGGGTCGCGCCACCAGCGCGCCCCCAGCCAAAAGCTTTTAACTGCATTTTGTGGACTTCCTGATTGTGAAGAATTTCAATAGTCAACTCTCAAAGTATATAAACCCCGTCATATAAGTAGTTTTCCCTTAAAGGAGAAGTCCGGTCAAAATCAGAATTCAAACTGCTGAAAGTACTTTAAATATAAAACTACTACATACTGTGCAAAAAATTATAAGTTTTTTTAATTAATAATAATTCTCATTTAATCATGTTTATGTGGAGGAATCCATCTTGGTCAAGAATAGTACTGTCACCTCCCATTTTTTGACGTCACTCGGCGGACCCGCTGTTGAGCAAGTTTCAACGCTCTGTTTGTCACGGCGCACTATTTTCCAAGATCAAACTCAGTCGGGTCCTACAGTATATATCTATACACGCGTGTGTGTGTGTGTGTGTGTGTGTGTGCGCGCTCCGCGCAGCACGGCTTTGCCGGCGCTGCAGCAGAGCGCGCGCACACACACACACACACACAGCGGAGGAGAGATCGCTGAAGTGACTTAAGTTAGCTGATTATTATAGTATAAGTATTAAAATATAAGAGCATTCCAGCACATGCTGGGCTGAGCACGGCTTTGCACCGGCGCTGCAGCTGAGCGCGCGCACACACACACACACACACACACACACACACACACACACACAGCGGAGGAGAGATCGCTGAAGTGACTGTGTTGAAATAAGTTTTTTCCTCTTTTACCAGTTGTGTTGGAACATCCGATGGCCATGCACGTGGGCATTGTTGCTTCAGCAATAGCTCTTGGGAATGTCAGCGGTGAAGTCCTCTGGAAATCCGAAATAATTATTGATGATCGCAGCTGTGTAGAACGGCTCCTATTGACTTTGCATGGAAAGCGGAGAGAAATACTGTCGCCGCTTCCGCTCTTCCACGTCGCAGGATGTGATGTCAAACGCCCCTTACTGCCCATATTTGGGCAGTCATGTCAGCCCCCATACACAGTGATTCAGACGACAATTTATGTTTTTATTTTCTTATTGATTAAAGATAAGTTCATTAAATAACCACAAATGTATTAGTTTTAGTTATAGCTAATGATACCCTGATTTTTCCTTGTTGACCGGACTTCCCCTTTAATATATTCAGCTCCTTCATCAGGATAAAACATTGACACAAAGCAAAAAACTGTTGAATGGTTTGTGGAGCAAAAGAAAGGGTTTAAAGTGTTTTCTTGGCCTTTAAATTTTCCAGATCTCAGTTCAATCTAAAACCTGTGGGATGTGATGGACAAAAAAGGCAGATCAATTAAGATTCCCTGAAAGGTGTAAATTAATTTTGTATTGCAGTAGTATACGCAACAACCTAAAATATTTAATTTGCATTGTCTACCAGTAATCTTTGGAGATATTCTTAAAACCCTTGCCAGCCTCTTTAAAGTTCATTGTGGGAAAGTAAATGTATTTATTTGCCCAACCTCGTTCGTCATAGTTTCCATTGCTATAAGGCAGGGATTCCCAAAGTGTGGTGCGCGCAAGCTGCCACTAGGGGGTGCGCGAGACGAAAACTGTAATGGCGTCTGACCGTGTTTTTTTTCCCCTACACAATAAAGACGCGTAAATAAGCATTTCTTTTGTAAAGCTTAAAAAACTGTAAATTTAATCAATAAATAAAAATGTATTGTAATGATCCGTATTAGACTTTATTGCTAAATGCTGTTGCACACTTACTGTTACTTTAAATCAGATTGCTTTGGGGTCATACCGGAAGAAATGTGTGGCTTCCGGGGAGAGGAGTCATGGGCCGTTTCTCAATTCACGAGAACGCGAGTACGGACTCGCGTTCTCGTCAAGTCTGGTCTTGGCGAGAACACAGGAAGATCGGACTTGACAACAACGCGAGCACGCAGCACGTATGGTGTATTGGAACAGAAGCGTACTTGTGACGTCATGAGACGCACAGTTCTTTAGCATTTCTTTAACATTAAAAACTATTTATATACTACATCACAATAAATCCTATTGAATTTTTTTTAAAACAACATTTTTAATTTCTTAAAAGCCTAAAAATTATCTTGCTGCGGTGCATTCTGGGAAAGCGGTCAGTCTGAAGAACGCACAAGTCTGCTCTGATGCATGCTCGATAAAGAGGACGGGGCGAGAACAACGTCCGGGGATGTGGTGGGTTCTCGCTCTGGCGTACTCGGCAATTGGAACAGTGCTCGGGCTGAGGCTGATGACGTGTCACGAGCACATGAGACCGCTCAAGAACGCATATTGAGAAACGGCCATGATTCGGGGGACTGGCGGAGTAAAAGCTGTCCCGTTCTGTTCGTCCTAAAATAAAGTGTTAGCAGCAAAAACTCAGTCTGGTGCTTGGGTGTCATAACGGAACGATTCATTATTTACACGAAAATGTATTTATTTAGAAGAAATCTTCTTTTACGCTTCATTTTAAGATGAAAAATACGCTTTGTGCTGTACTGTATATGCACACATGGCTTGTGGTCTTTGCTTCAATCAATCTCGCAAATATGCTCAATTGGCTGAAATCAGGGAAACAGGTTAGACATCTAAGGTGAAAGTTAGTCATTAAAGCTCTGACGCGCAAGACACGCACACCGCTGGTCCTGGGGGGGGGGGGGGGGGGGGGGGGGGTTAGTGGTGATAGATGCGATTTCTTGACTATGCTCACGCCCAGATCTGTAATATTTTTCATTGCGATAGAAACAGGCGCAGACTGCACCGTGCAGTTCATTTTAAAGAGGCAGTTTTAGCGCATATTCAGACAGAAACGGAGGGGGGAGCCGAGGTGTGTTACCTGCTGAAGGTAACCGCTGTGAAACAATCAGAAAATTGCTCTGATTAATAACATCTTTATGGAGCGCTAGAGTTATTGTTGCTTTACCAGTTCTCTCTCACTCGCTCGCTCGTCATCGGACACAAATCAAACTACTTCGTGTTTGTATTTTGCGGCGTAAATTGTGCGTCAGACTCAGATTTAGAAGCTTTGTTACGACGTTTGAGTTGTAACTGCATATATATATCTATATCTATATATCTATATATAGATATAAATATATAGATATTAATCTTGGGGGTGCTTCAACCCGGCTGGGACACGGAAAGGGGTGCGCGACTAAAAAAGTTTGGGAACCCCTGCTATAAGGATTTGTAATAAAAGCTCTGAGTGTGTATATGGACAAACTGCCTTTTTTTAAATGGCATATCTTCTTGTCTTTCCAATTTTGAAGAGAGGAGGGACTCTAAAGAAGAGAGAAGGACTCTAAATAAGTCCCAGTCCGAGTCATGTCTCCTCTTGTCTGTAAGTTTCTGTTAATTATTGAAATACTATTGTTCCTTATGGCTCTTTGTCCCTCCTGCTGCACCTTGGATCCTGAACCACTCTACAACATGATTAAGCCCATGGCGGGCCAGCTTTATTTTTAAAGCACTTTAAAATCAACAGGCATTGACCAAAGTGTTGAACAAATAGAATAATTGGCAACCAAGATACAAAGAATTACAGTAACCCAGCCAAGTATTAACAAAGGCATGGATTAATGGATTACTGTTTTGAAGTCGTCTTTCGACAAAACGCTTTTTATTGGCTCTGGTGAAAAAAGCTGAATTTTACCACTGCACTGATATCCCCATCCAGTTTCAAAATCGCAATCCAATTTAAAACAAAGGTTTGTGACAGTAAGCTTTCTATAGTCTGCCAAACATCCTACGTCTATGTGAGAAGACCCATCAGTCACATTAGAACTCAATATCATCACCTCTGTCTTATTTTCATTCACAAATAAATTACATTAACTTTGCATGTAGTAGTGTTTTAGGGGGACATAAACCTGAGTATCATCTACATAACAATTAATAGCAATCTCATGGTTTCTGACAATAGAGCCAAGGGGCAAGAGATACAGGGAAAATAGCAGAGAACCAATAATCGAGCTCTGCAGGAACCCACACGACAACGGAACAGAGGAGAATCTGCAATCATTTAGCCCAACACAAAAAAGTTATCTCAGCCAGATATAATCTAAACAATTGTAGTGATGTACCCCAGACAAAATGTTCTCAGCAGGAAATCAAAATGTTATGGTAAAATCTCAGAGAACCAGGATTGGTTTCCTGAAACCGTTACTTGGGTGATTTCAGTCACAATGCAGATTCTATGCTATGAAGAGGTTTAAAACCAGAAGCACCTATTTTTTCTCCAGAAAGGCTTCCAATTGGTGATAAATAAATTTCTGCAAAATCTTAAAAGAAGAAGTAAAGTTTGATGGCAAAGTGGAATTAAGGCTATATTTTTTGATCCATGGTTGCACTGTTGCCTGTTTTGGAATGTTTCAATGCTTCTGCAATAAAACATAAACTAAAAAGATGTTTAGCTAGTCATAGTTCTTGGTGCTCTTTTGTGATTATTTTTTTGGTGAATCTAAAAAGTCTGAGATACAAATTTTATTCAAATTAATAAAAACAACTAATTTTTGGTGGGTTTCTTTTTTAACTAGAATATTAAAGAATTGATCTGAGGCCAACAATGTACAAACGGTTTACTGATGCTGTTTTTTAAACATGATAAAAATGATCCAACCATGAAACAAACAAACAAGAAAAACATCCTGACCATAGATTGAAACAGTTTGAGACAGTTGACAATTTTGTGTCTTTTTGAAGTCAGAACAAATTTGCATTAAAGATATAGCTGAATTCAGATATTATATACATACAGAGGTGGCTACTGTTCATTCCTAGAAAGCAAACGGGAAATAAAAGCAGAGATGCTGGAACAATGGAGGAGTGCCCGTGGGTTCCGGTGTCAAGACAATCAAATCATACAGTAAGACTCTTTCGAGTCTAGTCCTACGGTTAGTTGGTATATCTGTGACACATATGACTCCACAGGTTGGCGTGTGAGAAATAGGATAGAGAATAGTTCATATACAGTGGCCTGCAAAAAGTATTGACCCACTGGCATTTTTCATTTTTTGTTGCCCCACACCCTGGAAATAAATGTTATTGTTTGAGAGTTAGAATAATTTTATTTACAGAACATGCCTACAAGTTTGCAGACATGTCATTTATTTTTATTATGAAGCAAGAAAAATAGAACAATAACAAAAGTCTTCAGCGTGCATAACTGTTCATCCCCCTAACATCAGTACTTTGTAGAGCCACCTTTTGTGGAAATTACAACTGCAAGATGCTTTGGATAAGCTTGCCACATCTTGACACTGGGATTTTTCCCCCCATTGCTCAAGGCACTGCTCATGAAGGAGCTGGAGTAAATGACCACAGCTGCATTTGTTTTAACCTCTCATTTATTTTGGACCCATTACCGTCACGGAGTTAATGCAAAGGAGGATCATTAATCAAGATACTTCTTAAAGCTTTTCTGCTCCGTTTGTTATTAATTTTGATGATAGTGATGTTTCTGCACTTGTTAAATCTTTTGACAATCATTGGAAATTTATTTCAGATGGAGTAGTTCCTTTTAGACAAGACATAGTTTGATATTCAAAAGTTTTTCCTTGGATAATATAAAATATAAAAAAAAAACTTAAGGGATATTGTTGCAAAATAGAACGCTTGTTGAAGGCATCTGAGTTTGAAGTACACAGACTACATCAGAAATGTCAACATTCTCATTAAATAATACGTTAAAAAGGCTTGGACTGAGTAGTTTGCTTACATTATAAATTCTAAAGAGGGAAACCCTAAAGCCCTCCTTGATAACATTAAAAACATTCCACAAATTCCAGTCAGTACCAAGGCTGATTGCAATCAGTTTTTAACATTCTTTGCAAAAAAGGTTGCTAACTTGAGGTTGAGCATTTCTTTCTATACACCCTCACCTTATGAAGAATATGGTGTGGGTTTTGTCACCCGGTCAGTTTTTGATCCTGTAACTTTACAGGACATCATTACATTATTTTCTGATGCTGACCCAGTCATGTTCTTTCTGTATATTACTCCATTATCCCAAATCATAAGCTGTTTTAATCATGATATAATTTTTGTGCTGTACACTCATACTGTTTTTTAAACCCTCTGAGTTTTCAGGGAATGTATGGTGAGATTAAGAACTGGTTAATGTAAACTCCTTACAGCTGAATCCTAGCAAAACTGAAACATTGATTACTGAACCTGATGAAAAAAAATCCTTAAATCAGAAAGCATAGCAGTTTCCAAGGTTCTCCTGTTCAGTCTAAACTCAGAAAGCTGGGTTCTTCAAACCAAACATGCAGCATCTTTTAATGTGGCCTTGTGAGGAACTGAAGCCCATCAGACTCAAAAAAGGAAACACTGCTGCTTTAAGTAAGGAAAACACACTTGTTTGGAGCTACTTAAATCGCAAAAAATAAATTTAAACCATTTTCTCTGATCTAACCGATTATGATTAGCGATCAGCGGTTTCGCCAACCGATAACTCCTGAAGCAGTAGAGTAGTATAAAGAGGATGAAAGTTTTTCTTCGCCTTCCCCACCCTTCAGTGTTGCAGACGGGGCGGGGAAGGTGTGTTCCACTTAGTTCTTCTACTACATCTGAACAGTGGCAGGACCGGGTAAGTACCTCTTGCTGCGTTAACCGTTTTTAGTCCATACACTGAAATTTCCGGGAACAACTTTTGCCGGGGAAAGGTCGTCCAAAAAAAGAAAGAAAAAGACACAGATAAGGAAACAGAATCACTGACAAAACTTGTTGGTTTCTGATCAGTGTGACCAATGACAGAGAAGGCACCAGGATCAACCAAGCCTGGCTGTTAGCCTGGTCGGGAGTAGGCTAGCTGCACAGAATAAAAGATCGGAATTGGGCCGTTCACACTGCCGTGAAAAAGACGGATGTGGGTCTCATATGGGCAAAAAGATTGGATTTGGGCCGCATTTCCTTGCCATGTGACCTAGCCTCAATGTCTTATGTAACACTTTGATATCAGTACATCAACTTTCGCTTATGTAAAAGAAGATTCCACCTCCACTCTCTTTTCTCTAAAACTCTGCGCTGCAGTCCTCTCAAAACAGCTAAAAGCCCGGCATCAAAAGTGCACAGTCCATGGTATGCTCACTGAGACAATCTGTTTTGGGGAAACAAAGAGGGCAGGTCTGCAGAATTTTTTAAAGTTTAGTAGCAGCACTTTTTCCATGTTAGCCAGGGAGCAGACATTAGTCAGGTGAATTGAAGGCAAAGGTGTGCAGAGTCCCCATTGCCAAAGTTGTACTAGCACCTGTCCATTTTCCTCACCTGCATCTTTTTAGTATCCACACAGAGCCGTTACACCGTCAACCAAGATCTCAGTGAAGTGCGAGTTGATGGAAAGAAGAGAAAGTGTATACAGGGGACTGTCTGATGTTTAGGTTCCTCTCTAGTGAAATTGATCACCAAATGGTAGAATAGAGCAGAATAACAACACAAAAACATGCAAAACAAAAACAACAACAAAAAACAAGAGGGTGTCAAGAACCAGAGACAGAGGGACCCAGTATTCAACCAGACAAGCAGAGGTTAGGTTAAAGAAGGTTTATTTTTCTAAAAACAGATGTGAGCAGAAACCAAGACAGGCAGGCAAAAATGAAGGGCAGGACAAAAACAAAGCTTGTGGTAAAAAAACAGTCCAAGGCAAAAAAGCAGGCAATCAGATAAGGGAGGAAAAACACAGTACAGGGAATGCTGGCAAAACTCACCCATGGACATGGCAGAAACAAACAATGATGTGGCAGATTGCAGGGGGCAGAGACAGATATAAGTAGGGGAGTGAGCAGGTGAACAGAGTGAAACTAATTACAAGAATGGGTGGAGCTGATCAGGGGAGACAAAATGGCTGCAACTAAACTGAAGCTGATTGGATGGTAACTGGTGAAGGGGAGTGAGAGCAAGACAAAAGAATGCTGGCAGGTGAACTGAATAAAGGCTGGTGACAGAAGTGATCAGAGCAGGCCAGAAGAAAAGTACAAAATCAAACCACATTAAAACCCAAACTATTCCATTAACCAAAACTAGTACAGAATTGATTACATAAAAGAATCACTAAACCAAAACAGAACTTAAACTAATCCAGAACCAAAATCACCATAAAGACCAAACAGAACATAAGCAAATAATAAAAAACCCAAATCATGACAGAGGGCGAAGGACTGAGACTGCCATCCATGGTGTCATCTTGCTGACACATTACACCAGCTGACCAGGCTGGGCTAAAAGTTCTATGTCCCGCAAGTAGTCTAATAATTCTTTGTTGTACAGCATATCAATGTTATCAAGGTTAATTAGTCAACTGGTGCATGTGGGGCATCTGCCTGCTTTTTTTTTTCATTAGTAACATTATTTCAGCACTGTAGGGCAGCATATCTGTCATTTATGTAGACCTGTTGGTTGCCACCCTCAAGGTATATTATGGCTTTAAAACATTAGTTTCAAAAACATTAAAATCACCTGTCATACTGGTCCTCCTGTTTAAAGTTATTTCAATAACATTCAAGAGAAAGTTTTACAGTGAGCAAAGTTTGGAGCAGAGTTGCTCTACCCTCGAACAGCTGTTATCTCTCTCTTTCTATTTTCACAGGAAAGGTCTTCAGCAGTATGTCAGTTAAGCTGAGTGCATGGTCACTAATCAAGCCTTTAGAATAGAATAGAATAGAATAGAATAGAAATACCATTATTGTCCCAAAATGGACAAATTCAGGAAATTTAATCCAGTTAGCAAAGCATTAGACTTAGCGTTACTTCATAAGAAGCAAAATGACAAGTATTAGACTGTACAATAAGCAGATTTATCAACAAACCTATACTAAATTCAGTGTTTTATTTATGCTAGCCTTAGTGTTCACATCTGTTAAAGAAATATTTTAAAATATGTACTTTCTTTAGCTGAAACTGACTTCAAATGTATCTCAGTACTTATGACTGAAGTGGAATTTAAGTCTTGATTTTTTCATCTTTATCAGAGTGCAACATGTGTTTGTGAATCCGTGTCATAAGTTTTGAAACAGCTGACTGACAAACCTCAAACACTGTCATATCTGCAATGTTCAATATATTTTTAGCAGTGATGCTTTTCTGTTTTAAATAAAAGCAATATTATTATGTTACACATATCCCTTTAAATTTTTGGTGGTGAAACTGTAAAGGAGTGGGATTTTTACTTAAGGTTATTATACTGTGACTAATCAAATTCTTATACATTTTAACAAATTGCCTGAATAAAATGCAAAGCTCATGTCACAGTATTTTTAGCAAAGTCCAAAAACATCCATAGCATACTGGCTTAGCTGGTGATTACATCATATATATTATTTTTATTATTAATGTACCTTTATGATAACTGTATGTCTCCACATGTTTCTGGTAACTCTTGAATGATGAGAGAATGACAGAAGTGTCCCCTGGGTGATCATTAGTCCTAATGAGAGCACACTGGCTCTCCTCAGAGGTGAAATGTGTCGATAGAAGAAAATTAACATTTGTTCAGAAACAAATCAAGAAACAGAGTTCACAATTTGACAACCCCCCTCCACCCTCTGTGAAAGAATGTTACATGTTTTACTTGTGTCATGCATCTGTGAGGTGTACTTCTAATTACCAGTCATTTACACTTGAAGTTTGTTCCCTCATAAAATGAGAAGCTATTTCTTTATCAGCTGTCCTAGATTTATATCTGAGGTTCATTGCCATTTTGAAGCTTGTGGAAAAATGTCTATATGTTCAGAATCATACATCTGCAAAATGGTTGTAGAAAGGCACTACAGGTACAGAAATTTAAAAAAAATAGTATTTTTGCAGAACATTTCCATCATTATCTAGCATTAACTTGAAAAAACTGGAAGATCATAGAATTATTTAAATTTGCTAATGCTATAAGAATTGCAGTTATAATAGCATTATATGTTAAAGGTTGTCCTCTTAATGTGACTTTAGGATTGACATATTGAAGAAATAGCATTTGTTTTTGATAACTGGATTAGATATAAAAAAATGGATGGGAACCAATCTGTTCCATTAGAGTAGCTGCTAGAAAAGAGGTTGCAAGTGAGAGATTAAAGCACAATCAATGGCCTCCTTCCTGTGTCCTTTTTACAGAGACAGGTTAATGGTGTTCAGAGCAAGACTAGCATTAGTCCCCTCATTAAAGACTGACCTGCACTGATTTATCTGGACTGTGAGTGAGGTTGACGAGGCAGCAAGATTCAGAAAGAGATTAATGACTTGGTCAATAATGTTTTGAACTGCAGGTGAATCTGGGCCAAACCCCCTAGAATTTGGATCAAAATCTTCAAGACCTTCTTTATCAGTGTCTCTGTGTTTTGGTATAACTTAAAATATCAATTGAAAAGTTAATTCTGTTTGGTAATTCAATTTAAAAAGCCAAACATATAATAGAGATGTATTACACACAGACACATATATACTGTATTTACCCTTGTTATCGTTGCTTAAAGCAAATAAAAACCCAAAATTCAGTTTCTTAGAAAGTTTGAATATTACAATATACCAATAAAAAAGATGGTTCAACCAGAGATTCCCACCTACGGAAATGTAAGTGCTTTAGCATAAAGGGTTGCATTAATGCAGAATGGCATGGAGGCTGGTGTTCAGCCTGTAGAACAGCTCAAGTGTTAAGGAAGCCCAAGACATTCGTGCTGAATATGGACATGAGAAAACAGTGGACAAAAACACCAGCAGAAATCATCATAGAAACTTCACACTGGACCTTAAACAACCTGTATTTTGTGCCTCTCCACTTCTCCTACTTACTCTGGGACCTTGGTTTCCAATTTAAATGCACTTTCTAAAATTCTAAAAATTCTAAGTAATTTTTAAGTAAATTTGACTTAAGTTGCTGTCAATGTTGCTACTAAACGGTACGTTTTCAGGGGATACTGTCACTTCAGCCTGACAGTAACATCTCCAGATGATGCTCAACATCCACCTCTGAAGTGGAATTTCAAAATAAAGGCATTTCAAAATCTCTATATGTAGTCACTTTGACCTGAGCTGCTGTCAATGTTGCTACTAACCCTTACGTTTTTAGTGAAAATTAAAAAAAGCAACTGAACAAAATATTTTACAATTCTTTATCCAAATTGCTGAGGTTTACATTTTCACACTATATACATACAAGCGGCCGAAATGAGTTTTCTCCGTAGTGTGTCTGGGCTCTCCCTTAGAGATAGGGTGAGGAGCTCAGTCCTCAGGGGAGGACTCAGAGTAGAGCCGCTGCTCCTCCACGTCGAGAGGAGCCAGTTGAGGTGGCTCGGGCATCTGGTTAGGATGCCTCCTGGACGCCTCCCTGGTGAGGTGTTCCGGGCACGTCCCACCGGGAGGAGGCCCAGGGGAAGACCCAGGACACGCTGGAGGGACTATGTCTCTCAGCTGGCCTGGGAACGCCTTGGGATTCCCCCGGAGGAGCTGGCCCAAGTGGCCGGGGAGAGGGACGTCTGGGCCTCCCTACTGAAGCTGCTACCCCCGCGACCCGACCCCGGATAAGCGGAAGAAAACGGATGGACGGACACTATGTACATATTAAGTACATACACAAACAAAATAAAACAAGGTCCAGAAAAAAACTGAAATAGAAAAGTTAACCATAAAATGTTCAAAAATATTAAGAACATTTACATTGTTTGCTGACATAGATCTTTGTTTTCAACAAACAAAACAATGGACAGTTCCGGTTGAATTCCCTCAGAGCTTTCAGGACATCTTCATCTTAACCTAGGCACTGCTCATGGAACCATCTGCTAAATATGTCACCCTGTATTTGCACAAGTTACATAATAAACACATTAGGGGGACAATGAGTTGGCTTTTGTTCATACAGTCTTTTCATTGCCAAATTTGGTTATCGAACTATACAAAACTGGTCAAGCTATGTTCCAAAAAAAAAAACAGTGTTTTTATCAAATCAAACAAAATCAATAAAATTTTCGAGTCAACTCGAGTCAAAATGGCCACCACAGACAGCTCAACAGGGAAGCTTAATGAAATTAACTCAAAGAATTTAAAATGTATAGTTTTTTTAAGATTTATTTGGAAGTAAATGTTGTTCATCCAAACAATGACTTATGAAGCCAATCAAAATACAACCTTTCTAACACAAAGAAATTAATTTTAAAAGCCACAGCTGTTTCCTTTGCAAATAAACTCTCCTGAAGTAATCCCTAGGGATTTTCCCTAACCACATTATTGAGAGACACAACAAAGTCCTTACAACCTCTTCTCTTAATTAAGACTTCTCATTGCATTAACTACAGACATCAAAAATGGTCTTTAGATAGATGTTTGTAAACAAGGATTATTTAAAAATAAAATGTAACTGTTTTTATTAATCAGAATATAATTATGCAAGAGAATAGCTTGTTGAGTTGGACATCAACCCTTGTTGAACATAAAGTGCAGCCATGTCTTAAAAGGTTTGACCACTACTTAATGCTATGGTGAGATTTCTGAAAGTTTCTGGTAAAAAATGATTGATTATATAAACTCTCAAACAAATAATAAAATTAGATTATCTCACTGCTGCAAATCTCTTCATTTCCATGTGGAGCAAAACCACTTTACATATAACGACACCTAAAGGACACGTCTGATCCATTAATTGCTACATAGCGAAGAATTGCAGACCTCGGCAATTTGAAAATTGCGTTTCTTAAAAATTGCGATAATAATAATAATTGAACTTTATTGATCTCAAAATGTAGAAATTCACTTCTGTATCTTGACCCATCCCCTTGGGGAGTAGTGGGCTGCCACTCCGCAGCGTCTGGGGAGCAATCAGGGGTTAAGGGTCTTGCTCAGAGACCCAGAGTGCAGGCTGTGGGGATCGAACCGGGTACTTGCAACCTTCTCAGAGCACAAGCGTACTGCTCTAGCCACTAGGCCAACACCTCCCTTATAGTTCAAATGCGATAATTAGTCCATCCCTAATTCATACTTACCTTACATAACCAGTAACATTGGAGAAGCCTGTAGCGATGACTTGGAACACTCGGGATGTTGATTGCAGCACACACCTTTGACCAAAAGACCTGTTGGTCATAATGTTCTCCTTTTCTCAAATGTTTCTCTGTCAGCGATACAATTTCCTGTATGGTTATGATTTTCTTTTTGTTCTGTAGAACAGACAAATAACAGTTTGCTGTAAGAAAATGTTGGACAGTCTTAAAAATATGTAACATTTTCAATAAAGAGCAAAAACTATGTTTTGTGCTAACCCCAAATAGCCAGAACTGTAAAACTCTAAGGGAACAGTAGTGGAGTGCTATCATCCATCCATCCATCCATTTTCTGACCCGCTTAATCCCTCATGGGGTCGCGGGGGTTGCTGATGCCTATCTCCAGCGGAGTACTATCAGTGCTATACAAATTTAAAATTTAATAACAAACAAATAATTGTTGCCACAAAAGAAAGAATTTCATATTTTTAAAGAACATAAGGAAAAATATCAGTAAGTGTTTGTATATTACAGATTATTATGGTAACATAAACATCTATGTAAAAGTATTATTAGTTCTTGGGTGATAATTCTGTCAACCTAACTGTGTTGACCCTCCATTTATTAATGAACATGACTTTTTTCCTTTGTTGTCACTGTTTTTATGTCCATACCACAAATGGCAATGTACACCACAATAATGCATCATCTGGTGCATAGTCATGTTGGAGGAGGCAGGGGCCAGCTCCAAACTGTTCCCACAAAGTTGAGAACGTGCAATTGTCCAAAATGTCTTGGTCTGTTGAAACATTCAGAGCTCCTTTCACTGGAACTAAGGGGCCAAGCCTTGGAACTGAAAATCAGCCCCACACCATAATCCCCCCTCTGCCAAACTTTACACTTGGCACAATGAAGTCAGACAAGCACCGTTCTCCTGACAACCGCCAAACCCAGACTCGTACATCAGATTTCCAGATGGAGAGGCGTGATTTGTCACTCCAAAGACTCCAAAGTCTTCAATGTGAAAACATTCTGAAAAATTTGGTGCTTTTGCCAAACATACGTGACCACTTCCGGTCCTGGAATATGGACAAACAAGGCTTTTTTCCGTTTCTGTCTAAAAGCATTTTTGTTTTTTGTTACCCGAAATGGAAAATGAAATTCAAATCATTTTTCAAATTTCCCTTTTCCCTTTGTGAATATGAAAAAGAGAAACGCTTTATATTTCGATTTTAATTTTTTTATTTTAAAACAAAAATCAAATCGCCATTTGTTTTTGTTTTTTTAATTCCTGTTTCTGAAACGAAAATCCAATGACCAAAAGATATACAGTCCCATTGCCTTTCCACTGAAGAAAAAGAAAATATTAACTGCATATACATACACACTTTTACTCTTTATTTTAAGGAATTTGGATTACATTAATTCTGCACGTGCATACAAAAAAGTGTAGATGAAGAAACACATGGGTTCATAGCTATGACACTACGTTAATACAGATTCTTTAAAACACAGTTCCTATTTATTAAAACCTTCAATACATGCATAAACAAACAACAAAAATATGTTTTCCATGCTAAAAGAAGGTGCCACTGATACAAGATGCATGCATGCATTGATCAGAGTAGCTTGCATCATCACATTAAAAGAGCTGCAATTCTTACTAAATAGAGACCTATTTGGTTGTTATTAAAAGCAGTCAGAGCACTACAATGTTAAATCTCTGTTGATTCATGTTCATTCTTTTAAGTAATAATTTAACTGGCAAAATAGGTCAAGTGGGTAATTATTTTTTATTGTTGTCTGTAGCTTCATCATAATCTGTCGGGCGGAAACTAAAAAAGTAGCGGAATATATTTTATTTACAGCAATCCAGAAATTGAGCATGCTCCTCTTGTCACGGTTTACACAGTTCTCGGTTTTGGTATTTATCAGATCAGCCTTGTTTGAGGTCCCTTCTGCAATGTATTTAGTTTATTCCCTGTGTCTAGTTATCCTCAGTTACATTTAGATTGTCTTTCTTGTTCCTCTGTTGCTCTTTCTCGCCCCATGTTGCCACTAGCTCTCTCTCCTCAGTTGTTCTTCCAGCTCCTTTTCCACATCTGCCATCAATTAGTCAATCTACCCCTGCCATTGCTACAACTCTCATCCTCCCAGTATTTAAGCACCTCTCATTGTCCCATTTACCGCTGGTTCATACTGTTTGCTTCATGTCACATTGCCTGATCGCTTACTAGTTTGCACCTCAGGTCTACGTTTTGTTTTTGCCCTGGCTCCTGCGTCCTCCAGTGTTTTGTAAGTTTTGGGATTTTCATTAAATTCACCCATAACGTTTCCCTGCCTTTGTCTCTCTGCTTTTTAGGTCCTACAACAACCACTACCCAAACATGACACGTTTGTATGGACTATCTCAATAACGAGTCTATAATTTTATTGACATAGACGCAAGAGCCCGTTAACTCCCACCAATTTGACTCCATGGTGAGCCAAAGCAGAAAACTTGATTGTGTCCTTAAAAAAACAATATCAGTGACTCTCTTCCGCATAAAACACACTGTATATAATATACACACACATATGTATGTATATATATATATATATATATATATATATATATATATATATATATATATATATATATATATATATATATATACAATTAAACAAAGTGGTGCATGATTTTGAAGTGAAGGAACAACATTAACTCACATAACAGCAATGTTTTACAAATACAAGCTGAAGCCAGAGACGTGTATTGACACTCAGCCAGCCTGATTTAAAATTGTATTGAACCACCTTTCATGTGGATGAGCAGTGTCTGATTGGACCAAGCACTTTCTTTCACATGTTTGCTGTGTTCCCTTAGGGCCTGTTCTTGGCATAGGTGACAAAGGTGGTTGCCCAGGCGTGCCTACTCAACTACTCAAGGGGGAACTGCTGTGACAACTGAAGAAAAAAAAAATACAATGAAATACTGTGCAGCTCTGACTGGCGCCTTTTTTCTCAAGCTCCATATTGAAAATTCTAATTCAGAAAAGATAAACTACTGTTTTTATAAGCTGAACTTAGCAAGTGATTTGTAGCTCTCCACAGAGCTATTTCACAGTTTGGGTTTTCCACTTGAACCAGCTGTGAACTGATGTTAGAGAAACATTTGAGAGAATCTTTTATTTTAACTTGTAATTCATAAACTTAAGTGTGAACAAAATGTGAGTCGCTGCAGAAGTTTTCTGTCAGTTAATTTCCGTCATTTGCTCTGTTTAGATAGAAAAATATAGAGCATTGTGCAGGTCTACTCTTGTTGTATGTTGTGGGTCTAATTTTCTTAGCTAAGCAATATTCGCTAATGATGCTACTGTAGACACTCTTGCTGCTGTGTAACTATACGTGTTGTGACCACCTTTATTTAAAAAATTCATAATCCCATCTAAATTTGTCATGTTGAATGTTGTGCAATTATACACTGTTTAGACGTTATTTAATGTTTAATAAATAACTCTCTGTCTGTTAGGTATTGTCCGGTGGCTATCAGCTCTTAAGCTGATCTTAGGACAATATTGAAAAGGATGATTTGAGCACTGGCGATCTTTTAACAGCAAACTCTGCACACATAGAATAAGGAGTGACAACTTCTCTTCAAGTTCAAGAATTTGTTAACAGAAATAAAATGAACATCGAAAATGAACATTAACTAAGCTACTCAGCAAAATGAAGATAAAAAGAAGCTAAGCTAAAGAACTATGTACATGCAAAAGAACACAAAAGACAAAACAAAGTGGTTGATCATCATCAGAATAATTCAGTGAATCCTGGTTAAATGCAGATCTGACTTAAAGAACATGGAATGGAGTTAATTAGCTTAACTAATTTAGAACAACATTTGGCATGTGTTTCAACCCATTCACAATGCAAATCCCGAGTTACACAAAACATTATTTGATGAAATAACATTTGTTTGAGTTAAATAACCAAAGTTCACATTAAATAACCTGTAATGAGCTTAATTTAGTTTAATTAATTTAGAACAACATTTGGCATGTGTTTTAACCCATTCACAATGCAAATCCCGAGTTATACAAAACATTATTTGAGGAAATAACATTTTAAAGAATTATTTGCTCAGTAAAATCATTTACTTTAGGAACGCTCGATTTTATTAATGTGATTATACCTCCAGGAGGTAGGGGTCGCTATGGCGATCGGTCGCTAAAATCGGTTAATCCTAAAGTTAACAAAACGTCTTTAAATCGACACTAATATTCAATATTAATGTGGTGATAACGCTCATAGCACTGTCGAACGATGGTGGAGCGAAACAAACAAGCCTTATGCTTGAAACGACTGTATTTGAAATAACCGGAAATCAGAAGTTATCGGGGCTAATAGCATTTTGGTTAGCGGACTTTCGGCGCTAACTTTAAAAATTTCAACATGGGTGAGCCGGATAACATAAACATTAATATCCCATCAATGTATGTGGAGATAACGTTTGTTATAACCATAAAAACACACTCGAATCGTATCGGCAATGGCCTGATACAGAATGTTAGCATGAGTTACATCTGTTAGCTCTTTGTGTTTAAAACACACCATGTAACCACATCACACAAAACTTTCCAAATAAACCCTTCAACTTTCCCTGTGTTTTCTCTGCCCAACCTGTCGGTGCCTCGTGTGAGTTTGGTTCACTTTAGACATCCAAGGAAGAGCAGTTGAAAAACAGGGGATTTGTGGGTTCTTTCAGCAGCGGCTAGCCTGTGGCTGCGATTTCAGCTCTCCTTTTCTCTGAGCTTGGGAAGTGGGGGAAGGTGACCGATCCACGTCGTCTCGGGTCCGCTTTTCTCGCAACAGCTGACAAAAATAAACAAAGCTGTTTCGGCATTCTTTACTTCAGCGGCTGGTTGTGCAACTTAGCTTCTGATTCTGGTCGGTGAATCTTCAAACTCAATCGGGTCTTCTGTTCCGCAGAGGACGATAATTCCTCCCCTCCCTTTTGTCACTCCATTGAAGCGAGGGGAAGATGAGTTTCACAGGAGGCCTGTTCTGTGCGGCTTGTAGGCATTTGAGCCTCGTGAGGCCCGCATGGTAGCTGGTCTGGTATCGGCCACACTCTCCTCCAGCTGTCCAAGGCAGAAGATGTGAAGACTCAGTCTGGCTGTCATACTCTGAGCATTGCTTGCCTCCTTCTTCCCCAGTACAGCCCTGATTAGGCTGCAATTAACTATGGACTGGCTCCACCTGCTCACACCACTATAAAACTCACCTCAGTTTGTTCCTCGTCGCCGGCTCGTCTTCAGTTATTACAAACACCAAGCTTGTCAAGTCCAGTTCTCGTCCGTCTCGACTTACTCCTTGTCAGTCAAGTTAAGTTTGCTCGGTGCTGTGATGCTGGATCTCTGCTCCTTTGTCTTGGTTATTCACTCGTCTGCAGCCCTGGTTCCGCAGCAGCCCAGCGCCTCCCGGATTTCACTCTATTACCCCGTCGGATTTACTGCAGCATCTGCGTCCAAGAAACTCTGTTGTTGCTCAGTCTGGACTTACTGTAGCCCCGGCGTCCAAGGAACTCTCTCATCGCTGCACCACAGGGTTTTCACCAGTCCTGTCTCCAGATCCTTCTCTGTCTTCTCCGGTCCGTTCAAGTTAGTCAGCTCCTGCACCCTTCAACTCCCGTCCGGTAACTGACTCTGGCTCTCAGCATCTACTATCCACTGTTTGCAATAAACTCTCAAAACCAGCTCTGTGTGTGTGTGCTCTGTCCGGGTTCATCTAAGACAAATCATGACACTGGCCAGAAGTGATCTGACCTATTGTCTGTGGGGAGTGGTCTGGGCTCATAGCAGGGAATACTGCTGTGAGGGCTGACCCTGCCGCAGGGTGGTGAAATTCCTTGCTCACAATCCATTTTAATTCCTACCCTATGTCACAAGTTGTTCAAAATTCACTCTGAATTTAGCCATGGCGCGATGGCATAACATGAACATATCAAGTATTCCCCAGTTGCAGTTGCATATTTTGCTTGTACTGTTCAGCAATAGGTAAATAATCTAAACTTCTCCCGGGTCGATGTTCTAACAACATTTTTGCCTAAATATATCCTCACAGCGAAGCTCTAAATATACCTTTCTGCCGTATCAATAAAATGGCTAAAGATTTAAACTTCCTCCTTAAAGACTGAAAACAATGGGAACATTTTTAGGAAAGCAACGGTACTTTTTATAAATCCCTCAGTTATTATAGACCTTTTGGCTTTGGATTAATGCTCTACTGCCCAGCCAGTCAGTCTACTGTGGTAGCAGAAGTGCCAGATTATCTAAATTGTCCTGATGATAGACTGAAGTGTGTAGTGACAAGTGTAAACAATGATCTCGAAGTTCTCCCTGAACCTTGTCCCTGTTCTGTATGCTGTGTTCCTTGGTCTTCATGTTGCTGTTCTCTAACAAACCTCTGAGACCTACACAGAACAGTTGTATTTATACTGAGATCAAATTACACAATAAGGGGATGATTTCTAAAGACAACTGGTTGCACCTGATTTCATTTTGGGGTATCAGAGTAAAGGGGGCTATGTACATATGCAAACTCCACTTTTCCGGTATTTCCTTTACCGAAAAAAGATGATCCTGTGTGTCACTTTTCAGATTTGTGTGGCTGGTCTATCGAATAAGATCCCACTATATTACAATGACTTAGTGTGTCTTAAAACACACAAGGATAAATCCAGCTCATATGAATACTACTGCAAGGCATTGTAAATGAATGCAACGCATCGCAAGATGAACCAAGGTTGCATGATGCCCCAAAAAGAATTGGATTTTAGGGCCTTTCATCTATCGTCAGTCACTAAAAAAAACAAATATTATTGTGATTTATTATTTTAAAGTAAGAAACAACCAGTAAATTACATATCATAATTAACTGTATAACAAAATGTTTGTCTCCTGAATCACATGAACTCATTCACATATTCATATTGATTTGAAACACTTTTGTTTTAGAGGTTTCTCTCAGCTTCAAGCACTCTGAAGTTAAAGGTAATAGCTACAACTTTTTCATTAAAATAACTGCCCCACTCCCTCCGGTCCATCATCACCGTTGCTGTTATTCTTCACAGTAGTCATAACAGCAGAACATATGCTCCTTTCAGGTGTATTTTCTAAGATATTTTCCATGTGTTTCATCCTGTTTTTTGACACTTGAACTCATGCAGCATGTTTTTTTTTTTGTTTTTTTTGTTTTTTTCCAGTGTCCTGTCTAGCAATGTGGCAATAGGAATTGATGTCTCAATGCCAGATAGAGCTCGACAGATTTTGCTTTTACAAGTGGAGCGAACAGCTTTCGCCATAGTGCTCCACTTGATTTATGCTTGTAAATAGCTTTATTGTGATTCCTGCAAGGAGAATTTCAAATTATATGGACATGACAATGGGAGAGTAAAGGAAGAACAAGAAGTGAAAGAGAAAGAAAAAAAAAGAGTAGAGGTGAAGGAAAGAGAAGATAAAAGGGAGAGAATGATAAAACCTTCTCCGTCTGCTCCGTCACCTGGAAAGAGAGATGCAAAAAGAACAGCACAACCAACAGACATAAAGCAACAAATACAATCGAATAACACCTAGATGCCATTGCTAAATCATATATATTATTATGTAAGCTGACATGTGTAATGTGATACTTGAAAAAAGAAAGTGAAAGAACATAAATAAATAAATTATAAGATTACTGTATATAAGTGAACACTTAATACCTGTAATACTCATGCAGCATGTTGACATTGTCACATTGATTCCACTCCATGGCTTCTGTAGTAGTTATTACATGCTTAATGGTGAGGCACCAGAGTGCACTTCTTGGTCGTTTGTAATTCATTCAGCGCACCACTACATGTTACACACTGGGGCTTTAAGGAAGCAAAGGGGCTCAGAAGACTGGAGAGTAGGGTAATTGTTTGCTAATGCTAACCAAAGGACCTGGCAACCACCTGGTAAACAGGACAACTGAAGTTTGGAACGAGAGCGGGCGGATGTGCCACCTACTGGCTGGGAGGAGTTAAACTTGTATATATCTCCTTTAATATTAGCACAATGAAGGTTTGGAAATAGATTGTCTTTGTACAACAGTTTGTAATTTAAAAAGCATTCATTGGAAACCTTACTTTTACAATTATTTTGGTGCAGTTTGGAGCCCCCTGCTGGTGCAGCATCCTAAGCAGCTGCTTAGGTTGTTAATGTTAATGGAACCTTCTAACAACAGCGATCTTTTTTTTTTTTTCAAAGTTTATTTGGTAGGGACAGACACACATCGACATAGACAAACTGAACAAAACAGCAGTCCCATGTTTGCGTTTCTAATTACACATAGAGTTTTTTTTTTCTTTCCATCTCTGGTGTGCTGTTTGATTTCACCAAATCATAAATAGATAAAGTGGGGCTGCACAGTGGTGCAGTGGGTACCACTGTTGCCTTGCAAGAGGTTCTGGGTTCAAATCCAACCCTGGGCCTTTCTGCATGGAGTTTGCATGTTCTCCCTGTGCATGCGTGGGTTCTCTCCGGGTACTCCGGCTTCCTCCAAAAACATGACTGTTAGGTTAATTGGCTTCTCTAAATTGTCCTTAGGTGTGAGTGTGTGCATGAATGGTTGTTTGTCCTGTCTGTTTATGTGTTGCCCTGCGACAGACTGGCAACCTGTCCCTGCCTGAATGCTGGAGATAGGCACCAGCAACCCCCACGACCCCATGAGGAATTAAGCGGTTCAGAAAATGGATGGATGGATAAACAGACAAAGTTAAGATATTACTCATCACCTCTTTGGGTATTAGCGGCCTAGGGGTTAGAACTGCATGCTTTTGTTCTGAGAAGGCTGCAAGAACTCGGTTCAACCCCCACCAACTGCCACCATGGGTCCCTGAGCGAAAACCTTAGCCCCAGATTGCTCCCTGGGCGCCCCTCAGTATAGCAGCCCACTGCTCCCTAACAGATGGGTTAAATGCAGAGATTTCCCCTCTTTTGGAATATAAAGGGAAATATTTATTCAAGCTTTCACAGCATTGATACAGTAGACTGAGCAACAGACACGAAAAGGTTCACAAGGCATACAGTCTGAGTTGATGGACTATATGCAAAATTTTAATGTGAAACAGATCAAAGGCAAGAATTTGACACAGCTCGGAGACCATGGTACTTTGCAAGCTTTAGGCAGGACTTTTCTTTAAAACATTACAGCTCCATCAACATTTTCTGATCTGTTTTCATTTCAAGGCCCAAAACTTCATAGTTTTAGTGCACAGCAGGTTTGGTCATTGAAACAGAACGGCACCTCCAACAGAAAAAGGCGGACCATCTGCTGGAACGGGTGTGGGGAGATAGGAGAGCAACTCTAAAATATATAATTAATAACCACAAGGCTACGAACACCTGATGTGCCAGAAATAAAGTGTGGTTAGCAACAACAGGAATCTTATTTGTCAGAATGAAAAAAAAATACTACATATGGCTTACAGAAAGTTCCTATTTGTTTTGTTATGGAATTTGATATACATAACATTTAACTGTTGCTATATTGTAAAGTTATGACTTTTATTTAATTAGCTTGGCTAGCAGTTTGTATATCCACAGGACCTTTTGCAGCACCAACGTTTTCCTAAGATAGATGTGTTTTTCCGACTATGTATTTATTCTTCCTTGCTGTGTAGAACAACGGCCCAATACTGCACCATTCAAGTTTTTTTTTCAGCAAACCATGGCTTATTGTATCAAAGGCTTTTTTTTTATGTCACCAAAAACTCCATTAGCATTTTGTTATTGTAAATAGCAGTTATTGTTTTAATAGCATCTTGTATGGCCAGTGGCCAGTGATCTAAAAACATATTGACTTTTGCTGATTAAATTGTGTTCTTCAAAATATTCTTACCTATTATTAAAAAAAAGTTTTTTGCAGTATCTTTGATTTATCCTAATTACTGGAGCTGGACCCAAACTGGGTCATCAACCAGTGAATGATCACAGACACAGCAGCAAATCTATAACAGCATGTCTGGGGGGTGGGGGTGGGGGGATCAAGGTGCAGAGTCCAGACCTTAGCCTGATATTAAAGATGTTGGGGTGGAATCTCAAGAGAGTAGAGCAGAAAAAATAATTTTCAGCAAAAGACTAAAAGCTAAGTTTTCACAGTCATAGTTTGCATAACATGATTTTGTAAATTACTTCTCAGTAATTTATTAAATGATAAAAAGGCTATGGCTGATGATAAAAAATAAATGAAATGTGTCTGAAAAAACAAAAGGCCTTCAGTCTGTTACTTTGATTTTTGTTTTTTTCTTATGTTCTCATTCCTCCAAGCAGTACACACTGTGACACTAAAACTATAAGCTGGTTAACCTACGTAAATAGCAATAACGTGGAAATAAAATATATAGCTCTAACATCAGTACAATTTGGAGAGAATACACACATAATAATTCTATTTCCGCATTGCTTCAGATACTGAATAGGTTGCTCTGGTTGACTCATAAAACATGTTCTTTCCCATTGTCCTGCTTCACCAAGCTAAGCAGGTGCTCCAGACCAGTGTAAATGAGGCAAAAGTGACCTGTCCTCAACCTGGTGCCATGTGTGATGGATGTTTTAACAGAGAGAGCAAAGTTCAGCACTGAAGCAGGTCAGAGAAGAATATCAAAGCTGTTCTAGTTCACTAAAAGTTAGCTCTTCATTATTTCACTCTTTGAAACTGACTCCTATCGACACAGTACATGAAAATAATACATCTGACAATAAGGCTTTGAGTTTTCCATCCAACATAGCCAACACTCTTGCTAGTTAATCAAACACTATCAACTTTGCTTCATTTGTTTATATTTTGTTGTCTGTGTATTACTCTTCAAATGCAATTTTACATTAATTTGTTTGTTGATAAATTGTCTAAAACCAAGTTAAGAGAGCTTTGACACAAAACAGTACATGCAAACTCATAGTTCGGATTTCTTTTGATGGAGATTATTTAGTCTGCATAGAACATTTGTTTAAGCAACTTGTAGCAGCATTCCTCATGCTTCCATCCAACATCCAGATCCTCTGACCAGGTCCGAAATATAGGCCATTTTTGTTTTTGAGCATATTTTTACCACAGTTGTCTGACATTAGCTCACAGTATATCACACCTAGCATCAATCTGTCTATTTGTTTCTAAAGTATCCTCCTTCATACAGAGGTGGTTACTCAAAAAAGGTTATTTTCAGCAAAATACAAGACAGACACGCCATCTGTGTACAGATCAATATATCTAAATCACACACCCTCCTCAACTAAACTGAATATATTTTCAGAAGTCTTTCTTTAAAGGGGCCCTGAAAGCAAATTAAAATTTTCTGAGGTTACGGAGGTATAATACACTCAACAAAAATATAAACGCAGAGAGTCGTCTGCATTGTCCATGGCTTTGCAGCAATCCCTCATACTGAGCAAGCATGGAGCGACAGCGGAAAGAAAAACTCCCCATTAACGGGAAGGAAAACCTCCAGCAGAACCGGGCTCAGTATGAACGGTCATCTGCCTCGACCGACAGGGGGTTACAGAAGACAGAGCAGAGACACAACAAGACAGACAAAAAAGCACAGAAGCACACATTGATCCAGTAATCTGTTCTACATTAGATGGTAATAGTGGGTGATCTGTCTTCCCTGGATGATGTCACAGTTAACAGAACGTCAGACCAGGTGTACCTACTATGAAGAAAAAAGAGAGAGAGCAAAAAGTTAAAAGCTGAAACAGTCAACGGTCATTTCAATGCAATGCAATGCAAAACTAGAGAACAATAGACTGGAGAACTGTAGAAATTTAGTGGAGTGAGAAAAATAGGCCCTGATGTCCTCCAGTAGCCTAAGCCTATAGCAGCATAACAATAGAGGTAGCTCAGGGTAACATGAGCCACTCAAAAAGGAGTGGCTCATGAAGCTTTCTCAAAAAGGAAAGTTTTAAGATTAGTCTTAAAGGTAGACGGGGTGTCTGCCTCACGGAGCAAAACTGGGAGTTTTGCTCCGTGAGGTCCAGGAGAGGAGCCTGATAGCTAAAGGATCTGCCTCCCATTCTTCTTTTAGACACTCTAGGAATCACCAGCAGACCTGCAGTCTGAGAGGAAAATACGGGGTAATCAGAGCTCTGATATATGATGGAGCTTGATTATTAAGGGCTTTATACTTTAGAAGAAGAATTTTAAATTCTATTCTTGATTTAACAGGAAGCCAATGAAGGGAAGCTAAAATTGGAGAAATATGATCCCTCTTGTTTATTTTCATCAGAACTCTTGCTGCAGTATTTTGGATCAGCTGAAGGCTTTGAACTGCATTTTGTGGACTTCCTGATAGTAAAGAATTACAATAGTACAGCCTTGAAGTAACAAATGCATGGACTAGTTTTTCAGCATCACCCCTAGACAGAATGCTTCTAATTTTGGCGATGTTCCTGAGGTGAAAAAAGGAAACTCTGGAAACCTGTTTAATATGGGATTTAAATGACATGTCTTGGTCGAAAATAACACCAAGATTTTTTTACTTTATTACCAGAGGCCAAGTTAATGCCATCCAGATTAAGTGATTGATTAAGAAGTTTATTTTTTGAGGACTCTGGTCCAAAGATTACAACTTCTGTTTTGTCAGAATTTAAGTGCAGGAAATTTAAAGTCATCCAGCTTTTGATGTCATCAAGACATGACTGTAGTAATTGATTGGATTCTTCAGGATTTATGGATAAATATAGCTGAGTGTCATCAGCATAACAGTGGAAATTAATCCCATGCTGTCTGAGAATTTTGCCAATCGGAAGCATATATATATAGTAAAGAGAATTGGTCCAAGGACTGAACCCTGTGGTACTCCACAGGTGACCCTAGAGTTTGAGGAAGATTTATTATTAACATGAACAAACTGGAATCTGTCCGACAGATAAGATTTAAAACAGCCTAATGCTTTCCCCTTAATCCCTACAGTATGCTCAAGTCTTTGTAGGAGAATATTGTGATCAACTGTGTCAAATGCAGCACTGAGACCTAACAGGACAAGTACAGACACAAGTCCATTTTCTGAGGCCATGAGAATATCATTGGTGACCTTCACCCGAGCTGTTTCAGTGCTATGATGAGCTCTGAAGCCTGACTGAAACTCCTCAAGTAGGTCATTACTTTGTAAATGTTCACAAAATTTATTAGCAACTACTTTCTCAAGAATTTTAGATAAGAAAAGAAGATTAGATATAGGTCTGTAATTTACTAACTCATCTTGATCAAGAGATGGTTTCTTAAGTAAAGGTTTAACAACAGCTACTTTAAAAGCCTGTGGTACATATCCATTAACTGAGGATAGATTAATCATGTCTAAAATAGGACCACTGATCAAAGGGAATACCTCCTTAAACAACTTGGTTGGGATTGGGTCTAACATATAGGTAGAAGGTTTAGATTAAGCTAATATTTTAGATAGCTCAGAAAGCTCTACTGCTTCTAAACAGTTCAGACATTGCGCAGGTTCTAAAGATTCCTCCAACGCTGCCTCACTTACTAAGGACGAGGTAATCATGTTTGGGAGGATGCCAATTATTTTATTTTTAATGGAATCAATTTTATTTATGAAGAATCCCATAAAATCATTATTGCTCAGAGCTACGGGAATGGATGGATCAACGGAGCTGTGACTCTGGGTAAGTTTGGCAACTGTACTGAAGAGAAATCTCCAGGAGTGAATGCTGCTTGTCGGGACTTTGGAGCAATCAACTGGTTCCCTTATATAGGACATTTTTGACCAATCTGTATAATATGATTGAATTTGACTTTGTAAAGTGCCTCGAGATGACATGTTTCATGAATTGGCGCTATATAAATAAAATTGAATTGAATTGAACTTTTGGTTTTGCTCCCATTTTTTATGAGATGAACCATTATTTTCTTTTAATAAAATTCTTTGGATAATTTACATATGCAGCAATATCAACTACATGAAATGGTTTATACAGTTATGTCATGGCACCTTTAAGTATAAAATGTATGCATGTACATACATATGAAAAATAAATAATCCATTAAGTGTATATTGTTGGGGAGTGGTGGCCTAGTGGTTAGAGCACGGAGCTTTGGTCCCAGAGGTTCTGAGTTCAACTCCCACAAGCTGCCATTCTGGGTCCCTGAGCAAGACCCTTAACCCCCAATTGCTCCCCAGGCGCCGCAGAGTGGCAGCCCACTGCTCCCCAAGGGGATGGGTTAAGATGCAGAAGTGAATTTCTCCATTGTGAGATCAATAAAGTTCAATTATTATATGTACAGTATTCCATACCATGCCATACCATCTTTAATTATAAAGCTCTTAAAACAGACAATGGCTGAAACAAAGAGCTGTACATACAAATGTATATACAAACTTAGCTGATTTTAAATCCTCATCCACTCCTCTGCATTATGGTGTTCCACAGTGCTCAATCCTGCTTTTTTCTCTTTATTTACTTCCTCTGGGTTCAATACTCAGAAAACAAGGGATCTCCTTTTATTTCTATGCTGACAACTGTCAGACATACATGCAACTAAAAAAGAAGCCTTTTTGATCAAGCCTCTACTATTGTGTCTTGAAGACATTAAAGTGTGGTTGTCTTTAAACCTTTCCTCTTTTTAACCCCTGTGCGTATGAACAGTTCTGTCCTGGTATGCCCCCTGGATCCAGTGCAGGTGGTGGGAGACAGAAGCACTGTAAGAAAAATATTTTAGCGATAGAATGCTACATCCCAGATGCTTTTGTTATGCCAGAAGCTGGTTGAATATGCTTATTATTATTATTAATTATAATTTGGTATTATAATTTAAATAATAAATCATTCAACTCAAAATTCCGCTACAACAAAATATAGTTCAAATGGTGGTGATGTTAGCTATAAGCTTGTAAGTATTTATACCACTAATGCATTAGTTAATTTGCTGTTATGAACTCATTTATGCTGGGATAAATGATCTGGTCGGACTTGTGACCGACGAGGTTTATCCGGCAGGCTGTGAGAACCCCAATGTAACTGCAATTAGAGTTTAAATCCTTATTCCTTTATCACCATCCAATGATATTGTCTCTGTATTAATGTCAGATGTTAACTCCAAAGGAGGTTAGCTCTGATTTCTGAATAACCAGGCAACTGTGAATTGGATTGAACACAAAACAATGTCTATTCCGCAGTCGTTGGTTTTATTGAACCAAAAGCAATTCCCTGTTACAGTAATTCTCTGATTCAACAACTTTGGAATTCTTACTCACTACTAGATCTAAAACATGCAAAATATATATGTGGGAATAAAAGAACAAGCAAAAATAAACAATGGATTAAAATGAGCGGTTAGCAGATCTCAACTCAACTCACAGTGGTTTAACACCGCCCTCAAAACACCGGCATTTGACATAGCATTGACAGACAGAGCAGCTTTGAGAGTCCCACCGGACGCTTTGATGCCTTACAAAGCTATCAGCTAAGCTACCTACAGTCCAGTCATCCGACACCCTCCCAAGATGGCTGCTACGATGACGTGTGGTCTATCAATTTACGTGAAGCGTGAGGGGAGGTCCTAATGACGTAACCACGCTTACGCTGATGGGGTAATGCCTCGCTTCGAGAGGGCGCGGCTAACTGGGAGTTTAAAGCAAAAGCCGCGAAATGAGCTCGGACAAAGAGATTAAACTGATAAGAAGAAGCGAAAAGAGAGAGGGGGGGGAAAGCAGAGAAGAAGATGGAACAGAACTGAAGCAATGACCCACGGCGGGGTTATTGATGAATCACAAATCAACACAGCCAAATCAAAATGTAAAAATGCATGCACATACAAAGAAAATATTCAGCAAAATAATTCCAACTTCGTCGTGGAATAAAAGCATTAACCTAAGCCTACAAATTTCTACGTCTGCCCAGGCACTTCTAAACACCCTGTTGGTGAGACAGAAATAAAAGGGGAGAACCCGTTACTTTGAGGTGCCTCGGGGCTGGTCCGGAGTGAAAGTCCCGGCCTCGGTCCGGAGCGCTCCGGATCACGCGACGTCCTGAACGCGTCTTGACGACCGCAGGTGTCCGCAGGCTGCAGCGGGGACCAGACTGAGAGAGTTCCTTCGTCTTTCTCTCTCTCTCTGGGCTCCTAGACGCTTGTTGGGCCAAACAACGCGTCGTCCTCTCTCGATCACTGGGAGATAAGGCGGCTTCCAGTATTTGATCAGAGGGAATTAAAGGTACCTTTTTGAGTCGACCTCCTGTGTGAAAAGCAGGGAACAACGTTGCGTCGAAAAATCTCGGTCCAGCGAGAAACTCGAGCACGTGGCGTGTGGGTAATTAATCCACGGAGTACAGCTGTATGTCTCCTCAGCTTGGCAGCGAGCCAGGGAAGAAGGCCGATTGCGAGGTGCAACCGAGTTTTATCAACTTTACCCTAGCAACGTTATCGGTTGCTAGGGCGCCGGCCATTTTGGGCCGCGTTGCATGATGGGAGTTGGTGGCCATTTTGACCACCTTGCATCATGGGAAATGCAGTCCGTCATGTCCCGAACTAATGCAAGTTTGTCACGTCCTGACATGGCACAACATACCCCTCTTTAGCTTTGAAGAGTGGGGTGCTGGTCACAGTCTTTAAAGCTACAACCAAGTCCATTCTGGCGTGACGAAGATCCGTTGTGCATGAGTGGAACAACCTAATAGTCTTTCTAGTAGTCCTTCGGGATTCATGCAGTTCAGTTCATCATCCAAGAGGAAGGAAAAAAACAAAGCATTTATTGTGCCTGGGTCAGTGACCTAGCCTGGGCAGACTAAGCTATAGCTAGTAATTTCTATATGCTAATAAGGCAACAATAAGGTAATAAAAAAAAAGAAAATGCAAACTTCACAATCACCATTGTCGATACATTCATTGGTCATAAGGTTTGAACTTTGAACCAAAGAAAGGAGAGAGGGAAAAGGGAAAGGAGAGAGACAGCGGTTCGTAGTCTAATCAGCTTGTGGCCTTTGAGGAGCTGATGTTACGAACCTGGGGGCGACGAAGGTGAGGGTGTCAATCCTGGTTTGCAACTGTTTGATCTGCTTGTATGCTGCATACGCCATCGCCGTAGTGATGGCCCATCCAAATACAAGGAGAACCACAATAATGGTCATAATGTGAGTGTCGGTCGACTCTGTAGCTCTGGGGAAGCGAAGCAGAGGGACCGAGCTCAACTCTGATGGAGTGAGACTGAATTTAATCAGCTGGGTGCCTGCAAGTAAAAGCTGTCTTTCAATGCCGACATCAATGCTGAAATTGTATCCCTTAAAGACATCTATTATTTCAATCTCTGAGTCATATTTGTCAACGTCAAGGTGATGCAGAACCATGTTTCCAATGTGGACTACAGCACCTTGAGGTGAGGAACAGAAAATGGTTTGGTTGGGCAGTTTTAGCCTAGTAACTGTGTCGTGCTGCTCGTAAGATAACAGGGCTTCTGCCTCTGGAGTGCTAACGAGCCAGCGGTTACCTGCCCGCTCGATTTTGGTTTCCACACCTGCATCTTTAAGGGTCATTCTAGCCTGACAGTTTTGTTCAGGGGATTCATTCCGTAGACCACACAGGTGATTGGTAACGTCTCTGATAAATGGATTGCTTGGACATACCCAGTGGATGTCCTTGGTTTTGGTACACAAATCCAAATTAGGGACTAAATAAAGTTTGGGGTCAGCATCATGATAGGCTAGCATCGAGGGGGTTTGTAGGTGTACGTGGGTCTCACCTTGCCAAAAACCGACATTCAATACTGATTTAAGCCTATACACGTTAGCTCTTTCAATGATGGGAAGGTTTAGCATAAATCCTATCTCCAAGTTGTCAGGATTTACAAATATTGGAATTGCACTACCTAGGCTGTAAGCCAGGTGTGTTTGTGGTGGTTGCAGTGCTTCACTAGAGGCAGATTTGAGAACCTTTTCAACCAAATCTACTGGTACCAAGTACGGAGGAATCCGTCCTTCAGCGAGGCTATTTACGGATGAACTAACCTCTCGAGTGAGGTCCTGCATTAAATCTCTAACAACCTGAGTATACATCATGTCATTCTTTACCACTTCTGTGAGCGTTTCCAAAGCATGCATGGTGTTATTGAGGAGTGCAGAGTGTAGATTTACAGTAACCATTGTACCCTGAAGTGTTTTAGTTTGGATATTTAACAAAGTCTGTTGTAGGAGGAGTCTCTGTTGGATTTCTGGCATTTCTTCATCTAGCTCTTGTACGTGTCTCTGGACGGTCTTCAGGCTGACGGAATTCGCTGCTGAAAGACCAACTGAGAAAAGCGATCCGATCGCTGCTACGGAAGCTATCAGTCCTCCCAGGAATCTTTTAGGGCGTTTACTGCCACCAAGGTCTTCTTCGGTTACCATGAATTTCTGCAGTTGTCTGAGAATATGGATGGTAACCTGTTTGGTGTGTTCTACAGCGTCGTGGACCTGAGTTCCGCGCAGTCTTCCTTCACTGAGCTGTGGAGGGAGTTGTACGTGTTTCCTGTACACATCCCATGGGTCTAGTCGCACAAAAACTCTTTGAGTGTGAAGTCTACAGTGGGTGATAAGGAGCCCGGGCGTGTCCTGGAGGGCAGTACCGGTCGGGGGTCCCATTTCCACCACGTTCGTCGATTGGCTCACTGATGATCCGACAAGGATAATAACCATCCAGATGATCTCCATCCTGCAACAGAGAGATCTGAATTACCGATGTGAAATTGTATATGGGCGATTATGTGTTTATTAGTGCACGTCTAAAATGCCCTGATTGAACATGCACTTGTCCTATTTAATGCTATGCATTGTTCTCTTCGGCGGGGGCGGAGTTAGGCTCCGTTCCCTGTGAGGAGGGTTTGGTGTACGGTTTAATTTGATTTGCATGAACCCATTTGTACTCTGGGCTTTGCCGGGGTTTCGGAATTCTTATCCGGTAAGCTACCGGTGAGAGTTTTCCGACGATTTGGAAAGGGCCTGCCCAGCTCGGGAGAAACTTCCTGGACCGACCGGACGGCTGGGTAAAACGGAAATAAAGAACCTTGTCTCCTATTTCATATTCCCTATGGGACGTTTTCCGATCGTAGTAAGCTTTGGCACCTTGCACGCTGTTGTCGAGGTTCTGTTGAGCCCAAGCAAAAGTCGTTCGAAGATGGTCTTTTAAATCGGTGACGTACTGGTGTGCCGTGTAGGCGGTTGTCACACTGACGTCTTCGGGCTGGTAGATGAGATGCAGGGGAAGGGTCATTTGTCTCCCTGTCATCATCTCGAAAGGTGTCACCCCTGTGGAGCATTGCGGGGTCGAGCGGATGGCCATTAGGACCAGGGGAAGCTTTATGTCCCAGTCCCTGCCGTGGCTGTTGACATATTTCTTTAACATGCCGACCACGGTGCGGTTCATCCGTTCCACCTGTCCCGATGAGTGGTAGGGGATGTGGAATTTAACTTCCACGCCCAACATGTCGAAAAGCGCGGTCATTACGCTTGATGTGAAGTGCGTTCCTCTGTCCGAGTCGATGGACAGGGGAAGGCCCCACCGGCTGAAAACGTGATTTAGCAGCAGGACTGCTGTGGTGACGGCGGTGTCATTCGGTGCCGGCAAACATTCGACCCATTTTGTGAAGCCGCATGTTACTGTCAAGAGGTATTTGTTGCCTCTTGACGATTTGGGGACTGGACCGATCCAGTCAGTCTGCAAGTGTGACCACGGAAATATAACCCCCCTTCGCTGAAGCAGGGCTCGGTCTAGCGGTTGTGTGAGTTGTAACTGGCAGCAGGTTAAGCAGCCTTGTACATACTCCTGGGTGTCCTGGGCCGTTGAAGGCCGGGACGCCACCTGTAGGAGAGTTTTCAGATTAGCTTTGCAGCTTCTGTGTCCTCCTACTGGTGAGTCATGGACGTGTGTCAATGTGATCCCAAGTTCGTTTGAATCTTTGGGCTGAATGGGCTGAAACTCATGGAGCAGCTCTTTAAGTGCTGTTCTCTCTGTTTCAGTGGTCAGTGCATCAGCTTGTTCCAGCTGCTGCATAATTTCTGTTTTGAAACCAGGGCAGGGCTCAGTGGATGAGTCCTGGTTCTCTGGTTGATTTGGTGCCGGTTCTGTTGGGTTGGTTTCTATCGCATACCCCAACAGGTTTCCTCCAGCGTCAAGCGTAGCACCACAAATGGATCCAGCAGGCCGAGCTTCATGTCGCCTGGTTTGGATCATGTTGGAAGGAAAAATAAACACTGTGTCTGGAGAGTCCTGTCTGCCGGTCAAGGATGAGGGCAGGTCTCTAATGACGGGAATGCTCAGCTCAAAGTCGTGGAAAGAGCTTTTGATGAACACCCCAAGAGGTTTCTTCGCCACCACTTGGATCGGCATGTGAGTTGGATTCTCCACTAGAAGGTAAGCTGAGCGGTTGTTCAGCTCAAGCAGGGGTGTGCCCCGGATGACCAGGTTGGATTCCTGGAAATAAGAAAGGGGTTGGAAGAAAACCTGTGTGTTCTGTATTTGTTGTCCTTTCAGGATGGCTAATCTAATAGGTACACCTGCAGTCTGTGGTGGTATTAGCATGTTTGTTTCGCTAGCCACCTGGCAAGCCTGTGGGATTGTTTGCCCTGATCGCATGACTTCAGGGGTGCCCAGGAAGGAACTTGGGGTCACGTGAGCCTGAGCCCACAGGACCTGATTGCAAGTGTCCAGCTGTGCACCTAGCCGTACCAGAAAATCAGCACCAACAAACACTGGAGGATGTAAATTCTCCACAATGCTGAAAGGATGAGAGAGCTGCCTTGTGCCAATCTGTGCATAAAGTATGCACACCCCCGTTGCTTTCAGAAGCCGGCGAGGCCAGTCTGCTGAGAGCAAATAGTGGCTGTGTTTTGTTTCAGCCAGATGGGGCTTTTCACGGCACAGAGAGCTGTACAGATCTCTGCTGATCGCACATTTCTCTGACCAAAGAGCCAGCAGCACGTCTGGCATGAATGTGCTTTCCAGGTGCACACCTTCGGCCACTCTGGGGTTATAGGGTTCAACTCCAGAGTGTTTAAGTGAGCAAAGGAAAGATGTGTGGCTGCAGAGAGAAGTTCTCTGATCGCTGAGAAGCGGTGGTGTGGCAGAGGATTTTGAAATCGGCTCTGTTGAAGGCAGAAATGGTGCTAAGAGTTCTTTGGGCTCTTCTGAGCAGGTCACCTGGTGGATAGGCACGGATGGTCCACTTCCAGAAGTAAGAGGCTTGGGGGTCCCCACTTGGGCCCAAAGATGACCATGATGGCAGTCAATGAGTGGAGCTAACCTGTTCAACAGATCCTGACCCACAAGAAAAGGTTCTGTGTCCAAAGTACAGATGTAGATGGGGTGAACAAGGGTCATGTCACGGAAAGTGATGTCTAACCACGCCCGTTTGGTGATGCATGACTGATCCTGAGTGTAGCTGGTGATGCCCACGTTACAGGTCTCCACCTGTAACGGTTTCCCAAGAGACACCATAGCTCTGGTCACCTCATCGAACAAATTTGAGCACATTAGACTGATCTCGGAACCTGTGTCTAAAAGAGCATTTGCTGTGACACATCCTCCTATAACTGTCGAGCAGTATAAGCGATGCGTGTTTTCACGATGGTTTAGTTCACCTAAAAACCTTAGAAAAGGGGTTTTCTGATCACCTGCTGATGGGATCTTAGAAGGTTGTTGGTGAATTTTTGGTTGGTTCCCCCACTTAATCAGATAAACTCTGTTAGAAGGGGGAACCTGGTCCACGCCTAGTCATGCTGACGTGGGTTTTGGGCCTGGTTTCCCAGGAGGGTCGGCAGGATTGGATGGTGGCGAGGACGGCTGCGGCGCGATCTGACGCACTGTGTCGGCTAGCAACCTGCGAAAAGTCTCCTCCATCTCCTTTCTCATTGACTCCTCCATGCGCAGGTTCCAGCCTTTGTTGTCATGTGTGCCTTTCTGCTTTTCCAACCTGTCAGTTTGCTTACCGTGTCGGGCTGGATCCGGCCTGTGCCATTTTTGAAACCTCTCACCTTCCATGCTGTCATGCTGACCTCTCCTATCATGCTTTCTTCTGCTGCAGTTCAAAACTGTGTTGCTTCTTGGAACCAAATTTAGTTTTAGGTTTGAAGGGAGGCATCTCCTGTCCCCCCAGACCTAACCTCTTTTCTGGTTCGATCTGAATCTGTAGAACCTTTTTATCACTGTCGGCTCCTTTGTTGGGCCAGACCCGTGTTTCCCATGCAACCTGCGCGTATTTCCTGATTTCCTGCATGGTAAGTCTCTTGGTTCTACAATGCATGGTAACCTCATAACGCACGCTTTCATGAAGATTATGGAGGAACAAAGATTTGAAAGTGTGGTCTTCCTCCAAGCCGGGAGCATTTCGTCCCTGAAAGTAAGCAGCCCGTAAACGGCGGTAATACTCCTTGGGCGCTTCAGTTCTCTTTTGCTGAATTGCAAAAGCTCCAAGAGTCGCAGAAGCTGGGTCTGTGAACACAGAATATTCTTCTCTTAAAGCCTGACAAAGAGCTGAGTAACGGTCACGTGTAGCTGGAGGGAGGCTTTCCATGAAAACATGGACACTTCTGGACGTGGTTTTCCAGATAAGCTTCAACTTTTCTCGAGCAGAGGGGTTATATAAGTCTAGCAGACAGCGCTCTACCTCTCTGAGATAGTCATCAATGGTGGATTCTGTATTGCTAGGATCAAAACGCTCTATGTCTCGGGCCAGGGACTCAAGCTGACGCATCCGCAGTCCCTGTTCAGGGATCGGGGCTGGTCCATCTGAGTCCTCTCCTGACGACTCCTGTCTGCGGTAACCACGATAGCAGGGGGGCTCTGGTTCTGACCACCTACCTGGCATCGGCGGCCGTTCGTGGGACGCCGGGGGACCCTCCCTGTCATGAACTCTTGTCCGTGGACGCAGTTCAGAGGAGTGGTGTTTACCTGTGTCCCAGGAACGGTGCTCCCGTCGCCCTGGTGGGGGGAAAGGATCATAGCAGACAGTGTCAGGGGTCAGGTGGGAAGCAGGTGTTTTCCCATGATTTGCATCATGTGGATCAGTCCTGATTGCCACCGTAAGTTGTTTAGGCATCTCTTTCCGTATCACACTGCTATATCTGTCCTGACCTTCGCTTACCCCTTGCTCAGAAGGTGTCTGAGGGCCCAGTTCATCCAATGTCCTCCAGGTGTGATCCCCATGTTTCCCCTCAGATCCTTCTGGCTGCAAGCTAATGAGATCCTCCTCTCGCTCCTCTGTGAGATGACAGCTGCCCTGAACACTTCTCTGTTCTAGCTCTTTGATTCTTTCCTCAGCTGAGACACGCCTCTCAGTCTCTAGCACTAACCTTCGGTGGTATAACGCAGATAATTCACCCAAAACATCTGCTACCAATCTATCCTTTGGCTTGCTTTGGACCTCCTCCACCAATTCCTGAATTTTTCTCTCACAGTCCTCTATGTTAAACTGATTTAAGCGGTCTTGGTCCTCCGGTGTCATTTTAAGCAGTGAGCTAATGACACCCTGAGCCTCCATTCCAATAGAGGATTCTGGACCTTCAGCTCCTTTGACTGAAGAACCTTTACTATCCATTCTTTGTCAGCTATGGATAGCAGCACAACTGTAGCTCAGCACTACACACCAACAACAATCAAATAACAACACTGTGGTTTAGCTCAGCGCTAAACAACAGACAATAAACAACGCTGTATTCTAGCTTAGCACTAAGCAACAACGCATACACTTTAGTTTAGCTCAGCGCTAAACAACAACTGCTAACAACAACTGTTAAGTGGCTTCACTAACTGTCAACAGCGACTCGCACTACGACTGACACTTTACTGCAGGAAGTGTGGTCAAATACGTGCGTTTAATTAGGCTGCGCAGGGGAAAATCAACCCTGCGACTTACAACTCCTATGTTTAGGAACGGTTAATATGCTTGTTTAACTTTGAGAATATTAACTGTGAGTGACATGGACCACTAACCTTTCGGCCAGTAATTAAGTGATAAAGCTGTGGCTTTGTTTGTGATGCAAGTTATTTAAGAACAGGTGCTCTACACATGTGTCGAAAATAGCAAAGTGTTTGGAACTTAAGAGGTGGCAAAGAATGACAGTTAAAACCGCTAAATTGCAACCTTAGTTTCAAAATCACAGATCAACTTTGACCACTTATGATGAGCAGAAGGGGGAAAAGAAAGAAAAATAATTTAACAAAAATTAAAAGTTTAAAAAAAAAATTCAAAAGGAAAAAAAAATTATAATAAGTTGACAAAAATTATTAAAAGGAGTAACCATAAAGAAAGTTTTAAGAAACTGACTTTCAAATATCCATTCAGGGAAGCCGAGTTCTTTCACCTGAATTTTTAACCGTGACTGCAACTACCTATCCTGGCCACCAGATGGAGGCAGGGTGCCCTTCACTTTTGGGAAGACTGAGCTGTAATTACACACAATGTCCAGCAGATGGGGAATCGTTTCCCTCATCAAAACAATTATGATGCAATTATACACAACGTCCACCAGATGGAAGCAAGGTCTCTCTTTTCAAAGCAGAACACGACACAGGAGATGACTGATCAGTAGCAGACACAGGAGGCGCTGTACGTTCTAGTCAGTTCAGTCTAACTAACTCCAGGTTTAGAAATCCATATTCAAACCTCAGGTTAACAACCTCAAACCACCACAAACACGTACATATTTAGTAGGAGTATTTCCTTAATCAATTATGACTGGATAGCCCTTTTGGCAAGGTGAGCAGTCAAAATGCTGGAATGTAGATTGTGTTCATTAAATTCATAAGTTGCTGGTTATTCAGTTTAGTCTAAAGGAACGCCAAATAAGTAGACTAGCCCACCCAGGGACGCCAGTAAATGTTATGCCAGAAGCTGGTTGAATATGCTTATTATTATTATTAATTATAATTTGGTATTATAATTTAAATAATAAATCATTCAACTCAAAATTCCGCTACAACAATATATAGGTCAAATGGTGGTGATGTTAGCTATAAGCTTGTAAGTATTTATACCACTAATGCATTAGTTAATTTGCTGTTATGAACTCATTTATGCTGGGATAAATGATCTGGTCGGACTTGTGACCGACGAGGTTTATCCGGCAGGCTGTGAGAACCCCAATGTAACTGCAATTAGAGTTTAAATCCTTATTCCTTTATCACCATCCAATGATATTGTCTCTGTATTAATGTCAGATGTTAACTCCAAAGGAGGTTAGCTCTGATTTCTGAATAACCAGGCAACTGTGAATTGGATTGAACACAAAACAATGTCTATTCCGCAGTCGTTGGTTTTATTGAACCAAAAGCAATTCCCTGTTACAGTAATTCTCTGATTCAACAACTTTGGAATTCTTACTCACTACTAGATCTAAAACATGCAAAATATATATGTGGGAATAAAAGAACAAGCAAAAATAAACAATGGATTAAAATGAGCGGTTAGCAGATCTCAACTCAACTCACAATGGTTTAACACCGCCCTCAAAACACCGGCATTTGACATAGCATTGACAGACAGAGCAGCTTTGAGAGTCCCACCGGACGCTTTGATGCCTTACAAAGCTATCAGCTAAGCTACCTACAGTCCAGTCATCCGACACCCTCCCAAGATGGCTGCTACGATGACGTGTGGTCTATCAATTTACGTGAAGCGTGAGGGGAGGTCCTAATGACGTAACCACGCTTACGCTGATGGGGTAATGCCTCGCTTCGAGAGGGCGCGGCTAACTGGGAGTTTAAAGCAAAAGCCGCGAAATGAGCTCGGACAAAGAGATTAAACTGATAAGAAGAAGCGAAAAGAGAGAGGGGGGGGGGGAAAGCAGAGAAGAAGATGGAACAGAACTGAAGCAATGACCCACGGCGGGGTTATTGATGAATCACAAATCAACACAGCCAAATCAAAATGTAAAAATGCATGCACATACAAAGAAAATATTCAGCAAAATAATTCCAACTTCGTTGTGGAATAAAAGCATTAACCTAAGCCTACAAATTTCTACGTCTGCCCAGGCACTTCTAAACACCCTGTTGGTGAGACAGAAATAAAAGGGGAGAACCCGTTACTTTGAGGTGCCTCGGGGCTGGTCCGGAGTGAAAGTCCCGGCCTCGGTCCGGAGCGCTCCGGATCACGCGACGTCCTGAACGCGTCTTGACGACCGCAGGTGTCCGCAGGCTGCAGCGGGGACCAGACTGAGAGAGTTCCTTCGTCTTTCTCTCTCTCTCTGGGCTCCTAGACACTTGTTGGGCCAAACAACGCGTCGTCCTCTCTCGATCACTGGGAGATAAGGCGGCTTCCAGTATTTGATCAGAGGGAATTAAAGGTACCTTTTTGAGTCGACCTCCTGTGTGAAAAGCAGGGAACAACGTTGCGTCGAAAAATCTCGGTCCAGCGAGAAACTCGAGCACGTGGCGTGTGGGTAATTAATCCACGGAGTACAGCTGTATGTCTCCTCAGCTTGGCAGCAAGCCAGGGAAGAAGGCCGATTGCGAGGTGCAACCGAGTTTTATCAACTTTACCCTAGCAACGTTATCGGTTGCTAGGGCGCCGGCCATTTTGGGCCGCGTTGCATGATGGGAGTTGGTGGCCATTTTGACCACCTTGCATCATGGGAAATGCAGTCCGTCATGTCCCGAACTAATGCAAGTTTGTCACGTCCTGACATGGCACAACACTTTAAAGATCTCCTCCCTCGATCGTCCCTCCAGGCTGTAGTCAGACTTTATAATCTTGGCTGATCCCAACAAATACACTATCCGTTTGAATCATACAAATTGTTGTACAGGTTCGAACTCAACATCTTAGAACAGTGTCAACAGTTATGGGTTAACATAACTATCTACATCGCACATATCTTTGCACAGGTTCTGACTCAGCCATTAATTAACTAGTTTTCACTGTACTCAAATGCTAAGGTAACTCGCCTTAGCTGGGATGCTGCTGGACTATGAGACATATTGCATATTGTCGAACAACGAACAGAAGACTGAGGCATAAATAGGGGAGTGAGCAGGTGAACAGAGTAAAAACTAATTATAGGAAAACAGGTGGAACTAATCAAAGGAAGGGTAGTGACTGACAGAGAACCGAACTGATAGGTTGGTTACTGGAGACTGACAGGTGAACAGATCTGACTAGCTGGTGACTGCTGACAGGGGAGTGACAAACAAACCGATTGGGTGGAGACAGAGAAATGAGCTGGCAGATTGCTGGCAGGTGACCTGAGCCGACTTAAATGCTGGATGAACCGGTAAAATAAAGAGAAATACAAAACTAAACCAAAGCAAAAACCTAAACCGTGAAACTCTTGGTGTTTTCTTTAGAGCTATCTTTAGATTAGACAGTTTACTTTTCTTTCCTTGTATTCTTTTTTCTTCTCCCATCACTAATAATTGTCTGTTTGCCACTGTCACCCCCAAATTTTCCCATTGAGGGACATTAAAGGAATTATTAACTTATCCTATGATCGCTACACAGATATAGACTCATGTTTTCTCCCAGTTATTACGTCTGTGTCTTGTTTACTGGGAAAAGAGTATGGATGGTTCTCCATTTCAACATAAAACTGCAAATAGAATGATCTACAGTCGTCTTTGCTTCTTTTATACTCCTCCTCCACCGACAGCATGTCCTCATATAGAAGACAGTGTAGGGTCACCTTTGGACTACTATAATCAGAAATAGTGACTTAACATGGCGCCTCCCAGTAAATGTATTTATAAACTACTAACTCTAAGTTGTGAAAATGTTTTCATTTTTGATGTGATGTTATTAGACTTTTCCAGAATATGTATTTTTAAAATCAATACTTGACTTTTGATAATTAAAAGCCAAAATAGTTACACACCCTTTAAATGACAAGAAAACAGAGATGATGGTTTGTTGTCCCAGCAGCTCCTGTGAAACATCTGTTGATTTGGGCCCCTTGATACCTTATTTGAAGCAGACTGTTTCTAACTTGGGTTTTAAAATAGACAGGGATCTTAAACTAGATCGACAAGTTGGAGCAGTTTTCAAGTCCAGTTTTTATCACCGCAGGCAGCTGGCAAAGATAAAGCCGATTCTCTTAAAACAACATTCATGCCTTCATTACAACTCGACCACTATAATGCTCTCTATGTTGGACTCAGCCAGTCATCCCTCAAGCGTCTCCAGTTGGTGCTCGTCTTTTAACTGGAGTAGGGGAGGGACCACGTCTCTCCGATCCTGGCTTCCCTCCACTGGCTCCCTGTGCGTATTAGAGTTTTAAGATTATCTTATTTGTTTTTTGACCAAGTTTACATGGTCTTGTCCCATCTTATCTCTCTGAGCTGTTTCACCCATACTCTGCTGCTCACTGCTCCTGGAGGTACCGAGGTCTAAACTTAAGCTCAGAGGAGACAAAGCTTTTAGTGTTGCTGCTCCTAATTTATGGAACCATTTGTCATTCCATATTAGACGTGTCCCTTTATTGTCCACTCTTAAAAATTATCTTAAGGCACACTTTTATTATGTGTCTTTTAACACATGTTGAGACTTTTGCTCATATTCCTTTCCATGTTCCTATTGTAATATTTTGGTCTTTCAATTTTTTAATGTTTATTTGTTATTGTCTGCACAGCACATTGCCATAGTAGTGGTAGTACAAAGACTAAAACACATCCGTTTAAAAACACAAATAAAAAGATAATGCATAAGACACTTAAAAGAAACAATGAAACCAGTTAAAAACAATTTTAAATTAAGGCTCGCTAATGGTAAAAGCCAACAAATAATAGTAAGATTTAAGCCGAGCCGGGGCAGGTTATTTCACAATTGAGGAGCAACAATGTATATATGCATATATACACTCACCAGTCTCTTTTAGATACACATTACCTTGCTAATACTGGTTTGGACACTATGTTGCCTTTCGAACTGCTCTGATTCTTTCCTCAGAGATTTTTGTACACGTTGATAACATCAAATCGTTGCTGCAGATTTGCTGGTTGCTCACAAGTGATCACCAGTCTCCCTTTGCATTATATCCCAAGGATTCTTAGATTTTGGAAAGTGTTGTTCTTGTGTCATTTCAAATTTTGGAGAGCCTGTCAAATTGTAGCTTTGGTTTTCCATCCATAGCTCACAGGAGAGGCACTCGGTCTTCTACTACTGTAGCCCAAGTGCTTTAAAGTTTAATGTGTTGCACATTCAGAGACGGACTTCTGTATAGCTTTGTTGTAACAATTGATTTTCTGTGGTGCTTTTACGTTTCCCTCATCTCAAACCAGTATGCTCGTTCTCTTTTGACGTTTGACAGCAACAAAACATTTTAGTTCATACAACTTCAGCTCATTGGATATTTTCTGTTTAAAAAAAAAAAAGCTTCTGTAAACCTGAGAGATCGCTGTGTGTGAAAATCTTAGAAAGTCAGTAGTTTCTGAAACACTCAATCCTCAGCCCACCTGACACCAACAGTCATGCCACATTGATTCACTGAAACCCCTTAATTCACAATTCTGGTCCTTGGTTTGAACTTCTGTAAATGTTGTCAGCAAATTCTGAAACAAAATTCAAAGCCATCTAAAAATAAATATCACTATATGATATGTAAATCAGATCATACATAGAAGCCATTAAAGATGGTCGAATTTAGAAAGTATCAAAAAATGAAGGGTTAGAGGACAACTGAAATGTTATAATTACGAAATCTAAATTATTTAAATTGGCACAAAGCAATAAAGACCACTGGGAATATAAAAAAGTAGGCAGCATGGCAAAGCACCACACATTGTTTTCCTGCCTTCTCTCAGCATTCTGTTCGCTGGGAGTTAAAAACTCAGCCTACACTTATAATCAGATTGCTTATCCTCTAGTGCACAGGCCCAGTCATGAAACGCTTTATTTATTCCCAGGGTGAAGACATCGAAATAATGAATCATTAAAACAGGTGTAAAGTAATGTTATTGTATTAATAGTTTTATTGCTTCATCCTCTATTTGAACCCTGGAAGTTGGCTCTGAGTTGTCTTTTCCCAACCTTTGTAAATCAGTCAAGGCTATAAATAATTCTGATAACTCATCCATGAGCTTAGAGGATACACTGAACTGGACTGCTACATGTACAGACTGTTTTTATTCTATTTTATTTTACCACAAAAAGGGAAAGCCTTTGGAAGCAGATCTTTGCAAAGGTTACTGTACTGAAAAAGTATAATCACGCTTGCATTTGCAGAGCAGCTGCAGTAATTGGCATCTTCTTACAGTGGGTGGTAACTACTTTTGGGAACCAGCAATTTGGGACAAAAGGCAATAGCAGTATTTATATTTTGTATGCAACCTGCATCATTTGCAAAAAAAATAATGTAGCTCAATATGAGTATAACTTAATTCCCAATACAGCTGTTTTAACAATCAGATTTTTCATCCTTTTAAATAATAGAAGTCAAAAACTAACCTAACTCTCGCCAGATGGATTTCATTCCACAGTGAAGGTCACCAATGATAGTTATGGTATGTCTTGATGACACCCAAACCGGGATGACTTTAAATTTTCTGCTTTTCTGACAAAAGTTGTCATCTTTGGTTCAGAGTCCTTAAAAATAAACTTCTTAATCACTTCATCTGAATGGCATTAAATTGCTCTCTGGTAAAAGATAAATAAATAAAAAAACCTTGGTGTTATTTTTGACCAAGACATGTCATTTAAATCCCATATTAAACAGGGTTCCAGTGTTTCCTTTTTTCACCTCTGGGATATTTCCAAAATTTGAAATATTTTTTGCAGTGATGCTGAGAAAACTAGTCCAGGCATTTGTTACTTCAAGACTGGACTATTGTAATTCTTTACTATCAGGAAGTCCACAAAATGCAGTTCAAAGCCTTCAGCTGACCCAAAATGCTGCAGCAAGAGCTCTGATGAAAATCAACAAGAGGGATCATATTTCTCCTATTTTAGCTTCCATTCATTGGCTTTCTGTTAAATCAAGAATAGAATTTAAAATTCTTCTTCTCATATATAAGGCCCTTAATAATCATGTTCCGTCATATATCAGAGCTCTGATTACCCGTTATGTTCTTAACAGAGCACTTCCTAGAGTGTCTAAAAGTAGAATGGGAGGCAGATCCTTTAGCTATCAGGCTCCTCTCCTGTGGAACCAACTCCCAGTTTTGGTCCGTGAGGCAGACACCCCGTCTACTTTTAAGACTAAGCTTAAAACTTTCCTTTTTTATAAGCTTATAGTTAGAGTGGCTTAGGTTACCCTGAGCTATCTCTGTAGTTATGCAGCTATAGGCTTAGGCTACTGGAGGACATCAAAATATAGTTCTTTCACTCTGATGAGTTCTCCTACTGTTCTCCAATTTGCATTGTTTGTTGTTATTTCAACTTTTGACTTTTTGGTCTGTCATTTTTTCTTCATAGTAGGTACATAGTAGATCATCTGCTATTACCATATAACATAGAAAGGATTCCTGGATCAATGTGTGCTTCCGTGCTTTTTTGTTTCTCTGGTCTGTCTTCTCTAACCCCCAGTGGGTCGAGGCAGATGACCGTTCATACTCTGGATACTCTGGAGTCTGGATCTGCTAGAGGTTTTTCCTCCCTTTTAAAGGGGAGTTTTCCTCTCCACCGTGGACAATGCAGACAACTGTCCACTGTGAATGCTGCTTGTCAAGACCTGATGCAATCTATTGGATTTCCTTAGATAGGAAACTTTTTGACGAACCTGTATAATTTGATTGAATTTGACTTTGTAAAGTGCCTTGAGATGACATGTGTTGTGAATTGGTGCTATATAAAAAAATATTTGAAATCAAAATGTAAGCAGCGGGTTCCATGAGAAACCGCAACAAGTTACGCTGGTCAAGGCACTTCTTGTTCTTCTTTCAAAGAAGAAATTGTGGATTCTAACAAAACAGATGTGATAGCAGCAGCTACCATATGTGTGTGTCCTCCTGCGCTGCCATATTTTTATTTATTTTTTTGTCCAGCTGTGGGCTCAGCAGCTCTTGTTTTTCATCACAGCTGGTAGGTCCACCCTCAGCACGACAAGCGGAGGATTCCTCCATTCACATCAACCAAATGGCAGGAAAGAGATTTTCTTTACAGTCATTTTGTTTTTAGTTCTGTTTAATAGCCTCTGCCTGCATGTTGCGCATCTGTTTTTCAAAAAAATGACATACCTGTGTAACAGGATGGTTTTTCCACCTCTTTCTGCTCCTGCACCAAAATTGTTAGCAGCTTTCAGCAGATGGTATATTTCCCATGCAACCTGCCAAATGCAAATACATTTAGTCTTTCAAATTCCTTGGGTATAAATCCCTTGCTATAAGTCACACAAAATGCATAAAGATCGATACATAATCCCCTGAATGCATACATAATAGCTAATTAAAATGTAAACACACTGCACCAGCGCTGAGATAACAACATTTGCTTTGCTTTGTGAAACAGTTTTATGAGTAGATCTGTATCTGTTGTTGACTTCAAACGGACATTCTAATCCCGGTTTGTACACGTTCAGCACCTACAAACACCTTTGTGATTTCCCCCTCAATTTCTTTACAGACATTATATATATATATAATTATTAATATATATATATATATATATATATATATATATATTATATATATATATATATATATATATATATATATATATATATATATATATATATATATATATAATTATTAATATATATCTGATAATTTTATTGCTTCTGCTATGTTTGAGGCTGAAGAATAAATAACTCCAACCTATCGCAAATGTAAGTGCAAATTATTCCCATCTGCTGGAATTGATGGATAATATGCATCTCTATGTCATAACACCATCTGCTTTGTGCACTTAGAGGTTGATTCTTTAATCGTAACAAAAACATTTTTTGTCTGCTCTCACAATCCAGCCAGGACTCTTACATCAACTGGACATGTTTTGCTCTGAACAACCTCTGGTCGGAACAAAAACAGAGGTGACACTGCCTTGACGTTGGGGGGTAATTTATTTATTACATGAGGTCCCTAGGTATAACTCATCCTGTGCAAATAGGGCTTAATGTATGAAACAACCTGTTTTTGAAAATTAGAGTCATTAAAAAAACTGATAATTTTTTAAAGCTTTTCAATTGAAAATATATCTTTTTCGATTTGGTTGGTTTTAATTATTTAAGTTTATTTGATTAATTAGCTTGTTTGTTATAGTTCTTATGGTCTTTTGCTGAGAGTGGAATAAACATGGATGTAAACAGGGACCTAGTCAACTCTGTCACAACTTGGTAAAGTGAGTCATCCCACAAAGGCCTTTTATTTCTGCATCAGTAGGCTTTGAGGGATTTTGTCGAAGAAGGATAATTGAAAGACAAAAAGACATAGCCAGAAATAAAAAAACATGCTGCTACTTTGGAAGATCTGTGGACAACTTCGGGAGCCTTTGAAACCAGAAACTACCTTTTACGTGCAGGTAAGAAATACATTTGTACATTGGTTCTCTCGGGCCACAAACTTCTTCAACAAATTGACTAATCAAAGAGAACATAACATATGTCTTTTCTTGTTTTTGTTTTAAGACCCGAGAAAGCACATGAATGTGAATGTTTTGTTAGACTCAGATGGTATAGGATGCTGTACCTGACAGTCCTTGTGCTAGCATGCTTTAAATTATGCTCAGGTCTCTGTGCCTTGCAAAAGTTTTTGAACAGGAAGGAAAATTCTACATGATTTCTAACTTCTGAAAGGTTTGGTATGCACTCTGCACCAGCATTGCATTTATTAATTATTCCATTCATCCAAAACAGAAAGAGAATTGACATACCTGGAAGATGATGGTCCTTTATGGAAGAGTCACAAAGAAAGCAATTGTTGAAAGAAAGCTATATGATATACCATTAAAAGCAAGTTACTTAGGGACACATCAAACATGTGGAAGAAAATGCTTGCATCAAATGAGATGTTGAACTATTTTTTTTGTTGTAGACGACTCACTCTGGACATCACACTGAAAAAACCACCCCCCTTGTGACCCAAGGTGGAGGCGGCATTATGCTGTGGAGATGCTGGGATCGTGGTCAGAATTGATGGGAAGATGGATGGAGCTGAATATGCCTGGAAAAAAATAAAACTATAGAAGGCTGTGAAAGACCTGAGACTGGGGTAGAGGCTCACCTTCCAGGAATCAAGAATATTTTATTGTCAACGCATGTTACCGTGGTGAATTTTTTTTTCAGATAGACACTGGCTCAGGATGCACACAAGCAATATATACACAGGTAGGCAAAACAGACATGGAGATTTTTTATATAGAGATGAAGCCAGTCAGTTGGCTCCATTTGCCAAACATGCTTCATTTTAAGATGACATATAGACGTTATCTTCTTCTACGCATTGTACTGTATATAGCTTGTGTCCTCTACTTCAATTATTCTTGCAAATATGCTCAATTATCTGAAATCAGGGGAACTGTTAGGAGAGATATCTAAGCTCAAAGTTCTTCTTCACGTCCTTTACATCAGTAGAGGGAAAAATAAATTTGGGCCGAAAGTTTTATTTACACGATTAAATTGAGTGACTCGGTCTCTCTAACTGTATCGGGGCGACAGTGGCGTAGAGGTTAGGGAGTTCAGCCTGCAATTGGAAGGTTGCCAGTTCAATCGCCCGCTCCGACTGTCTCAGTCGTTGTGTCCTTGGGCAAGACAATTCACCCGAATTGTCTGCTAGTGGTTGTTAGAGGGCTCGATGGGCCTCTGTCAGCGCTGCCCATGGTGCTGTGACTGAACCGGCTACAAGCACTGATGCGCATGTCATGGCCACACCGCTGGTTGGAAAATTGTTGGATTGGTTATGTTCATGCACAGATCTGCAATAATTAGGCCCGAGCAGCGAAGCGCTGCGAAGGCCTATTGTATCTGTAGTGTTTAATTATTATTATTAATCTGCCACCCCAAAGAGGGGCCTTTTTGAGGGCTTTATCATATTCAAAAACTCACCAAACTTGGCAGATGCATGAAGACTGTTTAAAAATTTTGTATTTTAAGGTCGTCACAAAAATCAAAAGAAAAATGCCTCAACGGCGCCACCTAGCAATTTTCAAAGGACCCTTTGCTATTCACTTACTTCGTCGTAGAGACATGAAATTTGGTACAGTTGTAGAGCTCAACAAGACGCTCAGAATTTACAATTAACGTCATAGTGCAAGTATCACAGGAAGTTGGCCATTTTAGACTGAAAGTCTGATTTTGACCCAATTTTTGACGTTTATAGCATTGGTATTTGATGGATCTCCCCCTAGAGATTTTGAGCGAGCGGCTTGAAACTCGGTCAGTCTGATCATAAGGCATGGCCAATTAAAAGTTATCAAAACGGTGAGTTTTTGAGCATGTTGAAGGGGCGTTAGCAGGGGTCAAAGTTCACCTATTCGCCACAAAAAATAAAACTGTTATATCTCCTACACAGAAACACACAGAGGCACCAAACTTTCTGTGATTGATCATCCTCGGGTCTTCTTTAATATCCAATGGTCAAATGATGACATCACTTAGGCCACGCCCCCTGACAACAGGAAGTGTCATGTTTTGCTGTAAACGGTTGCTATGTTACCCCTCTGAGCTAATCAACATGAAACTGTGTCCAGAGACGGAAGACATGTTGATGTATTGTGGATTCCAGCCCCAAGTGGATTCGATGGAGCAGGAGAGCGTGGCGGCGTGGTGAAGTCACCTCAAACGCCGCTGCCATACGTTTGGCTCTGAATTCCACATTTTTGGGCCGAGCTGCTTAAAACTCACTTGGATGCATCCTTATCCACCCCCCAACAGGAATCCATAACAAACTTTGGTGGGCGTGACCTAATGCCTCAACGGCGCCACCTAGCAATTTTCAAAGGACCCTTTGCTATTCACTTACTTCGTCGTAGAGACATGAAATTTGGTACAGTTGTAGAGCTCAACAAGACGCTCAGAATTTACAATTAATGTCATAGTGTAAATATCACAGGAAGTCGGCCATTTTAGATTGAAGGTCTGATTTTGACCCCATTTTTGACGTTTATAGCATTGGTATTTGATGGATCTCCTCCTAGAGATTTTGAGCGAGCGGCTTGAAACTCGGTCAGTCTGATCATAAGGCATGGCCAATTAAAAGTTATCAAAACGGTGAGTTTTTGAGCATGTTGAAGGGGCGTTAGCAGGGGTCAAAGTTCACCTATTCGCCACAAAAAATAAAACTGTTATATCTCCTACACAGAAACACACAGAGGCACCAAACTTTCTGTGATTGATCATCCTCGGGTCTTCTTTAATATCCAATGGTCAAATGATGACATCACTTAGGCCACGCCCCCTGACAACAGGAAGTGTCATGTTTTGCTGTAAACGGTCGCTATGTTACCCCTCTGAGCTAATCAACATGAAACTGTGTCCAGAGACGGAAGACATGTTGATGTATTGTGGATTCCAGCCCCAAGTGGATTCGATGGAGCAGGAGAGCGTGGCGGCGTGGTGAAGTCACCTCAAACGCCGCTGCCATACGTTTGGCTCTGAATTCCACATTTTTGGGCCGAGCTGCTTAAAACTCACTTGGATGCATCCTTATCCACCCCCCAACAGGAATCCATAGCAAACTTTGGTGGGCGTGACCTAATGCCTCAACGGCGCCACCTAGCAATTTTCAAAGGACCCTTTGCTATTCACTTACTTCATCGTAGAGACATGAGATTTGGTACAGTGGTAGAGCTCACCAAGACGCTCAGAATTTACAATTAATGTCATAGTATAAATATCACAGGAAGTCGGCCATTTTAGATTGAATGTCTGATTTTGACCCCATTTTTGACGTTTACAGCATTGGTATTTGATGGAACTCCTCCTAGAGATTTTGAGCGAGCGGCTTGAAACTCGGTCAGTCTGATCATAAGGCATGGCCAATTAAAGGTTATCAAAACAGTGAGTTTTTGAGCATGCTGAAGGGGCGTGAGCGGGGGTCAAAGTTCACCTACTCCTCGCCATGAAACACAAAACTGTTATATTTCACATACAAAAACTCACAGAGCCACCAAACTTTCAGTAGTTGATCACCACTAGGTCTCCTACAATATCCAATGGTCAAATGATGACATTGCTTAGGCCACGCCCCCTGACAACAGGAAGTGTCATGTTTTATTGTTAACAGTCGCTATGTTACCCCTCTGAGCTAATCAACATGAAACTGTGTCCACAGACAGAAGACATGTTGCTGTGTTGTGGATTCGAGGCCCAACTTGATTCCATGTAGCAGTGCGGCGTGGTGGCGTGGCGAAGTCACCTGAAAGGCCGCTGCCATATGTCCAGACTTCCATAGGATATTGACAAATTTAATAAAAAGTAACTTAAAATTACCTTAAAAGGACAACATTTTTAAAAGTCAAAAGGCTTATTTAATGCTTTGAGAACATCTCTTCTATTCGGCTACAAAATCAACCAAAACAGGATGATCTTTTAAGCTATAAGACCATTTTTAAGATGTCAATACATAGATTTTAAGCTGATGGGTCGCCACTGCCTCCGGTGGCCAAATGCATCGCTGCATCAACTGATCTCCACCAGTTTAATCTCGTCATGGCAAAATTATTTTTCTCTTCATGTGTGGCCCTAATACTCCATCGTAAGAACACCGCTGTCGTTACCGCGGGTCCTGGGGAAAAAAAAAACGCTGCTCCTGGGGGGAGCGCATAGATGTGTAATACTTCTCATTGCAATTCAGACAGTGCAGTTCATTTTAAAGAGGCAGTTTTGGCGCATATTACGATAGAAATGGGCTGCGGGGAGCCTAAGTGTGTTGTCGTGGGCGTGTTTACCCGCTGCAGGTAAGCGCTGTGAAACAATCAGAAAGATTTCCCTGATTAATAACATCTTTATGGAGCGCTAGACTTATTGTTACTATGTGCTGCTTTACCAGTTCTCTCTCTCTCGCTCGCTCGCTCGCTCATCATCGGACAAAAATCAAACTGCTTCGTGTTTGTATTTGAAATTGAGCGTCAGACTCAGATTTAGAAGTGTTGTTACGACGTTTGAGCTGTAACTGCAACCGTTATATATATCTTGTAACTTTGACAGACAACACCAACTGTCCGCACAATCCAGTGCACACAATACCACAACAGACCTTATCACGCTCTACAGTACATCAAGAAAACTAAATCAACTAAAACAAGTTCACGAGTGCACTTGAAATGAAGTTAATCCATATTTGTGTGTCAGGGTGTCTAAGCACTCTCCAGAATTTGACATCTCAGCAGAACCTGTAATAATTATAGAAAGTAACGTTATAGTTGTTCTGCCTTTTGTTAAGACAGCAAGGAATTCATGTCGTGAATACATTACATAAATAAGATATTAATTAATTCTTAGTCAGAGGAAATCCAAGGCAAAAACAGTTAGAAACGTTTTGGGTTCATATTTAATCAGAGTGAGACATCACAACTTTGTTAGATCTCTATGTGAATTACGTGAGATAGTGAGTGCTCTCACCTTAAAAAAAGATCTTTGACGTATTTTGCTCCGGTTAAAAGCTGCTTTTCAGCTATGAAGCTAGGGAAACTGCTAATGTTGAAGTTGAATTTGTTCTACACGCTTCTGCCTTGGAAAAATATTTGTCTTTTTACAAAAACAATGTTTAAAACCAGATTTGGTAACAAAGGTTATTCAGACAACGCAAGAAAAGGAAGCTTTGTGTGGGGAACTTTTGTCCTAGCTGTCTAGCTGCATATGGCCCCAGGACAGCACAATAGTTTTCTTGAAGTATAATTTTGGAGAAGTAGAAACAAGTATTCATTTCAAAAGGTAGGTAAAAAAGGAAAAAAGTTTCTACAAAATCTTAAAATGTTGGATAGTCGTTATTTCAATCTTGCTGTGAAAATTGGTGAAATATTATAATTTTTAATGCTTAGATATAAAATTGCAAGGCAATTACTAAAATTTCCTTTTGTTGAAAATGTTTTTTGGCATGCCATACTTTATATTTATAGGTAGCCTAGATGTGCATAATAAAAGAGTGGAACTAAAAGCTGGTCTAAAATTTTTATGGAGCTTTAACTTGCTAAGAGTAATAACGTTAGATGATTATATCTTTAAAATGAGATAACTGTCTCATAAAATGTGATAGTTTACTTGGTCTAAAGAGATGATTCAATTCAATGTTATTTATATAGCGCCAATTCATCTCATCTCAAGGCACTTTACAAAGTCAAAATCAATCAGATTATACAGATTGGGTCAGATTATACACATTGGTCAAAAAAATTCCTATATAAGGGAACCAGTTCATTGCATCAAAGTCTTGACAAGTAGCATTCTCTCTTGAAGAAGCGTAGAACCACAGGGAGAGTCGTCTGCTGTGTCCATGGCTTTGCAGCAATCCTACCTACTGAGCAAGCATGAAGCAACAGCGGGAAAAAAAACTCCCCATTAACGGGAAGGAAAAACCTCCAGCAGAACCGGGCTCAGTATGAACGGTCATCTGCCTCGACAGACTGGGGGTTACAGAAGACAGAGCAGAGACACAACAAGACAGACAAAAAAGCACAGAAGTTCTACATTAGATGGTAGTAGCGGGTGATCTGTCTTCCCTGGATGATGCCACAGCTAACAGAACACCAGACCAGGTGTACCTACAATGAAGAAAAAAGAAAAATCAAAAAGTTAAAAGCTGAAATGACAACAGTCATTCAAAATTGAAGAACAATAGACCCTGATGTCTTGCAGTAGCCTAAACGTATAGCAGCATAACTATAGAGGTAGCTCAGGGTAACATGAGCCACTCTAACTATAAGCTTTTTAAAAAAGGAAAGTCCAAAGAGCCAGCTTCTAGTGGAGAAGTTCAAGTATCTTGGGGTCTTGTTCACGAATGAGGGGAAGATGGAGCGGGAGATCGACAGGCGGATTGGTGCAGCGTCTGCTGTGAAGCGGGCGCTGTACCGATCCGTTGTGGTGAAGAGAGAGCTGAGCCAAAAGGCCAAGCTCTCGATTTACCGGTCGATCTACGTTCCTACCCTCATCTATGGTCACAAGCTTTGGGTCGTGACTGAAAGAACGTGATCCTGGATACAAGCGGCTGAAATGAGTTTTCTCCGTAGTGTGTCTGGGCTCTCCCTTAGAGATAAGGTGAGGAGCTCAGTCATCCGGGGAGGACTCAGAGTAGAGCCACTGCTTCTTCACGTCGAGAGGAGCCAGTTGAGGTGGCTTGTGCATCTGGTTAGGATGCCTCCTGGACGCCTCCCTGGTGAGGTGTTCTGGGCACGTCCCACCGGGAGGAGGCCCAGGGGAAGACCTGGGACACGCTGGAGAGACTATGTTTTCTCTGCTGGCCTGGGAACACCTTGGGAGGAGGTGGCCCAAGTGGCTGGGGAGAGGGACGTCTGGGCCTCCTTTATAAAGCTGCTACCCCCGCGATTTTGCTAAAGTGTTCCTTTAGCAATAGTCCAATTGCTAAAGTGTTACTTTTACATTACTTTTGGGTGTGTATCACCAATTTATATGTTAAACTTTCATAAAAGCTGTCTTAATGCAAGAAACAAAACCCTTAAACACATGAAATAGCAAGTAACTTTAAAAAACTAAAATGGTTTTGTTAACTTTTCACATTAAGCTGGATTAACAGCTAGTAAGATACCTTTGATTAAATTGGTATACTAATGTTTAAACCAGGGGTGTCAAAGGTACGGCCCGCTGAACGATTTAGTCCGGTCCGGTGGCCAAATGCATTATCATTATTCAACGGCTGTATCTCCTCGCTGCATCGAGCGATCTGGACCAGATTTTTTGTGAGTCGTGGGGGAGCGCTGCCGAACACGTTCGTGTGAATCGCCCAGTGGACGGGCGGGCAAAATGCGTGACAGCATCTGCGGTGGCGGGCGGCCGGCGGTGCTCAAATCCCAGCGGTGGCCAATAGGCCAGAGCGGCGCTTTGCTGCGAGGGCCGATCATCACCGCTTGCGGTTTTAATTTTCATTGTGATTCAGAAAAGTTCAGTTCATTTTTAGGATGTAGTTTTAGTGGTATTCAGACCGGAACAGAAAACCGGCAACCGGTGGTGGCGGGTGACGGGAGGTGAGGTGTGTTGCCATGGCCGTGTTTACCTGCTGAATGTAACTGCAGTGAAACAATCAGGAAATAACTTTTTATTCCTCTGATCAATAACTTTATTGAGCGGGCGGTCTCTCTCTCTCTCTCTCTCTCTGGCACAAATCAAATTAAACTTCTTCGTGTTTATAATTTGCAGTGTAAATCGTGAGTAGACTCAGATTTAGAAGCTTGTACGTTTAATAAACAAAGTAAGAACACACACGTAGATTGTCAGAGTTCAGTCCATAAATTCACCTGGATAGCCTCTGCTTCAGAGACGTTTCAGGTTGTCTGTGGAGGTTTGACCGATCTGAGTGCCTTTCTTTCTCTGGCTCCATGCTGAACTACCAATGCACCTGAAAATCCTCAAGATCCTGTTGTGGATTTTGTTTGTAACTTTATTGCAATTTAATTCAAATTCTGTTCTAAATTTATTTCCATAACCTTTGTTATGATGGTAACTGCAATTTGTAAAAAAAATTATGTGTTGCGTTTTTTTTTTTTTTTTTTTTGAAGATGTGGCATATTGGGGGTGCGTCAACCTGGTTGGGACACAGAAGGGGGTGCATGGCTAAAAAATGTGGGAACCACTGGCTTAGATTAAAGCATATCCATCTTTTAGAATGGGCCAGTCAAAGTCTGCATCACGCTCTGGTTGGCTGGCTGGTGCAGTTCATGTTGGCCACAACTCTGGGTGGATAGGCCTGTGGGTCGGGATCAGGATGATGGGGTTAGGACCGGAATGCGGAACGGGTAGGTCAGGTTGTGGTGGTCCCCTCTACCCCATCTTCATGTTGGGGTTCACTGGATACCCTCTGGGATGCTGGTACCTGGAACTGGGAGTATAGGATGTATGTGGTGAGTGTGTAGGAGTGTTTGCATGTGTTTGCATGTTTGCATTGGCACTAGGGTGGGAACGTGTGAATGTGACTGCGCACGTGGTTTTCTGTTTGTCTTTTTGTCAGGCTGGGTTTGGACTGCACCCTCTCCTTGGACATCTCAGGTCTCTATCCCCCGCTGTCCTGCTCCCCTTCGTTGGCTACGCCTTGACCCACTGGTGCGTTGGTGGTCCTCGGTTTTCAGGGCTGGGTGCTCTGTCACCATTGCCTACAGACTCACTTCTACACAGAAAACCCCTATTATTATCTTTAACTGTCTATTTATAAATTTCTTATTGAATAATACTGTATATTCTTTAGTGACGGTATCAAGGAGTTGGTTGTACCTGTAATACTTTATTGGTTGGTTTTGCTGTTCTTTTTACATCTCTCTTTGCAGGTGTAGAAGCAGACTCAGAGGATGTTATACTGCTCTCTCACTTTCCTCTTCTCTGTCTCTTTCCCCTTTTATTATTTTGTCTCATCTGTTTTTCTTATTTTTTTCTTTTTTACTTTCTGGTTTCTGTGTCCATTGAACATGAAATAGTACCAGCATAAAATCTAATAAAGCTTTTTGCATAAATAAATCAAGCGGAGCACTATGGTAAAAGCAGTAAGGCTCCACTTGTGAAAGTAGAATCTGTTGGGCTCTCTTTGGCATTAAGAGAACAATATTTATTGTTACACTGCCAGACAGGACAAAAAATAAATAAATCAGGGTGAATAAGAACAAACATGTCACACGTCTCCTTTTTTTGGAAAAAGGTTTAAAAACCATTAATCATTTTCCATGTGTTGGCCAATTGTATGACATCTCAATAAAGTACAATAAATCTTATGGTGGTTATATGAAAAATTTAAAAGATTCATCTGTTATAAATAGTTTTGCATGTCACTTTATTATGTAGTGCAGTTATTTATCTCTTTCACAACAACTGTATGAAGACTAATAGGTGACTACAGCTAAAATAACATATTATCTTTATATAGATAATCTTTATTGAAATCTACAAGTTATTCAGAAGTAAGGTACCAACATAGGATTAAGCTTTTTTTAGCCGTTCTGCCAAAGAAAACCTGAGTGGTGTTGGAAAGGAATCTTTGAGAGGTGAACAGTCCGCATTAACTGTATCCCCCTGCTTTCCCTAGCTGTTTTGGTTTATTAGTAAGTAGGTTTACTTTTCAGATTTCAAAAGTGCTTACAAGGAGAGTGTCATTCCTGCAGCGGGAGAGTCATAATGCAGCTGAATGGATTCACTGGTGCTTGACTCTGGAAAGGCCATGCTTTAAGGATCACCAAACATAACATTTCCAACCACACACACTATGCATTACAATGGCCTTCACAGAAGACAAACTCGGTTCTTTTTTTTGACAAAAGCTTTGCTGCAATGCTGTAGTTTTAATTAAATGGTGTGCCAGTAGTATGAAAAACTAAATACAATTCTGAGAAACTGAAAATTATCCTTTTTTTGATTATATCCAGGTTCCTTAACAATTTTTCAATGTGAATTGGGTGCACTAAAAAAGATGAAAATGTTTTCTTTTTACTTCTAGGACACCCACATATAGTTACATATATTCATCCATGTAATTAATTGTAATTTAATTTAGTCCCACTCAGTTTCCATGCATCCAATATATTTCACATCTCCTTTTCTCAGTACGTGCCTGTTAAGAAAAAGAAAAATATTAAAGTTGCCTTGCATTTAAAAAGGTTTAAAGTAAAAAAAAAAAATAGGGACTGATCAGGTGGTCGAATAAAGTCGGACTTTCATTGCCTCTTTTAGGCTACATTTGGAGAGGATTTATGAGGTAAAAAGATAAATTTTGAACATATTTTTTAAGGGATGTGATATAAACAATGTTAATAGGGACAGATAGTAATAAAATGTTGGAAATGCTTGCTAGCTTGTTAGTTGAGCTGTAGATTTCTGGACTGCTCTGGATGCTGCCAGTATCATGTCCAACATACAGAGCATGATGGGTTTAGAGATAACAAAAGCATGAGGGACCTACATAAGACCTTTTAAATTCAGATAAGGCTCAACCTTAGCAGAAACTATTTGTTGCAAAAAGGACAAACAGTAGATGGATGATTTTTTTTAACCCACTTGCTATGATAAAATCATTATTTAGTCATTAGGAGCTCGAGAATTGATTTGGACTTTGGTTGAAAGACTTTGGACAGGACCTGGACCAGTAAAGACATAAGATTGGACTTAAACTTGCAAAAATGATATGTAAACATCTGTGCTTCATGTGTGTCTTGATGTCATTTTGGCAATTAGTATTATTAATTATTTAAATTAACTTGGTGAGGAGTAAATCACGTTTGAATGTCAGTGACAAAACAATGAAAAGGAATATGTTTCTGAAAACTACACCCTGGGGGCAACAACTGCAAGCTCCAACAATGAATCTAATAAAGACCCCTAAGGAATACCAAAACTGAGAGGGGCTGCAGAAGAGGCATAAAACCTCTAAACATACTGCATGTGAGATACGTTTTAACCCAGGACAGAGTTGTACCTTTAATATCAGTCTGTTCTAAATGAGCAAATAAAATATTATAAACCATATGATCAAAGTATGACTATAAGTCTAGAAGCACTGAAACAGCAGTCAAAACAACACAACATAACAGAATAGGGTTGTACTCAACAAAATAGCAGTCTACCCATGAGCTGTCATTATCCTAGAATCACAGTTCACTCATGGCTCCGGTAATTAAGTGAAATTTCATTAGGATTGTTTTGTCTTGGGTTCAAAATAATCTCAGCACAAAATCAAATTTTATACTCCTGCAAGCACACTCAGATTAAATTGATTTTAAATTGCAATATCTAATTTTGTGTAAATTAAACATTTTATTTTCCTCAAGCAATCTTGGCTGGAGTCACATGCCCCATTTTAATAAGCTTGTTTTGATTGGTAAATTAACAATATACATTTTTTTAAAGTAAGGTATTGATTGATTTTCCAGCAAAAGGTGTGGAAAAATACATTTTATTAGATGAGAACCAGATAATAGCAGTATGGTCAACCATTGTCAATATAATGTTAATTAAAAATACCTGTCTAAATCAAATTTATTGTCTCTTTTTTTAGATTCAAAATTTATTATTTAGGTTCTAAAGAACAGTGTTGGGAAGTTTTCACATTGACCCACAATACATTTTACTTAACTTTTATTAAGGCAATCTGTTTTGAGTTACAAATGTAACTGAACAAGCAATGGACAGGAGTCACAATCTCTCTGCAGAGATGGTTCAACCTTAAAGGTGGACTGCCCTCTCCACAGCACTCCATCCATCATACCCCTATGGTACAGTTGCTAGATGGAAGCTGCTGCAGAATAAAGGGCATTTGACAGCTTGCCTTGAGTCTGCCAAATGGCACCTAAAGGACTCCAGCAGCATGGGGAGTAAACATTCATTGGTCTTCTGAGACAAAAATGTAATTACTTGTTCTGAATGCAGGGCCCTACAGCTGGCAAAAGCAGGTAACATTTGTAGCATACTTAATGTCAGCCCCGTGGTGAGACATTATGAGGGCAGCAGGAAACAAGGGTCTGTAAGAATGTTATGCATGGAATGTAAATGATCTCTGGATTTACTACAATAAATTCTATTTAAACGGGTCATGCCTAAAGACTATTTGGAGGAGAGGCTGAAAGAAATCCTAAATATATAACTACAGAGAAATACCCAAGATATTTGTAAGCTGTTTTCTGAGGAAGCTGTGAGCAGTCAGTACCTTTATTGGCCACGGCGTTTAACTCTCAGACTTATTTGTTTGTCTTAGAAAAACGTAAAACTAATACTGGGAGAGATAATGGTCAATATAGGAACCCATTGTTCTCAATCTGTGGTACAAGTACCACTTTAGTAGTACTCAAAATAAATTTAGATAATATTTGGAAGGTAAATTCAAACAAGATATTGGTTATGCAGATCTCATAAGCAAAATGAAGAACAACATAGCGCAAGACTATCGAGGGGAACCAGATATAATTGATTGGGGTTGCATATACTATATGTCATTTACTATACCTTTGAAGTTTGAACTTGGATTTTGGAATGACATCACACGCTTAGTTACTTCTAGGTCCAAGTTTTAAAAAAGCAGTTGTATTTGCTAATTGACACTCTACCCCCTCCGGCAGGAAGTTGCAGTCCATCAGGACCAAAACCTCAAACTACAAGAGCAGTTTATTTCCCTCTGCTACTGGACTCAATAACAAGTCCAAGGACAATCACTGACTCTACCCCCCTTACACGTTATATTAATGTAGGGAAACTCTTATGCACCTTCTAACTGATGTCTATTGCACACTGCAATAATGATCATTTGTAAAAAAAATTCACACCTGGAATAACGCTTGCTTACTTACTTGCTGTTTGCACAGTAAATCCATAGTTCTTAATTCTCAGTTTCTTAATTTATCTTTAGTTTTTATTTCTTACCTGTTTTGTCTCATAACTTTATATAATGCAATATACTTCATATTTTACATGTTGCATATTCTGAACAACACCACCAAGTCAAATTCCTTGTAAGTAAAAATACTTTATTTACATGAAAGACAGAATTGATATGTTAAAAAAAAATAAAAGAACAACAACAACCATAGGTGTCCAAAAGTTATTTTTCAAAGTCCATATGAAGTGCAAGTCTGTAAGACTGAAATGAAGGTTCTGTCATCCTTCCTACTCATTACATTGCTAGAGGCTGTGATTGAAATCATGTAAACTTTCATGCAAAGATGTTTTATCCCTATGTCTAATTTGAAACATGAACATGACAAAAGAAATTCAGACTGTTTTTGTCCACCATTATGAACTGTTTTTTTATATTAATATTGTTTGATGATTATCTCTTTAGAAATATTAATTAAAGTAAAGAGGTAGAAGTACACTGGTTAATGATGAATATCTGAAATGTACTGTAGGTAACACTATGCTTTTATTTTAAAGGGGACATTTCACACACCAACCCCTATTTTTAGCGCAGAAACATATTTTGTTATGTACTTGGGGTTTCTAGGAATGCAGCAAATCTGAATGTAGTCTGTCCAGATGCTGCATAGATATATTTATGTTCTTCAAGCCACTCATTTTCCTTAGTTTTCTATTTCAATTTCAGAAAATTATGTCACAGTATTTGCTGTGGAATTGCTAAACAAAGTCATCGAGATCTGACTTACCAATTTCTTGAATCCGTCATTTTTAGTTTTCGGAGTGGGGGTAAGGGTAAATTAACAAAGATTTCAGACCAAAGCATTGCAGTTCCAATTTATATAGACCACAATTAAGTGATTTCAATGTGAAAAGGAAGAAATGAAAAGCAGATCTCCCTTTAAACAAACAGTATCCTCTTAATGATTTGGTTAAAACTAGTTTATTATGCCCTATGTTTAAATTGTCTACTGTTGTATTAAATTGCATATTGTATTGTTTTTCAGAGAATTTACTTATCCTTATCCTAAACCCTAGAACTTACAAAACCTTTAGGAAACATGCATTAAATGCGTACAGAGAACCATGGTCTAAACACAAAACATGTCAAGGTCTGTTCTAAATTTCTATTTAAATGTGATGTGCAGATGTGCAATGCACTAAAGGAAAAGAATGGTCATTTAATATATAGAGAGGTGTTTTTAGAGCACTAGCTTAGTTTATAAACGGGTGGCTATTCAAAAGACAAAGTACAAAAAATGAACCATTCACCACCAAGTGGTTGAGGTAGAACAAGGTGTTTAACAGATGAGCTGAGATGTTCCACGCAGTTATGTGTTTGTTGAGCAGCAAATAAGCAGAAACGAAGACCAGAGCACACTAGCCAAAAAAAGACAGCAGCAGCTATGAAGCACGAGGAAGTGCGGGGTTGACCCAGAAGTTAATAAGGGATTCAGATTGATTAAGCCCGCTCCATACAGGCAGTGACAGGCTACACTGTGTGGGTTACACTTGTTATAATGGACCTTTCATTATATCTCAGCTTAATGAGTGAACCAAAAAACACAACCCAAAACATATTAACATCAGGCTCAAAGGAGCGCTAGCAGGTAGCTTTGCTTCAGATTTTAGCCTCAAAACGCAGCAAAACACAATGGAAAATAAACAATACTCAAATTAATTAACGCAAAACCAACTTTCCTTGTTTTCTGCGCTAAACGTCAACCTTTAATGTGTCCCATTCTGGTGACATGGTGATGAGCTCTCGCTTTTTGGGATCTAGGCCCTCTGGATAAGCGCTGTTGGGTGTCTGGTGGGGCTATGTGGGGCTGTCCTCAGATCATGCTTATAAAGACTACTCTCAGTCACATCTGGGGCAAACAGTTGGGAACAGCATGCTGGCTTAAAGATGTGCTGTATTTGGCTGTGGGAAGCGCATCACACAGTCCTGGGTCAGCTTTTTCCTGCAAAAGCTGAGAGGAAGACCACAAGCAGCCTGCTTCTGTAGTGGCTGCTTACTTTGATGTCTGATTTCACAGAAAACAGACTGCACTACCATCATTCAGCTGCCCGTATCGTTACTCGAACACCCTCGTTTCATTACATCACCAGTGTCCTTCAACAGCTCCACTGGCTTCCAGTTCAGTTCCGTGCTCTATTCAAAATCCTTCTGATAAAGGGGCCATGACAACATATATAATTTTTGAGGGTTTATTATAGGGCTGGACAATAATTAAATAACAATATATGTCAATCAATGGGCTGCACTTCAAATATATATATATTGTAATATGTTGATAATTATCCATATTGATCAATATAATTTATATTTTATCGATATGCTTTTTTGCTATATCGTCTGGCCCTAGTTTAATATGATCTGGGGTCCGTTCTTCGTACGTTGCTTAAAACATCCGAGATCAAATGAGACATCCAAGATGATTTCATCGGGCTAATCATGATGCGACTAATTGGGTTCTTCGAATACACCTATTGTTTACGATTAGTATCGCTGGATTGAGTTATCTGAGATAACTGTGCGTTCATGCGTTTGTTTAAAAGGGGAAATGTATCGATAGTAGAAACAATGATCAGCAACGCTGCTATTCGCTGTTCAGCATGGCCAAAGAACGCCCACAGTTTTTCTCCCAAGCAGAACAAGAGCTTTTAATGGAAGGTTATGCTTAATTTTGAGTCATTAATTAAAACGACAGGGAACACCTCAAAGTCTGCTAAAGCCAGGAGAGAGGGCTGGCAAAAAGTAGCAGACAAATTACATGCATAAGTGCTGTCCATGTTAGATGTTTCTATCACTTTCGACAGTATGTATCTTTGCATTTTAATAATTTCATATTTACTTTGTTCTTTTATGTCAGAGCCTCCACGGGAGCCACTAGAACATGGGGAAAAAGTGAAGTACAAGAATATTCTACAAAATGGTAGCCTTTAATTATTATACTATATTTTAAAAAGAAACTTCTTCCTCTTTTTTAAAAGCCACTGTTAAATGATGTGTTTGTCTGTTTATAACAGCCACCAAGAAAAAGCCTGAAAAAAACAGGTTCTTTTGTTGCATGAGGCATGTTTCACCCTTTCTTTTTCTTTCACAAAATGACACAGGGTGCCATCCGTTCCCTATATAAAGGGCATCTTCAACAAAAAAAAAAATGTATTTTGACCTGAAAAAACACAAATTAAGAGGAGAAATTGAACTCCACGACTTGAAAAAGAGAAGAATTGCACTAGAGATCGAGTTGCTTCAACAGGACCTTCAGAATAAGTAGTATTGCTGACTTTACATAACTATCTCTTATTGCAGGCAAAAGATGACTTGCTGTCTTTTCTTTATAAAGAATTGTTTAAATAAAATGACAGGAACTAAGCATTATTTGTTCCGTCTTTTATTAAACATTAAAAAATGGTGTTCCACAATTTTGTCCCGTCCTCTGCCACTAGGTGGTCCAAGTGCACTGGCTGGACAGACTTCCCTATCTCCTCCGCTTATAAAGCTGCGATCTAATCCTGTTTACATGAAATAAGCCTGCTCTCGAGCAGGCTTAAGTTTGCGCACATGTTGCTTTGACAGCAAGTCCAGGATGAGTTTCGAAGAACCAAACGATCCAAGATCATTGCAAATCATCAACAATCAAATCCAGCTAACTAAGTTAGCGACGTACGAAGAACGGACCCCTGTTGTGAACTGATGAGGCTGTGTGAATGTCAAGAGCTGGTACCAAAGGACCCGCTTAAATGAACTCAGCTTTGGCTGCATTCACACTACAGGTCCGATTTTTTGCTGAAATCTGATTTTTTTGAGGTGGCCGTTCATACTACTATTAAATGCGGAAGTCATCATACTGAGAAAACAAACGCCAATACCGGCTAGCATGTCTCCTTGTTGTTATTACAAAGCTGTTGAGCAATGAGAGCCGACAATATTAAGACCACATCATAGCAAGACGAAGGTAAGAAGAAAGCAGCATAGCTATTAATAACTGTCTTTTATGGAGCACTAACTGCTACTACTGTGTGTGGATGGGTAGTTAGAGCCAAGAGAGTGATGTGAAAGACGGATAAAAAGATGAAAAGATCGGAATTGGGCTGTTCACATTGCCGTGAAAAAGACAGATATTGCTCGCAAATGGGCAAAAAGAGCGGATTTGGGTCGCATTTCCCTGCAGAGTGGACTTAGCCGAGAAAGGCGCCTTTAAATAAAAATGATTGTTGTTGTTGTTGTTATTATTATTATCATCATTATTATTACTTAGCTTTGGTCCCACTTTTAAAAAATGTTTGTCTGTTTTGGCTAGTAAATGGAGAGTGCAGAGGCTCTCCAGTATGCACTACCTGGGGTCAACGGGAAAGAAGTCAATTTTGGTTGGGACTAAGGCTCTGTAGGTCTCAGAAGGCATCCTACTGTGAGGATGGCCCTAGGAAGTCTCATATTTCGCACGGCTGTAAAATTACAGTCTTATATTTATGTTCCTCATGGCTGAGGTACAAAACATAGCAACATATTACAGTGTTGCATGAAAATTCACAAATCTGGAACAAGGCAGCAATTAAGATGTGTATTCTCTGGGCAGGAACTAACACAGGCACAATAGCTTCACATTTTAATAAATCTCATGGAGCAAGGGGCTTTGCACAATGCTTCATACCTGACACTTTGTTGCTAAAATTACCAAAATCATTTTCTTTTATGTTGAGTCAAAGCAATTTTGCACATGGATAACATCCAAATAAAATTTTAAAACAAGAGTAACAACTGAACGATCATTCATCTGAAACAGGCTGCAGTTGTTTTTTTCAGTAAAAGGAAATATCCCTCTGCTCCATCTTAATTAGCACATATATGTAACAAACTAAACCAAGTAGCATGTACATGTTCAGTAATAGCTTTTACTAAATTGAACACTTTATATTTTCATGTAACATTGGCTAACATTCATCTTATGGTTGAATGCTTGGAGCATAGATATAAACAAGATACATACAGTAAATTATTGATTATTTTAAATAGTTTCCTTCACTCTGGGTAAGACCGGGCACTTTAAGAATTTGTAGATAGCATTTTTTGGATAGTATGGTTTAGCAATCCCACCCTTCCTGGATTGTCAAAGTTAGTAAAAAGTTTCAGTTTGAAAGTGTTTCTGATAACTGTATTAATACACTGTTTTTCTTGAATTCTATATCTCCAGTTTTTAATTCAGGTAGTTTAGCAGTCACTTTTGAGTAGCCCAAAGTGTTTTGGATTACCTGAATTAAGGAAAGTGGAATTGCTTTGCATACAGCTTTAAATTCTCTATTTGAACATTTTAAGTAAAACTTGTCAACTAAATTCCTAAACTCTAATAAATCTCCATTCTCGTCCAGTAGATCAGAGATAAAAAAACAGTTTTTCACCCAGTCTACTTTGAAAATATTTTTTCTATTTATTGTAATAACCCTGTTGTTCTAAAAGGTGGAGTTGTGTGGAGTAAAGTTGTGAGAAAAAGCCATTTTCCAAAGGAGTAGCATCTGCTTATGGAAGTCTGATCATTTTAAGGGAAGTTTTGAAATCAAGAGATCATATTTTAGCAAAAATGTTTAGACCATCAACACTCAACTGGAGTGTTGATGGTTAACCAGTGATTAAGTGATTTTTCCATGTGATTTATTTTAACTTCAGTGTTAGATTGGTTTGTTGTGGTTCCATCAGCATGTACTGTGATACCCAGATAAGTGACTTGAGATTTAACAGGAATGTTTTCAATGGTGATATCCTGACAGGTATAAAGAGGTAGGAGTTCACATTTTTGACATTTAATGACAAACCAGAAGCATGTGAGAATGTTGAAATTACTTGAGAAGCTTTTTTGATAATGTTTTTATTTTGGATAAAGATGACTGTGTCATCAGCAAACTGGCTAATTTTGTATTCATAATTAAATATATTAATACCTTTAAGTTATGGATGGTTAATGACTGAGTGAGCTAAAATTTGAGTACATAGAATAAACAATTTGGGCAATACTGGGCATCCTTGTCTAATTCCTCTGTTAATTTGAATTCTTTCTTATAACCCTGTGGATAGCCTCTCCGCGTTCACACACTCCTACCTATAGAAAAAATAAACTGCGTGCTGGAACGCATCCTGCGTTTCTGCCATATTGGTTGGGTCTTTTCTACTCTAGGATGACATAGGAGTCGATGGCAGTAAAGACAGATGGAGCAATTTTACCTGTATATGTATGCAGTTTACGGTTGTAATAACACGTGGATATAAACAGCATACAAAAATAAATATGAAGAAATTGTTGCTGTTGGTGTGTACAGAAAGCTCTGGATTAGATGTGTGCGTGAGAGAGTGTGAAAAAAGAACAATAAATAATGGTTGCTGCTTGTTTTGGGCTTGTTTTTATAGCGCTGATTGCTTGTTTGTCTCACAAAATCTAGTAACACTGCTGCAGAGTACCTGGTTGTGGTAACAAGGAGCTAACTGTAGCGGCTAACTTGTCTCGTATTTGTTAATGGCTTTTGAAGCGTTGCGGATATGGCAGCAGAGTAGCACAGTTAGCAGCAGAGAGTGCAGTGAGTAGGGATACATTACTGTATTGGGTTGACTGTGTAACTTACAGAATGCTTCAGTCTGCAGGAGCACTTTGAGTCGCTTTCAAAATAAAAGCATGCAGTAGAGACGGACTATTTTTCACATCAAATCAGACAAAACATTAATTTAATGACCTAAAAGCTGAATTACCATCTTGAAGCCTGGTAAATATGTATAAAACAGCATTTAAAGCCATCACCCATAGAGGAGTCCTGCCCTGAAAGCCTGTAGTGCTAAGTTTCTAACACATATTTTATGTGGAAAATTATGATTAAAGATCATAAAGTTGTATATTTATAATACTACAAATAAATACAGACTTGGTCCAAGTCCAAAATACAGAGGAGTGATAGCCTAATAGTTAAAGCAGAACACTTGCTTTCTAGGAATGCTGAATGTTCCCTGGTTCAAATCCCACAGACTGTCTCTATGGATCATCAGCCGACTGCTTGATAGAGGATGCTTTAAATACAGATATTTTTTTTTTGGGATTGATACAAATTATTGCAAGGGAAGCAGGAAAGAGGAGCATTACAGAGCCAGAGGGAAAACATTACAGAGGCAACCACATTGCATTGGAATAGTAGCAGCAGGTCAGATACAGCAAAAGACAAGTTGGACTACAAACTTCAACATTAACATTTAATGGCAGCTCTAAACAAATATGTTTTAACCTTGATTTAAAGGTTCCAGCACTTTTAATGTCCTTTGGAAGTTTGTTCCAAATAAGTGTACCATAAAAACTAAACGCTGCTTCACTGTGTCTTCAGTCAGAGGCTTCTCCAGATCCGCTGTACAACCCACCCTACAAAAGATCAAAAAACAAAAGTTGCCAGAGAAAGTTGTCAGAGTTATTTGCCAGGTATGTGTATACATAAGAGGCATTTGACTTGTGCAATGCTCACAATGTGCGTACTTACACAATAATATAGTTTAGCGTTAGGGTTAGAGTTAGTGTATTCATTCACCTCAATGAACACACTGTCAAATGCATGAGATTTTCTGCAATTTCCTGTCACTATATAATTTTTTTTTTATCATAAACCCATCATTTAAAATAAAGAGATTTACACAGGAAAAAAATACATTGCTTAAAGGGTTCAGATGTTTGCAAACAGCATTGAATTAAAAAGAGAGTAAATAATAGGTTGTGTAATCTGTTTCTATTATGCTATGTTGTGGTATATTTCTCTGGAGGCTGCAGGTTGTTTTCTGTTCAGCTATGAGGTGATTTTTGCTGTTAATTGACTGAAAATGGCCTCCAGACTCTTGGTGGTTGTGCATTAAACCACAAAGATAAGCTCATCATAATTTACCCACTGAATGGGGAAATGTCTGTGTTTATTCACTCATATTGTAATCTCATAGTGGGTGAGGCCTCCTCAGCTCATTTTGTTGAAAACAAAATTAACGGTCAGCGCAATAACAGCCATCAGAAGACGAGGCAGTACGGTATTTTGTTAAGCTTATCAGATTGATGAACAGCTCATAATACAAATGTGAGCCTCATGCTCCTCCAAGAATGGCCAGCTGTCTTGGTCTGCTGTCCAAATTATCAAGGAAGAAGAAAGGTGTTTCCAAGTCTTAATTAAATGACATCTTATCACCCTTTACCTCACACCTCTTCAACAGTGGACATGTCTCTAAGGTAAGAGGGTATTAAAAGAGGCACAGACATATGAAAATCTTACTAATGATTCTGTAAACCATTCTTACAGGACTATCAGCTGCTTAACCATGTGGAAGAGGCTCATTGTACCATAGTGTGAACTCAAGAGGTTGTGAAATGGTCATGGCCGTACTCTGGAGACGACAAGAGCATTATAAACTGTGCCAGTCCAAAAACAATATTGAAAATGTGTGAAGATAATGCTTAATGCCTTTAAGCTTTTCTATTTAATGTTCACTCACATTTGTTTCTGATATTGTACTTTTTCTGAAAGATTATTTGTTATTGAGATATCATTTCTATATACATACTTCAATCTCAGTCAAACTACAGTAGGATATCTATATAGCTTTTCATGTTATCGCTTATTAGACATGTTAAAATGGTTAACTCATCAAACAGTGGATTTCACTAAATTGTCTAGACTATGCTCTTGGCCTGTTATCTTCCTTTTGCAAGGATAATGTAAAACAATATTAATAAAAATTGGTATCTATCTTGATAGTTCCCATGCTCCTCCATGAAAGTCCAGCTGTTTTGGTCTGCTCTCCAAGTGATCAAGGAAGAAAAAAGGTGTTTCTAAATCTTAATTAAAGGACATCTTATCCCCCTCTACCCCACACCTCTTCAACAGTGGATATGTCTCTAAGGTAAAGGAGGATATTAAAAGAAGCACAGACATATGAAAATCTTAGTAATGGTAAATGCCTTGTACTTGTATAGCGCTTTCAATTAGTCCAACGACCCCAAAGCGCTTTACACTACAAAAAGTAATTCACCCATTCACACACTGACGGTGGTGAGCTATGTTTGTAGCCAGAGCTGCCCTGTGGCAGACTGAAAGAGGCAGATTGCCATACATTGGCGCCACCGGGCCCTCTGACCACTGCCAACAGGCAATTTGAGTGAAGTGGTTTTGTGTCCTAGGACACATTAGTTAACTGAGACGGTCGAAACGGGAGATCCAACCAGCAATCCACCAATTGCAGGATGAACTCACAGTAATCTGTTTAATACTCCTCCTCCACCAACAACAAGTCTTCAATGCAGGTAAAACGTGTAATGCTAACAAGTTTGTCCCTTTTCTTTCGACTGTGATCAAAAACACAATTGATATCAATATGACATCTTCTGCTGGGTGCATTGCCACCTATGTATTTATAAACTACTCGTTCAAAGCTAAGAGAATGCTTTAATTTTTTATGTGACTGTTATTAGACTTTGGCAGAATATGCATTGATGAAAGCAATACTTGATTTTTTCTAATACAAAGCCAAATTAGTTCCACACTGTACCTTTAAACTATGTATTCAGGTTAATGCAGAGGTCCAATTCAGCTTTTTTCATTTGAGACAGCTAGCCCAGGTAAAGCCTTACCTTCCATCTGATGTCTTTGAGCATTTCATTAATCTGTTTATGATTTACAGATGGCTTGGACCAGTCCTCATTTCATTGTCTCCAGTTACTCCACAATGTTGCTGCTCATCTGCTGACTGGTGTGAAACATAGGGAGCATATTACCTTAGTTTTGTCTTCCTGTCACTTTCCGGATCTAGTTTAAAGGTTTACTTTTGGTTTTTACATCTATTTATTCAACTGTTTTATTTTCTTCTGATTTGTTTTAAATCTCAATTGCTTGACTGTCATGCATTTTACCTTTTTGGTTGATTTTGCTTGGGAAGCACTGTGCAGCATTAGTTCTTGTAAATGTGATCTTGATATTGACCTCAACCAAGGAGTTAGACTTCATCTTTTAAAGTGGTCTTCATCGGCATGCAGAAAATTGTGTTGTAACATTCACAGGGCTTGATATTTTACATATGTTTCCACATCACAACCACAGAATCAATGTCTTTTATGGGGATTTTATGTAGTAGACCAACAGAAGATTATACAAAATTCTAAAGGAACATACTTTTTTAAAATATATGTAAATACATGGAGGAATGCATTTGCATTATACTCCCTTCAGTCAAAACTTTGAAAAGTCACCTTTCGCTGCAATTTCAGTTTCATGGATTTGGGTTTATGCTCTACAACCTTAGTATATTTTGTACATTTTACCCTTATTTTCATGGGAGCTCAATCTCAGTCAAAAGGTAGTTGGACAATGTCTATGTACATAAGTTTTTACTAGGCAAGTGCAGTCAGGGTATTCCGGTGTACCCACCATTTGCCTGGTGGGTAGGTTCAGCAAAATGATAAAAAATTACACATATATTTGCTGTAGTATCAACTTCTGCAGCAACAGACAATAAGCATCATGAAATGGAGGATGAAGAGAAACAGTGGCAGTCAGCGGGAAAAGAAAGTAGCTGACTGATTAAAAAATAGCAACAAAAAAGTTTGGTAATGTAAATTGCCACAACGTTTTTGTGCTAACATGTATAGACATATGTAGCATAGCCAGTTGGTGAAAATACTTTGAAATGGATCTGATTTCAATTCATACACCATCATGTACAGAGACATAAATATAGCATCAGTAGGTATCAGTAATGCACCTAACTTTAAGATTTTATATTCAGTAGCACTAAGGGGATATCGAATACAGACCTGTAACACACTAATGACCATTTATTTCAAATTAAACAATTAGTAAATCTTTTTATATCTTGGGGAGGGAGTTTTCCCTGTATCTAAATACTTTTATTTACAAAAGAGAAGTTGTTTTACTTTTGTTGTTAAATTGTATACCATCCTAATACCAAGCTATGCGAACATAATTATTCCTTTTTTAAATGTTAGGAACTAACTAAAAAGAAACTTTGTAAATGAAGTATTGTAATATGTGCAACAGTGGGCTTTGGCTGCTTAAGGTCTTATGAGGATGGATTGTAGTCTGGGCATTCCTAGACGGGCCATAACAACAGTGATGATGGCCATCAATAATTGGAGAAAATCTAGGACAATAGTGTGATTACAAAAACTGATCAAGATTCTCCACAATAAGGAAAGGATGAGATGGAAACTAGTCAGACAAAATGGTCAATACATCAACAACACTGAAGGAGAAGCAGGAATTTCTGCCAGTATTAATTGTTTTCTGTATTTGACAACAATGAATACATTTTAATGTTTTTGTAAAGGACCTTTCAAAAACATATTTACAAAGTACTCAACACTAGACAAAAAAATGCATAACAAAAAAAAAGATATTGCATAAGACAGCATCCAGAAGGCTTTATCTCCCTTACTGTTAAGGTTTGTGCGGAAAATAAGATACAAATTGTTATAATCAGAACACAGAGGAAAAAAAATATATTTAGACACAAAATCTGACATATCAAGTCATCCTGACCATTCAATACTTTATATGTTGGCATTGTTACTTGAAAATAAAATATGATCCCCACATAATATGATGTATGCTCCAAATATGTTTACTAAGGACAATGATTGGAAGACAGATGTTTTAATCTAAATAAAACATTTATGACTGGCTGAAAACCCCCTATATTCTGTTGGGAGATGTGTTTTGGTCTGATGAAAACAAACTTTTGGGCTACAACCTCAAAATGTATGTTTGGCATAAAAATGAACCCCACCGACTACCTAAAGAACACAATATTGTAATGTGGTTTGGATTTGTAACTGGTGGCTAAGAAGAGGGGGCAGTACAGTCAAAAACTCTCGATCCCAATGGTACCGTATTTTTTTGACTATAAGGCACACTTAAAATCCTTACATTTTCTCAAAATTGATGGTGCACTTTATAATCCGGTGCACCTTATATATGATTACCGTTGTACAAACTGACCGATTTTATGTGGTACAATGTGCTCTGTTAAAATGTGTAAGTACAACTTTGGTACTTGCAGAGCTCAATTTGACAGGTTAACAATCCTTCACATGATTCAGAGCAGTTGTATAAACACCCGGCCGGCAACTATAAAGCTAGTAAGTTAATTCAATATGAAAGTTACGTTTATTTTGACCTTATGTTATAAACAGGGCAGTATAGTCCAACTGCTCTGTCCTCCTGACTGAGACGGATAGCTCTGTCTCTCAGGAGAGAGCTGTGTACATGAAGGGGCGGAGTGATATTACACATTCAGGAAGAATATTTAGTGCACCTTATAATCCGGTGCACGTTATGTGTGGACAAAGACAAATATATGGACATGTTAATTCACAGTACGCCTTATAATCTGGTGCGCCTAATGGTCCAAAAAATACGGTAGCGGAGTACTTGTCTTTTATTTAAAAGTAATCCTCATCAACCTTACAAAGCAGACAGAATCTATACAACCTGTAACATTACTTTTGTGTTGGGAAGATTGAAATATAATGTCCATCCACAGTCCAGTAAGTCGTAAGCATGCTTCTCCCATAACACACCAGCATTTAGTTCATATGCTCCACTTAACTGGACCAAACTTCCTGAAAACTGTAAAAGTGCTGAAAGCCTGAGTTATTTTAAGTCAAGATTAAAAACACATTTGTTTAGGATTGCCTTTGACTGTTAAACTGTTTTACTAAAACATCATTAGTTCAAATTTGTTGTCCAACTGTTTTTAATATTTGCTTTTAGTTTCCTTTTCCCTTGTTTTATTTTGGTTATTTTTTTCTACATTTCATTCCAACTTGCTTTTATTCTATTTTCATTTTCCTATATTTTAATCATTTAGAGCCCTTTACATTGCCTTTGTACTGAAATGTGCTATACAAATAAATTTGCCTTGCCTTCCGCAACTCCATTCCAAAATTAGAAATCTCCCACAACCTGCATTGAACAAGTTTTTGACACTCTCAATGATTTAAAAGCTGTAATAACAACACAAATATGCTATATACAAAATGTGCTGCATGCATGATTTCCATAATTGTTTTCCTCCATTTCCAGGTCTGTGCTACGTCGCCCACTCCTAGCCATTTCTGTCCAATGGGAGCAACGATCGTCTCATGTGTAGCTCTGATATGAGTTATATAGTTCACTTGCAAAAAGTACAATGTAAAAGTAGACCACACCAAATTAGAAAAAAACATATAATGCCCTTTTGGTCAGGACCAAACAGGAGGACCAAAGGACTTTTCTGGTGTTAATACACCCTTAAACTGAGACACCACACATTTACTGTTAGAATGTCTATCGAAGATGGCTATGGATTAGTGGTGTCCTCATAATTGGATGGATTTCAGAACTTTTGCAAAGATAAGTTGATAAATATTTCAAGACAATGTATTGTGAAAAGAGAAGGAAAGTGAATGCTGAAATGTAATTAAAAGTTAGCAAGATATCAATAAACAACATGTTTGTGCACATGTATGACACCATTTTCATTTTTAAATAAAAATGGTGCCTAATATCCCTACATAGATTAACTTGTTTTTCAATTAGATTTTACAGATTATATGTCACACTAACCTTCTCATTTTGTTTTAAAAAGATGACATTTTCAAAGGTGTGTATATATCCAATGTATTTGCCTTCTAACAGGGGAATAAAATGCAACTGGTATTTAAGAGATCGCTAAACCTCTATATAAACATCACACCTAGCAAGGGCAATAGGTAGGAGTGATTGCCAACTTTGCAAAGGGGCTGGCAATGATTTCACTATTAATTGCATGGTCATCTTTGCTTTGAAGCTTGCCTCAGCCGAACTCAAAAATTATCACTGTTTTCTGCTCCCTAGTGTGTTTGATAACCTAGGTAAAATCATATTGGAAAAAAAACACCCATTTGAAAGTAACAATTCATAGTCAAAATTCTCTATGAAAATAAAAGGCACTGATTCCACTGTTGGAGCGCTTCGATCTGCTTTGTTCACATTTTGATGAGTCTCTTACTTTACTCTACCTGCTCTCGGCAAATGAGGGCAACCTGCCATGAATATTTAAACAGAGAACTTCTTATGAGTTGAGGGGATACACAGGTTATTGTTTCCTTTTTTCGGTGACACACTGTAGGCCATGATTCAAATATTACTATAGCAGATCACCATCTAATTCTGGAATATTTTAAGAAGTAAGCTTCACTCCGTATCTCTTGCTCTTCGAGCAAACTGCAGAAGTTTTTCACAGATTTGATAGCAGCGCTTGTTCCACAGTTGTCAAGATATGTCATGAATTATGCATCTAAATGGCTCACATAATTTTGAAGGTCCTAATGCCTTTTAGATCAGTCACCCAAAAGTGGAATTTAAATCTAGATCAAAGTAGTCCGCAAAATATCTGTGATTTAGGATTGTTTTGTAAAATAAATATGTATATAGAGACAAATAGTTTTCTTACCCTTTTTTATGTTTTACCACATTTCAACCATAAACTTGAAGGTGTTTTATTAGCATTTTATGAGCTGGACCAACAGACAATACCAAATAATTGTGAAGTAGAAGAAAAATGAACCATTTTTCGCTTTTCTTTTTAATTCCCATTTTGTCTAAAGCAAGCAGCAATCTGATATATTGTGGAGACATATTTTCTAAATGTGTTTTTTTTAAACACCACATTATAATAAATAAGTAATGATCCTGGCTCCTGAGATGCAAGAATCAATAATGCCACATATACGTTTTTAAAATGGTAAGAGACAATTGGAAAGACCTAAATTATCTAATGCCTAAAATATCAGTTACCTATTGTACATGATATAATAAATGATCATATTATTCTCCATTGTATGTGTGCTGCACACAGGTGATCTTTAACCTAGGTTTTTCCATTACGCATGTGTGTTGCCATCGTGTTTTCTCATAGACGAGACACCCATTTCTTGGTCAGATTGTATCTACTCCCTTTGATCCATAATGTGCTGATTGATGATGGCACTTTAACCTGGAGGCCACCGCTGTGTCTTCGATCGTCCCGCAGCCATGTTTATCACATTCACTTAAAATGAGGGACCCTCGTTGGTGTGAAAAATGGATGGGTCATGAGGGAGAGTCCTCCTGCTGCTGTACCACACACAGTGCACAGGTGTGAGGTTAGACTGTAATGGCGTTGAGGAGATGAAGGAAAAGGAATCATATTGCTGCTTGTGCTTCTAATTTAGTTATTTAGATATATGAGTGGAATCTGACGAGATCATAATAATCTAACAAGGGAGCTGGGAATCTTTTGCTATGTAAAAAATATATATTTATAGTTGTGAAAGTAAGAGGAAAATAATACAATATTTATTTATTTTTTAAGTGAGGTGGCTTTAATCAGCTTTAATCACCTAGAGACTGAAATTGTGGCTCATTTCTTTTTACCAACAGCTCAAACTATGTCAGACAAGATGGAGACATATGTGAACATCAATTTAGGACTATACTTTGCATGGGCCAATCTAATGCACGATTTGATCTAAACTATTGCATTGTAGCACTGGCTCTATATTTTGGGTAGTCCTGGGGAGTGCTGACCTAGTGCTTAGAGGACTCTGAGAACGCTGCAAGTACCCAGTTCAAACCCCACAGACTGCCAGTATGGGTCTCTGAGCAACACCCTCAACCCCAGATCGCTTCGCAGGTGCTGTAAAGCTGCTCACTGATCTCAAAGGAATGGGTTAAATGCAGAAGATAATTGTTATAGGAATGTACAATTGCAATCACAAGTAAAGATTTCTTTCTTTCTTTTTGCTGGAAAGCAATCTTTGTCCAGCCTCAAAGAGGGCATTTTTTCCACAAATGATCGATTTATAGACTAATTCATCTTCCCATCAACTCAGAGCAGCTTCCTAGTCTTTACAGGAAAAAGCTTCCCCACTGCATGATGCTACCCCACCATGTTTTGCCCAGGGGGGTGGTGTGTTCAGGGTGATGTGAAGGGTTCATTTTCCATTCTGCCTGTGGCCAATCATGTCTGACTAGAGCACCTTTTCCCACGTATTTTATGTGCCCACTACATGACTTATGGATAACTGCAAATGTGATTTATCAGGATAATGTTATTTTTTTCATGAATTTGATTTGTAAAATCATTGTCAACAGATTCTCCCACCTGCAGTCACAAGAAGGCCCTTGGCTGACTTGGCTGTCAGTTTCTTGGTAGGGTTACAGTTGTGCCAAACTCTTTACCTTCTCAAAAAATGTTCCCTGATTTGTCTAATGTGTTGCTTGGTCTTCATCGTGGTGTTTGTTCTCTGATGTTTTCTAACAAACCTTCACAAAACATTTTTTAAATGCTTTCCTCGTCAAAATTATGCATTTCTTTGGGCTGATCCATCACATTGCATCCAAATAAAATACATTCAAGGTTGTGGTGGTAATGTAAATCTGAGGCACAGCACCTGAAGATAATTATTCATAAACCTTTGCCTCCAAAAGTTCCTTCAACAGCAACAGATGTGAACATAATGTTACAATGTGTGGTGTATTAGTACTGTGAGGTGTAAAATAATTGACCGAGTTTAATATTCAAAAACATATCCCTGATGCAGTTTTATGGCACAGTTGGGAAGGTGACAAAATACATCTCATTTTTAAAGGCTCTGCTTAGATGCCAGTTGATTTCTCATCCTTTCCTTGGCCACAATGGTGAGATAATCTAAGGTAGAATTTGTAATGCAGTTCTTTCTTGTCAGTACAATTTTTCGTTTTCTTTTTTTAGTGGGGTGGGGGCATTGACTGTCAAATATTGACCTGAGTTTGCACAAACCTGTCTGTAAATCTGATTAAAACTGTTACAATTTCAAAGTCCTTTCAAGCATAAATTCCCAACTCAACTAATATTCTTATTATTATCGAAAGGGTGAAATTAATTTAGTCAAAGGCACAGACAAACATTGATTTCTGTTTCTGTGGAGCTCTATACTTATGTTTTCTCTTCCTCAAACACTTGTGAAGTGTTCTACTTTCCTGATAGCAAGTGTTTTGAGGCTGGGGAGAGACTGTTATCCATAAAAGCAGAATGTGTTGAATGTTATGTTGCAGCTCTGTGTCTGCAGAGATATTTTGCACATTCAAAAGAAATTAATAAATTATTTCTGCTCCACTGTACTGTGAAAATATCAAAACTACATAAATGTTTTGAACCATGCAGTTTGGTCTTCCTGTTGATTAAAACAAATATTGAGATGTTGGTTGCTACCCTTAAGCAAAAGGGTTGCTGGTTAAACGTCCTTGTCCATGGGTGTGTTTTCTGTAGATACATCCAGAGTTGGGCAATCCGTGTTCAGTAAGTAAAAAAAAACCTGTACAGAGATTAGTTATACTAAATGGCTTTAACTTGTAGAACTCTTTATCATGTTCACTTCACACTACAGCCAGTTATTCACACACACATTCACACCCTGATGGGGGTGTTTGTAGCCACAGATGCCCTGGGGCAGGCTGACTGCAGAGAGGCTACCATACATCGGCACCACTGGACCATCTGACCACCGCCAAAGGAAATGTAGGTGAAGTGTCTTGTCCAAGGAATCAACCGCTGAGACAGTTAGTGGGGGGGATCGAACCACCAATCCACCGGTAACAGGATGACCTCCCTACCTCTTGCACCACCTTCATCTACATCCATCTGGCATTGCCAGCTCAACAGCATAGACAGAGATGAAAGTTAAAAATCACCTGGTTAAATGAAAGGGATGAAGGAAAACTAGGCAGTGATTTTAGTCTCTGAAGCTGGATTTACCCACCTTAGCTTAAATGCTATTTTGAGGATGTATATACGTTATACATATATAGGTAGGTAGGTAGGTAGGCAGTTATGGAGGTAGATTGGTGCTATAGGAACAATACTATCAGCATATATGCCACTAAAGCACATGTGGGTTAACTGCAAGCACATTTAAAACTGCATATTTGCATATTTACATATCTTACATGAACATTCTTGTTCAAATTCAAATTAAATCAGCCAACGGCCTGTTTACACTTAGCCCTTGAGACAGTTTCAACAAATTTGCTTTTAAATACAGGAATTGTTCTTACAATATAGAAAGTCGCATTCCTGATCGTGCATCTATAGAGGTTTAGATATAGAACATGCTGAAATTTTATGATTACAAATGGAGTTTATGTTACCACATTTCATAACTTGGACAGTAGAGAACAATAAGGAGTTTTAGTAAAATTGTATTATTTCACAAAAATCAAAGACTATATTTGTCAAGTGTTCAATCTAGAGAAGCAAATGTAAGACCAGACTTGAAAACACCACAGAGTTAAAACAGATGTTCAACTGGTCAGGAAATCAATATCGATTGAAATCTATATTGTCGACTGTTGGACTGTTTTCTAATGTTCTGGGATCCCTGATAAATAGCGTTTTTATTTATCAGCAAGTACATTTGATCAGCAGGTAAGGAAAAGATTACTTAAACCTGACAATTCCTTATTACTTTCCCTGTTAATAACTAGATTCCTTAGGAAAATGGGTTGCCATATTTATTGAGTTGACTGCGCATTTCCCTATTTGTGCCTGAAACAGACCAAAGTCTACAGAAACATAGTCACTCCTTATAACAACCATTTGAGCTCCAGATCCTAGTTTCTCTGATGTTGATTAGACCCACCCCTGAGGAGGTTCTTTAGTACCCTCAGATAGTTCTGTGACAGGAAGAGAAGAACACTAGCACCAACCCAGTAATTATGCAATGCACCTCACACGGGAATCCAGTACACCACACATAAGCACCACTGTGTCCTTATCAGGATACTCCAGCCAGCCCTCGGAGGCTTGCTCAACATGTATCACCAAATACTCTAGGCTGATTTAGTACACATCAGAGTTCACACATGCCTACAAACTAGCCAACCCCAATAATATACAATAATGTGGTGGAGGTTTCTAATTTGCATTTAGATTTAAGTTCTTTTTCTTTTCTTTTTTTTACTTTTTCTGTTACTGAAACCTGAGGCCGTAGCGACTTTTTTGGATTCCTCACTTCCACGCTGTAAAAAAGTTTGACCTCACAGGAACCCAGAGTATGATGAGCATTGCATTTGACTTTTGCGATTTGATTTGTTTGACCCTAGTTCCCCCCAGTTAATCTAAAAACAAAACCCAAAATGCATGCGGCCCTTGACAAAAGATAATTTTATTAATATAAAGATATTTCAAATTTTAATGTGGCCTAAATCAGCTGTTAATCAACACATGAAAGAATATATTACAAACAAATGTGGGTATGCAGGCCTAACATTCAATGAGCTTGCTTAACTGGTTTATGCAGTGAAAATGTGATTTTTGAAAAAAAATATTTTCCTGATTTTCCGTCAGTCATCATTTAGGAAATGCCAGTCCTGATCGCATAAGGACATTAAGGTGCGTCCTAAACAGACGCACCCAGAACAGAGGACCAAAAATTCAACAAAACAGCTGCGTGTGACTGTGTACTGGGAGGAGTAGCAACTTTCATAACTGATGGGATAGCTATTAAACTAGCAGATGGGCTACACAGCAAACAACTTATTTATGGAAGACCAGACAAATGGCCCAAGGTTTAACAGATTTGAAAGGAGAGAAAAAATAACCCATCATATATCTTCATGTGAACCATAGAATATTATGTTCAAAGACTGCCCGTGTGTTTGCGCACAGATTTGTTCCATCTTAAGGCCTTGACATGCTGTTCCTCCTGCAGACAAGCACGTGGTGTAGTCACACTATTTTTTGCTCCACTCAGAGGTGTGCAATTTTTTCAACAGCGTCATAGAGAGGTTATAATGTGCCAGGTTATACACCATCTACTCTAAAGGAAATAAGAAAAAAAGAGCCAAAACGAATGGATTAAGTGATTTATTCAGGTGATGTCAAAGCAGAGTTTGTATCCTTTTCTCTAAAAGATACATTTTCCCAGTGGATAAAGCGGCAGACATGCAAAAAAGACACACTCTGTTGTTTTTCTTCCTCCCTTAATGATCAGACCCTCTGTTTTCTTAATCTGCTTTATAGTGGATGCCACTCTTTTAATTGAATTATCTTTGCTGGCGACTCTGGGTCAGGGACTGCATCCTTCGAAAGACCCGATCTATGTGGGCCAGGTCCTCACAGCGTGAAACAGCTGTGAAGCCAAACAAATGGAGCCCAAAGGTTGATCCCATTGTCTCCTCCGTAAATAACTACACAGTTTTTATTTTCCCTTTTACATATTCATTATGGCCCACAATGTTTAGTTTAAAATGTTGTTTTATTATCTTTTATTATATATTAATTCATTAATCAGCCAAATGTTTAATTTTATGTTGATATAGAAATATGTCACTAAATAAAATTAATTGATGACAAATAGCATTTGTGTAATTTATTACAGGGAACAATAATAACGAACTAACCAAACCTTGACGTTAGATATCTGAATTATTTCTCATAGCGGAGAGCTAGCAGGAGTTGGAAAGCAATGTGCCGTAAAGAAAGGCGTTCTCTCTCAGAATACTGAGCCACTCCCCCGGTCAGCTGGAAGCCAGTGGGAGTTTTAAAGCAATCAGCCAGGAGAGAGACGTTTTCTCTTGGCATGGTGAGCCTCAGCCGCCCGGTCAGCTGGAAGACGAGGTGGTGAGCAGGCTGCAGTCCGAGCATGTCAGAGCTTTTTTTAAGCTCTATGTCAGGCGATATGTCACCAAACCGGTTGAAGCGCAGACAAGAGCTCGGGAGTCGCATGTTGAAATGAGTGGTGATTTATTTAAAAAAAAAACGGGCTTACAGGATGACGAGAACCAGATACACAAGAAAGGACTGACCATAACAAGGTAGACTCGAAAATGAAGATGGACGACCTGTCAATATGACTGTCAACGTGAACTGAACTAAAAGGGGAAGAGACGAAGGGAAACAATTGGGTGCTAATTATGCACAGGTGAACCGAGAGATGCAATCAGGCTGAACAGCAGGATGGGTAATGAACTGGCAGGTGCAGGGAATTTACAGAACCTGCAGGGAATAGAGAATGGACCAGACATGGGGAAGAACCAAACTAAAATAAGAAGCAGATGTAACAGAATTACAAAAAATAATAATAATAATAAGACATTACCTAACAGAAACCACTTCTAACAGGAATCTGATAACCAAATGTGGACAGGAAAACAATAAAAGGAAGACAAACATAAATTAGGATCTAAAAGAAAAACTAAATTTATATTAAACTAACCACTAACAGAAAGCTAAACAGGTGACAGACACAAGGATCTAAGGGTTAGGGACTGCAGGATCCCCAGGGAGCTAACTTAAGTAATCACACCCCTGGAGATCCTGACACTAAGCAGATATTTTGGATAAACATAACTAACTCTCCTAAAAACTTTTATGTCAGAAACTCAATAAATCCAACTTTATTCACAGCTTTTAACTCTCCTCCACCACTGCTGTTTCCAGTTAAAAAGTCCTCTTCAACCCACAATTAATCATGGGACAGGATTATCCATTAAGGTTACACTGGACCCATCCTTCAAAGGACACCGCGCTGTGACATAATTGGCTTACAAATACATCCTATGAAGGATGCATCCCCTGGTTTGAGACACACCCACTCTGTGGGCGCGATGAGGTATTCTTGTGGGCAAGTATAGGTAACAAAAACTATTTCAGCCAGTTTACACATTCAAGTGGATAGTAGAGTAGTCTTGGAGGTATGGATTATTCTCTAGCCTCCCCTTAATAAAAACAAAGACAGCACTTTGACAAAAATCAGCCAGAATGTGGATGCTCTCTTCAGGATCTTGGATAGGCCTTACAAAGTAAACAAAAATGCACTGCACCACTCAATTTGTGTGAAGGACTGTAAGCGTTTCCTAACTGTTTTGATAATCAAAAAATACTCTGGTTTAGAGTGTAATCGTTCATTATGATTGTGGCAGCATTTTTGGGTTCAGACTTGTTTGTAACGACCTGGTGGCAGCAGTGGTACTTTTTTGTATTGAAATGTCATGGCAGGCACCATAGTACCCTTTCTTTTTTTTTTTTTTCTCCCAGTGTCCTGTCTAGCATTGTGGCAATAGGAATTGATGTCTCAATGCCAGATAGAGCTCGACAGATTTTGCTTTTACAAGTGGAGTGAACAGCTTTCGCCATAGTGCTCCACTTGATTTATGCTTGTAAATAGCTTTATTGTGATTCCTGCAGGGAGACTTTCAAATTATATGAACATTACAATGGGAGAGTAAAGGAAGAACAAGAAGTGAGAGAGAAAAAAAAAGAGTAGAGGTGAAAGAAAGAAGAGATAAAAGGGAGAGAATGATAAAACCTTCTCCGTCTGCTCCGTCACCTGCAAAGAGAGATGCAAAAAGAACAGCACAACCAACAGACATAAAGCAACAGATCCAATCGAATAACACCTAGATGCCATTGCTAAATCATATATATTATTATGTAAGCTGACATGTGTAATGTGATACCTGAAAAAAGAAAGTGAAAGAACATAAATAAATAAATAAATTATATGCTTACTGTATATAAGTGAACATTTAATACCTGGGACCCAGCACCTGTGGGAGTTTGTGAGAGTGCACTAGTTTAGTTGAAAATTATCCAGAAGGAAATAGCTTGATAGTGGTTGTGGAGAACCAAAGGCCCCCCCATAGTACCCTTTCTACTGTCTTCATCCTACCACTTCAGCCATGCTGCACCTGCGAGCTCACTTCTCTGCTGCTCTGTAATCAAGTTCATTCCGCACACCTCTGTCCTGGTCCTCATAAGCTTTCCACAAACAGCAGGACAGTGTCAGATCATTGAAAGCCTTTGGCTAGTAGATGTTCAGTGTATCCTTTCATGCCTTATTACCATGTTTTGACCACGACCACATCTCTGGATTTTCCTGTCTTGCTGTCCCTTGTCGGACCCCTGCCAAAGCTCCACTTTTCTAGACCACGACCTAGGATTTGCATCACAACTACTGCCGTGCATGACCAAAGCCTGTTCCTCAAACTTCTACCAACCCTCAGCCAACTTGCCATTGACATCTGCAGTGAATAAGCCAGTTCTCTCCACCACCAACATCTCTAGCTTGCTCCTGCAGAGGCTTCTTGCATGCCCCAGGATTCTGGTTTCCCTAATAAACCTTTTAAACACAGTGCCTGGCTAGAATTTCAGGTGAACAGACTGCAGTTCACTGATTGGCCATGGGCGAGAAGAAACGAGAAACGGGAAAAGTTAAACTGAGAAGCGACAACATTCATATTAGGGACCACCATGAACAGAGTGGGTCAAACCGAAATGTAATTTTACTATTTACAAACTATAAACCAAGTGTGAAGTAAAAATAAGCTAAAGGACAGTTAGTTTTCTATACACAGACAGGTGCACAATATTTAATAACCTAAATCAGATCTGCAGATTTAGCAAAGTTTTCTCTCATTTTACACACAAGATTTGTGTCTAAAGAGTGCACTTGTCATGTATGCAGTTCTGTGCAGCAGTAGTGCTGTGTTGTTCTTACCTTCTTCCTGCAGGGTGCGTCAGGTTGATGCCTGCCACAGGTGTTTTCCATTCACTCCAATTAGGAGGTGTACTTAATGCAGCTGTAGACGGATGGAAGGTTTCAGAGTGTAGCTCTCAATAAACCATTCAAACTGCATTACTGTCTCTCTTTCCTGGGTTATTCATGGAAAATATGAATGTAACAGCCCAGCCCCTGATCAAACCACTGTGTGTGTGCGCGAGAAGGCAGGCTCTCTGCTTTGCTGCCACAGCAGCAGTGGTGAAAGCCAAGGAAGGCAGAGGCCAATCAATGCAGAATGAATAGCCAACCTATAAAAATAATTTCACTGTAGCCAAAGGTCTTCGGTTTTGCACTTTAAAATCCTTATTTTGATTCCCACCATGGCTGAGGGAAAAACCTCTCATAAAGCACTAAATTTTAAATCCGTAAGCAGAGTTAAAGTCTCTTCTCCTCTCTCTGCTTCCTTCACTCCCTCATGCATGTGTATGCATGGGGGAGAGAAGCTGTGCCTTATTTATTAGTTCAGGCTTATGTGTGATCCAGATATTTGTCCCAGTGTATTATATTATCCTTAATAACATTTGAGATATTCTTACATAACAATAATACAAACATTTGTTTTTATCTTATTTAGGTCTTTATGATTTTATTTTTTTATTCTTTACTGTTTCTTGCAGGTTTCTTTAAAGAGTTAATGTCACAGTAATGCTTATTACCGGCAGAGTGCACAACTCTGACAGGTGGAGGTGAGGCTAAAATCACCCTCATGAGGTGTTCACCAACCCTCGGGTCTTACCGGGTCTGTTGAAAACCCATACGAGTGGAAGAGAGTGGAGCCTGGCTGTGTGGAGCAATTTGTTGATAAAGCAGCAGTCAATAATAACTGTGTTGAGGTCACACAAATAAAAGCACTTGAAACTAACCCAGTTTGATTAACGTGTTTGTGGGAAAGTGTGAATTGGAAAAAGCTATTTTCCCTATGGGCTTGGTAATTGCAGGATAGAACTAGGTCTCAAAAGTCCTGCTTTGGTCTTTAAAGTTTTCTTTCACAGCTCTGTTTTATAACAGTTAAGTATTACCGTAGGACTGTCATTTGTTTCAGAGTCAACTTGAAATGTGAGCAAAGCAAACAACTTGGAACAATGTCAAAAATATTGCTAACAGTATTTCTTTCTGCATAAAAGAAAATGCTGGCTATGGTTGTAAAGATCCAAGTATGTCCGAAGATAAAACAGATTTACAAATTTGTGCCAGCAGGCAGGGATAATTCTTGAGGTGATTGAAATCTCTGACTCCAATCCTGGTCCGGTTTGAAGATGCATGCCCTCTCACTGAATGTATTTTCTCCGGGTTGCAGGTGTCTTGTCATGATAGCGCCCTGAGAATGCAAACACAGATAAAATGAACTAATACCCACAATTTGATTGAACTGTCAGCTCTAACACTTTCTTCTACTTTGAGGAACGAACAATGGACCTTTGGTGTAAAAGCTTTGGGAATATACCAAAAAACAGGCTCATCCCTGTGTCCTGTATTATCTGTTCATTATGAAAATACAATTTATGAGCCCTGCTGTCCCTTGCAGTTATATATATTTTGTGCTTAAGCCCTTGAAAAACATGCAGCAACATTGGGTCAAAACTGCACTGCTGCATTGGTCTTTGGCTATAATCTTTATTTTCAAATAAACAGAGCTGTGTAAGGTTTGAATAATTAAAATGTTAATCTCAAAAACACTCTTCAAATTTTAATAATTGGCTATCCAACCATCCTGGCACCCTGTGAAAGAGATAATGCCCCTAAAACCTAATAAATGGTTGGACCAGCGTTGATGGAAACAGGTGCCATCAAGCTTAATATAACACACTGGGACTCATAACTGCCAATGAGTCTTTCATATTGCCGTGGAAATATTTGGTCCCACTCTTAATTTCAGCATTATTTTAATTCAGTCACATTGGAGGTTATTTTACCCATTCATAGGTGGATTTGCTGGTGTGCATTGAATACGTGCTGTGTAATCCCAGTGCCCCTGAGCTTGAGATCACTATGGCCTCAAGACATTTCCCTTAAGGATTTTATGGCAAAGAACAACATTCATGACTCGTTTTGGTCACCTGTGATTTTTACTTTGAACTTCCCCATAGAAGTATTTTTTTCTTTTATTCAGTTATTTTGTGACCTCCTAGATGAATCTTCCATGAACACTCGCAGTAGTTTTATAAGCTGGTCTCTCCTGGGAAGGGTCGCCACGGTTCCTTCCATTCTCTATCTTTAGATAATCACTCTCACTATGGTTATAGGGCGTTAGAACCACAGATACGGCTTTCCAAACTGATAGATGTTTATAACTTGAATTTCTTTAAATCTGATAAAGAAGTGTTGCTTTGAGACCTACTTCATAAAGTCAGAGATGTTATTTTTAATGGATTTATCAATATAACAGGTCTTGGTGTGGATTGTGACATTAAACCCAGCTTTCTAAAAAATGCTTAATTTTATAACTCATGATATAACAAGGGGGTAGGGGAGGGTGGGGGAGTTTAGCTGCGGGCACCCTTGCATTTGATAGCAGCATTCAGATCAGGAGACAGAATGGCCTACAACTGTAACGTTTCTGGCACTGGAGCTGATCTAATCTTTACTCAGCACACCTGTTTAGTCTCCACCCCGTCTGCAATTAGCCTTCAGTGTTTTCACCTGTTATCACCTCCATTTATACTCCGTTCTGATCAGTCTCCAGTGCCAGAACGTCACTCCTCTCTCCTCAACTCTCAAGCCTGTGGTAAGAGCATTCCAGCCTCAGTTTAAATTATCTGTCTGTTGCCCCACCTGATCTGTCCTGTTTTTTAGTCTGTCCCAGCTTTTTGCTTTTTCTCCTGGATGCCTTTTCTTTGCCCTGTGGATTGCCTTTTTGTCAGGCTGGAGGACCCATCATCTGTGCAATAAATCCTTTAAGCATCAGCTCCGTGTCCGGCTTATATTGGGTTCAATCTAAATAATCACAGTACGTTCTGGCCACATGAACTCTCTGCCGACACCTTTTCTCCTTCCTGGAGGAGCTATGCACCCTCAAACCGGTGCTTCACTCACCTCCCACAGTCTAATCAGTCGCTCACCGGACTTCTGTCAGTCCTCCTCACCGCCGTTCCGCCCGGATTTTTTTCTGGAGATCGAAGAGGAGGTGGTGCGGGAGCTTCGCCCGGATCTTTTTCCGGAACCGGCTCAGCTTCCCTCTCCTAACATGGAGACGTCAGGGTCGCCACCGGCTTCAGCGGGTCCGTCCTGTCAGGAGGCATCTGCCTCATTGCAAGGTCCACCGTCTCGCCGCCGAAGGAGGAGACGTTTGCTTGCTGTTCTACCGTCCACTATTACCGCGCAGCGGGCCGAGGAGCCAGCTCGGCCATTGTCTGCGGCCGAACCTCAACCACAGCCCACTTCCTGTTCGACAGACCCCGTTTTTTCTCCTCCCGCATTGGAGTTGCCCACAGCTCCCCCTGGTGGTGTCAATGACTCAGAGTATGTGGTCCTGGAGAGTAAAATAAGGACGTTTGCCCCCACATTTAAATGCCTCAGGGAGGCTTTTCTCAGTCATTATTCCGTGGGTTTGGAGGAGAAGTTAAAGGAGGTTGAGGGTCATTACAGGTCAGCCCTCCAAGCATTCTACAGCCGATCGAAATCTGTCCCCGAGGGTCCGGCCGACGCCTCGGCGCCTGTCAAGCCCAACGAGGGGGTCCGGGAGGACCTGCCTCCGCCCAAGTCACGAGAGGGGGTCCGGGAGGACCTGCCTCCGCCCAAGTCACGAGAGGGGGTCCGCTGTGTCACAGCGCTTTGCTGCTCCTCCCCTCCCCACTCGTCACCGTCACACAGCTCAGCGGCACCAGCATGCAGCATGCAGGCTTAGCCTGGCCCGCCCACTCAGCTCTCTCTCCACTCGGCACACAAACAACCGCGTTGCTGCTGCGTTGCTGCCGCCAGAGCAGAAAAGCATGGAGGAGAGAGAAGGAAGCGCCGTTTGGATATATTTTAATGTCGTAAACGAAACAATGGCAAGCTGTATGGTTTGTAAAAAGCCAGTTAAATACAGTGGAAACACCACACATTTATATAAGCACATTAAAAACCATGAGCAAGAAAACGTGGAGCTACAGAAACGGAGAGAGGAGATGAAACTTCGTTCATTGCCTGACCCCGACAAATCCTCGACCCACAGACCGACATGACTGACAGAGGTGTTTCATCTTCAGCAGCAGTTCATATTAACTTTCAAATTAGATAGTATATGTCATATGTTACTGGACTCCACTCAGAAAGAGTAATTAAGTGTTAGCTAAGATAAGCTAACATTAGTTAATCCTTTATTTATCCCACGACGGGGAAATTTGCACACAACACAAACAAAATTACATAATGATTGAAAGATATAATATAAGAGGTGGATTAAAAAAAACACTATGAACAGAACATGATTATTAATATTCAATTGTAATAATAAAGTAAAAATCACAAAAACACCAAAAGTTCAACTATTTCATGATACATCAAGCTTAAATATAAAAAAGTATCGGTATCAATATACAATACTGACCCTGTATTTACTTGGTATCGGATCGATTAAAAATTCCCGGTATTGCCCACCTCTAGTTTGTAGTCTGTTACATGTTACAAACACACTACTGCTAATGCCGATTTGCACAATAATTTCTCAGGAAATGTCTGATTGCCCAGTTCTCTAAATGAAGGCTTAAAATTATTGCACAGCATTTACTGCAGGCATGATTTTATCATCGAGGGAGCGTTGAATGATTAACTCAGCAACAACACAGTAATTCATGTTGTTCGCCAAGGGACTGAAAGCTGTCCCTTGGGACTCTGATACGAATCCTAAAGACTATTTGCACACTTTAAGATTGTCAGGAAGCATGTTGGTCAGTGCAATCACCTGCTTTTATTTTTTTTAAAGTGTGGAAAGATTATGACTTGTTGTTTCTGCGTGTTATATGTTATCTGTGTGCATCCTGAGCCAGTGTCTGTCTCTAAAACATTTTCACTATGGCAACATAGAAAAAAAAAAAAATTGCCTTTTTTTAAACTGCACTTCATAAGGCAGTAGAGTAGTTGTGGTTATATATACAAAGCAAAACTGTTGATATCCTGCAGCTCCAAAGCCAGACAGCTCCATTAATCTTCATTCCCAATGCAGACCTCGTTTTCTGTTTTTCCATTCCTTTATCTGTAAACATCAAGGTAAATGTGAAACCCCTACAGTAAAAAAATTGATTTTTACAATCTGTTGCATCTGTTGCAGCTCATACAGCAACCTCCTGATAATACTAAAAACAAAAAGTGAAGCTGTTGAGCTATTAGCAATCTGATGTAAGGCATGACACTTGGCATGTGCCTTACACAGAATAAATTGTTTTGTGATATATTGGTTGAAATGAAAAAAAAAGTTTTTGCTTTGACTGGCATATTTTTAAAGACATGCATCATGTCCTAGCACAGAATAAAACTGTGAAAAGCTAACTTCTATTAAAAGGTGATACTCACCTTATGATATGCTGAGATAGTTTTACTTTTTAAAAATGAAATTAGATGTATAAGATAATTTAATAATTTTTTTACATTATAAAAGCCACAAAAATGAATACATTTGATGAAATTATATACTATATATTTTTTTTTCATAACAATTTGTACAATATTTAGGTTTTGCTACTTTGATTTTGAGTCACATAATTAAAAGATGCCCACTTAAAGGAACTATACCGGAATTTATTTTAGTCTGAACAAGAATAATGATAACAATAATAATTACACAATGTATTATAAGTTAAAAGATGTCATTTGATAATAAATACTGACTAATTTATTGCGTGATTGAGTGAGTTTAGGCTTTTTCTGTAGTAATAAGCAGCAAACTGGTGACAACCCGGAACAACTTTCTCTGCCAATGGCATGACGAGGTGCAGAGCCACTGCTAAGCGGCAGCTCCTCTGGCGCATGCACAACAGGTTATGTCAACAGAACAGCATGTCATACATGTAAGTGTTGGCTATTCACATAATAAAATATAATATACCTGAGAAGTAGCCATTTTTGTCAAAGAAAACAAAGAAAAGTCCCTTGATGAAGTTTTGTTTTCTTCGGATGATTGTGCAGGAGTTTGAGGCGTGTGTTTAGTCTTGCGTATGTAGAGGTTTTCACAGTGGCAAAAAAAACTGTTGGGGGCAGGGCCTACAGTTTAAGCTAAACTCTTCTCTTCAGTTCCAATTTGTGCACAATCAGGTATAGTTCCTTTAATTTAGAAGTAGTTTTCAAGTCTGTTTGGTAGGTTGCTCTTCTTGCCATAAAAACAAATGTGTGTCAAATAGGTATTGGCTGGTTTGGTACTTAAGCCAACTGTCGGCTGATTAGCAGAAAGACTGCTTGTAGCATGCTGCTCATTTAATTTTTACACAATGATTAAATAATCTTTTGATTTTTGATTGTCTTTTTTTGTTTACTTGGACTAAACAAAATTTCAAAACAGCTGTTTAAGTTTGGCAGTATTTTTCCAACCATCTGAATGGCAGTGTGGAGCAACATGTGGGGTCAGAGCTATGATACACCGTTATAAACATTTTTCGGGTTTTAAAAACCTGGATGTAACTTTATACAGAAACTATTTTTTCTATTAAAAATGGTCAAATCTGCATTAAAAACGTTTTTGCTCCCATTTGACAACTGGCTCTAAAATAAAACTCACATTACCCAAAATATAAAAAAAAACATTGTCCTAGCTGCATGTCAAGAATGCTGCAAAGCGATAGATAGAAAGTAAGTTGTTTATTAATTTAAAGGTCAGAGATCCATTCAGTGTTAAGGTTTTTCAGAATCACATTGTGACTCAACAATTGAATGGGGCCTTGAAAAATAATGGCAAAAAAGTTGTATTTGTATGGCACAGACTCTGTCAAACCTTTATACTTTTATACAGTCTAATCTCCAAAGGGTCTACTACTGAGAAATGTAAAAGCTAATAGACATAGCCTCAGGTCTGATTAATTCTGAAGCCAGACTGTACACAAGCAGGTCGGGATGATATGGATGCTCCAACACCTACTCCAGTGCCCTTGGTGTCCAAAGCATGTCTTTAAAAAATAGTCAGTATGCATTTCTCTCAATAATGCCTGTTCATATTTTATATTTCATTTGTTATTTAAATTAAATCAAATATGTTATTTTTGCACATATACAAGAAGCTCTCAAAGGTCTCTGTCTCCTCTGAGACTGAGGAGTTTTTTTGGTGTCTGAACGAACATTCTTTTAATTTGCAATAAGTAATAAAAAGTTCTACAAGTTGAGTCTAATATCCCAAGTCAAACTTTTTATGTCAAAATGAACAGGCTACATGAATATATAATTTGCCGATGGATATTTTTGTATAGCCGACAAGACTTAAGATATTTTATTCGGGATTTACCATGCTGACCCTTGGCAAATACATCCTTTTTATGAAGCACAAGCTCGATAAAAATGAATTTACCCCAGTGTCGGTTTAAATGATTAAAAGACCTGTTCTTGCCAACAGAGAAAAAGGCCTGTCTCGCTCAGTGAATCTGACTTGTGGTCTTTGAGAAACAAAAAAGTAATGTTGAAATAAAAGTTAAAATTCACAACCAATTGAAACACATATGTTCCCTTAGTCTGGCAGGGTTGTTTTCATGAAGACTGTTTTATTTGCTGAATTTAGTCACTCTGTCTTCTCTCTAACAGGTGTTTTCTTAGATGGCCCTTTAATTAGTGGACATATGGTATTGCTTTTATTGAAATAGCCCTGCAAAAGTCCATTCAAACACACAATTGTATAAAGCCAGGATAGCTTGTAGAAAATGCTCTATAAAATAGATTTTTAAAATAAAATCTTATATTATTTAAAAATAAAAACATGTCTGAAAAATCTAGAATAAATTTTTATTTTATTTTTTTGTTTTTTTTGTGGCTCTAGTGGCCTTTATTTGACAGTCACCAAACAGGAAATGGGTGACGTGAGGAGGGTATTATGTTTCAGCTAGCAACAAGTTATTTAACCCCAACTGAATCAATAAGCTGCTTCTCACTTATTAAACAACCATGTGGAACAACACATCCCGTGGTCGTGGAAATCATTGGCATGCATGAAGCAGAGAAAACATCTAAGGAGATTACAGAAGCTACCAAAATTGGGTTATGAACTGTCCAGCGCATTATTATAAACTGGAAGGACAGTAGAGAACAGTAGAGAACCCTCGTTACCCTAAGAGGAAAAAATGTGGCCGGAAAAAAATCCTGAATGATCGTGATTGGCGATCACTTGTTCTATGAATGTTTCCAAGTGATTGAGTATTTATTAGCTTAATTAATCAGAAAGTAGGTTGAGCTGGCATTCAGTTGGAGCCGTGGTTGGAGCCAGAGATTAGGATAGTCAAATGAATGGTCATATGTCCGAACCCGGGACAGCAGTGTGGATGACTAAGGCCTCCCCCATATGTGGGAGGGGCGCGCCCTGGCAAAAGTCTCAAGGTCGGGGATCAAACCTGTGACAACCGCATCAAGGACTGGAGTCTCCATATTTTTCGTGTTTTTCTTTCCCTTCACCACACAAATAAAACACGGCCATTATAGTGCACATTGAAAACATGCACTACACCTAACCAGTTCAAATAGTTATCCTATGTTTCTGCCATTGTCCTGATAGTAATAAGTTACAGACAGCTGCAGCTTGTACTGCTTATATAAAGCTTTTCTGATTTGCTGACTAAAATCCTGCAAGAATGATATTCATAATGAGGTCAATAACAGCATTTGCTTGAAACCAAAGTTTTTGACAATGAAGTTTAGTTGCACATCTGTTGCTATATAAATCCAGTGCTATCTGATCTAACTTGGGCCTGGTCTGATTTGTTTGTGAGGGACTGCTTGAATACTGCACGCGGCAGGGTTTGGGTTTGTAGCTTGTCTTTCATCATAGCAGCTATTTTTAAATTCAGCTGATGCAGTTTCATGGGAGTAGTCAAAATTGATATGGAGCCGGCTACATACATTATCTTATCATTGTTGAACAATGTCAGCATATAACTTCATTTGATTTACCATTCAATGTGTCCATTTAAACTGTATTAAATATTGTGGCTCACAGTTGTTTATTAATGTTTATCAGGAAACGTGCAAAAAAAGTGTGAAACATTAACAGCAAATGACTGTAACTCAAAGCACTAAAACTCTAGCAGCATTCAGATTAGATATTATTTCTTTATCCAAGCCTGTCTGCTGTTAATTGTCTCACAACAAAATGTCATTAGCCCTGAAAAGTCATCTAAGGGTATAGGTACAATTTACATCTATCATGCTTGGAAGTGAACTTAAAATACCTGCAATCGAGGTTCATTCTTTCATTTGGTTCAGGCGCAGACAAGCTGCAGCTTATTATTGGTAAAAGAACTGTCATGTTTAGGGTGAGGTTAGGTTGATGGTTGGACCCAAACGCAAAGAGACCAAGGCAGGGAGCGGTCATAAGTGAGTTTAATAAAGAAAATCCAAAAACTTAGAAAAAACACTGGAGAACTCAGGAGCAAAAACCAAAACATAAACCTGGGGTGGAAGACGAGGACGCGATGAGGCAAGGTGACAGGCGGCGGCAGCGGCGGCAGCGGCGGCAGCGGCGGCAGCGGCGGTAGCGGCGGCAGCGGCAGCAGCGGCGGCAGCAGCGTGAGGAAGGGAGCTGGAACCAAAGACAGGGGTAGATTGGTTAATCGGACACAGTTGTGGAGAAGGAGCTGAGAGAGAAACTTTTACCCAATAAGCTTTAGTCTCAAAAAAAATGGAGCTGCTTCAGTGGTCTGGGTCTTTACACTGCTAAATCAGTGGTCTCAAACTCAAATCGTTGATGGCTGGTGTCCTGCAACTTTTAAGTGTCCCTTACCCTACACACCCGAATCAAATGCCTAAACAGCCTCACTAGCATGAAGCTGTTATTTCAAGCTCTGAAGGGCTCTATGCATCTAAAAATTTCAGAACACTGGACCTCAAGGAGTTTGAGTCCACTGGTCTAAATCTATTACTACAATTCTTTCATAGTCATAGGACAAAAATTGTTTGCAACAATGTCAAGAAAACAATGGTTTCTGTGATTCCTGTTGCAAAATTATGTAACTGTAACATTGATAACACCATATCAACTATAGTAGTGCCTTCCTGTTTTAGTGAGCCTAACCCAAATGGCTTGTTTTGTTTTAGAAAAAGTGCATCTGCATTGAAAAACAACCATGTAGCTAGGTATGATTTATTTATGTCTTGTACTTTCAAGATTTTTCTGTTTTTTGGTTCTGATTATTTTACACCTTATTGATGAAAGTCTTTCAACTTCTTATTTGTATTTATTAATACTGATTCATGCGCTACTTTCAGGCGCCGTGTGGCGTAACCAAAGGGCCCATGTTAAACTTTTTCAGTGTGAATGTACCTTAACAAGACAATGCTACTTTACATTAAACAAGTAACAGAAAAAATAAAAATATAGAGATGTGTAACTGTGTGCTAAATGTTGTTAATATTTAAGAATATCCACTTTCCAGTGTGTGTATAGACTAATCATACATGCTAACAGGTTAAGGTAATTCTCTTCTGTTTAGAAGTTGTTACTGGGGGAACAAGACTCAAGGTTAACCTTTTTTTTTTGTATCAATGAGATGTTTACAAATGAAGTCAGAGAAAACCTAAAAAGCTTCTAGAATAAAACTGTATTTTTTGTTTTTGTTTTTATATCGATACAAGCACTTTTTCTGTTTCAACTGACAGTTTACCCAGCTTAAATAACAACGTTCCGAAGTAAATAAAAATAAATAACTGTAAGGAAAAAAATATTGTAGGACATAAACCATTTTGTACAAATTAATAGTGTAATGCTTCTGTCTGCAATCTGCTTTCTGTGCTCAGATCCATTAATTGGCAGAATGGCTGCACCTGTGCAGAACTCATTATCCTGCATCTGTGACACCTGTTAGCCTGCTAATTTATTCCTGCCTCTCACAGCCTTCTCTGCCGTGCCTTGCTCGTACGAGGGGACACTCTCAGTTCTGGACAAACGGACTAATGATGCCAAAGTATCAGCAATGACACAGGGAGGTCGGTAACAATTGACAGTCAAAAAAGGTCCACCAGAAAGCTAAATATTTAAAGCTATAGGTTCAAACAATTTAAGAACAGAACCAGAAAGTAGGATATGAACTATAAGGCAGGATCTAACAAATAAAGCTAAACCATCTCCTATTCCTGGGCTATCTGAAAGATACATAATAAGCCGATGAACAGATGCATCTTTATCCTGCACATATATGGAAAGGACAGTCTCATTGGCTTTCCAAAATCAAATTAAAATATTCGTTCTTGGTATTTTTCTTTGGTATTTTGCAGATTCTTGCGTTGGAATTTGTAGATTGTCATTTTTTAATTTTATGTTCCTTTTATTTGATTTTAATTTCTCAGTTGTCCCTGGTTGTCCTGGTCGTAGTGTTCATTCGTGTTAACTGATTTTTGTTCTGTTCTGTCTCTCTTCGAGGTCGGTGGTGTTTTATTCTCTCCTCTCCAGCTTTTCACCCCCCTCCCCCCTCTCCTGCTTCTGCTGCTATGTCTTGTCTTTCTGAGCACTTTCTTCATATCACCCGAACTCTGAAAACCATGGATCTGGTAAGCTGGTCTCTCAATGATATTGATTAAATTTTTTCGACGGGTAGGCAACAAAAGGGGACCCATCCTGTCCCGATTTGACTCATCTCGTGAGATACACCCTACATTCCTGGATGGAAAACGGTGTGTCTTTCGACTTTGTCATTCCTGGACGTGGAAACGTTTGCATGTTTGGATTCATGATACTTGGATTTCTACTTATTGGATTTGGTGGATTTTTGATGTATCAGCAAATACAGCGGATGTCGGTAGCCATTTGGCCTTGATCAGTCTACCGGCTGCATGACGTGCTCACTAAGGTGGTGAACGGACAGACCTGGAAGGTGGAGGAACAGAGCCGAAAAGCTGGATGTGCTGGTACGCAGATTGGCTTCGGTGGTGGAACTCAAGGGGAGATGGGAAAAAATCTGGAAGTGAAACGTGGAAAAGCCCAACTAATTTGGATTATTGGATTCGTCATTTGGAGCCAGCAAAGACTTAAAGCTGACGGGAAAGTCAGTGCAGCTTGTCTCATAACAAAAAAAGTATTTGGATTATGCCTCCCTTATCAATAACACTCCCTGGTTGTTATGTCGAGAGAGCTCAGAACTCTCCCCCGCTCCCTCCTCCCCCACTGACATCTGCGGATGCTTTCTGAACTGTTGGCCGGCTGATAACATGAAGGACAATGGCCTCTGGAAAGCGTTCACGGAAATATAAACACTTTACCCAAACAGACACACATAACTGATGCCCATAAAAACAGATGAATTTACACGCGACTAGTCTCCAATGTTTATCTATACTGCTTTTATGTGTCTCGTCTTATTTGTGCTTCTTGTGCAAGAGGTTTTTTTTGTTGGATATCTCACACTGTACCGTGAGAGGATAGGGTGTATTTTATTTGTCTTTTTTTTTCTTCCTCTTCTCCCCTATTGTGGCATCTATCTTTCCACAGATTCAAGGGCAGCGCCCTGTGGGCACTGTGTAAACGGTGTCCTTGGCAGCGTGGCCTCAGTAAATCGCCCCCGAAATGTTTGTGACGTATGTGACGTATGTGATGTATGTGATGGCAGTTGTACTGAAACAGCAATTTCCCTCTGGGATTATTAAAGTATTTCTGATTCTGATTTTCTTTTGTCTTACTTCCTTGTTGCGTTCACATCTCCAACACATCAGTAATTACTCAGCTGCTTTCAATACAACATTCACTTGCGCTACATTTGTACCACCCGTTTTCTTCAGGGCTCCATTTCACAAAGCGGGGTTAGTGAAAATCGAGAGTAAGTTCTGGGGTAAATTCCTGCATACTCTAGTTTTTCTGTTTCAGAAAGCTAGGAAGCCGTTACCCTGGCTCATCCGAACACCATTAATTATAGCTCCTGGCTCCTGTTCCTACCTCCTGTTCCTTAGCCTTTGAAGAGGTCAATAGTAAGAACATTATCGTGGGTAGGAAAGAAACTTTGGACTGCTGTGCTGATTTCGGACAGCCTTTAACTCTGACATCATTACATGATTGCCTTCCAAAAATGAACTACAAAATGTGTGTTCTCTGGCCATTTTCATTAATTTCCGTGAGGTGTGCTGGGCTTATACATCATGCCACACAAAGGATTGTGGGACTATATAGTATATAGCTCCTCAGTAAAGGACATTGCGAGGTTTCTATTCTAAATTAGCTGCGAGAGGAACCATACAGGCTTCCTTTTCTGCCTCCTTCCTCACTGACTGCACTATCCGGCCAACACTTATCACAGCGACCGCTGACGCACTTGTGCTTTGGCTAAAAAGTTCTTAGTTATTCGGATGGAGCCCCTGAGTCAAATTTTGATAACACATTACTCCGTGAAGCAGCCCTGCTCGGTAGGAGGGTTGGTTGGATTAACCCTGAATTTGTCCTGCTTTTAGCCGATATCTGCACAAGTAAGTGTAGAAAAAGGTGTGCCCTTTCTGGAGGCACCTATATGCTGGTGTGCAAATACTCCATAGAAATCTAACTTCTAAAAGTGGCAAGCTATGCTCCAGAGGTGGATGGGCCCTATTCACCTGAATATCTAGCACTGCTCTGTTAGGGAAACTGTTATTCTGCTACACAGTCAAAAATATATGAATTAAAACTGTGAAATTACACTTTTAAGGTGCTCATGTCAGTAAGCATATGTGTCTTCTCCCTCTGTATGGCAGCAGACAAAGTGTCATAATAAATGATACAAAACTGAGTATTAAGACTACAACTGCATGCAGGAGTTTTGGAACACTCCACAAGATATTTGGGTAGACCCATGAAAAATGCACAGACCCAGGCCACATGGTATCCATATTGCTGATTATGTTGGCTCCATCTCATATGATCTTCACTGTACAAAACTATAATTAGCTTCACTGTGCACTACATGCTCATCGGTTCAGTGTATTTAGGCCTTTCTGCACAATAATGCTATGGAAAAACGTCTTATTCATATGATCTCCTTCAATTAGTGAAGGAGACAGCCAAAGCACGTCCCATTATTGCGTTTTACGAGTGATGTGCAGGATGAGAAAATCATTAAAATAAATTATTGATAGCTTATTGATTACTGGCAAAAAAGCCAGTAAAAATGCTCAAAAATATCTGGAAATATCCGAAAATGATAAGACATTTCATCATGGTCTGATCAGCCTATCTAGCACATACAGGCTCCCTCAGAAAGGAAACCCATTTTCCAACACTTCCTTGTGTCAGATCTCGGCTAAAAAGTAGCACAAACCCAGTGTTAGCCAGATAACCCTGTTACCGAGAAGGGTTGGTTCACAGAGTAAGTTGCTGTCATAATTTGACTCAGGGTAACGGCTTCCTAGCTTTGTGAAACCAAAAACACAGGGTATGCAGGAATTTACCCAAGAACTTACTCTAGATTTTCACTAACCCTGCTTTGTGAAATGGGGCCCTGGGGGCGTGTATGTGTTTGGTTCCCATTGTATGGCAACAGTTTATTAAAAAATAAACAATTTTCAAGATCAGGGGTTCCATATAGGGGGAGGGGGGAGTTAGGACGATTCCATAAAAAGAAAATGTATATGTACTGTATATATGAACTATTAGGGATGATTTTGATTTTTTTCATGGGGCTGAAAACTCTTGGCAGCACCTCAGCTCAGAATAATGGGAAATAGCAAATAGCGTGTGCCTTCTCAGCACTGATTTTATTTAAGAATCTAAGGGCTTGAACCCGTATTCATAAAGATTCTCAGAGTTCTCTGAGAGAGCTCCTATCTTAGTCTAAAAGTCCTACCAAGGAGTATTAGCTTTAGAGTGATTCAGATCACTGCTGAGAGCGACTCTGAATAAGGAAATGACAGAGTGAAGAGGTGTGGTTGACCCCATTGCTAGGTGTGATGCTGTCTTTCAAGAGCTGTGACTGATTGATAGTACACGAATAAAAAGAACACACACACACACACACATGCGCTCCTGGTAATCAAGGGAAAGAAATTAACTGATTAGACTGAATTCAGAAATGTTTCACAATGATAAAACTCAGCAAAATTGTCACACAGCATCAAAAAGTTTTTGAAAACACCATATCCTCATCATTATTATGATTTGCTTAGTTATTTTTACTCGCCACTGATTTTACTTCATCTATTTGATATTAATGCGCACTCACCTTTCAGCCCTTTACTGGGATCGCCTGCTTGTATAAAGCGATTGCATTTGATAAAATGACGGGCATAATATGGAGGAAAAGGTGGAGAAAACAATTGGACAGCAGTGCTGCCCAGCGCACAGCTCGCAGCTCTGGGAGGAGAATAGAGTAGTGTTGAAAAGTAAATCGGTCCTTGGATCACGGTGCAAATACAGGGACTCTGAAGCTCTTTGCTACAAATCAATGCATCTTTTTCTCTGTGCGTCTTGGTGCTTTATGCACCAGCGAGAAGCTCCGTGCAATAATCAAAATGAGCAGATGGCATCACACAAGCGAACTTCTAGATGGAATTTAGGCTATTGACATCGACATGTATAATACAGAAAATACTTTCTCACCTCTTTATATATATATATATATATATATATATATATATATATATATATATATATATATATTCTTTGTAAATTTTACACTTTTAATTCATGATTATTTCCTATTATTTATCCTCAATAAAATTACAATAAAAATGTATGTATTTTTTTTCCATGTGGCCTGTCTATGCCTTTCAGCCGTAAGAAGCTAGTTGCCTACATGGGGAAGGGTAGTTTCATTTCACAAAAGGATATCTGGAGAAGGTCTACTAATTATGTGATTTACCTTTTTTTAAATCGGGTTTGCATCTGGTATCAAAGTAGATGGATCATGTGGATGAAATAGGAACCTATGTTTGTATGACCTTCAAACTTTTGGATTATTTGTATGGGCGTGTGAGTGGAGACATAATACAAAAGGTGTGCTTTTTGCTGTGTTGAAAAACATATCTAATATATCAATTTAAAGCTAATTTTAAAAATATTTTGAATTATTTATAAAGTAAAATAACGAACTGCCTTCTTCAGAAAATATTCAAAAAAAATGTCCAATTAACAACTTATCCGCATGGAGGTAGAGCTCTACTCTCCGAAATCCGGTCAAACTGAGAAGTTTTGTGAAATCAAAGCCCTTATTTCAAACTAAACCTGAATCCAAGACATTTTATCTTCAGGATAAGTTCCTTTGTCTACTTGTTCAGCATGGGTCAAATCCCCACTGGGGTTTTGCCTTGTTTTCTGATCTAATAAAAGCAGAGCTCTGACTCACTGGGGAATTAGACTATTTCTCATAAAGTATATTGAATGCTCCACTCACATAACCTCTCTGCAGGGTAACAGAAAAGGAAACTTGTTTGTACAGTAATTATAAACATACTTTATGAATTTTCTAACTCCTTCACACAGTTGCAAAGGGCCACATAGTGGGTTATCCATTTGCAAACCTTAAGAAAAAAAAAACATCCATGCTTAAACAAGTCTGTATTTATTTACTTGTTGGGGATCATCCTCAAGAAAATTAATTCCCTGGGAGAAAAACTACATTGCTCCCTACGAGATTCAACCAGAGGCTAATTTCTAGACCTGTTCAGGGATTGGAAGTACTTTCATAAGTTAATAAGATCTATCAGTATCAGAGTAAAAAGCCTGAGGGTTGAAATTGTTTCCCCTTTTTTTCCAAAAATGTAATTCTCTCAGACTTATCCAGCTATAAATCATGTAATTGGCTGAAGCTATGAAAAAACTCTCTACACATCACAAGAGAATGTGATGGCTTATTTAAAACTAACTTAAGCATATCTGAAGTGACTGTTAACATTCTGAAACTGTCCAGCATGATATTTGTGGGCGCGTTGGTGATGGCAATATAAAATACTGCATATGCAGCTGTTTTAAAGTTTGTAAGATTAGACGTTCCGCATATGTATATCGGAATGGCTGATTTGCCTGTGTTAAATGGCATTTAAAGAACAAATCACTTTAAAGTTGGGCTTTATATAAAGTATGAACTGTACATCCAAAATTCGTTAAACTGAAAAGCTAGAGCTCATCAAGGATTTTACGTAGTATATTCAATTAATTCTGCAAGGTTTTTATGACTTAAGTAAAAAAAAGTTTTTTTTAAAAAAACTTACTTTTAAAAGTATCATCTTTGTCAAACTTCAGAGCATGTTAAGTGCAGACAAAACCGGCTAATTAATTCCACAGTCTTGCCCTTGAATTTGGGCACCCTGGTGCATGCTGCTGGCAGCTTGTTGCTTTCATTTTTCCTCTACCATGTGAAAATTGAAACTTCTGTGATGCTCTGAAATCGAAAGCATCTTAACCTTGGCAGATTGCTTTTAGGCTTTGCTCATCATCACCCACTTTCATTGAAAAACAATGTTTATCTTGTTGATTGAATGTTTTGGCTCCTTTGACTGTTAATCATTTAAGTTTGTATCTACTGGAGCCAGGATGACTGTTAACTGCAAGAGCTGTTTCTCACACCTAAAAAAACTTGTACCTTGCCAGAACTCAGTAATACAGTGAGTATGTTTAAACTGAAAGCATGCAAAGATGCTTGTCATAGCTTCATTTGATTCACTGTACGGTACATGCATGACCTTTGTTTTCTTAGACAAACACCAGGTGTAGTAAAAACTAGAAAACCACTCAGGCAGAAACTGTAAAAAAAAATATTTTTTATTTGTACATTATCACACAAACCATGGAAACCATGTATTTGGGAAATACAAAACAAACAGACAAAAGATGTGTTGACATCGTTCTTCCATTATATGGTGTTTTCTCTCCCATAGGAATCATCTTTTATGGTACTGAAAGAATTTTGAAAAAAAAAAACAATGGCTTTACCCATTACCAGCTTTGTGTTTAGTAAAATAAAGAGAAAAAAAATATGTGTTAACATATTTCTTCCATTTGGTTGTCTTTTGTCTGCCACAAGGATAATCTTTTTTTTTTCAATGGGAAAATTTAGAAATGAAAATTGGCTTTAAGAAATGCAAGGTAGATTGTTTATTGTGAGTACTTCTTCCATGTCTCATACAACAATATCTGCATTTCTACTTTGTCCCTGGGGTCTGGGTGAATTCTATTTAGCTTGGCTCCCACGTTGACACCAAAGGTGACAGGGATTTTCCGACTGCAATACATTTTCCCTGTCATGATCTATCTGCTGTAGTCTCTTCAGTACATTGTGAGGGTCTTTATTTTCCAACATACCACAGTGGATAAATGTGAATGCGGAGTCGGTGTGTGACGTCATACCATAATCCATCTTTAGTTTTTTACATCACTCTTTTCCAGTTATTTCTACCTAAAATAATGACATTTTGCCTCTTGCTCCTTCAACAAGAAAAAAAATCACATGCAGGACCTTTAACCCACATTAAACATATGGCTTCACGTCTGATCCTTCTGAGAGTCGTCTGTAAAGATCACTGTTCACAGGACACACCTTTTACGTTGACATTTGACTTGCATCACAAGCGATTCAAGAACCCTGTATAAAAACATATACCATAAGGCAGTAAAGCACTTAAAAATCGGTCTGCTGAAGATTTCTTAAATATTTGCATACTGAAATGCATATTAAAATCATATACACTGGTGTTAAGCAAACATTACAAATTAAGTCTTCAAGCTAGTCCCAGATGTAAATTAATGCTGAGCTGTTTTTCACACATTGGCTTGGTTTTAACATCCCATCTACATAATACCCCCTGCTAATATAGGTCATTTGCATAAGGTGATAAATTCTAACCTCTCTCTCACACAGTCCCAACCACAACCAGAGCAAACCAAATTTTACTTTAAAAAATTTTGACTGTCTTTCAATGGAGAAGTAAAGGTAAACTTTGTGCATGGTGATGACTTTTATTGGAACTGTGATGCTGGTAGCAGATACATGGAATAACTGTGAGTAAACAATGTTACAACAACATATACACAAAAAAATTATTTCACATTTTTGTTTTGGCAAGTATATTTTCATAGCATCCGTTATAGTTTGTGTAATTTAGCATTGTTACCTCCCATTCAGAATTGAATGCATATTAAACTTGCTGCTAGGACAAATGTTGGTATCCCTGCTGCCAATAAAAAAACTCATTTTCTTTGTTGTGAGAGTTGTCCACAGGACCAAAACATAGATAAGACCATGAGAAGAAAATAACATACTTTAAAAGACAAAAATAAAAAAGCTTCCAAAATAAAACACCGAAAAAAGAACATGGTGCGAGGGCAGAATAACAGGAGCACCGGAGAAACAAGAAATGCTGGGCAGTGTTGGGCTTGCTGTTGTTTTCACTTATTGCCCCCCCCCCCCCCACACACACACACACACTCCCCATCCTTGCTAAAAAAAAGGGTTCAATCTCTTATTGCAGAGAAGCCATTGATCTCAGGATTACCCAGACACCCTGTTACATTTTATACCACTAACATACATTTCATAACAATGATGCTTTCTGACAACTAGCATTTTTCAACATTGCCATATGTTATAAACAATGCAATATTAACAACAGCAATATTAACAACAGCACAAGCACCTGCAGTCAAAACAAATGATGAAACAAAACACAGCATGTCCTCTCTCCGGAAAGACGGCACAGGTTACTTTTAATTAGCCATGAACCTCATCAAAATACAGAGACCTAAAATAGACCAGCTGAAAATATGGTGAAAATAACATCAAGCTTCTAGCATCAAAGCTAAAATACTGTTACATTAAAGCAGCACAACTATAACCTTTAGCCACTAGGGGTGCTAGACCTGTACCTTTCAGGTTTAGCACCCATGAAGGCCACTGGAAAAACTGCACTATCCCAAAATTAAACAGTCTCCCTCCTGCGATTCCTGCGTTTTGGAATCTGATAGCAGAACACGTTGGATCAGCAGATTGAGAAGTCATTCAGTTATTTGTAAAGACAAGGCCGCGTTCATCCCTCTAGATTACTCTGGATTTCCAATAGAAAGAGGGAGAGGGAAATGGAGCAGACTACAGGCTCAATAAACTGATTATGAAAGGCTGCAGGAATTTCAACAGGGGAGAAGAACTGACCTGGGACTCATAAACCACAGAAACATGAAGTCATGGTTTACAAAAAAGTGCCTAGATACTCGTAAAACCTAAACATAGATGAATGGATCATTTCGCCACGAAATGATTTTACTTATATCAAAGGTAATTTTGTCTATGTTTTCGCAGTATATATAATATTATATATATTTGTATATATAGTATACATTTGTATATACAAAGTTAATTTGCAGGATATTTTATCAACTTATCAAAATTTTATGATTATAATTCTATAATTATTCTATAATATAGGTAAAGAAAACTATTTTCTTTGTTAAAACACAATCATAAAGTCATTCCTTTATTTGCTTATTTATTTTTCTTTGCAAAGGAAATTACCATGAGTATTTTTCACCAGAAGACACTGTGGGTGTTATGACTGACTGTGTCATGACATTTTGTCACTTTGTCCCAGCATGTCTGCTTAAATGAATGCCAGTTTACTGAGGTCATTTTGTTTTTGGATGTAACCTCTCAGTTTGTTGTTTCTAGAAGACAAAAGAAAATACAATACCATAAAGCTTTGTCAAAAAAGTAACATTGGAGCAGAGCAGAGCAGGTATCATGTTTTTGTGTACTAGACTAGAACTTTGGTTATGAACTGGTTATTTTTATTTTATTTTAATCTGGTATAAATATGTGACATACTTTTCCTTTTTTATTTAGTTTTAACTGTAAGATTACCTACCAGGCTGTTTCTAGAGTATAGATCAGTTATGTTTCCTTGTATATAATTCAACAACTCCCTGTAGAATGTAGAAGAAACATTCAAATACAGAAAACTATGTACAGGCATCCCCCCCCTCCAGCAAACTCTGTTTTGATGTAACAGCCAATAGTAGTTCCTGTCCAGTTGCACACAGAGGCCAACGTCACACTCCTCAGACTTCCAGTGATCCTCTTGTACTGTTTGCGTCGCCGTCGCCCCATGCTGGGTCTCTGGTTTGTGGTCTGTCCTGTGCTGGTGGGAACAGGTAGGTGTTTACCACTTGGGGCACCCTGGGGTTCAGTTTTCAGTGAAACACCAAGGAGGTTTGCAGCAAGCTCCTCCTGAAATTACTTATGAGTCATGGGTTTTCTCTGCATACTGGCAGATTGCTCCTTGTGAAGGACAACAGAATCTGTCAGTACAATGTCAACCAGATGTTGGAAAACAGTAGTGGGCCACGTTATGGTTTTTCAATGAATTGTGCTTGTGCTGATCATCTGGTCAGAGGTGCTCACTCCTCCCATGTATTTGTTGTATTCCGTCACTGTGGTGGGCCTGGGGATGGAAACCTTTTGTTGTTCCCCATCACTTGTTTTTTGCCAGAGCTCCACTGTGTCCCCACTCTAGACTGGATGGAGGGTTGAGCACATGGACACCTCTCCAGCATCTCCAGTACCCCTCTCTCTCACTCCCTGTCTGTGGGCTCTGCCAGATCCTCTACTTGTGGATGGCTGATCCTCACTAAAAGACAAAAGGAAGGATATTCAGCTGGAAACACACACCAAGGCAGACAACGAGGAGACCAGAGAACCTGTAACCAATATGGTTTTGCTGTAGGTCTCTTTGCAGCGTTTCTTACCAGTCTCCAACCAGGCTTTTTTAGCCTTTTTACCACTGTCCAATAGATCCCTTTACTTTACCGCAATATATATAAATACTAATCCTGCTTGTAGTATTCACATTGAGTATCTCAAGTTGTACTTCTGGAGAGTAGAATGTAGGGCTGGACGATAATTCAATAACAATATGTATCGATTGATAGACGTGTGGCGCAATAGGAAAAAAACGGGTCGATAAAAGTTCGATATAGAGACAGTTTTCCTTCCTTCTTTTCAACCTATCATATTAGTTGATGCTACAGTCACTGCTTCCTCTCAACCAATCGTAATCGCGGACCCAGGCATGCCGTCACAAAGCGCCGCCCTCTCAAACCACAACACAGAGCACGTGAATATGTCGCAGCAAGGAGAGGCGGAGGAAATTGTCCCAAAATGTTGTTTTACTAGTTCGCCAGTCTGACAGAACTAAATCACAGTGATTTGTAAAATTTGCAAGGAACCGGTAAAAACAAAGTCTGGTAACGCAACCAACTTGTTTCATCACGTAAGCCGCTCACACCCGCAGAAGCGCGAGCTGTGTCAGCCCCGCGCGACTCTGCGTCGTCTTCGGAGGAATCTTATGGAACTTCTTCCAAAACAAAGCAGGTATAGCAGCTAAACTGGGCTCCTTTCTTTGTGATAAAATGGCAAAGCGTCGAAGCGGCATAAGGACATCACGCATGCAGTAACATGCTTCATAGTGATGGATATGCTGCTGTTGTCTGCAGCTGAAAAACCTGGCTTCAAACAACTACTTGCCACTCTTGATCCGCGATATAAAGTTCCGGGCCGCAAGCTTTTCTCTAACAGCGCTCTCTAAATTGTGCAACGAGTGCAGGGAATCTGTACAAAATGAGCTACAATCTGTGTCTTCCCACACCACAACCTCAGACCTCAGCCCTGCATCAGCCTCTCAATTGACTATATAGACAGAGAATGGAACCTGAGAAGTAAGTAGTGTACTATTCCCACCTAAATAGGCTATTCCATTTATTTATTTATTTGTTATATTAATTTTGGTCATTTTACGGGTCACTTTAGTTTATTCTTTGTCAGTATTTAATAACATCACCCAGGTCTCTTAAGTTATTTGTCTTTAAAAAATCAGTTATGGGTAAAAATATTGGTTAAATAAGGATTTAATTGAGATTTAGTGTTTGTGTGTTCTTTATTAAAAGTAAGTCATTAAGCAATATCATAAGAGCCAGGTTTTAAATCTTTTTGATAGTTATCGATATCGATCAATATGCATTTTTTCTATATCGTCCAGCCCTAGTAGAATGTCTGGTTGAGGAACCTAAAAATGTCATTGTTTCTTTTTGGATGGGATGTGATTCTGTATCTGTCTTCAAGCCATACACGTTAAAGTTTTTAGTGTAAAGTGGTGAAGCTTAGAGTCAGCTCCTCTAACTCTGAGTACATGGTTCAAACTCTCTGAATTATGGGTTAATCGTTGCCTCAAGGGATAGATTAAGTCCTTGGGCAGACCCAGACCTTCTAGGAAGACCTAAATATGCCTTTTAACCTCTTAGACAAAATGTTTTCTGGGCTTCCAAGTATTGCAAAGAGGGATAGTTTCCCCAAATGTTATAAGCTATGGGGCAACCCTAATTGTAAGGCGAGCCCCCTCTTTCTCAGACTTATCTTAAGAAAAACACTTTTCACAATAACAGACTTCTCACCTTTTTTGTGCACGGTCATAGGTGTAGTTATGTCAGAAAAACACGGGGGTTTGGTCAGTATTCCCAATCTGATCAATGGCTGAGTGTTATTTCCTCAAATCAATCACATATCTCTGAAAAGACAGCAGCTTCTCTCCAAAGTCTCAGGGCAGGTGCCGGGCAAGGCTGGTTTTGCACGGAATGCAAAGCTGTAACAGTGCATCATCCTTCTGCACCAGCCGATACTGGCTTTATACTTGGTGACGGGTATGTTTAAGTCCGTGACAACGTCCAAAGCTTTCATTTGGATGATTGTGCTGGTAATAGGCATGCCCTTGTTGCTTTTTTCAATAACAAACTCCTGAACTCTCCAGTCAATTTCTTGGAAGCGGCCGCTTTGAGGGCCGCAGAAAGCTTTTCTTTTACTATTAGCATTTTTAAACAGTCTTTTTGTACTCACCATCTCCTCACATTACTCTCTCTAACTCCATATTTGTTGGCAGCCTGACAGTTGTTTGACACCACTCGCGAATTAACCACCATTATCTTAAAATTAGTATCATAAATCTGCCTCAGTTTTCTGTAAACTTACTCCACTTTTGACCTTCTTTGCTCAGAACAATCACCACATCGCTCCATTTTCATTTCCCCTCAAGGTTTCCTTGCTGTGATTAACAGAAGACCCCCGCCAAAAAATGTCACTGGCTTTACAAAACATTGGAGCTCCTGTTGCAGTTGTGTAGCGACCCCAGACAGCTATCAGCCTGTTTTAATGGTTAAACACCAATAATAAAGCAACCTAACTTTTTCATATTATTTATAATTTAAAAAAACACGCCCTATATTCAGGTCAATACGTACTTCTGAAGGACATTAAGCTTACTTGTTACACCTCTGCATATATATTTAAGGGTTAGAGTTAGAAAACCCATTTAACTTGTTGGATTTAATCATAATACTAACTTGATACCCACCATTAGGATTGTCCCAGTATACAAACAATTGTAGTGACTTTGCACGCATTTAGAGATGTATTTGGAAATTTACAATTATGATACACTAATTTGCTCTCATATGGTGAACTTGTATTACTTGAACATTAAGAAAATTGGACATATAAACAAGTTAAGCCATTAACTGGAAAGAGTTCCTGCAGACCATGTTTTTCACCTGCTTAGAGTCCGGGCACTTAGCAATTTATGGATAAAGGCCTTTTCTTCTTTGAAATGAATAAGCTGATAAATTGTGTTTATTATGCCATTTTCTGTGCTTCACAAAGAGACCAGATTTGTATCCTTTTAGAGTCATTGCACTCATGGGGCCTACAAATCAAGTTAGAAAACTTTTCTATCACAGAAATGGAGAGAAATGTGAATACAAGCTTTAACCAACATTTAAAAAAAAACAGTGTTCCATAATTTTAGTTTGCAACAAGTGTCAGGTGTACAGATCTATTTGCAGGTTTTTGATGCTTCTCTCCCTCTCTCTCTCCAGGGTGCGACTAGCAGGCTGCAGTCAGAAGTGTTCATAATCTGCTGCAATTAACAAGAGTATAAAAGGGAGCTGGTGTCAAGGGGAAAGCGTCAGAGCATTTGCTCATCCAGAGCAGTAGCCTGACTAGATCCCTGTCCCTGTGATCCTTGCTTTGCTACCTAGCCTGTTTTTGTAACTAATCCATGTGTTTCCCCTAGTGATGGTGAGATGAGGCCTCATGAAGCATTGAACCACTTGAGCCTATTGCTTCAGCAAATGGTTCATTTCACAAAGCTTCATTTGAGCATGAATCCACCTACTGGCTTAGTGCATAATCAGTCAGCAATATAATTGTAATGATCTCAGCACTAGTGCTGGTCTGATCCTTCACCTGACACACCTGTGCAGCTCTGCTTCACTCTCATCATTCCCCATCAGTTCCACCTGCTATTTAACCAGACACTAGTGCCAGATAATTTTGAACCACCGGTTAGACTAATCCAGTGTTCTGTTCCTGACTTCCTGCCTGACTGTTTTCATGACCTGTTTCTGCCTTCCGTTTCCCTGAGTCTGCCTGACTCCTGCCTGATCTGATTGCCTGCCTGTTTTGCCTGAATGGACCTGCCTCCTGTTACCTGAGCCTGCCTGTCCCCGTTCTGATCGTAAGCCTGCGCGTCACCGGACTTGGACCTGTGCCCCGACTCTGTCTTGGATTTCCCCCTGGATTCTCATTGGACCTCAGATCACTCGGTTCTGACTCTGGACCTCAACCTGAACTACGGATTCTGGAAATCCCCCCTGTACCTTCTGCCTGTCATGGTCACTAACCAGCTGTCTCTATTTCCAGAGGTTCTTGCCATAGACGCTGACGATAGTCCCGCAACCTGCAGCAGTTTACCTTTTAATAAACTGACTGGAATCGTTCACTATTTGGCTGGTCTGAATTCTGGGTCCTCTGTTTCTGAAAGTTACAATAATCTGTGATGTTTGTCTGTATTACCATCCTTTAAGGTCCTTGGAAATAATCATTGATAAGATATACCCATGTATTTCTCTTATAATATCAAATGTGTTTAATAAAATATTTTTAACATGTTCTGTGTGTATTTTTTGTGAGTATTATATGGCTGACTGAGTATGTTTTTCTGTCACTTTAGTGAAATGGAATGGACCTAAACAGACAGTTAAAGTGCTTTTGGAACTTGGAAGAGGGCTCTGGTTATGCTTGTGCAACTTGGACAACGATCTCTGGATGGCGTCCTGGAAAATGTGTCATCTGAATCCCCAGTGGTTTCAGTGGAACTTCAATGGCCATGTGGGCAACAAGAGAGTTACCTGGGGGCTGTTGTTGTCAGTCATGGCCTCCCTGATTGGAACAAGAGCAATATTTTGTTGTTGGCATGAAATGTCCACAACAAACATCACCTTTGAGCACAAGGTGGTCCAAAAGTGTATATGATACCAAAGGTCGATGATCAATTTTTGTATCATCAGACCTGAGACATCACATCTTGGACACTCAGGTGAGGAGGAAGGAGGTTTCAACTGATCACCACCTGGTATTAGCTTGGATCTGGTGGTAAGGGAGGCTGTTGGACAGACCTGGTAAACCCGATTGAGTGGTGAGGGTTAGCTGGAACCATCTGGCTGAGGAACCTGTATTACTGATTTTCAACTCACAGGGTATGCCCTGGAAACCCCCCTTTCCACAGAACTCGCTGAAGGAACTATATATCCCATCTGGTCTGGTAACGGCTTGGGATTCCCCCCAAGTGAGCCGGTATGTTGCTGGGGAGAGGAATATCTGGGTTTCCATTCTGGACCTATTGCCCTTGTGTCCAGACTCCAGATAGTCAGATTTAAATGGATGAATGGATAAAACTAATTTTGAAGGCTAACAAGGAGCAACAATTATGTAAATAGTGCAAAGAAGAGAAAATAAAAATCTATTTTGAAAATGTATTGCTTTAAAATTAATTTTATGAATTCGAAATCTATACCGTTTTGGTTACTTGAGTCCTAATGTTGCAGAGACTAGCCATCGCAGTGACTGATGGAATGCAGTGATGTGCATTCAGTGGTCTACTAAGATGATGGTAAAACACGGATATGGACCTATAAATAGGCATACGGACAGGAGGCGTGATGATGTCACGTCTCCCGGTTAGCATGTCAGCTAACAGCAAAGAAAACGTGACTCCTGCTCTATTTAGCAACACTTCTAAGACCTACATATACTTTTAAGTACAATTAATACAAACATTGACATGTATAAGCGCTGCCGGCGTGCTCCAACTGATGACACCTCAAACAAAGTGATTTGTGTAGAATATACAGCACAACTGAAAAATGGAGTGAAAAAAAACGAATGGTCGCCATTGTCATAGCATTAGTAGAGATTTTATATTTAGCATTATAAGCTGAAAACCAATAGCCTCAGCTCTAGTCTTGCTCTAGCCCCATAAAGTTTAAGCATCAAAACAAAGAAAAACACAATGAAATAAACAACATTCAAACTGTTTTACTAAAGGGCATAGCCACGTTATTTGACATTTTTTACCTATATGTCTGTAGCTCACTCTGGTTGCATACAAAGTTTTATTGAAAGATTATCACATCCTGCTGGCGTATTAGCTGTTGTTTTGGTTTTTTATGCTTTGTTATTGCTCAATTTATTAGTTAAGAAAGCCGTTTGTGTTCATTTATAATAACAACGGAAGTACAACACTCTGCATGTGCAGCAGAGGATAAACAAGGAAGCGGCTAATGGCTATTAGCATCTCCCAGTGAAACAATGAAGAATGGTCCAAGAGCCAGTGACCACAGAGTTGACTGACGAGAGTAAACGAGAGTACCTTTAAACTAAGTTTCTCTGTCCAGACATAACCGCTCTGTGAGCCGTTCTGAGGAAAAGGAGAGCATGTTGAGTTTCGCAGGTCAGATGAACAGACTTTGCAGCTGCTCTCGGTCTAGCGGCATGGGTGGGCATCTGCTCAGACTGGATCTTGTGTCAGGCTTGCTGAGCCATGGTTTCAAATGTCGTTATCCACACAGCAGTGGGGGAAAAAAACTTTGTCGACTTAGAGACATATTTCCTCAAGTGGAAAACGCACATAGTTGTGCAATAATAGGTTTGGTTTGGGGAAAAAAAATAAAAATAAAAAGTGCAAATAGCCAATTATTATCAAAGCCAGTAACTCTGATCAAAATGACCAAGTCAGGGCAACACCTGATTATCAGGAAATAACAGCCAAGCAACTCTTAGCCTCTTTTAGACTTAGACATCTTTATTTGTCATTTTGTATGTACAGAGTGCATACAGAACGAAATTTCGTTGCATACAGCTTGTAAATTACAGTATACATTGCAGCAGTGATTAAAAAGTAAACAATTGAAATGTAAACAATGCAGGACAATTGCAGCAGTGATTAAAAAGTAAACAATTGAAATGTAAACAATGCAGGAGAAGAGAACAGTGTGCGATCACGGTGTACAGGAGAATTTTTTAAAACCATTTGTATGTGCAGAAATGTTGGTGCAAAAGGCATTTGTGCAAAAATGCATTGTTCGGCAGCATTTGTAATGCTAGATAGAGATGCAGTGATGCAATGTGCAAATGTGGTGCAGGGTCCAGTTTAGAGTTCAGCAGTTCAACAGTTTGATGGCAACAGGGAAAAAGCTTTTGCAGAACCTGGTGGACCTGCAGCGGATGCTGCGGAACCTCTTCCCAGAAGGTAGCAGGTAGAACAGTCCATGGTGGGGTTGTGAGGGGTCTTTTATGATGTTTCGGGCTCGGGACACACAGCGCTGGGACGAAATGTCCTTAATGGAGGGAAGAGGAGCCCCGATGATCCCTTCTGCTGTCCTCACCACTCTCCTCACGTTCTTCCAGTCGGTGGCATTACAGTCTCCACACCACACAGAGAGACAGCTGGTCAGAATGCTCTCTATGGTGCTTCTGTAGAAGTCGTGAGGATGGGCGGGGGCAGGTGGGCTCTCCTCATCCTCCGCAGGAAGTACAGTCGTTTCTGTGCCCTCTTCACCAGTGACGTGGTGTTCACAGTCCAGGTGAGGTTGTCTGTGATGTGCACCCCCAGGAACTTGGTGCTGCTGACCACCTCCACAGCTGAGCTGTTGATGAGCAGTGGAGCGTGGTGAGGCCGGTTCTTCCTGAAGTCGACGATGATCTCCTTCGTCTTCTCTACTTTCAGGATCAGGCTATTTTCTCTGCACCAGCCCACCAGCTGCTCCTCTTCCTCTCTGTAGTCCTGGTCGTTGTCGTCTCTGATCAGCCCCGTCACCGTTGTGTCGTCAGCAAACTTCACGATGTGATTGGTGGTGAACCTGGGGACGCAGTCGTGTGTCATCAGGTTGAACAGCAGGGGGCTCAGGATGCAGCCCTGAGGGGAGCCCGTGCTGATATCAGAAGTGTTCTGTCCGACCCGGACTGACTGAGGTTTGTTGGTGAGGAAGTCCAGCAGCCAGTTGCGAAGAGGTGTGCTCAAGCCCAGATGTTCTAGTTTTCCTACCAGGTGCTGTGGGATGATGGTGTTAAACGCTGAACTGAAGTCCAGGAACAGCATCCGCACGTGGGTGTTCTTCTCCTCCAGGTGTGCCAGGCTCAGGTGAAGAGCAGAGGAGATGGCGTCCTGAGTGGAGCGGTTCCGCCGGTAGGCAAACTGGAACGGGTCTAGTGTTGGGGGAAGACTGGAGACGATGTGTTGTTTCACCAGCCTTTCAAAGCACTTCATCATGATGGGAGTCAGTGCAACAGGCCGGTAGTCATTAAAACAGGTGACTTGAGGTTTCTTCGGCACCGGAATGATGGAGGCCGACTTAAAGCATGCAGGCACTGTGGCTTGGTCCAGCGAGGTGTTAAAAATGTCTGTGAGGACACCAGCCAGCTGACCTGCACACTCCTTGAGCACCCGCCCAGGTATGTTGTCGGGACCTGGGGCCTTCCGCGGGTTGACTCTCCTCAAAGTCTTCCACACGTCTGCGGTGTCAAGGCAGAGCACCACCTCGTCCTGTTGGGGAACAGCCTTCACTGCTGGAGTGTTGTTCAGTGCCTCAAACCTCCTAAAGAAGTTATTTAGTCCATTGAGGAAGTCAGCATCAACTTCACCCACCGGGGGTGAGGGCGTGTTGTATTCAGTGATCGCCCGTACGCCTTTCCACATGCTCCTGGTGTTGCTGGCGTCATGGAAAAGCTCCTGGATTTTTTTAGTGTGATTCCGCTTTGCTAACCTGATGGCACGGTTCAAGTTGGCTCTCGATGTCCTCAGTGCCTCCTTGTCACCAGACTTGAAGGCTGAGTTTCGTGTTTTTAGCACTTGACGGACCTCCTCAGTAATCCAGGATCGTTGGTTGATGATGGTCTTGGTGGTGCTGACGTCCTCAATGCATCTGTTGATGTAGGCTGACACAGTCATGGCGTACTCATCAATGTTTATCTTGTCGTCATATGTTGCTGCAGCTTTGAACATGTCCCAGTCAGAGCACTCAAAACAGTCCTGGAGCGCCTCCATTGCTCCCTCAGTCCACACCCTCACCTGCCTCGCTGTAGGTTTAGCTCTGATCAGCAGGGGCCTGTATACAGGGAATAGCATCACAGAAAGATGATCTGAGGAGCCCAGGTGGGGGCGGGGGGCTGCCTTGAATGCGCCTTTAATATTTGTGTAAACCAGGTCTAGAGTGTGCTCTCCCCGAGTTGCAAAATCCACGTGTTGGTAGAACTGACGGAGAACAGTTTTCATATTTGCCTGGTTAAAATCCCCAGCAATGATGAAAACACCCTCTGTGTGTGCAGATTGCAGCTCAGAGATAGTCCGATAGAGAACACTCATAGCCTCTTTTGTATTAGCGCTCGGAGGGACGTACACCGCTGTTATGATAACAACAGTAAACTCTCTAGGCAAATAAAACGGTCTGCAGCTAACAGTTAGCATCTCGATGTCCGGGGAGCAAAAACTTGTGACTATTCTAGCATTTTTACACCAGGTGTTATTGGCATAAACGCAGATACTTAATATTGTTTTTATATTGTTTTATGAATACATGCCTGGTGAGGTGTGGTATCATAGAACAATATATGTTCTGTCAAGCCCCCCACACATGTACAGAATAAAAGCAAACAACTTCCCTCCAAAATCAATAATTCATTAGCACTTAAAATACTTCAGTCAAAAACTCTAAAAAGGATTAGTGAAAATAATAAATTATGGGTACACAAAGGCCTGACTATCTATTTTGGATCCAAGGCTTCTTTGAAGTTGCACTCTTTTACTCGGCCAGTGAGATCAAGATATTCATGTACCTTTTCCCCCTATTTTCCTCATAGTTTCATGATGTCATGAGCATTCCAGCTGTGAAACTTCTCCTTCCTGGGATCTGTCGTGAAAATGGGTCAATGCTGTGCAATCTGGGATTTAGTGTTTTGCCAGTCTTTTTTGTTTTCTCTGTGTAGCATATTCCCTTTTCCCTCCTATGGCACGGCCAACAATGTGTGAAAAAAGAGTCCACAAGTAACAGGGATAACCACAGCTTTCAGAGGATTGGGAGGCAATGCCCATCTAGAGTTCATAATAGGCTCAACATACTGTAATTTAAATTTGTAACCCAACTTCTGGATACCTCTGTGTGTGATGACTCCATCTGCTCTAAAAAAATGTTTTGCTTCACAATCTTTTGACATGGCTGAGGTTAACCTCGATGTACATTTTTATATAACATTTTTTTATTCCTCTAAACTTTCTTGGATACAGTACTCTGCGAACAGAAAGCTTCTTAATCAGTTACCTTTTTTGGACTATAATGTGCCTGTTAGACAACTGTCAACTGTCTTCTTCAAGTTAGGATAGACTATATCCCAAATCATCTGTAAAAGAAAAAATATATATATTTTTACTGGTCTTAAGTGAATTTTTTGAGAAAGTTTTTTGTCTTGGTTTTATTTAGCTCCAAAGAAACACATTCTCATGTTCTTTTTTTTTTTCTGAGAGGAAGGTGTACTGTGCCGGCCCAATATTTTTACCCCAAACTTTATATTTTGTTGATGTATCATTATTTAACAGCCGTAACTATATTAAACAAAGGTCCAGCTTTCTTGGTTTTAGTTAGCTTAAAAGAAACACTTTGTTGTGTTATATTCTTTTTTTCTGCGAGGGAGTTGTACTGTATCTGCCCAGCATTTTCCCCCAAACTTTATATCTTTTGGTGTCTCAGTATTTAACAACTGTAACTATGTTAAACAGTGGTCCAGCATTTTTTCTTTTCAAACAAGTCAAAGCAGGAGAAATGAGTCAGGGAGCTGAGCTTTTGCAGGGATTTTTCTTTTGCTTTCCTTGTCCTACAATACAACAGTTGCTCAGACATCAGAAGACTGAAAATGCCATGCTAACTCATGCTCGAGTGAGGATGGGTAGGGGTTTTGTTTTAACCAATACAGAGGAGAGGGAGGATGGCAAAGTCATGGGAGATTTACGAGCCGGTGTTCACTGCTCTTTAAAAGGATGCAAAAGGGAGGGCGCTTAATGATTTATTGCTTCGTGCCACCTTGGAAATCAAAATGGATTTTAGAATCGGCTCAACTCTTAAATCCAGACCTGGAGGAATAAGATTTATGAGGGCGACATCAAGAGCCCTTTCTGTTCCGCTGTGTGTCTTAGCGAGCAAGTGTGAAACAGCATTTGGGCATCATTAGGCACATTCACATTATGTACAACGTAGTACCTTTCTGCTTATATGGTGCTACATGAAATCTGGTTTTGACTACCATTGTCTGGCTGTCCTGTTACTGCTGTTTAAACAGGATGGATAACATCAATTATAGGCTGCTGTTTATATAAAGCTTTTGTACAAGCTCGTAGCAGATAGCACACCACTCCTACCATAGCACCTAGGCATGACTCCTCTCCCTCTCTACTGCACTCTTTTCTGCACTCCCCTCTGTGCCTGCCTCTCTATTTCTACACTGTCACCCACCTCAAACAGAACCTGACTAGTGGTCTTCCTGCTAAGTAGCTTATTGTTAGTTGTGATATTGACTGCCTTGTTATATCTTCAATTGTAAGTCACTTTGGATCAAACATCTGCTAAATGCATATACAGAATACTAAACACAGTGATGACAACAGCCTGTGTTGGTCAAGGCTGGCTGCACTGAAAGCATTTTACATTATATCACCACGTATGCGTTTGATGTTACAATCTCTAAAACCTGGAACAAACTACCTCTTCCTAATAACACAGAACGTCTAAAGGCAAACTCAAAGGAAATGAAGAAAACTACCTCTCATAAAGATTTAAGCTTCACTTAATCACTGGGAATTTTGTCCAGGAAGTGTAAAATATTGATATGTGGAGAGCATTTTTCTCACCATTTGGAGTAAACATCCTCCTGCTGGGGTTCAGACATTCACTTCAAAACAAAACATAGGCAGGAAATTGTTCCTGAAAACAAGGACTCTCAGCAAACAGTCAAGTGTTTGCTGGGTCCCTGTTATTGATCAAAAACTCTGTCAACCCCCTGCAGATAAAAAACCTCTTTTTTGTTTGCACCAGAACTGAAACTGTTATTTCACCTTGAAGGACACACACCCCCGTGGTCCTCCCACACAGGTGTTTTCACAGCTCCTGTCTGATTGTGGCATTTTCTCAAAACTAAGTGAATGTGTGTGCCCACTGTACACTCTGATTGACACTTCCTTCTAACTCGCTTACGCTTTTTACAATAGAGCTATTACCAGATCAAGATTCTTCCCAGTGGGCAATTTGGAATGTTCACATTACCCCGTGTAGTTTCAGCAACCCTAAAATCTGAGCAGAGGTCTCAAGAGCTATCATATTTTAACATCTGTGTAGATTTCCAGGAGTTGCATGAAGCCTAATTAAAAACAAACTTTAAACTTTTTCGGTTCAGTACACCATCTCCTAGCACCCTAGAAAAATGCCCAAACAGGCTAGAGTGGAACACTTTACAACTTGGAGGGGCTGGGGTGTGAAGTACCTCCTTTAGATTTAAAGAGACAGCACCAAAACAAGTTGCTCTCAAACACACCTCAAGAGGGGTAAAAAGGGGGGAATGTAGGGGTAAATTAATGAGGAATTCAGACTGTGCAGTACAACTTTATTTAGACCGCAATTGAAGGATTTCAGTGTGAAAAGGAAGAGCTGGAAAGCATGATATGTTCCCTTTAAATGTGCCATGACATCATTGTAAAAACCATTTCATGTAGTTGATATTGCTGCACATGTTAATTCTCCAAAGAATTTCATGAAAAAAAGAATTACAGCTTGTTTTGTCATGCCAAATGTCCCGCATCAGTAAAAGGGTTGGTTGAGGTAATGATATGCAGCTCTATCACACACACACACACACACCACTTTCCCCTTCGATCCACACCTCCCTTTTCGACGCAACACTCCGTTACAAATCAGTATTATGGTTTTATTGCTGGTGAAAGTGTTTGTGTTGCAGGATGTCGGACAGGCGAAGCCAAGCTGACCAAAGGCTTTAAACTGGCGGCGAGATTCAACACTGTGGGACCGAAATCAAAAGCCGCATTTAACGTGGCGTGAGCCACCGTTATATTCCCGCAACACAGAAATATGCAGCTGGGATCTAGTTCTTGAGAGCTTGCGGTGACTGAGGAGGACCGCAGTGGAAAGCGAAGTCTCCAGGGCAGCAAGCGGTCAGTGTAGGTACCGAAGTCTTTTCTTAAGTCCTTTTGTTTAAAAACCATGACAGGACACAGTCTTCAGTAAAGTCCCCATAAACTCTTCTGTGTTTCTCTTCCTTCGGGAGTGAGTAGAAACTTCATGCATTTTTGACAACCTCCGACACATCAGCTCCCCGTTTGAGTCGCCGCTGTGAAGTTAGTTTGATGTTGAATATATGGGATATTTGCGCTTCTGTGGTGACTGCTACCTGTTCCCGCCGATACAGGAAGGCTTATCTGGGGCTGTCGTCTGCTTGCTGCTCCGCCTTCCTCCTCTCAAGTCACACAGTGCATCAGCTGGGTGAGGAGAGGAGGGGGGAAGGTGGTTTGCTTGACAGTGTGCTATGAATTGAAGAATTTGAATTATGTAGAAAGACAACCTTCGTAGAAAGACAACCCATTTTCTGACCGTTTTTGAGCAAATTAACAAAGCTGACTTCCCCTGAGCAGGTCCTTTGGGAATCAATTTAAACATTAACACAGCCTCATTAGTGCACAACAGACCATATTATGCCCCCAAAACCTCAGAAAAATTAAATTTGTTGTCATGGCACCTTTAAAACAAAGAATGTGTTTGTTATAGCCCATGTTCTGGGTATGAAGAACATACTTTAAAAGGGTATATTACAAATAATATAAAATGCATTTCAACTTTTATGCTAATGAAAACCAATTTATTTGTCAATTTATTTAGAGGTAAGCATTTAAACACTAATATAGATTTGTAAAAATATATAACATATGTAAAACCAAAAAAGAAAAAGCATAACTGGTGCAGAATGAGAGCACTATTTATTCCAGGACCACCACTGCAACTCATTAGTTATAAAAGTTTGCAGAAATAGATACTGGAAAGAGAACTGAATGTTCAAGTATTGACTTACACTGATTAAATGAATAACTTTTATTGAAAGTTTACCAAACTCTCAGGTGTTGAAAGAAAGGAGATTTGTAATGTTGACACTTAAAATTTGGAAAGTTTGGGAGAAAAAAATGGAGAGTGAAGCTTAGGTTCAGAACTATTTTGATCTGTCAGCTTTGAAACAGCTGAGCAGCCAAGGATAAAACTAGAAAGTGCCTTACTGGGTCGGGTGAGACTGTTAATTGTCTCGGCACCAACTTACACTTTTGTTTCAGAATTCCATCACCTCTTTCTCTTTGCTTGCTGGAGAGAAGTGAGCAAGGATATTCAAAAGTTCCTCGTTTTGGATTCAGAACAAACGTGTATGCCTAAACAAAGGAATGGAATAAAAACAAACAAAACAGAACTCTTGCAGGAATGCACACAAGAACAGTCAAGACCACACTTAAGGAGGGCAAGATTAAGGGGAAAAGTCACAGAAAAAGAACACACCACAGAGATTTCCTAATTCATCTTTCCCTCAAGTTCAAAGCACAACTGATGTGAAATCATCCATTACTTAGATGAACTGCTAAGAGAATTCCCACACTGGGACAGATTTGCTGAGACTCTCTTGTCCAGAAGTCTAAACACTATACGTATGTGTCTTTGTTTGTGTATGCATGGTTGTTTGCGCAATGGAAAGAAAATTAATGAAAGGAAAGTTTGTTGAATACACACATATCCGCGCAAAAAGGGATGTGGGGAGGTCAAACAGGTCAGCGCTATCTGTAAATCAATCTGCTGTCTCAAGATCAGCTTTCTCCTGAGAGACTTTTGAGTCCCATACTTCTTTGGCATTTCCTAGTTAGTTTCCTTCCGCAAACTATGTTTACAGACCTGTGGAGGACTCCCTCTTGTGAAATGTACAGTATGTCAGTGAGTCAGAGGACAAAGTGCTTGAGTGTACAATGTCGACCAATGAGAATTCAACAGATTTCAGTGTATAGGACAGGCATCAAGTTCCCAATATACAGTCATATTCAATAAATATGAACATGCCTTCCATTAAGGTTTGTTTGTCAGAGTAAAAGTACCTTATGAACAGAACAACCTTTAAGAAGGTATTAAACATTTCATCTGGCATACATTTCTATATTATAAATGTGTTGTTTCTGCTGTAATAATCTAATCTTAAATGTCATGTTTTATTTATTATATGGCTGTAGAGTCTAGTGATGTACCAGTCGTCAGTAGAAAAAATCTAGGTCCTCCTTCAACAATAGTAAAAGGCAAGCTATCACACAATAAGTCATTGTTATTTGTTTTGCTGCCTGGTAAAATCAGCTTTGTGTGTGTGCACATCCTATTTGTGTGTGTGTGTGTGTGTGTGTGTGTGTGTGTGTGTGTGTGTGTGTGTGTGTGTGTGTGTGTGTGTGTGTGTGTGTGTGTTTGCTTGTTTTATTTTTATTTTATTTTTGACATATCAGTATGGGGGTTAAAATAGTTCACTGAATCGGACTCAAATAACTTGTTACAACAAAAAATTGGGGTTAAGTCCTTTGCCCATGGGCTAACTCATTCTGTTTAACTACAGAGAGGGTCTGAGTGATTTTTGAAAAATTTCATATTGTATACCACTAGAAAGCCCAGAGATACGAGAATTTTCGTCAGCCTCCAGTCCCCCCAACAGTACTTCACAACTCATGAATTCCTTTTCAGATGTAAATGCCCCATTAGCCCTGTCGTTGGAGAACCATTCCACCCCCTTCAGTTTCGGTTTTAGCTCAAGCCTCTCTGTTGACGAGTGTTTTACCTGAGAGCAGGGGGGAAAAAATCATATTTGTAATTAAATATAACTAGGTCTACGTCATCAGTGTCGCCAACACCGGAATGATTTCAGACAGCGGAGCCACCAGCGCAGCGATCAGACGATAACTGATCTGTACAATGAAAATAGCTGGAATGCTGTAGAGAGGGAAAGCAAGAATATTTATACAATAATGACCATCTGCCCTATTTACTAGGGGCCAAATATAACTCAAGTCATTTCAGTGCGATCTCTCCTCCGCTGCAGCACGCTCGCGATTTCCAGCACAAAGCCGATTTTGCGCTGGAAATAGGTAGAATAATAATAATTGATCTTTATTGATCTCACAATGGAGAAATTCACTTCTGCATCTTAACCCATCCCCTTGGGGAGCAGTGGGCTGCCACTGTGTGGCGTCTGGGGAGCAATCTGGGGTTAAGAGTCTTGCTCAGGGACCCAGAATGGCAGCTTGTGGGAGTTGAACTCAGAACCTCTGGGACCGAAGCCCTGTGCTCTAACCACTAGGCCACCACTCCCCCTTTTTTTTTTGTTACAGGTTTATGCAGGAAAAGGCAATACAAGAAGAAAAGATGAGACAGCATCGTGAGATGAAGAGACGTCCTCATGGTAAAACAACACAGTGCCAGGTGCGCAATCTCTGCAACAGGAACCACAGCACTGAGCGTTGTGTGCACTGCACAAAGTATACCTGTCGCAAATGCAGGAAGGACTCACCTTGGGTTTGTGGAAACTGCTAAATGGGACAATTGTAGCTTCATATGTAGTGCTTTTCCTTGGGTGAAATAAATGTTACTCCAATACTGAAGTCATACTGTTTGTCATTTTCTAAGCTAAAATGTTGAATGAAATGAAAAGGCGAGACAAGACAAAATACAATTATTCTCTAAGTTGTTCTTTCTTTCACATAGTGAGCTTTGCAATATAAATGAGTCTGTTGGTGTATGGTCTACGGTGGTCTACGATGCAAGGAAAAACATCTGTCAGAACCAAATCTCATCAGGGTGATCAGTCCTGGCTTTGACACTTCTGGACAAAAAATTTTGCTGGGCCTGTAGTACAACATGGAGTCACTCTACTGAACAAAAAAAAGACCAGTTTGCATTCAGAGTTCAACACATGAATCAATATTTATAGTTATGACCAATTGTGGGTTGTTTAAAATTCAAAACATCTAAGTTAGGAATTTTACATACTTTTACATAGCACATACTCTTACATAGCATTTGGACAAATGCATTCAGATAAGCTTCTTCTGATCATAAATAACTGAAGGTTTAAAAACATTGATATTTTTGAGATTCAATGGCATTTCTGTGGATGAGAAGTTGAGAATAGATCTAAAAGTTTTTGGAATATTCTTAAGTGACCTGGAGAAAAGTAGTTGTTTTAATTCAATATTTGGGGAGTTCAGTGTACTGCAGGAACATATATTTAACCAGAATCAAAGGTAGTCCAGTAAGCAAGCCCTAATTAACTTTTTTAAAGATAGTTATCTATAAGTTTACATGTTTCAAGTTTGTAAAAAAACAAACAAACATTACAAAGCAATATTAATTTCCCTCACCCAACTACTTTTACAGTTCTTAACAAACCTAATTTGTGTCCATCCTTTTTTAGTTACTGCTTTACTTATTGCTATGTAACTCCTTCACATGATGCTAGCCAAACGCTCACACACAGAATGAGCAGATGTCTCACAGTCCATCATTATTCCCTTGATTTGCTGTCTTCTGTTGCCGCTGCTAAATCTAAGTCTAGTTCAAAGCTGGGCATTTGTTTTTCACTTCAAAAGCAAACACACTAAACATCATGTGCCATCTGTAACTGAGGGACGGAAGTTTCAAAGGACTGGAAACGGTGAATTTTGTGTTTTTGTCATTTTTAATTACAATAGAAAGAAGAATCCTCAACCATAGCCTGATGCTAATGTCTTCAAAGTCATTATTTGTAACTGCATGCTGGCAGCCAAAGGGTGATGTTGTACTGATTAGGAAAAGTCAGAAAGTGATTATTTTTGTACTGATGCAACATAAAATCAGAAATATTTTTTTTAAAAGAATCTTTTGTTAGATTAACTGGCTTCATCTTAATTCAGAAAAAAACAGGACTTAAAATGTGAGCCTATTTTTGTAAACTCTGAAGAAAACACATAAAACTATACTTTATAATTTGTATCAAAATTGTCAATTAAAGTTCCTCATAAATCCCAGTACTGGGGGCTCACAGTGTTTTTTTTCTGAAATTGTCCTCAAAATAACAAATAAATCCAATGTCGTTTACTTCAGCAGCTGTAAACCACATCTAAACATAGCCGTTTTGAATCAACTGGAATGTCAAGTTGTTTAAAAAATATAATTGTCAATGTAATGATTATTTATGCAGTTTGCAGTTGCTGAAAGGTTATGTTCCTCCCCCAGTACTCGGGGCTGGAGTCAAGCTGGGCCCCAAGAACAACAGTTTAACTTTTCCCCATTTTTTTATGTTAGGTCCACATATTTTATTGCAATTCATGTGACCGACACGAAGTAATGCATAATTGTGAAGTGAAGAAGGATACAAGGTTTTCAACATTTTTGTGTATAAAAATCTTGTATGTGTTTATATTCACTCGCCTTGAATCAATACTTTGTGGAACCAGCTTATGCTGCAATTTGAGGTGAAAACCTTTTGGTAAGTCTGAAAGCTTTTTCTATTCCTCATTATAGAATAGTGCAAGCTCAGTCAGACTTGGATGGAAAGCACCTGTGAACAGCATTTTTTAAGTTTTGGCATATATTCTCAGTTGGATGTAGGTCTGTGCTTTGCCTGAACCACTGTAGTAGCACTGAGTGTAGGGTGGTTCTTTTGATGGAAGGGGAACCTGCACCACAGTTTCAGTTTTTTTGCAGACATTAACAGCTAAAAATATTTAAAAAGTATATATCTGTCAGTTGTGGCCTGAACAAGTTTTATATAGCTTTTTTTGCATGCCTTGGAAAATTATTCACCCTCCATGGCATTTTACCTATTTTACAATAATATGACAGTTGCCATTGCAAATATATTCTTCCATCTGAACTGTGGATCTCGGCACCCTTTCCATCATTTCTAGGGGCCACTTGGCTGGTTCACTGATAAAAGTTTCCACAACTTTTTCCTATTCATGTCTGGTGTTTTCTTGGCATTCACCATGCTGTTTGTTAATGTTCACTAGCAAATGTCTGGCTCTTTTATAGAATAACACCATTAAACTGATATTGAATTATACAAAGATGGACTATATTTACCAATTAGAGTCAAATTTCTTGTTGTATGAACCAACTTGGGGATTAAATTGATTTGGATTCTAGGTGACTTCTGAGGGCAATTAGTTGTACTGGTTTTTAATCAGGAGTATCCGAGTGAAATTAGCTGAACAGCAAAAAACTAAATCCACATTTTTTTCAGAACTGTATTTGTAAAATTTAAAGCTGTGCATCATTTTACTTCCTACTCACAAATATGTTATACTTTGTGTTGCTCAGTAACGTAACATCTCAAGAACATACAATCGAGTTTATTGTTGTAATGTGACATAATGGGAGAAAAGTTTAAAAGCTATGAATATTCCTACAAAATACTGCCAAGAAAGTTTGTTTATGAGGCTCACTAAGCTCAGTTGATTTTTATACTAAATTATGGTGGTAAAATAAAATCAACACCTCCAATTTAAAACAGAAATAAAAGGTGATAGATGTGCACTGTTAAAAGCCAACCAAATAACAGTACTCTGAGGAGTGCGGTTGAGCTGAGTCACCAGCATGCAGTAACTCCAAATGAGGTTGTCTTACTTTATGACACAAGAGGCGAACAGAATCTAATTTCTTAGTTTGGTTTATTGAGCTTCATCTGTCCATAAATATGGCCACAACAAAATAATGTTAGGAATTCCTTTTAATTAGCTCATTGTGGATACACCTCTTTATCACAGAGCTGTAAGGCCACATGAGGAGAAACAGCAGGACGGTTAGTGGAGCCCACCACCATCCCTCCAATCCCCATCCACTGTTTCATCACCTCCATTCTTCCCGCCATCCATCTTCTCAGAGCTCTGCCCTCTCAGGGGGAACTGGAAGACTTATGATGATGTTTGAAAATGTCCTCCTTAATTCACTGAATGTGAGGGGGGGAAACAACATGATCACCATTTTTGCAATTACCTGTGCACTTGCCTCAGAGCAAATGAAACTTAATGGTGTGATATCCTTATGAGGGATATTAAAGAGCTCACAAGCAAACCATGATGCTAAAGGGCCATTAGTTTTTTTTTTACATTTCATGAATAATTTTTAAAGGTGTTTAAGGAATAGGAGATTAAGAATATTCTGTAATTCTTGGCATCTTTATTTAGTGGTATTGCATTATAGTAAAGTAATCACGTAGCAAATTTTTCAATATACAACATAATTATATATATTTTTTAGAAAGCATAGCTCCCTTAAGATGTATTTTAGCTTATAAAGAAAATAAATCTTACAGAAGACAGAGGAATAATATTGTTAAACATTGGATATATGCCACTGTTACTATAAAAACATTGAATAAAAATAATCTAAATTAGTTTGCTTCAAACTTCAGACAGTTGTGTTGCACTGTATACTTCTACACTTCTGATTTATAACAATGAGGAATAACATGACAAATAAACTCAATGAGTTGTTCTAAATCCTAGTAGATTTTCTCTAATCTCCACAGGTTTAAAACTATACATATAGGCTAAAATATATTCATGCAACCCCACAAGTATTTGTTAAATGTCCCCTTAAAGACTGCAACCCCGACCACACACAACTGTAGCTATCAACAATGGTCTGGAATAAATCTGGCTCATATTTGACTACTCTTCTTGGCAGAACTGGTTGATTTCATTAAAACGGGCCTGTTTGCTTGCTCAGGCACAGCTTTTAAGTGTAGTCCACAAAATTCAGTGATTCTCCTGTTGGAAAAGTTTCAACATTTTTTTTACATTTATGACTCATTATATTTCATGTTATCTTTGTGTTTTTTGGTTCTCACTGTTTTCATCTGTCATTTTGTGTTGCTGCTTATTGCTAGTAATTGTGTTCCGGACCAGTTAATTCCTTTGTTATTTTTCTTATTTTTTTCTTTCTTACGTTCTACTCTCTGTGTATTGGTTTAGATCAGTGTTCCCAATGCTGGTTCTCAATTACCCGTGTCCTGCTTGTTTGAGATGTGTCGCTCTTCCAGCTCACCTGATTCAAATGATTGAAAGACCTCCTCTGTATGCCATTAAGTGTTGCAGAAGTCTCTTAAAGTCTAACTCTTGGACTGAATGTATTTTAATGCAAATGCATTCAAATAGTCACCAGAGTAAAGAAATGTATATTATATGTGAATTATGTGCGCCGTTTGGAAGTAATTTCGATAAAACTTGCTGTATAAGCGAAAGAGCCCGAACATTTCTCAATCGGCTGCTCCGGAATGTGACGTCACAAACAGAACTAGTACCGTGCATCCGGCTGCTAACACTAAGACTTTCGCTACCGATTTATCAAATTTAATTAATAACTTGTACTCTACGTACAAAAAATGTATAAAAAAAATGTCTGATACATCTTCAAACTCCACCTCAAGCATCGGCGACTCCGATACCGAATATATATACGAAGAAACGGAGTTTGAACAAGGTGAACCTGAGGAGACTATATCTAACCTGCCCAAGACATAGAGCCCATGCTCCATTGTAAGTACCCATCAAAATCCTCGCTCGTGAAGTGTGAATTGCATAACACACTTTTGTCACTGCCGGCAATCCAGTCCTTTCGCGTTTCTTTTACGAATTTATCCCGTTTCTTTCGGACCTTTTGATCCGTCGGCCAAGTATGTAGCGCTACTTTCTGGCCTGCACTAGACCGCGGTGAAGTTGGTGTGACATTGGACATTCAAGCTCCGCGGAGCACTCTTGAGAAACAAATATCAAATCAGATTTGTTGACGGTCCCACCGCGTATGGGAGAAGGGAGCAGCTGAGAGACGCTGGCCGAAATCGGAATCCTTCAACCGGATCAACCGTGAGCTAGATCCCGCTGACTCCGCGGAGCTTGAATGTCCAATATCAAACCAACTTCACCGCGGTCTGCACTACAGCCACCAACTACGCAACTAGAAGGCATTTTATCTTGTAATTAGTTCGGCGATTTTTTTTAAAAGCTCTTGCTCAAAGTAGACGTGGATCAGCAGATTTGGTATGTGAAAGAAGATACTGGAAAACATCCATATATATCCTTGTTCGCCTTACCGGTTGTACAACGTAAACGCTTGTGTGTTTCTATGCAAGTTCGCTTCGCGCATTCTCGGTGTTCTTGAACTGACGTCACACGTCGGAAATGGCCGATCGTAAACGGAGGCAGCACTCAAAAGCGGAATACCATAATCAGTGTAAAAAATGCGCAATATTTCATATTTAAACTTAATTTGAACACTTTTGATACATGAATATTCAAAGTTTACCTTGTTCTGGAAGTCTGCCGTAGCCATGTCCATTGTTACGACAGCAACCTGTTGCGGAAGGTGCAAGAATAATTTGCAGAGCTTTTCGAATTAATCGCGTATTGAGCAATAAACAGGGTCCTTTAGCACAGCGCGACAGTGTAATTGTAGAGAGATTTTTCTTGGTGGCTGTTATAAACAGACAAACACATCATTTAACAGTGGCTTTTAAAAAGAGTTAAAAGTGGTGTTAGAGCCATAAATAGAAAATATTTAAGTTAATTGTATGATGGTTTGCTTTTTATTTTTATCATATTCAGTAAGAAGATTTGTTCAGGCCATTTTATTGTGAAGTTTAGTTTTACTTTGAAAGGCTTGCTTCCTGTCGAGCCGTATATTGTATTAGAAAAAACTATGGGCGCATTATCTAGACACGGAGCAATACACTTTTTGACCGTGTAAGCTGTGTATGACTTGGAAAAGGAAAATCTTCTAGATAAAGAATTTTTAGTTAAATTTCCCGGTTTGCACGCGTCCTTTACTTCCAGTGTCTAAGGAATGACAACGATATTGGATCTGTTGCCATAAGTGGCTTTTTAAAATAAAGTATAATAATTAAAAGCTACCATTTTGTAGAATATTCTTGTACTTCACTTTTACTTATCCCCATGTTCTAGTGGGTCCTGTGGAGGCTTTGACATAAAAGAACAAAGTAAATATGAAATTATTAAATGCAAAGATACATACTGTAGAAAGTGATAGAAACATCTACCATGGACAGCACTTATGCATTTAATTTGTCTGCTACTTTTTGCCAGCCCTCTTTCTTGGCTTAAGCAGACTTTGAGGTGTTCCCTGTCGTTTTAATTAATGACTCAAATTCAGCATAACCTTCCATTAAAAGCTCGTGTTCTGCTTGGGAGAAAAACTGTGGGCGTTCTTTGGCCATGCTGAACAGCCAATAGCAGCGTTGCTGATCATTGTTTCTACTATCGACACATTTCCCCTTTTAAACCGACACATGAACGCACAGTTATCTCAGATAACTCAATCCAGCGATACTAATCATAAACAACAGGTGTGTTCGAAGAACCCAATTAGCCGGATCATGATTAGCCGGATGATATCATCTTGGATGTGTCATTTGATCTTGGATGTTTTAAGCAACGTACGAAGAACGGGCCCCAGGATTGGAAACCACTGGCTTAGATTATTATTTTAGTGGTTGTCCAATCATGACTAGATGGCCAGTGTAATGTAGAAAAATGTGTTGACATGCTGTGGTTTGAATGAATTGTATCTATTACTTTTAATAAGAAGGGCTAATCTTAAACATATTGTCATGATTTAGGTTTTTGTTTGTTTTGATTTGGACTTTTCTTAATCAGCCTTCACCTCTAGGCCATCATCCAATCACCTAAGTCTCCCTCCAGCCACCACTCTGCTCTAGATCAGCTCCACCTGACGGCATATCCGTACTTGTAAATATTACACATGTGTGATGTGATTTTTCATTAACACAATGTATCAAAACACATATTTCTGAGAGCATATGAAAGCAATAATAATAATGATAATACATTTTATTTGTAATACACTTTACATTTAAGAAAAATCTCAAAGTGCTATCAAAAAAGTAACCTAAAACCCCTGGTTTATTATCAGAATTAATACTTCTGTTAAAATTTTCTGTTTCCTCATATTTAGATTTCATTCTGCCAATCTAAACTATAAGAGAGACCCAACCTTGTCAGAACAGAAAGCTACCCAGCAGAAATGTTCTGCAAGAATTGCTCAAAACGTTTTTTCAGGAAACAAAAAGCCAAAGGCATCTCAAGGATTCAGAGTATCCCACTCCTTAATCAGATCATGCATCTGCAGGTTTCTATGGAACAAGCCCAATACACCATGGTCCCACCGCAAAAAAAATTATAAAATAAAAAAACAAAATACATAATCCAAAAGACCAACTGCCTACTCATCATTTCCACAAACCCCAAAACACAGCATATGTCAGAGCTGTTTTGGTGGAACAAGTAGGTCGAACAAAATGCGAACAAGGTGGTTTTAATTGTTAAGCAAATGTTATTGTTGGATAGAAAAAATTACAAAAAGTATAATGATGCAGGACTGTCATATCTAAGAAATTTTACATGATGTGTTTATCTCTTTGGATCCTTCTTTAATCACCCCCTAAATGTATTTTTAAAGGCAAAACAGCGTAATTTGAGTGATTCTGCAAGACACATCGAAAAATATCTCTGAGGATGCAGAAATCATGTTGGCAGTAATGAACTCATCCCTGTGTTTGTGACTATGATTAAGAATTCCACAGGCAGGAATTTAGCAAAGTCTACAAGCTCCATTAACTCCAACTTCACCACATGTTCTGTTTGTACCTTTCTGCATCCATAATTTACTAATTTTTCCAACATGCTGCATTTCTCCTGCCTTTGGGCACTCACATTCACTTACAGGTGAAGTCTTGTGTGCAAACTTGCAAATTAGTTTCTCCCACATGTGCTCTTCTGATTCTTGCTAGCTTTTTATTTATTTTTTTATTCATTTGTTTTTCATCCTTGACGATTTTTGCTGTTTCGTGAACTCTATGATGTCCATCCTAATTTCATGATGTAACCTTAAGATTCAAAACTCACAAAAAGGTGTGCGTACTTAATTGCTTCATACCTCATACTTATAAAGAGAAATTCAGAATAAGGAATATTTTAGAAATATAATTATTTAGGTTTATAAAGATCATTGAAGGCCGAGATACAGTGTATCGCTAAATATCCATACACATACTGTATATCTTTTTTATATTTTGTCACATTAAAACTATATAGTTCTTTGTGGTCTCATTGGGATTTTATGTCATAGGCCAAAACAAAGATGTGTATAATTGTGATTCGCAAGGTATAAATTAAAAAGTAAGACTATAAAAAGTAGTACTGGATATTTTTGACTATCAGAGTGAAAGTTGCTAAATACAATATATATATATATATATATATATGTATGTGTATATAATATATATGTGTATAGGGTAGTTCACGCGTGACGTAACGCGTGACGTCCGCGCTACTTCCGGGTCCCGCTGGTAGGCAAAAACAGAGCTGCTCTCGTCTACAACATGACAAAACGGGTGATTTAGAGCGTACTTTTAGTTTGTTTATTTTTGTAATCTAAGCAATGCCTACGACTTGTTGTGCTCCCGGTTGCACACAGAGGCATTCCAAATCGTTGGATGTACGTTTCTGTCGTTTACCGAAGGAGGAAGGACGCAGAAAGAATTGGATATTTTCAATGAAAAGAGCGCAGGCAGATAATCCCAATGGACTGGGGGAGCGATCATACTACGACAGAATTTGCAGTCTACACTTCATCTCCGGTAAATACAACTTTATTCTGCTCTAGTCATTGTTCTGCTTAAATAGCGGCGGAGGGGAGGTGATGATCGCTACACGGGCCGCAGAAGCGGCTGCTACAGCAGCAGCAGCCATTGTCTGAAGCAGCAGCAGCAGCAGCGGCTTCTCCGGCCCGAGTAGTGTTTACGCAGCAGCGGCTACAGCTTACTTACTGCTGCTTACTTACTGCAGTAAGTAAGTAAGCTGCTAGCAGCAGCTTACTTACTGCTGCTTACTTACTGCTGCTAGCAGTAAGTAAGCTGCTGCTAGCAGCAGTAGCAGCAGTAAGCTGCTGCTGCTAGTACTTCTGTGTTTACGCTGCAATGTCGCCGACACCGCCACCCATTTTAACAAGACAAAAACACCTAAATAATCCGTAGTGAAAAATGTTTTTTTTTAACCTACCGGGCCTCTGCTGAGACGCGGTCTGTGTCCGACGCCGCTTTGTGCTGTTGCACAAACATGTCTGAACATCCATCCATCCATTTTCTGACCTCTTAATCCCTCATGGCGTCGCGGGCGTTGCTGGAGCCTTTTTCCTGATATAAAATAATTGTAGCCGTCCAGTGGTTTCAGGGGCTTTCGTGCTCTCTTGTCCGTACTGGCCTGCGTGTTTATAAAGCAGCTGTGTCGCGGTACGAAACCCCTGGCCAGCATTTCACAGACTCGCTCCGTCCCTTCAGGCTTTTGCTGTGTGGATCTGGCAATCTGATACCATCAACCATCAACTTACTCTTAAAACGATCTTGTAGTACGTTATCTAAAGAAGAAAAATACGTGGAGAACTCGTCAGTTTCTCTGTTTGCGTCGCCATTGTGTTCGTCTTTTGCCTACCGGTCCGGCGCGCATGCGCGAAAAACCCGCATCAAAACAATAACAATGAACTGGTCTATATAATATATATATATATATATATATATATATATATATATATATATATATATATATATATATATATTAGGGCTGGGCAACGATTAAAATATTTAATCGCGATTAATCGCATAATTTGCCTGATTAATCATGATTAATCGCATTGTATTTACAAACTCCAAGAATTAATTCAAAAGTAGTGTAAAGAGAACTTTTATTTTAATGTTCTGCTGCCATATGAACAAAAGTGTTGTAACATTTGTAGCACTTATCTGTAACACATATTTAGTGTAAAGCTCAACTTAAACATGTAAAACAAAAAATAGCAATAATAATAAATTAAAGCTTATTGCCACTGACAGGGAATTCTCTTTATGGGGAAAAAATCTACCAAAAACAGGCAATTTCTGAGGTAACCGCAGGGAGCAGCATTACCATTTTATGTTCAATACCAAAGTTTAACTTGGCAGTGGTTACAACTAACTTGTTTCTGTCATATTCAATGCTGGAAGAACTTTAAACTGAAATGCTTGCTAACTCGATATGCTTGCATGGTTATTTGACGTTAACACGCGTTTTTTTGTTGTTGCTTTCTCGCGTGCATATAGTGAATGGCAGGGAAAAACAGGCAAAAACACATGGATACTTTGAAGCGAGAAGCGACTTCACCGACGGCGTCGATGCAGACTCCGCTCCGCTCCGCACAAAACTTGTTCCGTTCGCCAACTCACCGCCTCGTCTAAGCAAACTCCTGCGGGAAACACCGCCTTCCCCATGTCGGCTTTGTTTTTTTCCGGCCAGCACCTTTCTTCCTCTTTGAATCCGAGGCTGGGCTGACAGCGAGGTTATTGGCGCATTATCGCCACCTACTGTTCTGATTCAAACCCCTACACCGCAGCAACAGACCTTCACAAAATAAAAGCATGTGAGCAACATGCGTTAATGCCCGTTAAAGTAAATATCGCCGTTAATAGTCTAATGAATTAACGCGAAATTAACGCGTTAACTTGCCCAGCCCTAATATATATATATATATATATATATATATATATATATATATATATATATATATATATATATATATATATATATATATATATATGTATGTGTGTGTGTGTGTGTGTGTGTGTGTATGTATGTATGTATATATATGTATATATGTGTATGTATGTATATATATGTATATATGTGTATGTGTGTATATATATATATATGTATATATATATATATGTATGTGTGTGTATATATGTATCTATGTATGTATATTGTATTTAGCAACTTTAACTCTAATAGTCAAACATATCCAGTACAACCGATTATCATCGGAAGATGCCATCCTCCGTCCATTTTCTGACATGCTTATCCCTGCTGGGGTCGCGAGGAGTGCTGGTGCCTATTTCCAGCTGTCAATGGGCAAGAGGCGGGGTACACCCTTGACAGGTCGCCAGTCCATCGCAGCGCATCAGAAGATGCATTCTATGTAAATAAAGTACGCTTCTGTGTAATTTTATCTCAGTATAAATGCAGTAGCTCTGTGAAGGCCTCAAAAGTTTCTTAAAAAAACTAATGGTCAATCAGCCGTCTACCACAAAGTTTTAGATCACTTCATGCTCCCTGCTGCTGACCAACTTTATGGAGATGCAGATTTAATTTTCCAACAGGACTTGGCACCTGCACACAGTGCCAAAGCTACCAGTACCTGGTCTAAGGACCATGGTGTCCCTGTTCTTACATGGCCAGCAAACTCGCCTGACCTTAACACCAGAGGAAATCTATGATGTATTGTGAAGAGGAAGATGCGATACGCCAGACCTAACAATGCAGAAGAGCTGAAGGCCACTATCAGAGCAACCTGGGCTCTCATAACACCTGAACAGAGCCACAGAAGGATAGCCTCCATTCCACACCGCTGTGCTGCAGTAATCCAGGGAAAAGGAGCCCCAACTAAGTATTGAGTGCTTTACATACATGTTCATATTTTTCAGTTGGCCAATATTTCTGGAAATCCTTTTTTTTTATTGGCCTTAAGTAATATTCTAATTTTCTGAAATACTGAATTTGGGGTTTTGATTAGTTGTCAGTTATAATCATCAAAATTAAAAGTAAGAATACTTGAAATATATCAGTCTGTGTGCAATGAATAAATATAATATATAAGTTTCACTTTTTGCATGTAATTACTGAAAAAAATGGTGACAGTCCTTGAAGGTAGTGGATCAATTTCCAGCAGTTAGATATCCAAACTACAAGAGCTAGAAACATTTAAGCAAAATTGTGTGTTATAACAGCCTACTCAAACTCCATTTGTATATCCAATATACAATAAAAGACTGAATTTGGTGACCATAGACATTCTATGTTAAATTTGTCTGGGTATAAGCTATGTTGCAAAAATTAATGCACGAAACTGATAGAAACATACTCCCCAGTAGCTGTAATAGCAGTGAAATGTGACTCTACAAAGTATTGAGTGAAGGGGTCTGAATGCCAGAATGTTTAGATTCTGTTTTGTAAAAAAAAAACGTTATTTATCATATTCCTTACAAATAACAATTGTATACAAATTTGTGTTGGTTTATCACATAGAATCCCAATAAAGCATGTCTTTAACCAGACACAGTGTAAAACAATTTCATGGGATATGATACTTTTACAAGGCATCACACATTTTGTAAAGCACTGTTACGGCCCCTGGCCTCTTGAGACTGTGCAGGCTTCTATTAATTATGCAGATTCCGCTGTGGGAGAACACCTTCCTGATTGGCTGCCAAAGACCTGCGACCTCATTGGACCAGCAGAGGACTGCCATGCCAATCAGGCTGCTGATGAGGCCCACCTGCACCATTTAAAAGACTCTTGGACTCATTCCTTCAGGGGGAAGACAGCTAGTAGGAAGCTACTTGTGAAGTTGTCTTTTCCCCGCCTTTGCTGTTTAGTTGCAGTGGGTTGTTTAAACCACTTGTGCTGGCTTTGTTTGTTAAGCTGTTTTGGTTGAAGCTTGACTTTGTAGTGGCTCATAGCTCATGTTTGGGAGGTTGCGAGGCTCCCTTTGTGTGTACTTTTATTTTCTCTTAGTCCTCTTGGGTGGTTTGAGTTATCTTTAACCTTACTTGTTGAACCTTATGTATTTTCTTTTGTATTCAACATCCCTAAAATCATTAGCCCTTTTTCTTTGGTTCTGTTAATTGAGTTAAGAGTATTGTGTTTTGGTTATTGTAAAACCCTTCCTTGTAAATAAACCCTTTCACATGCCACTCTGCTTCTCTGGACACAGTTTTGTTACCTCCTCTGAACCCCTAGACAGAGGGGGCGTAACAAGCACAAATATTTAAAGATCATTCCATGTTCTTATTGATTGTTAATTTACGTTTGTTGCTTTGAGTATGTATTGCGTGTAAAAAAGTTTTCAGTCTTTCCTAAAAAAAAAAAAAAAAAAAAAAAAAAAAAAAGGAATTTGCTGTTATATTTTCTCCGGCTTTAAACCTGGACACCTTCTGTCACAACCATCTCCTGAAATGAGGAAGCAAGGTTTACTTCAAAATATCCCTCAGTAAGCAGTCATCTGTGCCACTCTCTATAACTAGCTATAAGCTTTCTATTCCCAACAAGGAAAAAAAAAATCAAATGTTACATCAGTTATTCACACAGATGCCAGTGAAGACTATGCCTGCAGATATCCTGGAAGGGGAAACAAACAATATGAAGCTAAATTGGATAAAGGGAACAAACCCTAGTCTTTGCTGCAGGGAGTTGAGTGCATCCAGTTGATAACACAATTACACAGAAGAAACATAGCCTGCAAATACAGTCAAACAAAGACATGTTTCCAGGGTAATGTAGAAGGTTGGCACACAGTTGATTGAACCGAAGTTATGATAATTACCATTTGGACTAAGATCATGCTTGGATCGTAGGAAACAGTCAAACAATAACTCATGCTCTCGTCCCAAACTGAAAACACAGCATGCGCATTGCAAAGCTTCACATCAAAGATTTTGTGGCAGTTCTCTAACATTGAGCTTTGGATTTTTCTTTTTACCTCCTTTACCATTCTCCTTGTGTGTCATGGCAAGATAAACTTGGTTCTTTAAAGTGTAACTCACACATGTGGGGGGCATTGGGGTGGGAACATGTGAATGTGATCGTCTGCCCGTGTTTATGTTTTTATCAGGTTGGTTTTGGGCTTCCTCCTCTGCCTGCACATATCAGGTCTCCATTAAGCGTGGAGCCCATACCCCCCCCTCCCCCCCACCCCCGTCCGGCTTCCCTTCCGGTGATTGGCACCTTGACCCGCTGATGCATTGGCGATTCTCGGTTTCTGAGGCTGGGTGCTCAGGGATTGTGCTGGCTCACTCCTGGTGGCTGCTTCGCGGGGCCTCAGCTCCACTTTTTCTTTCTGCTCTCAGTGAAGGTAGACGCTTTCCTTTCCCCTCTCCTCTCTCCCTCACCTGTATCTGCCCAGCTTCTGCTTCTATCAATCTTTTTGGAGCCTCTTTTTACATATCCTACAAATTGTAAATTAAGGATCTGATCAGCTGGTCTATCAACGCAATTTATCAAATTCTTGGTAAAGGAGAGGTCTCGTGCCCCGGCGGGACACAAGACCGTGTGCCTGTCCACGTTGTCAGTCGAGGATGTTGAAAATGCATACAAAATGGGATTTATGATAACAGGATTTCTGCTTTTTGGAGTTGGCTGTTACCTGGAGTATCGAGAAATTCTGAAAATGTCAGCAGCTGTTTTGGCCCATGTTAAGGCTGCCTGAACTATGTGAGGGATATGTCGTGCTATGAACACTCAGGGTGAAATGCTGTGTGGGCAGAACTGCAGGCCAGATGTTTCCTAAACGTGTTGGGTGGATGGAATAGATCTTGGAGAAATTGGAATCTCTAATTTGGCAGAATGACCACAAATTTGGCTGTGTGGAAACACCATTTGAGAAGAACCAGTAAGACTTTGAGACAGACCAAAAAAAGGAAAAGTCTGTCTGTTGCCTGATAAATGTTATCAGAATCTAACTTCCCCGTGTCAGCCTCTTCTTCTTCTTTCTCCTGGATGTTATGTAACCAAGACACTCTGTGACATCTGTGACCTGGAACAGAGTGCTACTGAACTGCCTGATAATGTCCCATTGCTATCAGTGACTATGGCTGTGAAGGCTATATGCCACAGTTCACAGACCTACACTAAAACACATGCACACACACACCACATTTGCTGTGCTTTTTTCCTTTACTCTGCTTGCCTCCTATTTTAGCTGTAGTTTCAGAAAGGCCAGATCAGAGACATTAAGTTGAAGCTTTAAGGATTTTGTTAATATATGAATAGAAACAATTAAGCTTTAAATGTTAGTGATGAAGCTTGTCCCAGTGAAACTATTCAAAGATTCACTTAGCGTATTCTTTGCAATGAATCAAAAGAAGTTATTCAAGTTGTAGCTTTAGAAAAGTTGGAAAAACTTACTTTAGATCAGAAACCCCCAAGGATTTCCTATTACGAATAGAAACAATTAAGTACTGCAATTTTATGCTTTCTTATGTTTTTTAATGTTTGAAAAAAGTCTAGTCAAGGATTTACTTAGCTTAGTCCTTTGTTAATGTAATGTTTTTCTTTTCCCATGTGATATTTACCTCTGTAATGTTTCTTATGTTCATGATCATCTACAGCACTTTGAATGGTCTTGTTACTGAAAAGTGCTGTATAAATAAACTTACCTTGCCTTGTGAAAGTAAATCTGTTACTCTCTCTTTGGCACCAAGACTGCATTTCCTTGTGCTACACAGCCTGACAAGACAGCTAAAAATTTTTAGAAAAATTGTAAACCGTATAAACTGGGTGTAGGGGTGTTACTGTAATCTTACTGTGTATTTGTATGTGAACTTGTTTAGTTATGCAATATTTGTCTTAAAACCATCTTCGTACTGCCCTCTTTGGGTTGAACGGATCAAATGGTACACGTTTTTGTCACTGGTACATGCTTTCATCCCATAGCCCTTTGTTCGGGTATAAAGGCATCTCAGTCAGACACAAGCCTCCATAGTGAGTCAGCCTCAGGAGTTGGAATGATGAGCCTTGAGAGCATTAATTGATTCTTTATCGTTGTTACTGCTTTGAACATTAGCCCATGTCAGTGATGACGCAGATGACATCACTTTTCCAATCAGAAACTGGAACCGCTATGTCCTCCACTGCCTCGGCAGTACCTGCTTCATGCATCGCTGAGGCTCAGGACGGCTGGGCTTCCTCAGCCTCTGGTAATGATGAGATGGCCGATTATCCACCTTAAAAGACAGATCTGTGGCAAAACCCCCAGATGTTGTTTGTGTAGTTCTGTATTCCAACATGTCACTTTCCCTCATCCTGACCGCAGTCCCTAGCCCCACAAACCCCACCGCTCTTTCACACACTTAGGCATGTCTCTTAAAACCGCCCACTTTGGAGGTATTTTTCAAAATGTGTTTGGGGGGAGGATTATACCTTTACAACGGGATGACTAACATTTTAAGGCCTTTTTTCTCAGGTGATTCTTTTTTGATTTGCAAAAAAGTGACACAATCGTGAAACACTTTTATTATACTCTGTTTACCTAAATATTTGGAATATATTTAAAGTATTCCTTTTCTGTGTGGTTTAAAAAAATAGATAGCAAACTTCATAAAGACTATCATAAGTCTACAAGTAAAAAAAAAACAAATCATAGAAATAATGACTATCCTGGATTAGAAAATTAATCTGTAACAATAATAGCTCACTTATCAAGTCATACTGGGCAAATAAATGAACAAAAAGCAGAAATAATATTGTAAAAAGTATTACATTCTTTACTGTTATAGATATACTCATTTAAGAAACAAATATGTTTATACTCTTTGTTCGTCTTCATCCGCATTTAGTTCTTTAACCTCCTTTTCTGCCCATCCATATTTTGCTGTAGAGCAGTTTTTGGTTACTCACCAAATAAGCAAGTCTTTGCAAGAAGCATCCTTGAAATTATACTGCACAAGCAAAATCCCCATCAGTGACTCAACAGAAAACTAGTTCTCCTCATTGGTCCACTAGCACTGCATCAGTGAGAAAACCCTCTCTACTTCTGCAATGCATGTGGAAAATGCAAAGACAAACTGAGCAGTCTTCAGTAATATTTGAATAACATATTTTTCTTTTAGCCTCCTCGTACATTTGGTTCCAACAAAATCAGTCAACGAACGGAGCCTTTTTATGTTTTTTTTTCTGTGTCTCTGTGACCAAAAAGCTCTATGGCACCTTCATCATACACATAAACACATATGCCATCTTTGCACACAGTGCACGCCACCATCCATTTGTCAAGACTGAGATGGTATAAAGGAAAGTTCTTTCACAGTTTCTTTGTCAAAGCTACATTTGAACATAGACATCTTGTAAACAGTGGTACAGCAGTACCAGTGAAAAACCTTTCAAAAACTATGAAAAACATACATTTTCATCAATCTATGAATCCCCCTCGGATGCCATGGACAGATGTGAAAAGTGTACATGTCTGGGTGAAAGAATACATTTGGTCACCCTATTATTTTTTTTTTTAATAACAGGTTCAGTTGTTTAAAAGTTTTAATTATTGTTTGGACTGTAGATATGGACAGACTTAGATCTGTTACTTTTTTCTTTTGGGCTTTCCTAATGAAGAACGCATTTCACCATTACTTAAATGGCATTTTTCTTTTTTAATTCCCATTTTGATAAAATGGCTAAGATAAATGGTCCTATAGCGAGGAATGGGGAATTGTATAGAGTGCAGATATATATTACTAAATATGTATCTATATCTAGTCTAGAATACAACCCAAAACAGGCATATCTTTTCTTTCTTCATATTTCAATCTTTTAGATACATGAAAATTAAAGAAAAATATAATTAGATTGGATTATTACATAAGTGTTATATTGCATTCCAATACAAGGGATTTTTAGTACAGAAATGCCAGCTTAGTGACATTGGTTTCTTAGTGATATTCATGCATAAATAGTCCTGCCCATCAATCCTTTGATCAGTACTCTTTATGCAAGAGTAACTGTATTGATGTAGTATGATATGGAGGTGATCAGCATCTGATCTTCTTCTTGACAATACTCCATAGATCATCTTTAGGGTTTTGGTCAGGTGAGGCTGTTGACCAGTCAATCACAGTAAAACCATTGTCATAAAACTAGGAAAGGCAAGTACAAAGCCCTGTTGGAAAATTAAATAGGCATCCATGAAGGCTGTACGCAATTGGAAGCATGAAGTGCTATGAGGCCCTTTTCGGGTTAAGCCGGGTTCCGGTGTATCCTTCAAACTTCTTGCTTGGAAAGGTGGTCCCATCCAGACGAAGTGGTGGCAAAACATTACCATTTAAAACCTGCTCGCACAGTCGGAAAGTTTGAAACCACCCTTGAGGCGGCTTTGTCTGGCCATACCTAACCGCTTAATCAGCAACAAACTGGCAGGCTTGCCCATGTGAGCCAACGTAGGACTTAACGCTCCCTTAATGTACATGCAATAACACAAACAACAGCAATGGCAGACTTTATAATTGCAGTTGTGTTTCAGACACTATTCAATTTATTTTGTATTCTACGCCATTTGGCTCCACTACTGCATTTGTGCAGATCGCCTTGTCTCCGGTCCTCACAAACGGCTCTTTTCTCTCGCCTGCGTTCATTGTTTTCGCCCTCCTCTTCTTCCTTATTCTTCCTTCTTTATTTCCCCAGCCTAAACCACTCGCTTGTGTGGTATAGGTATTCCAACACCTATTACAGCTTCTCTGGCTTCATGCACTTTCATTTATTCAGTTCCGTGTGGAAGCAGCCTATGATTTCCTGGAAGTGGCTGTGACCTTTGTGTTGCAAGGACACATTGGACCAACACCAGCAGATGACATTGTCCCTCAAATAATCACTAATTGTGCAAACATCATGCTGAACCTTAGTGATATTGGATTCAGTGCCTCCCCACTCTTCCTCCAGACTCCTGCACCTAGATTTTCAAATAAAATACAAAATTTACTTCGACCTGAAAATTGGACTTTGAACCACTGAACCACACAGAACTTTCTCTTATTAATTCAGGTACAACAAGTCTTATGTTTCCTGTGGTTGATGGATCGCCTAAAAGAAGGAACGTGATGGTTTTCGTGAATTGGGCTTATGCAATGTTCAAATTGTTCAGCAAACACAGTATTAACATTTTTATTAGCTCTAAGTCTTAACCATCAAAGTTACCAAGAATGAAATCCCTTGAATATATTAGGCTGTTTGTAATGAATTGATGTATGAGCTTCACCTTTTTCACAGAATTACTGAAGTAAACCTACTTTTTGATGTTATGCTAATTTACTAAAACAAATGTGTATACTAATTGAAAAAGCTACAGCGTGCGTCCAAATGGCCTTGAGCCCAGCTACAGACAGCAACACTTGCCACTCACTGAGACCACCACAGCTTTTCAAGGCAGACTCTTAGTGAAACACTGATAACACATGTCTGTAATACAGGTGGAGAAGGGTAAAGAAAAAGGTTTTTCTATAACATATATATTTAATACTTATCTAATATTTGTTTTACCCAAAACTTGGCTTTTTTAAATGCGTCTGAGTTAGTTAATATATTGCAGATGGCAATAAGGGAAATGGCATCAAAGTTGGCATCATGTTGTTTCGGAGCACTGACCACTGAGCAGTTTGGGATGGATTATTTTTCATAGAATGAATTTGTAGTCTGCAAGGAAGTTGTAACGCTAGGAAAATAATGTCTGTATGTGAAATACAGAAAGACAATAAAGGACAGGGAAAGAGAAGTGTGAAAAATAACTAGATTTTTGATGATTCTGCACTCCTTATCCTAATTACCTCATTAATTACCCTGGCAGAAGAAATTTAGATAATAGTTAACAAGCACTCATTTGTTAATCTTCAGTTACAATGCATATGCAAAAAGGTCAACAGTGTTAGTCGTTTTAAATAAAACCCATGTACAGATACAAGGCTTTTCGTATCTTCAGACAAATTTAAACATGCTCACCGAAAGTCATTTGTCATTTTTCTGCAAGCACAGCGGATGAATACTCTGCTTTTTTCACTCCAGCAGAAAACAGCAGGTTCCTTTTAAACTGTCTTTTAAAAAAAAAAGATTAAAGTATGATTTTATTGGGGTGAAAGTGATTGATGGTTTTTAGTTTTCTTTCAAAATATGCGAATAGTACTGCATGTGCAGCTGAATGCAAAGACCTTTTTATCCTATTATGTGGTGATTAATGTCCCATGTCCCCATCCGTTGATCACACATGATATCTTGTAATGGCCTTTGTGTAGTAATTTAGCGGTTGCAAATAGAGGTTGTAAACAACCAACATTATCTTTGACTGTTAGCCTTAAAAAAAGTAACCACAGCTGAAAGAAAGACACATTATAAAAAACAAATCTCTTCATAAAGTTTGCATTTCACACAAAAACATTTGTTTCATTATTTGAATTTTAATGTCAAGCTGTTAAGGAGAAATATTGCATTGCTAAAGGGGCCACGTCTTCAGAGTAAACAGCATCAGGTAAAAACTGATGCTGAATGACGAGTCTCAACTCATAATACAAAAATCATCCTTACCAAAGGTCATTTTTCACAGTGACCACAAGTGTATTTATACATCCAGATGACACACTGTATTTGATTCAGGAGAATGAGATGAGATAAGCTTTTACTTATTAAATTAACAGTTTTGTGTTTCAGTAGCATAGGAAGACAAATTGTGTTAGGTAAAAAATTATCCATTCTAAGCATTTAACAGTGTACCATCTATAATTTCAACACCAGCAGCTGGACTATCAGGATATGTTGAACCATAGAGCATTGAAATCACATTCCCAGATGGTCAGTTGATCTTCAAATGTGCAAAAATAGAGAGAGAGATTTAACATCATGGTTAAATTATCACATATTTCATTCTGATACTCATACCCTAATCAGAATGAGGGCACATCAAAAGCACCACACATACTTCAAATACATGACAAGACGTGTCACATCTTTTCAAGGTGCTAACATAAGTAAATGGCTCGATATGAAACAGTGTTTAATCCTTTTTGCTTGTTTGTGATTTTTCACAAATATAGTTTTTTTTTATTTCACACTGTTTTAAAGATGTTTTTTTAAGATTATGAAGTTCAGGTTTACCCATTTGAGATATGTTCCGTTTTGAAATAGAGATGCACACCTGCAACAATGATTCCTTAAAAACTGTGCAACAGTTAAAATGGGAAGCTTTGAAGGTAGTGGTATCTTTTGTTTCATTAGCAGTTATTGGTTGATGACATATTCTGCAATATTGCGACAGTGCATAAAAATTGTTCTTATCTTGCCCATTACTCTGTCACTGGCATTACCTTTTCTTCAACACATAAATCAAAATGCAGTGAGACAAATTGTTTAAAATGGCACAGGCTTCTTTTTGTCCTTGTGTAGCTGACATTTGATAGCCAGCGCACAGTCTTATGGGTGCTGAGACTTCTAGACCTTGGAACTTTCAATTACCCAGGCCATGTTTTGTGGGTGTTTCCACAGCAGAGTCCAAAACAAACATATTATAAATCCCGAAGATAAGGATATAATGATATACCCAGAAAATGACTCTGGTTCCTGGAAAAGTTCTTGTTGTGGAAACGAGCCTTTTATTAACCAATTTTTAGAGACAGATTAATATATCATCTCAATATCTGACTTTTTATGCAAGCATATGTAGCTGCATTGTCAGCTATCTTGCTACAGATAGAGAAGGGATTTAAAAGATAATTCAATTTAATATTGGTCTGGCATTTTCAAACTTTTATATCTGCCAAGAACACATTGATTTTGGGTTAAACCATTTTAAGTGGTAATTTTCTGTTGTATAGGTTGTAAATGTAGTAATATAATAATGCAGAAATAATCAGGATGTTACTCATGCAGTTATGAGTAATTACTTATCATAAAAGGACATACTTACATTTATTATCTATTTAAACAAAAATCCACCCTGATCTGCTGTCAGCTACTCAGCCCCTAAAAAGACATTGAAGGAAAAAAAATAAAAAAATACTTTCTCGTGTGCACCAGATACTTTCTTGTGTTCACCAGATATTTCCTCGTGTGCACCAAATACTTTCTTCAACCACATTCATTCATGTCTTGTGTGATTATGAAGTAGCGTAACACTTCATAAGTGTGGTGAAATGAGCTTGTGACAAATACCTTGCCTAAAAAAATCTTTGAGGGTATCATTTCTCTATTACAAGCAAAAAAGAAGTGATGAGCTAACATGCAAAAATCTTCTTTAATATTTTTTTCACAAACACTTTGATTCCCTTGGACTGCCATTTTTTTCACATTACAAGTGAAACGTTTAATGTATTTGTGACCCGCCACAGCAAGTCGGCAGAGCACCAAACTGAGATAAACATGAAAAATCTTCAATTTTGGAGAAAATGGTCATTTTCGTTTTATTGCAAAATATGTTTGTTGAAGTTGTGAAGAAACCCATCAGTGTTTTAAATGACCATTTAAAAGGTTTTGAAACAGTAAAAGTGTGTGTTTCAACTTGGGATGTTTTCGGTGTATAATCTCCCCGGTCGATATCTGCATGTCGGGGTGGGGAACGCCTCCCTTTGTGTGGCTCTGCGGAGGCTTTTGTTATGGGTGTCGGCCAATAAACTCCATCCTTGAAGAGAGCAGATGGCTGCTTATGCAGCTACCTAACTGTGTTTGAAAGAGAAACTGTGTTTCTGTGACTTGTGAAGAAGATGGACTGACCTGAACGGATCTCCAAGAGCGGAATTGCAGCTTGCTCAGTGCTCCACGGCGGGAGTACATGTTAACAGGACGCGGACGCGGGACTTGTTTCATATTCTGTATCAGGAGTGCTGAAGCGGAAAAAACTGATGAAATGACTGCATAAGTCTGATGAATATTCAGAGTTTTCAGCTGCCGTTAACCGAAGACGATGAAGAAAGCGTTGAACTCGCGGCAGAGGAGCGAGCATCAACATGAAGCGTCAGAACATGGGACTCATCGGACATGGGGTGAGTTTGAGATGTTTGAAAAAAACTTTTAAGATGCATCATACTGAAATTAAAGCCATGTATCATTCAGTATATCATTTTAAATATCCAAACATGATTTAAGTGGCAGATTATGTGTTTTTAATGTAACACAGGAAATAAAAAATATATATTTCTTATATAATATATTCTATATTTCATAGGCTTAGCTCAATAGTATGAAAAACGTAGTTTATAGGTGTGAACATCTCTGTTCATTCCTGCATTCTGTCAGGAGACGTCACATCACCAACCGCTAAACTGTGGTCTTTGAGCTAGAAATGCATAACCTTTTTTGTATGATCGGTTGCTGCTATACCTGGAAGATTGCTCCATGGGATTATTTTGTATTATAACGGCAATGAGAAATGTTACCAAGTGCCCATAAAACACTTTTGAAAAGTTCCTTTAAAAACAGAACAAGCAATGCCATTGCAATTTCTGTCTGAAAGTTGCATCACGCACAGAGAAAAAAAAAAAACCTAAACGATTTGACTTTTACCAATTTTGTAATTGATAATTGTTTTTTACTTTGTTTTTTTGTTTGTGTGTGTCTTCTTTGCAGAGTACCAACATTTGAATGGTCTTCTTCAATTCTTCATTGATTTCCACAAGTTTGACACCATTGGAAAGCTTCCATTCTGCTCTTTACGAATCTGTAAATAACTCAAAACGGCCCTGGGGAGACTTGTTCCTGGTTTTGCTGTGACCGGTCACATTTATCTGGATTTTGTGTGCTATTGTGGTCAGAGGAGGAAGCAGGAGCAGGCTAAAGCCTTTTCTTAAAAATTAATTATCAAAACAACTTGGGAAAGAGACTTCAGATGCTGTCCAGCTGATGAGAGAGATTTAATTGACACATGAAAAGTCTTACATACACAAGCAGAAATACACAGTCTCAAAGAATGACATGTAAAGCAGGGAAGATTCTAAATAGTTGTTTACATTTTGATTAATCATTCTTGACGGCATATATAATTTCGACAAACATCCTTGTCCATTGTGTCGATCAATGTGGTCGGGTTGGCATGGGTGGTGGTACCGACAAACAAAAAAATGAAAGGTCAACCAGCTTTGAGGTCCTCAGTTTCCGTGTCCTGTTTATTTTCAATTCAAAACAATCCAAAAAGTGCAAGTGCAGACAAAAAGTGCTTGGAGGTTAAGCAGTCAAGGTTTTACCTAGTAGCAGAGAGCAGCAGAAAAGCAGGTGACACTCCAAACCTAACTCTCCCCATGAATCAACAAGATGGCTTTTTAAAGGAGCCACACCCAACTAGGTAAAACCACTTAAAACCGCTAAGGGTGTACAAACTTTAGTTCTTTTAAAACCAATGTAAAATTCCTCCATAAAAAACCCACCAATAATTATTTAGAAATAAACCCATCAATTAAATAGACAAAATCCTAACTCAAACACAACTACAATAAATAATTCTCCAACAATTCTAAAACCATTAAAAAACTCCCCCCTGCCTTCTTCACTCTTGGTCTGGCCAGGAAGGTTTCAAATAGGCGTCTGGCCTCTGGAGAATCCTTTTGCCAGACACCTGGACACAAGAAGAAGGTTAGAAAAAAAACAACTCATTACACCACTCTAAAACCCTTTAAAACATACCAAATACACTACACACTAACACTTAAAAGATATTACCAAAATCACATTTATAATTCTTATTTCTACAGGCCCTGGTGATGTGCAAATTAGTAAATAACTTCAAAGTGCAGTGTGCTATCAAAAGTGCTATGTGCATGTTCCAGCGTTTCAGATAAGGTGCATGTGTCTACTTCTCCAGTAACGAACCGGGTCTTCGTTACATTCCTCAACGCCACGTCTGGCATTAGGCACCGTTTCAACACTTGTTTACAGATATGTAACCCAGAAATCATAAAAGTTATCTTCATGGTCAAGTGACCAAAGTAGAAGCACAGTCAGCTTTTGCAAGACCTTGGCGGTGGCATGTGAGCTTTTCAACACTAGTGGAAAGGTTTGTGTGCTGTTGAACAGAACAATAATTCTTTGTAAGTTTTTACAAAAAGACCATATCTCACCCACACTATACCATCACAATGTGGCACATACCTGTGTAGTGAAAGGAAAAGGATTTGTGGTTTTCATTTCATTTTGCAAGGGTGGCAAGCATTTGTATTCATCTATATAAAATCAATTATTTGTAGAACTAACTTTTACTTTAGTTACTGCTGTATACCTCTGCCAGCTTTGTGCATCTAGAGATGAAAACATTCCTTCTTCTGGGAACACCTGTTTTCCAGGTTTATTATCAGTTAAATTTAGGTTTGAGCTTTGACATGACCATTCTACATGACTATGCTTTAATCTAAACACACGGTTCTAAACTTTTGCTACATTTACTACTGGTGGCTACTTAGGATGAGTTTAATTTACCTCTTATGTCTATAACCTGGATCTAAAGAGGATACCGAACCAAATTTACCCATGTTCTAGTTCCCAACTTTAAGAGTAGTAAGATTTACAAAATGATTCATTCATTGACCAGGCTAACTGCCAATAATGGTACTTTATCTTTATTTTTCAACCAATCATGCAGTACCAGACAACAAGAAAGCTTTATTGTCTTTATGACATAACGGCATTGTGAAAAATGAGTCCTTCTGTCCTATTCAATTTAGATGGTCAGCCATGTCGTCATAAGTTTGTTTGTAACATACCCTTTCCATTTTCCATATGACTGAACAGATATTTTTGGCAACTCAAGCCTATGATTTCTCCTCAACTTCCTCCCTGGCCTGTATTCCTGGGTCTTCATAATGCCGTTTTCTAACAAACCTCTTTACAAAACCACTGCTGAGATTAAATTAGACTAAAGTAGGCTGTTATTACCATTATTGGAACTTCTGAAGGAAATTGGATGTACTGGATGTATTTCAGATTGTCAAAGTTTGGGGGCTGAATACAAATCCACAATACATCATGTATTGTTTTCTTTTAACTTTACAATTATGCACTAATTTTTGTTAGTGTATCCCCCTAGAATGACTGAAGTGTGTGGTTGCAACATAGCAAACACGGAAAATTTTAAGGGGTATAAATAATTTTTGCAAAGTACTGTGGCAGGCTATAATTGTGCTAATTTATGTGGTCTGAAATGTACAGAATATTTAAATATTGCTGAACCTTCTTAGAGACACTAGCCTGTGCTAAAAAGACATGTTTTTTTGTATACACCATGTGTATCAGGCAGGCTACAAGTGTGCATGACAAAATACTAGCATTTGAAAATAATGAAATGAGAAAGGTTCTTTAAAACGATGTGTCAGCAAGCGTGTTACGTGAAGCAAGGATAAGCAAGACCCATGGCCAATGAAAAAGATCTGCCCACTATATTCAGCTCACCCAAACCCTAAAGTGTATTAAAAGTAAGGATATCATCATTCATTCTTCTCCCCTGTGGAGTGGATGCTCAGTGTATTGCTATTGTTTATTTGTGCAATGTATCCATAAAAATAGGAGTTTCATAATGTGTCTTTTTTGAATGATTTATAAAAGTTGTAACGCTACAGCAAACTGGGCTTTTGGAGATTTGTCATGGACAAAGCTATTGTAATGGATATAAGAAATATTTTTGACGAAATTTACATTTACAAATGTAAATACAACAAAAAAATCACAAATGAAATACTGACGTAATATGGGGACCAAGAAAATCCAGTGATTAATTAAAACATATTAGTTGAACTTTCTGTGTTAGCCTTGGGGACATTGTCTTTTCCTCTGCTCCTCTTCTGTGTGGCAGGGCTCGATTTTAGCTCTTGCTTTTGACACCACTTGAGATGTTTTCTTTTACTTCATTTCATTATTTTACCAGACTTTTATATATTGTGTGATTGCTCTTACCCCTGTATTTAGTTATTTTGTTAATTCATTATGTGTTTTATAATATGTCCTGTATGGTGCTTTAAAGTGCCTCTTCACTGTCTATTTTTAAATCTGCTCTGAACACCCATTCTTTCTCATTAGCCTTTGAGATAGCATGACAAAGCTCACTTCATCCATTTAAAAAAAAATCTTTAATGTTTAATATTGTGTTCTACTCAACTTGCTTATAACAGCTTTTGCATGTTCTATATTGTATTTGACTCTAGTTGCTTGTAATATATATTATGTGTTTATGTATGCTCCACATAAATTTTTAGCACTTTGGTTAGCTGTGCTGTTTTTAAAGTGCTTATGAATAAAGTTGGCTTGGCTTGGTTTTAGAAAGAAAGCTGGATTGGAATAAATACATCAGAAAAGAAATCCAATGGAAGTTAAACCAAACCCTATTTCCATCCATCCATCATTGAAGATTGGGTCATGGAGGTAAGTAAGTGAGTACATTTTTTAGCAACTTTCATTGGTGAAAAACCCCAAACTGCTTTACAATAACAACAAGCATTATAAACACAGAAGATAAAAAAAAACAGAAAATATTACACATGTAATATCATACGGTATAAATATAATTAAAAGTCAGTTTGAGTAAATTAGTTTTCAACTGCTTCTTAAAAGAATCAACAGAATCATGACAGCTAATTGATGGGCGACAAATTCAACACTTGGGGCCACTACTCCGAGGGATGTATTACCTCTTGTCTTAAAATGTGTTTGTGGAACCATCAACAGCCTCAGACTACAGGGAGAGTCGTTGGGTTCTAGAAGGCCAGCATTATAGACTAGGCCTTGACTAGGGCTATAAAATCAAAGTCAATGGTTTTTAGTGAATTATAACATGTACAGCATAGAAATATTTCTTAACTGAAAAGAAAACAGTTTCTGATTAATCCACAAGAATAACACTCCAATGACACGACTGAATGAAAGATAATGCAAAGGTTTTTTAGGCTCAATCCGTCAGAAGATGCCAAAAAAAAAACAAGACATTGCTTGATTTTAGTTATTTGGTTCTCTGGGACAGTAATTAGGGTTTTCAGTCTTATCAGAGTTCACCTGAAAGTAGTTGTTACAGAGCCATTGTTTGATACTACTAAAACTGTTTATCAAGGAGAAAAACTTAAAATATTCAGTTGATTGAAAAGAGGAGTAGAGTGGAATATCATCAGCATAGAAGTGATAACAAATGTCAGAAAACCACCTGATTTTTATCCAAGGGGAAAATACACAAAGGGATCTATCTCAATACTTAATCTGTTGATACCCTACATAGCAGGTTCTTGGAGCCTGAAATATTTGCTTTACAAAAAATACTGAATGTTCTGCTAGAAAGAAAGGAGTTAAACCACTCTAGAGCTACACCGAACACATCAACTACATTCCAAAGCCTGTTAATCAAAATACTGGGATCAAAGCTTCAAATGCAGATTTGAGATCCAGGAGAACCATTACAGTGAATGCTCCAGAGTCATTTGAGTCATCAAACTTTCACTAGACACTTTGAGGAAAGCAGTTTCTGTGCTGTGGAACTTTAAAAAAACAGACTGAAATTTTTCCAAGGTCCCATATTTTTTTCTCTAAAATAAATTATCTACAGGCACAGCTGCTGTGAACTGGAGCAAAGAAAGCACAAGATCATCCCTTGGAGACAAGCTGTATTTGGTTGGAGAAGTGGGACTGAAACCAGTGGAATGGTTCCTTGTTAATTTCAAGGAACCAATGATAATTTTAGTATGGTTAGAGTACAAGCAAATATCCAACTCCATATTGAAGGAGTTTAACATATAAAGTGTTATAAAGTGCTAAAATGCTAATTTTAATATTTAACAATATCCACTGTAAGCTACCCTGAAATAAAACTGTCCCCACTGTTTGCATTGTGAACATTGGTCTATTAATTTTGAAATATGAAATTACTGGGATTAGTGCTGTGTTTGAATGAAACCATCTGACTCATGAAATCATCAATATTCAAATGTTTGTATGGTAAATGGCAAAAGAACTGTATTTTTATAACGCTTTGTCAAGTCCGACGACCCCAAAGCGTTTTACATTCCAATCAGTCATTCACCCATTCTTTCACACATTCACACTCTGAAGGTGGTAAGCTACATTGTAGCCACAGATGCCCTGGGGCAGCGTGACAGAAGTGAGGCTGCAAAGCAATCGGCGCCACTGGCCTCTCTGACCACCGAAGTAGGCAAAGTGGGTGAAGTGTCTCGCCTGAGGACACGACTGAGAAGGTCGGAGCAGGGGTTAATACCTGCCTGTTTGCCTTGTGTGTCACCAACATAGAAATGGTAACAGAGACCTGGGTGGCAGATAATAAAACAATTGGGAGGATGATGGCAAATAGAAAGGTTTCAGGAACCGAACCAAAATTAGGACAGAGGTAAAGGGGGAGCCTCCCATGGTGAGAAATTGTTTTGGATTGGAGACCCAGGATTAAAACCAGGAGAGTTCTATCCCAAGAGGCCAAGGTAGTCACTTTGAATGAAATATTGTGGTAAGTAACAGTTAGTTGTACTAAGTGGTAGATGTTTCCATCACAAGAAAAGCTTAGGTTTTAGAACTACTTTGCTCCACAGTTTAACACATTTCATTTGGCTCTTTTAGAAAAATAAAATTAACATTTTTCAAACTGCTCTGTTGTACTTTTTGTTAAATGTTTGTTTAATCAATAGTAATCACTTTTATTTCCAAACCAGCCAGATGAGAGTCCACTGCTAAGACATTTAATTTCTAAACATTTCTTCCATATAATCAGCATGGTGCAGTATTTTTGCTATCAGACAGCAGTTTTCATTACATTATAATATGAGCATATTTGTGACAAACCTTGCTTTTAAATAACTTTCTGGACAAACTGATTTACAGGTGATTCATTTCCAGAGCTTCTGAGCTAGAGTAGATCTGCTTTCACAACAGGAACACTCAATCACTCACTCACTTCTTCGCATCCAGTCCCTGCCCGGCAGACCTCCCCACTTAACTGGGCTTGTAAATCATCTGCACAACATCAATGGAGAAACATTTGTTACCTCCAACGCCTGCTTGACTCAGCACTTCTTTAATTGTCCTCAAGGAGTGAGGCATGTCAAGGGAACTGGGGAAGAGGTCAAGGGGGGCGACTTTAAAGTAGATGATGAAACTATCAATATTCTGCTGCTTACCAGAAAGAGTGTTGTAAAAAGAGAGGCAATTTATCAGGGTACATGATCTTGACCCTGTATTTCTGCCTTTGCCAGATACTAACAATGAAAGTTTTCTCAGTTTTTTTTTGTTTTAATACATAGTCTTTGTCATCATAGGTCCACAATAAAAACCCACCCACATTCATGGATCACTTTATCATCCGATTTGGAACAACTTTTCAGTTTTTTGCCTTTCAGCTGATCATAAGTCATTAAGAACACACGTCAGTCACTGATTAAGCATATGACCTGAAAGGCATTACAGTGTCTGTCTTGCCTTATATTTTCTCTATTGATACAGAGAGGGAAAAGTGATAAAACATTATATGACGTGGATATTTAGAGAAGTGTAGTGTTAATTCAGATTTTTGAGTTGGGTTCTTGATTGTCTCAATGGCCTCTGTTTGAAGAAACAGAAATGAGCTCTCACTGAAACTTATATGTAATTAGCTTAACCAATACAGGTAAATGCCTGAGGTGAAATAAATTATGCTTAAAACCCCTTCATTGTTATAACTTTGATTTTAAGGCCATCTTACTTTTACCCAAATAAGAGAAAATAAGCTAAATTTAATAGAATGCCACACTTTTCACATTTGTTTGGGTAAAAAAGGTTTATTATGATTTCTGTTTACAAAATTAGGCATTTCTTTTATTGTATATGTGGTCGTGTCTTAATAATTTAGAGAGACTAATTAACCTAACCTAACAGTCATGTTTTTGGACTGTGGGAGGAAGCTGGAGTACCCGGAGAGAAGCCATGCATGCACAGGTAGAAAATGAAAACTCCATTCAGAAAGACCCAGGGTCGGACTCGAACCCAGGACCTTCTTGCTTCTTGCAAGGCAACAGCGCTACCCACTGCCCCCACTGTGTAGCCCCACTTCTATACATTATTATCTTTAGCTGTCACTTCATACATGTCTTTTTAATTAATACTGTATATTCTTCAGCGATGGTAACAAGGCGTTGATTGTTTGTACCTGTAATACTTTATCAGTTGGTTTTGCTGTTCTTATTATATCTCTCTTTGCAGGTGAAGAAGCAGACTCAGAGGATGTTATACTGCTCCCTCCCTTTCCTCTCCTCTTTCTCTTTCACCTTTTCTCCATTTTAGCATTTTATCTCATGTGTTTCTCTCATTTTACCTTCCCATTTTAGTGTCCATTGAACATGAAATAGTCCCGGCATAAAATCCAATAAAGGTTCTTGCGTATATAAATCAAGCGGAGCAGTATGGCAAAAGCTGTAATGCTCCACTTGTGAAAGTAAAATCTGTTGGGCTCTTTTTGGCATTAAGACAACAATTCTTATTGCCACATTGCCAGACAGGACACACACAAAAAAAGACTGAATGGTTTTAAGATGACAACTGTTTGGAGACTCATCTTACCAGCTTTGATCCAAAAAAAAAAAACAGCATTGTAACCACTGTTTTTTTCCAATTTGGCATTTTAACTGATGGCTTACAATAAAAATTAAGCAAGAAAGTGGAAAATTACTGTGTGTAAATAAAACTCAGGTGGAATAATGAAGCTTGGTGGAATATCTTAATGCTAAAAACTGCCATCTGCAATTGTTCTTTTGATTCTCAGTGAGAAGTATCTTTGTAGAAATTTGACATGAAATGATGAAATGAGGTACTACAAGTTGCCATTTAAGTTGGACGTGTATCATAGAGGTTATTAAACCTTATATAAAAATTGGCAGTTTTCAACTATTTACATAGTGTAACATTCTAAATACAATTCATGCATAGGTATTGTGTAGAAGACATGGCTAAAAAGGATAAGGTTGACATTGAAGACGGTTAAAAGAAAATAAAGAGTACATTTACCAAGACCAAGTGTAAAATAGGATGGTGTCTCAGGCACAGCTGAAAAGTATTTAAACATAGTTTAAACAGGTATATAATAGAATACCTTGCCTTGCGCCATTTGCTTTGAAAGCAGCCGGAAAAGATAAATATTTAAAAATGGAACATGTGAATAGTGAAAGACCATGGCAGTTGTGGAAGGACAACATGTTACATAAGTGAAGCCTCACAAGCATTTAAAGTAGACTAGACAGTTTTGTCAAACTGTTGGTTTTAATATAAATAATATATTTAAGCAGAAAGAGTGTACTTTTTTTCCACCCTTTTCTCCCATGCAGACACCCACCTACAATTTAAGTTGTGTGTGTGTTTGTGTGTGTTTGTCTTATTTTCTCAGGAGCTGGTCCACTGCCATCATGTGGCTTCAGAGACTCCTTACCACTTGCAGAGGTTGTGTTCCTGCTCCTCTCTGCTCTGACCCACATTGTTTATCTGGGGTGTTCTGTCTGTCTGTGTTGCGTCAAGACCTCCCCTCCCAACCTGGCTGTCAGCAGCCGCAGCATAAAGCAGGGTAGGATGTTTCTAATTAAACACTGGTAATGATAAGACTGTGGAAGAGGAAAGGGGGGAGACACACTCATTACACACTGACAACAGATGCTTTGACTAACCCCTGCCAGCCTGCCTTGATGCCCACAGTATGAACACATACATATACACCAGAACCCTGTGTTTTTTCATAGTGCTGAGTCTAGTGGCTTAGCGCTCATTGCCAAGGCAGCCCACGCATCACTGGTGCATGTCAGTTTTCCTCTTGCACTCTTACTGACACATTTACAGCGGTTTTATATTAAATGCATGCCAGCCTGTCTTTTCTTTCGTAGTGGCATCCCACTTTATTATTCCATATTAAATTTAATACCAGCCCTCACTTGGCACCTTCTTTTGCTAAGTAACACCCACCTTGAAAGATACTGAGGCAGATTTTAAGTTAATGTTGGAGCTCTTACTTGAATCCATGAGCAGAATAAGAATAGAAAATGTAATAAATGCCACATTTTTCCAGAGTTGGAGTCACATTTTTGCACAAGAACTATTTTATGTTCAAACGCAATCCTTTTAATGTGCATATCTCTGTACAGGCATGGTAATTAATTACCTTTCATTAGACTTCTGAGTGTGCTGTTGATTTATAAAAGGCAATGCACAATTACACAATGGAATGCAGAAAGGAATTAGAGAAACCACTCACAGCCAAAGACTGTAAATAAGAGATGGGAGTACCCACTTCAATGTGACTAATTTCTGGGCTATCGTTTTAAAACCTTGAGTTTGGACTTTAGCCAGAGCTGTAACAGCTTTTTAGTACCTGGAATAATATGAAAGGGATTGATCTGATTGTTGAACAAGACACGTGAAGGGTGGTGTGGGCGGCATAAAAAAAACATACTTTTGGAGCATATAAACACATGAGAATAAATAATCAATAAGAAAAATACCCATTTTCATTGGAAATAAAATTGTAAAAACTAGCAATGTCTGTTTTATATTTACTCGGTGCTGACATTTCTGTGTGATCCCAGTTTTTTTCATTTTCAAAATCACAGCTACTGCATATTTGCTCCTCAAAGAGATAGAATATAAACCTATTGGCCACATTGGGTGCATTTGTACAATTGCTTGCTGACACAAACAGAGCATAAGCGCATCACATTGCAACAGCTCAATGCATTTAGCCATCTAGATGGTGAAGACAAACTGCTGAAGCCCAAAACAAGGATCATAATGAAGAAGAGATGGAATTTAAGGGACTATGAATAGAGCATGGTTATTAGTACCAGGTATGCTGGTCTGAGCTTTACTGAAACTGCTGGTCTACTGGGATTTTCATGTTAAACCATCCTTCAAATCTGAGAGGGAATGGTCCAAATAAGAAAATGTTCAGTATTCAGGGGGCAATAAATACTTTATTGATGCAAGGGTTAAGAAGAGAATGGGCAGACTGAATTTATATGATAGAAAAGCAACAGTATCTTCAACAATCCCTCGTTATAACCAAAACTGAATATTGTTTTAACCTTACAGCCTAGCGGAATATTGTTGCAGACCACGTCCTTCCTCAACATGACACGATGGTCTTTGCAGTCACCAGATTACAATAATACAGAACACCTATGGTATATATATATATATCCCATATATCCAACTCCTCACTAACAGTGCAGATCTGATGAAAGAATTTTGTGCTACCCTGCAAGCAAAATAAAGATAATAAAAAATAAGTCAAACCTCCAACACCTTATCATGGTGTAGTACATATCAATTTCACTTTCATAAGTTTCACAGGGTGTTCTAAACACCGATTTCCCTATGCCGTAAATTCTTATGGTTAGCATGTAAGCTTAAATTTACTGCTTAATGTTGTCATCAAGGGGCCAAGGCCTGAGTAGAGATGTGCCATCAATCTGATAGCCTGCAGGTAATGGCCAAGTTGCATATTGTCACAATTCCAATACATTATTTACTATCAGGCATTAAAAAGTGATGTGAATTAATAAGCAGGTGCAAGGCCAGAGGGCACAGGCACATTTAATCCTGCCGTATTTCTTCTTGCTTTCATCAAGAAGACACTTCATGATAAATTTATGGCAAAACCAACACTCAAGGGCTTTTCTCTCGCCATTGCTTTTTGCGTGTCATTATTGTTAACCCAGCAAACATACAGTATTCGCTCCTTTCTCCACTGTTTTTACTTGCCTCGTTTATATTGTACACCACATAATTCTTGAAAGGGTTCAGCTTCTTTGTAGGGTTCCTGTCATCATTTTTAAATTTTTTGGTCTTCCAGCATCTTGGTGACAAACTTGAATATATCCTGTTTGTGTTTTGTGTACTAAACCAACACAAGGTAGGTAATAGTTGTGAAATGAATGGAGAATTATGACTGTGGTGTGCAACTGTGTTCAGTCCCTCTAATTGATACTTTGTGGAATTAACATTTACCACAAATACAGCTGCAGATGTGTAAGGTATGTCTCTATCTGCTTTGTACCTCACATTGATTTTTTTATTGATTGATCTAATGACTGATCTATTTTTCTGGCATTTTCCTGTGTAAAACAGTCTAGGCTATGTCAGGCTTTTGGACTAGATTTTACAGTATTTAAGCAATCAGAAGAAAGGGGCCTAAATACAAATGCAAACCATAGTTTTAATTTATATGTTTTGGTGTATCACATGAAATCCCAATAAAATAAAGTAATGTTTTTGGCTGTAACTAGATAAAATGTGGGGCTGTTCAAGGGATATGAACACTCATACAAGGAACAGGGTTTTCCTCTAAATACCTCTTAGAGATTGACTGACTCGAATGACTTAGGTGGTCACAAGATAGTTTAAGCTTTTCATCAATAAGAGAAGGGAGAGGGTATCCTTAAAATGCACACAATATAAAAGACACTAATCAGGGCCACGCGTGTCACACATCAGTGAGCAAATAAAATCTCGGCAGGAATTAAGTCAGTAAAGTAAAAGCAGCTCAGCAAATTAAAAAAAGAAGTTGGATACTCTGAAGTCTGATAATTCAGGTCTTAGTTTCACAGCTGTAAATGTCCACAGGCTACTGCTGACATTAACCTACCACATTCAATTATGATAGAGAAATTGAAGCTTCAATAAGACCCAAACTTGCTCTTAATTGCTTACGGTACATGGTTTGAATATTTATGTCCTGCCACTAGATGTGCTCCATCTATACCCAGTTTTCATTGAAATGTTCAAAGCATTTAAAATTAGAGGTAGAATGCTGTACATATGATATCAAACATTATGTATAATATTGCAGGTGTAGCTGTGTCATAAATGGCTTTACAATCATGTCACTGCATTGTTTTTCCAAGTAATATAAAATGCAAAAGTTTGATATACACCTTCTACTAATCTTTACTGGTTCTGAACCAAAACTAAGCAGAAATTAAAAGCCCTGGATGTTAATTACTCACACTCCTAAGAGCAGTCTGCGTTCTGGCCTCTCCATCTTCTAAATCACCCGCTGCAGGCAATTGGACCAGTTTAAGTGTTTCCTGGATCAATATGAAAATGATGAAACCTAGTATATCAAACATTATTGGGTTTTAGCACCCATGAAACTCTATTTAAATTTTATAAATTGGTTTCAAATCCAGACACCATTACAGGTTTGGAAAGAAACTTGATCCCTTTTATGCCCATGAAAGCATGCAGCACACAGTAGAAATATCTGTTGTTAAAAACCAATAAAGCTAAAAACTTAAACATGTGTGTTAGGGTGCAAAAAGATAAAACATTAATGTCCTTACTTCTTTTCTTTTTCTTCATGCTGTTTGTATCCCGCGCTAGTGCCGTAAGTGCCCCCACATCTGCTATGGTTTATATACGATGCAGTGGGTGCATCATCTGCTGAGGCAAAAGGAGAAACAGAACCCCCACCCCCATCCTTGGTTGAATAAAATGCTTCTCATTGATTCTTGCTTTAGGGGTTGACAGGAGAATTTGAAGCCACGATCTGTTTTTTTCATGTGGAGAGTCAGGTCAGTCAACTTGAGGAAAGATCAAGTGTGCTCGGTAAGTGTAGGGATAGTTCTGAGTCACGCAAAATGGTTGTCTGTGTAAGGAAGTAGGAATAAAAATGCACATTAGTGAACAAACAGCATCCTTAAGACCAAGGAACACACCAGATGTCATGATGTTGAGGTATCTGGGTATATTTTGTACACTTTTCTGTCCTCATTAGTCATTTTGAGGGTTTTTTTATGAGGTTTCCCGGTTTTTCCTGTGTTCTTTGTATATTTGGGTTTCCTTGTTTTTATTTATTTTATTTATTTATCACAATTCAGCTGCAGCTCCCACAGGTAGCTGCAGGCCCTTTTGCTCCAACAACATAGCTGGGATTTAACATTACAAATGTGTAATGCTTATCACTAGTTTTGCTGTGTTTCATGTGTTCTGAATATATGTATCCTGCAACTTCTGGTTGTATAATAGGAGACCTGTTCACTGATCATAGCTAACAAAGTGTTTAATAGTTAGCGTAATGTAAAATTTGCAGTCTTAATACAGAATTTCAAAGTAAATTCTTGCCATGGATAGCTTGATGGCAGCATGAAAACATCTGCTGAAGTCTGCAGTAACTATTATAAGTTGCTTGAAATATTTTCACTGACACGATTTACAAGTTGTTGGGAGTTGTTTTTCATCCTTTTTTAATTGCCTTAATGTTGGTTGATAAGACAATAATGCTTCTATTAACACTGTGAGCTTCATTATCACCACCTTTACAACGTCTTTGTTGTCAGGGGTTAGCTCGACCTGGTGTACACTTCTGCATGGACTGAGGGATCTTACAGTTAAGTGATCCGTCAATTATACTCAACGTTGGATTGTTCATTTCTTTTCATGCCTCGCCTGCCCAAGATTTGCCCTTGCTCCAGGCATCATGCTCCTCAGGTCTGCTCTGCACGTTTTTGCCTTTTGTTTATTAAATATTTCAACTCACTGTGCTCCCTGTCTGTCTGCGCTTTGGTCCAACACAGACCATGACACCAGAGAGAAGAGGGCAATGAGTGAAGAAGTATAAAGCCAGGTTGGGGTTGTGAGGCAGCATTCTAAGATTTGAACATCTCTTAGTGCAATTTTATATTTATTATTTAAACACGGAGTATCCGCAAATGTAAATCTACCAAAACTGAGAAGCGGAGCCAGGAGAGCATTATCAAGGGAAGCCAGTGTAAAGACCCATAGTAAATCTGGATGAGCTGCAGAGCTGCAGATAGGTGAGCTATCAGTTGTGCACTCCGTAAATCTTACTTGGGAAGACAAAGAAAAAAAAGCCATGAGAAACTGAACTTAGTATTTGACACTGGCCATGTAGTGAAGACAGCAAACTTGTGGAAGATCTGTTCAGATGACAGAAAAATTGAACTTTTCTGTTCCACATACAAGACATTATGCAGGATTGAAATCTCTCTCTCTCTCTCTCTCTCTCTCTCTCTCTCTCTCTCTCTCTCTATATATATATATATATATATATATATATATATATATAAGCATACCATGTGATAGATTTATCCAGTCAAAGTCCAGACCTAAACCTAATGAATAAGTTGTGTTTCAAGAAACCTATCATCTGATCGCCAGTGGGTTGACACAAACACATTTAAATCACTTGAATGATATGTAACTAAAGCTGGTTCATAGCTAGAATGATAAATAGATTCAAAGGCAAATGGTATATAAAAAGTATTGCCCCTCTTCAGGTTTTATTAATTCTTTTCTTTCTTGCCACACTTAAAGGTGCATGGCACAAGTTTTGAAGTTAAATATTATCTATTTTCTTCTCCCATACATGCCCTTACAATTGCCCAACATGTAAAATGAGTTATCCTCTATTTACTGCAGTTGCCTCTATAGGCTGGATTAGTCAGCTAAATTCCCTGGGCATTCACGTGAGTGTGACATGCTGCACGCTCCCGTCCACCTGGCTACTTTGTTGTGTCTCCGCCATAATTGGTGCATTAGCAAGAGAACATGGGCTAACTTCAATATTTTACAATGTTGATGGCAGCTGCCCCCAAGCAAAACCAATTATTAAGATTTAGGGGCTATTTCTATTTTTCCACATAGCCAGGTAGGTATGTTTAAGTATTTATTTCTTATTAAATCAACAGATATTTGTATCTACTAAAGCTAACATTGTCTTTTAACATGTGTTTGATTACCTAAAATAAGCATGCATAACTAATAGAATAAACAGAAAATGGGGTCCAAATACTTTCCAACTCCACAGTAACCATTAATGAAAAATAAAAAAATAATTCAAGATAACATAGCCAAATTGCTGAATTTAGCAAGTTTTTACCCAAAGGATCTTAAGAGCAGACATTTCAGCAGCATATCAGCCCAAAGAAGACGAAACCGAAGGGAAACATGTCAAAAACTGTATGTCTGTTGGAGCTGGATTCAGGCTGACAGTGAGGAAGCGACAGCTGACGTTCCAGAGGTTAGCTAAAGGTTTGGGTTTCCAGGGGGCTGCTAGCTGGTGATGCGTAACTGCAATGGCAGGAAAGGTGAAGGAGTCTGGGTGCTCCGTGACGAGTGACACTCCACACTCTCACAGGGGGTGGGTAGGGGGGTGGAGGGAGTTGTTTGGGGTTAAAAGATAGTAATATCACTTCCTGGCTTGTCACACAGCACCTCCACAAAGTCAGAATTAGGGCTATTTGAGAAGTTCAACAGTTTGACTGATGTGTCAGGAAAACTTCTGCTTACAAAAAGTACAAGCTTTGAGAGGAAGCAAAGAACAAAGACCTTAATTATAAGGAAGGCTTTTTTTCAAGGATACTATATGGAGACACATGTTGCAATGTTCCGCATCTCTTCCTGCCACACATCGTAGACGGTACTTTCTTGTGACAGTAAGCGGAGGTCCCATGTGACTTCCTGTCCACTGATGTGTTTGCTGCACCTATCATGAATAACTGCACTCAATTTCCATGTTTTGACATAAGAGGGGACGTTTGATAAATAGTTTGAGGACTTGAGCACATAAATGAGGCATAAATAATGCATAAATTAAGTGCCATTTTATGGAGAGATGTCAGTGCGTTTCTCCAATAACGGGAAGATTAATGACCTGACTGCAGAGGGGGAAATACTGCATAGGAGAGCGGCAGAAAGATCAAGAGATGACTCCTCTCTCTGACTGTTTTCAATCAATATACCCATGTATTTACAGAGCCTGGATGGATGATGCCAGCAAAGCAAACCTCAGCTGAAGTTTCAGGGAGGAAGAAAAAAAGAGTAGTCCGAGTGACGACATGCTTGGGAGATAAAGTGTCTTCTATTTCTGAAGCAGCAGTTTTGAGGATTTAAGATCTGACAAACCAAGTGAATTTAAAATCAAATTATGTGAGATTTTTAAAGTTTTAATCTCTGACAAATGTTCCACAGCTATGAGAGGAATTACTAGCTAATATGTGCTCTTAAAAAAAACAAAAAACTTACTGCCCCTCTCTTCTGCAAAAGTCTGCTCTTTTTCATCAAATTTGTATTTCTGCTCAGTTTTGCATTTACATGAATAGCAAAAATGACAGTAAACCTCTGAGACACAGAACTAAAGGCCTGATATCACACGACCAACACAACATATCCAAGACAATCACCTTTGGAATTGTATGTTACTAATGTTACTAATTTAATTTACTAATCAAACCGGTGATATCACAAACACTTATGAGGTTTGCATAAATCCAGCTGTTTAAGCATTTAATAGACATTTCCCTTCATAAAGGTTTAAAAAAGGTTGGTGCCTTAGGATTTTACTCTGTGATCGGTTCTGTCTTGACACTCTAAAGCGCAATGGTCCAATCTGTATAAATGATTAGAAATGATGTCCATTAACTACACACCACTGTATGTTTTTGCCCCAACTCCCAAGCATGCTGGCTGCACAGATCATCTATAATTGCTGCATCCCTCGCTCGAGCTGCAGAGCCAGGTTACCCTGGGACAAATCAGCTGATAAGAGGCAGTGACTATTTACTCGTCCCTTAAGTCCCATGTTGAAGTAAATCTGAATGAGGCTACTGCCTATGTCAGCTTACCTTCTGTCTACAGTACATTCCGCAGCTATGTGCCCATCCATATAGTGTAAAAGAAAATGTGATTCATCAGATTGGCCATCTTGTTGCATTGCTCTGTGGTCCAGTCAGAGACTTACGTACACACCCATGTAAACATTTTCAGTGGTGATGGTATCTCATCAATACCCTAACTGGTTTGTAGCCACTGCACTGTACATATCATCACTGACAAACTGTGAGGCACTCTGAATTATTTCTATCATAACTACAATTTACTTTTTTAGGAATTTGAGCTACAGTATTGAATCGGACCATACAAGGCAGCACTGCTTTTCCACATCTATTAATACCCACCCACGACCCTGTCATCGGTTTTCTTCCTTGATCTACTTTGGAGTGATACTGACCACTGCAGACTGGGAATGACCCATTAGAGCTGCAGTTTAGAAGATATTCTGACCCAGTCATCTAGCCATTACAATCAGTAAATAAATTAGTTGAAAGTTTCTCAAGCCTTTACTAATGCACACTTTTCCTTTCCTGCTTCTAACGCATCAACTTCAAGGAAGAACAGTTCACTTGCTGTCAAATATATTCCAACAAATATTAGGTGTCATGATGACATCATAATCAGTGTTACTCAGTTGATCTATCTCTGGTCAGAGAATTATGCCTGAGAGGTGTATATAATGCTTTAAACAAGTGGCTTAGTTACTGTATCATCAAAGAAAAAACATTTTCATGGATATCTGGAAATGTGGATCTTTTTAAGAAATGCGTCGTCTGAATTTAGGGTTAGATTATTTTGTACCCTACTGGATAAATTGTTGTTGTTTTGTTGGGGAAAGTTTGGTAGGTCATCCACTCCTGGGAATATTTACCAAAGTTTTGTATTTTCTCCATTTGTGGCTCATACTTTGGTTTGCTAAATGCCCCAGACCCTAGAAATGGCAGTGTCACCCATTCTAGGTAGATGGGAATGGCTTTGTTACTCATCTTGAATTTCTATAGATTGGAACCTACATTCTTGGATGTTTTAATAAACAAAAAAAGGGAAAACACCCTTCGTTTTCTGAGGATGTCCTCTTGTTAGTTATGAGTTTAAACAGCCAGTCTGAAATATCTCCAGACACCTTTATTAGAGCAACCTCAAAGCTGATGGAGAATGAATGTGGTGCCTGCAACAGTTGCCCTCCAAAAAATTACTTTTCCCTTGACCCAAATGTATCTAAGATTACAGATGTTCAGTAATCACCACAATTATTTTCAATTTGCCATCATCCTCTTTCTCCTTGGTGAATTGGGGAAAAAAAAAAAAAAACTTGCAAGGAACTGCCGAGATTATCCCCATGAATTTCAAGTGTCATTTCCCCTATTTAGATTAGATGAGCTGCAGGTCACCTTTTCCAGCGCTAAGACTTTCTAAGTCTTCAACTCATCTACTGGGAAACTATCATCAGCCCCTGTTGAATATGTATGATTAGTTATGCAATGTCAATTACATCGGTCATCAGTTATGCCAGAGTGAACATTAGATTAGCTCTGAGTGATGGAGGGGGTATTCACCGTGACCTTCCACTGGTGGCATGTCTTGATTTCTTTGTTTCCAGGGCCAGAGAGCAGCCAGGGATGTGGAAGGTTTCTGTGTCAGGGAGGCACAGTGTCAGGTCCTCTCTGAGCTCCAGGGACTGGAACTGAATTAGACAGCTGCCGATGTCTGGATGCCTCGGCACACAGGAAATGGCTAAGAGACACACACATAGCTGTCTGCAAACATTAGCATGACTGACAGTCCCACCACCTTCAGAGTTGCACAGACATGCATCTCCAGTTTCTGTGTCAGACAAGAAATGATACCCAACCAAAGGAAGGGGGTAGCAGTACGCAGAGCAGATGAGGTCTCAAGAACGCAACATTTCTGAGAAGGTAGATGGCAAATGATTAAACACTTGGTAAGGGAAAGTGATTGCTATCTCCATTGGAGCGGCACTGGTCTGTGCAATGTTTTACTTGTTGCTTCAATAGACCTACAGTGACAATGATCCAACATACATGGTCTGTTGCATTTGGGTCATCCTCAATTTTAATCCTGAATAACCAAAAGGGGTGTACATTCTACCTCCCACTGCAGTCAAGTGACATTTGTGATACTGTGTCATGATGACATCATTTCCGCTATCAGCAGCTATGACAGAACCAGCCAATTGGGGGAAAAAAATACTGTTTTGTTATGTTTTTTGTCTCTAAAAATAAAGTTTGAGCTAATTCAATGAAGTCAACACTTCAATTACATGACCTAGATAACATCTGACCGAAGTGGATCATAGTTTTTGAAGAATTTAGGGGGAAATTACTGACATCTGTGCTACTTTACAGTTTAAAGCCTGGTGTGACAAAGGATAATCTCAAGTCAGATATTAGTTACAATAACAAAAACAATGCAAAGAGCTGCTTGATTAATTTAGATTTTTTTCTTCAGTTACTCACTGCATTTTCATTGTGAGATTTCTTTGATCTGTATATGATGCATAATGATTTTTAAGATTTGTTTAATGTATTGCTTATCTTTATGGCAGCTCTCCTTACTTCCATTACTTTATTTTCCTGTGGAGTACTTTGCATTTCTCTTTGTATGAAAATTTAAATAAACTTATTCCAAGTAATAACCTGGGAGGAATTTGAACTGTAGAAAGCCGTTGACTGACCAAGTAAAATATGTTTTTCTGTGTTTTCCACTACAGTTAAATTCAAATAAACCCACATATTTAAAAAAAATCATATATATTTTAAGTTATTTCCAAGTATGAGGCTAAATATAATGTTGACCCCAATGGCTGAGTCAATGATCTGGCTGAGGGTGAATAGAACCAGAGTTGTATTAACCAGATAGAAACTGATCAACCTAAGAAAACCAGGTGTGCTGACAGATTCTTTGTCAGGTTGGCAGAAACATGAAAACCTGGAGACAGATGAACCTATGCAAGCACAACTGAATCAATGTCGGAAATGTGCCATGTAAACAGAGATTGTGACGCCAAGCCACGCAGGGTCTCGCAGGCAATATCATCTTGCCTTCAAATGACTACAGTACACATATTTTCTTTGGACGATAGTTGTACTGCCCTTGAAAAAAAAAAGGTTGGTTGATGCAAAATGGATTTGTTTAATCAGTGTAAATTAAATTAGAGTGCCCACCACTGTTCCACCATCACCTCCACTAGTAAAGATGTATAAAAAGTGTAATTTTACTGATTTCATGTTGCATGGTAGCACTGTATCACAATCGTAATACAATCCAATGTTGTACATGAGTCATTTTCTTCCATTAGGAAAATATCCACAAAACTGTTGTTTATTACAAAATTATTAGCACCACAGTTACCAGCATGTCTAAGAATTCTCTAGGGTATATTATGATATCGAAAAGAAGCCCATTATTCTTAGCAGCACTTTAAAAACAGGAAAAAAACGACAGAACATACCATTAAGTTAAGGCAGATGTTTGCTGATCTTTATAAGTCTTTGGAGTTCTTAGTTTTACAATAACAAGATAAAACCAGCCAAATAGTTTGTCATGCAAATAAAAGATATTTAAATAAGTGGTAATTGTTCTTCATCACACATCATACATTTGCATACTATTGACAATATCTTTATCGTTCACTCAGTATTGTTAAACATCGTGTATCTATGAGCCCCCCCCCCCCCCCCCACACACACACACTATATGGAAACACGGTGGTGGCAGCATCATCCTGTGAAGATGCTTTTCTTCAGTGGGGGCAGGGAGCTTTCTTGAGAGTTTATAGAAAGATGAATCGAGCCAAAAGCAAGAAAATCCAGGAAGGAAACCTGTTGGAGTCCGCGGAGAACATGGAAACTGGGGTGGACATTAACTTTTCAGCAGGAGAGCAACCCTAAACATTAACCCGAGGATACAAAAGAATGGTTTAGAATCAGAGGTAGGTAGTAGCTAGTTACATTTACTCAGTTATTTATAATTTTAGAAAAGTGTTTCTTCTTCCTAAATTTATTTTGTAATCATGTAATTTTGTATATTTTCCTATTTTAGTTTTTAAAATACCTGAATTTGTACATAACTTAATATATTTGTCTGTCAGATCACATGATTCTTAAATATTAAATCAGATGTCAGATTAATTAGTCTGTACTTGAGTAGCTTTTTTTTCCCAAATACTTTTTTACTCGAGTAATTTATTAATTGACAACTTTTTACTTTACTTGTGCAAAAATATGTTCAAGTTGCGCTACTCTTACTTGAGTAGAATCTTTGGCTACTTGACCCACCTCTGTTTAGAATAAAGCATTCATATATAGTAATAATAACCCTAACTTTATTTATTTATATTTTGTACTTCCGTCTCAAAGTTAAGACCTAAATCAAATTTAGAACCTGTGGCAAAACCAGGTGTTCACATCTATGTTCACAAAGGTCTTCCTCCAATGAGTCTCAGCCTCAGCTATTTGGCATTTAACTGGCAACTGTGTCAAGATTTTCAAAGCCGCCATGTACTGCTATGTTTGTTTACCCATAAACCATCACCTTTGTGAGTTTGATATGTTCAGTTGGATTTGGTTGGTTTGACAAATCCCACAGTCTTTCAGCTGGCTGCGTTGTTAGCTGTGATCCTTCAGTTATAAACCAGAAATATGCTGAAACCAGTCTGTTAGTGGGAACTCCAAGGTGTTTTCAAAGTCTATGCATACTGTAAAAGTTATGTGGTATGTTTTTTGCTTTGTTTGATCACCACAGCTCCTTACATCTGAAAACTTTTAAATCCATTTACACGCAGACTGAAAAGTTATGAATGTAAATTTCAAGGTTAAAAATTGTTCGATGGCAGCAATTTACTTTGAGCTGGTGATGAACAATACACTGGGGGGGGCTTAGATATAACAAAACTGAGAAGTTAGAAAACGTTGATGTGAAACTATGACATATTGAGCCTCTTTTTCTAAAAACTTACGCATTCCAAAATTAAAGTTGATATCTTATTGGCCTCTTGAGGTAAGTGGGTGTCGTTTAAGAGCCTAATAAGTTGTCACATTTCTATAAAGTTTCCTGACCCATAAGCACAATCAAACACAGAGCTCAGGAATACTTAAATAAAGAGTTTTGTATAACAAGGAAAGGGAAAATGTGCAACGGGAAACCTTCTGAAAGGGAGCTTCAACAATATCTGGGAAAAGAGAGGAGTGGCTAGGTGATGCAGGCAGCAAGCAGGAAGGATTTCTGAATTCAGATTGAAGGTGGTGTACTGCATTATGGTTGATGAAAGATTTTGGGAGGGAAGTCGGAATCGTGCTCATGGTCTAAGGAGGATAACTTCCGGGGGGTTGAGTTTCAGGACGGATTCAAGTGTGAAATGTGTGGTTGGGGGTGAGATCCATACAACTGAAGAGTGGGCAGGCAGGTGACAGCTGAGGGCTTTGGAGCGGCAGTGGATGACTGTGGAAGGTTTCTGAGGATATGTATCCTGAAGAGGTTTGGAAAATGCATCAAAGTGGTGTGGAGGCCTGATGTAAGGTACAAATTGAGAGGCACAAAGATCATGAGATATGAGCTTTGCGGAAGGCAAGAAACAGGCTAAAAACAATATTCAAAAGATTACTCTGAGAGACCCCATCAGTTGAAAAGGGAAACAGACGACAGGCGGACTGTGGTTAGCGGGCACGGCCTCCAGCAGAGATCTTCAGTTCATGGGAGATCTCACCGAACTCACGCTCACAAGCACATGCACACACTAGGATCCCAACAATAAAAATGTAGAATGTTCTTACAGCCTCAATTCTTGGACCTGTAGAATTCTTTAAATAATTTTCATAATTAAAGTAAATTACCGTATAAATTCAGCTGTGTTATTTCAGTTTATAAATAGCCACAAATAGCTATTTATTTACTAGCTCTAAGCAAAGTCAAAACAAGGTCACTGTCTGACCTTGTTTTTCACAAGCTGACAATTTATTTGAAATCCTAATGAGTAGTCAGCATATCAGAGACACACCATTTTACAGCTTCATTTTAAGCAACAAATGTAACTTAATTTTTTGTGGGTGGAAAGGGACTTCTCTGCTTCAATCTTGTTCACTGATTTGTCATGTCAGCTCCCTAGCAAACAAATACAGATGCACATTATAGTCAGTAATTCTGTAAGTACATTGCTATGCAAACAAATTAATTACCACAACCATTTTCTAAGAATTGCCTTATTCAAATAACATACAATGAGGATTGTGGTTTTAACGTCACAAAATGTGGAAAAGTTCAAGAGAAACTGTGTTAATACTGATTTATAGAGAAAAACAACTGACTAGGGCACACCAAACTGAAAATTTAACTGCAAAGTGCTTGAACTTGAAACTAGGGATTGACAAAGAACAGTTATTGTGAGTTTTCCAATAAATAGTTGAAATTTAAGAAAACTGTGCTAGGAATGAACACTAAAGGAACTGTATGTACTGGGTGGTAACACAAATCAAAATGCACTTCCTCCATGCCATGTAGTCTCCAGGAACATTGGGCTTATGGAAACACTTAAGAACCTGTAAGTTCTTCAGTGCTTTGCTTTTAAAGATCATGTTAAAAACTATTCTTTCTATAATGGGAAGGTTTATGTGCCATTTTACAATTAAGAAGGTTGTCTATCTGAACTCATTCTGTGATCTTTTCCTATTAAAAAGGAGCTTGGTACCTGAGGGGACAGCCTCATTAAGAAAACACTTATTTGTTAGTTAGAAGGGTTTCTGCAGGGTCAATGAGATTAGATGGAATTTATTTATAAAGAAATATTAAAAAGAGCTTGCACATGGAGAGGTTCTACGTCTCACTGAATACATGATTGATGAAAGTCTGAATATCTGAAGAAACATTTAAAAAATGTGATCTAATCCTTTTTATATCTGTTACACCTGGTAAAACTCTACACTTCCCATTTTTTTAAAGTGGGCCCCAAATTGCCTTTCATTACAAAACTAGATTAGTATGCCAACAAAGCCCCCTCACAGATCTAAATGCCTTTTGGAGAAACATTGGAATCGTCACATCCATCTTCCAGTGGAAAACAATGCCACTGATGAAACATGTGCAGGCATTTTAATTCCTATGAGTCAACTGTGGCTGAAATGATTGTCTCATGTTAAACAAACCGATTCTGAAGCAACCTGACAAGCTCGCTCCTTGAGAAGAATGGCAGTGTGCCATTCAGCTGGTTACACACAAAATCCGTCGTCTCTACAGGAGCCGCTGCCTCTGATGCCTGCTTCCACTAAGTCATTAATCAGTGAGCGCTTTCAATTACGCAGGAGACAGCCCATTCACTCATACCTTGCTTCCGGCCTCTGAACCATTTTACCAGAAAAGACAAAGTGGAAAAGAAGAGTGACGAAGAGAACAGACATTATGTGATACGGATTATCTACAAGGATTTGACTTGGATATTTAAGGTGCATCTCAATAAATTACATCATTGCAAAGTTAATTTTAGTATTTCGGTCTAAAAGTGAAAATTATACATTTTTGGCTTTTTTGCTTTGGCCATATACTTTGGGTCCTAATCATGCAGAAGGGCACATCCAAGAACCCTCTTTAGTTTCCCGACTAAGCCAAGGGAATCCTCATACAAGAATGAACAGTAAACTTATGTACTCATTATTCCTCAATTCTATTATTCTCAATTATTCCTGTAACCTCATAAAATCCACATTTTTAGTCCTTGAATATATTATGTATGGGGTAAACATTATATTTGGCCATTGCACGGGCCCCCAGAATACTACAAAAATGGTTGAACGGGGCAGGGTGGAATGCTCTGCGACTTTGAAGGGGGCAGGTTGTGAAGTGCCTTCTTTGGCCCCTTTCCTAGGATTCCTCTGAAAGCAATTTGTTTTGGTGTGGTCTGTTTAACCAAAAAGAGGTTGTGTGAAGTAGTCGGCACAGCTAACCAAAAAGTCAGCTTCACAAACTCAGATTTCGCAAACATAAATATTAGCTTCACTACCATTAAACCGATGATAAATAAGGACATTTGTGGAAGCTAACACTAGCCACTGACTGATAATCAATGGCTTAGTCTGTGTCACACATCTTCAGACAAAAGGTGCTGCATGCACACACAGTACATGACAAAGGTGCACAGAAATTCATGTTTGAGGGGATAGCTGTTCTACTTTAGGCCTTTAAATGTTACTTTTTCATGGCAGTGGAAGCATTTGAGAAGAATAGCCTATCCCTCTGTCCCTGGGCAGCAGCATCTTAAAAGAAACAGTTGGAGTGCAGGTAGCCAGTGTTGCCACTTCTTGCGAGAGAAACTAGCAACCAGTTCTGTGAAAACAGATAAAGCCCAAAACAAACCCAAGAGGCGACCCACTACATTGTAATACAGATGCTGCTTGTAAATAGTATAAATGAACAAGAACAAGTCTCTTAAATAAGTGGATGTCGCAACACTGCTGGAAGCCTGGAACACAGTGGAGGACTGCACGTTTCTGGAGGTTCCTTTTCTCCTCTGTCATCCGACTCTTAACAAATGTGTGATAAATCATGACTTTTTGAGTTACCTATAGTTTTAAGATCAATATTATTATATTTAATGTGCATTTATTTTTAATTGAAGAGCATACAGAAAATAATTTTTCATTACTGCCGTGTAAAACCATGTTTCCTGTCTTATACATGCTGGTTATAATGTCCATGGAGTAATGCCATAGGGTAGGCAGTAAGCATGTTTGAAATGTGCTGGCAATTACTGGCAGGTTAGGCCTACGACCTTTTCCCTGACGTCTTTTGACAGGTCCCCACATTCTTTAAAATCGCAAAAGTGGGGCCAATCATTTGTGCAAGACTCTAGAGGGGCCAACTTCATACAGGTTGGTGGCGAGGTTCAGTTGAAAGAGAGGTATTCTGTGACAGTTCTTTTAAAATATTGAGACTTGAATATTTGGTTGAAAATACATGACTAAGTTGGGCCTCATGACCAGATAAGCGGTCTAGTAAGGTTAGAATTCTTGCTGGCTGAAGCTTACGTACATGTCAGGTCACCCAATGAAAATCAGTTTCTAACCTTTATCTAAAGTTTTTTTCTGATTTGTTTATGTTAATATGTTGCCAATTTCTTGTAATGACTGGACCAAGAAACCCAATATTCAAGCCGGACACATTCTGGGTTAAAAGAAATTTATTCTAGAGTTTGGAGTTGATTACAGGTAAAGCAAGCAGGTGATGACTGACCCAAAAATAGATAATGAAAGGTAATGGCTGAACTAACAAGAAGTGAATAACTGAGGCAGATTGCCCAGGTGATGATGGCGGAGACAGATCTTGACTAGAGCAGAAGCCGGTGAATTTTCCTGAGAGCAGAGCAAGCACTGGATCCAAACAGGAACACAATTAAGCAGGTGGTGCACACACGCACTACAATGATAAAAATAAAAGCACTTTACACTACATTCAGTCATTCACCCATTTACTCACACATTCACACACTGATGGTGGTGAGCTACACTGTAGCCATAGCTGCCCTGGGGCAGACTAACAGAAGCAATGCTGCCAGAAAATCGCCGCCACTGGGCCCTCTGACCACGGCCAGCTGGCAAAGCAGGTGAAGTACCTTATCCAAGGACACAACAACTTAGACAGTTGGAATGGGGGCTCAAACTGGCAACCTCCTGGTTACAGGACTACCTCCCTAGATCCCGTGCCAATTAAGCTGTGGATAAAATAAGTATTTCTCCCACTGTTTATCAGTTTATGAACAGACAGAAATGATCACCAGCATGTTAAGTTATGCCTGTTTGAAAATGTAAAATTTTTGACTTTTATAAATAACATAATTATCATGGTATAAAAACAACTGCGTTATTCCAGAAATGGTTTAACTCAGCTTATTTGTGATTTCTCAGTAATAATGTTCTCAAAATATTGACAATAAAAGTAAAGACCCTCTAATTGCAGTGTCATATATCACATCATGTACATGACTTTGCAGTTGTAAATGTGTTTTTCTTTGATCGCCAGTTCACTCATCTTGCCTGTGGTGTGTTCCTGATGATAGCTGTTCTGTTGGGAGGCGGTGTATATGAGAAGGGAGGTTAGAAACAGATGGTGAAGAATTCTCAGGGTTTATTTCAGGAGAGCTTAGCTTTTCCGGCTCATATACTGACTTAATTATAAGACGTAGGGGAGAATGAACCCCTGGAAAGTGAATTTGAAGAGGCACAGAAATCTCCATTTAGACAAGGAGAAATGCTGGATCCCTAATAAAATTACTGGGCAGATGAAAAGTCTAAAATTTGACAGAGCGTAACGGGAATTAATAAAGCACACAGAAATATAGGAATTTTCATAATGTCAAATAATTGCAAGTAGAAAAAAAATCATTATGATCAGGAAACCCATTCACATAAAGTACATTTTCAGGTAGAAGTCATTTCCACAGGCAGGGATTGCATCTGCAGTTTATAAACTGAGGGATATAATGACTGCCTGCCCTCTGTTCCTTCCAAATTTCCCATCTGTTAGTGTTCCATATTGTTTTTCGGGGAACAGAATATAAGATAAACTCATTTTATATTGATCTTCCTCAGTAGTAACAGGCAGGACATGATCTTGATTTGAAAATACATGCATATGTCAGATTGTTTTATTGTTTCTTCCATTTGCATGTGTCACAAGGATGAAATATAGGCAATAATAACCAGTGATAAATTTGAGTATTTGATATTAAAAATCCAAGATTTTTGTTCTTTATGGATTAGTGTTTATGAAGATCAGGGAGTGCCGTTTCTAGAGCAATCTTGTGGGTTGTAGCTATGATTCTGCCAAGGTTTGGGCCAAGTAAAGTTATGCTACCTTTTTGAAAAGGTTACGTTTTTGACAAATATATCTATAATTGCTTTGGACTATTTTCAGATAATATATTCCAACTGTAGCCTTGAAACTGTACTTAAATAATTTACAAATGTCGGTTAAAAAAGAAAAAATATTTTCTTCCAGTTTTGTTACATTTCAAAAAAGTTTCATGAAAGATTATTAAATAGCAGCGGAATTTTATGCTGAAATCTACTAATGTCATTGTCTTTTTTCCCAAGCTCAACGGATTCTTCAAGCCTTGAAGCTGTTGTTCCATCAATAGGCCCTTTTCAATTATATCTGGAAAGCTTTTGAAAAGCCTGCCGTGTGTTTCAATACAAATTTACACTGGGAATTTCAGATTCCCTGGGCTTTAGTTTTACTAGAAAACTTTCCTGGTCTGAGGTTAAGACTTTTAAAAGCATGGGGCTTTGTCAAAGGGGTAGGGTAGTGTGCAGCAAGGCAAAACAGTCCGCCGCTTGGAGGTGTAAGGAACAGTAAGGAGGTTAGCGTACAAATGAATGGATTTTATCCCTATAAATTGTCACAAAAATTAGTTTTAAGTTCATATAGAGGACAGACAGGTAAAGCACGTAAGTCTAGTCCCCTTTTGGTTACTGTAATCAAAAATGACGACGCAACATGCCGTCTTCCATTGGGTGCACCACCACCTATGTATTTATAAACTACTCATTCTAAGCTATGGGAACGTTTTCATTTTTGATGTGATTGTTATTAGACTTTGGTAAAATATGTATTCATGAAAGCAATACTTGATTTCTGGTAATAAAAAGCCAAATTAGTTACATACTGTGCCTTTAAGGAAATAGCAAACTGATGAAATTATTAAACTATACCTTTAATAATGGCGACCAGAGATGCCAAAACCCAACTTCAAAGATCATTGTGTGATTAATTTTCTATAAACTGCTGGACTGTATATGAGTCACTGTAACTTATGTGGGTTGAAGATATTAAGTCATGTCTGTTTAATCACCTCTACGCTGCACCTAATCCATAATTCACAGTATAATGTGCACACTGGATACCTGGCATTTATTTGAGAAACTTTAATGTAGTATTGGATAGGGACTAGAAATGGTAAATGCCTTATCTTCAATTACATGGACTGGGAAATCTGTCACAAACATGAAAAAAAATCCTGCTTGGTGCAACATCTGGAAGAAAGAAAAATGTTGAAAATGCGAAGTTTATGGTGGATGTGGAGGAGGCTTTTTATTATTTTTGATACGGGTTAATTCATTAAAGATTTATTGGGTTGTTATAAAATATGCCAGATATCACAACACAACAGTGAGTGTGCTCACTGAAACACTCCTAGAAATGTGGTAAACTCTAACGTTATGTGATAGTTGAGTCCTCATCAATTGAAAAGAAAGAAAAGCAGCAAATAACATTGCTGCACCCAGTAAATAAGGGTGATTTTGAGAATCTTACCTCTAAAAACCTGATATCAAGGCACTAGAATAAGTTCCATGGCTTTTTCCACATTTATAGTGGATGTTCAATTCTGAAGGAGGCTTTCCCAACACTACATGTTGCCCCCACAGAAGTGAAAATAAGCTCTCCGTCTCCCTTGGTATTAAAACAGCTGCTTCGATTTGCACTGCTAATAGTGCAAAATGCTGTAAACACCAAGTTCACAAATGATGTATTAACACGCCAACATCAGATGAGAGGGATTAAGGCAGAGCAACATCAGGATGTTGGTAACGTTTCAGTTTTAAGGAAGTGGGTTTGTTGAAATGATTCTTAGAGTTGCAAAAAGAGAATTTAGTGGGTCATGAAGTAAAAAAAACAACTCCTTTATACTGAGATGTTAGAAGAAGCTCCTGAAAGGGCCTCTGAGCCATTATTATGCTCTATCAAAGATTCTGAAGGCATCAAAGAAGCCATGAATGCTAGCTCATTAGAGGAGCTTTCATTAGAAAGATGGATGGGCCTTTTTAGGACACAGTTTGCCTGTGGTCCATTCTGGTTACATCCCAGGAGCAGAAAACAGGCATCAGACTCAGTTCCTATTCACAGAATGTTCTGTTAAAGCTGCATACTCTAGTAGAGGACAGTGGATGTGACCTATACAGGTTTAAAAAGCTTTTATCACAGGTCAGCGTGTCATAATTTTTAACCTGATGTTTTACATAGAACTACAAAAGAGGAAAAATAAAAATTTGCTTAATCATAGTGCTTCTTCACTGGATCTGACACTTTGCCTCAATGTTCAGATCAGAGGTCTATTCAATTCCATCAATTCACAACACATGTCATCTCAAGGCACTTCACAAAGTCAAATTCAATCAAATCAGACAGGTTGGTCAAATAGTTTCCCATCTAAAGAAACCCAGCAGATTGCATTGAGTCATTGACCAGCAGCATTCACTCCTGCTGAAAGAGAGTAGAGCCACAGGGACAGTTGTCTGCATTGTTGATGGCTTTGCAGCAATCTCTCATACTGAGCATGCATGAAGCGACAGTGGAGAGGAAAACTGTCCTTTAACAGGGAGGAAAACCTCCAGCACAACCAGGCTCAGTATGAACGGTCATCTGCCTCGACCGATTGGGGGTTAGAGAAGACAGAGCAGAGACACAAGAAGCACGGAAGCACACATTGATCCAGGAATATCTTCTATGTTAAAGACGGCAGATGATCGTTCCCACCTAGATAGTGTCACAGCTAACAGAATGCCAAAGCAGATGTATCTACTATAAAGAGAAAATAGACACAGAGAACATAAAGTTAAAGTTGTAATAACAACAAAAAATTGCAAAATTGGAGAACAGTTGGAAAGTCTATAGCAGCATAACTATGGAGATAGTTCAGACGATCCTGAGGTGTGGATGTAATCAGGTGAGTTCCAGGAAAAAGATGGAGGGACCAGGACCGAGATCATTCACTACAGGAGGAGCTAACACATGATCAGGAAAAAAAAAATCGGGATTGTGACAGTATCAGTGGTCCCAATTAAAATTCAAAGCTGTCTTTGTCAAGTGTTTTTCCACTTTAATTTAATTTAACTTATTTAAATTTAAAATAAATAAATAAATAATAATAATAATAATAATGCGTGCAATAATGCAACAAACCTATGGGCATTTCCCCCCTTTACAACATTACCAAAGTCATATGCAGTATTCTGGAACTCTTTTGTACAAAGTTCAACCATTCTTCACTCCAATTGCAGCTGCAACTTTTCTCCCCATCAGGTTTGCAAATATTGACGGTGATTTTTTTTCCTGATTCCTATTTACAAAGTAGTTCAACCTCAGACTGGTTGGAGAGTGTCTGAGAAGATCAGGTATCAAGTCTTCAATTAGATTTAGGTCTGCTCTTTAAATGAGCCATTCTATCATATGAATATGGTTTGATCTAAACCATTCTGGCTGTACGCTCAGGGTTGTCCTGCTAGAAGGTGAACTGCTGTGACCACTATCAGTTTTCCTTTCAGGATTGTTGTGTATTTAGCTCCATCCGCCTACCCATCAAATCAACTTCATGAATGATGCTTTCCATTGGGGAAAGTAAGAAGAGGATGATGCACTGTGGTAGTTTTCATTCAACAGCACTTGACATGAAGGTCAGTAAGTTATTTTTTTCCTGATGATCCAATGTGCATCAGACTCCCAACAAAATATTGATTGATGCATGTCTTAAATAAACTAAGAAAATAAACATTAACACATATAAATATAAATAGCACATCATGTTTTTTTCTCTTTTGAATATTTTGCTAATATTTTGGTATCCGTTTATTTTATATGTTTGGCATGTACACTTTAACCTTATACTATGAAAACCCTGCCTAAGATGCCTTTGGAGGGTGCAGTTGACTTAACATAGTTAAATAAATCACTTAATCATTCTCGAGCAATCTAGATAATTTTGGAAGTCGCCAACACATAGGTTTGTATCGAATCCGCTGAAATTTCAGACATTTTAAAACAAAAAGAAGAAGCTAAGCATCATACACTGAGTGAGTTTAGTGGTTGTTGACATTCTCCTCTGCAGAGAGTTGCATCTAGCTGTGTTGCACTCATCTGCATGAGCAGAATCCCACATAGTATAAATTATGTTCATCTTCGCTGTTTATTCACTTATGCATAGGGCAACCAATTCACCCCCACCTCTTGTACTGCTGCTCACAAAATTGCTCAGACAATGCTCACAAAATAATATGAAGCGATGCTGCTGAACAGCAGCAGCGTGCAGAAATGAGCATGTAAAAGTCACAACAAAAGGATGCAACACTGCAGTTTTCTCCTGCGTAAACATGGTTAGTTTTGCTTGCAGTAAATTGATAATTAAACTAAAGCAACTATCAATAGTTAATCTATGATAACAACATAAACCTCAAATAGCATTATTTCTAGTCATGGATTCTTTACAGTTGAGTTTTCACACTTTCTCTGTGTACATCTTTAAAGAAAACCTTGACACTTCCATGCAACCCAGTCTTTATGAATTATCCACAAAGTTGATAAATTATGAAACATGCGCTCACACACATGCATGTACTTGTCAGAAGCGCTTGAAAACAAATTCAAAATAACAATATATGAATCTTCCCTGAATGTGTCCTCTCTCGTTTTCTTTGACAGTTGAAACCTATGGATGCAGAAAAACATGACAACAGTCACTCAGTCTGCCAGGTCCCCTATATGTTATACGTAACAAGAAAATCTCTAAACAAATATAAAGTAAAAGAAAAAATGCCAAGACACTTGGTAATTGGACACAAAGAGAAAAATTTGACAACGTGGCCATTTTTTGCAGAGCAGATTAATTAGTCCAGCTTTGACTGGTCGACACGTGTTTCAGACGTTGAGCTAAAGCAGATCAAAGATATTTAAGGTCTTTCATTTACTTTCAACTGCATTTGAAGCTAACCTTAGCCTTATTTGACCGAAGAATGACCATGCTGGCAAGGAGAAACTAAAGGGAAGCAGGCATTGTGCACGAGCATCTTTGATCAGGAGTTTAAATCAGAACTCCAAGGGGCCTATTGAGTTTTTGCTATTATATTCTACAGCAGAAAATGAACACAACAGAGCTTTCAACACTGTCCTAATGTTGTTGTTAATCTTTAAAAAATAACTTTTTTTTTTCCAGTGTCCTGTCTAGCAATGTGGCAATAAGAATTGATGTCTTAACCTCAAATAGAGCTCGACAGATTTTGCTTTCACAAGTGGAGCAATCAGCTTTCGCCATAGTGCTCCGCTTGATTTATGCATGTAAATTGTTTTATTGTGATTCCTGTGGGGAGAATTACAAATTATGTGGACACTTCAGTGGGAAAGTAGGAGAGTAAAGGAAGAACAAGAAGAGAAAAAAAGAAAAAGAAAGGGGAGGTGAAAGAAAGAAGAGATAAAAGGGAAAGAATGATAAAACATATTCCGTCTGCTTCATCACCTGGAAAGAGATGTAAAAAGAACAGCACAACCAACAGACATAGTGTAACAGATACATTAGAGTTGACACCTTGATACCATTACTAAATCATATGTATTATTATTTAAGCTGACATGAGTAAAGTGATACCTGAGAAAAGAAAGTGAAAAAATAGATAAATAAATAAATGAATACATAAATTGCTGGCTTTCTGTATATAAGTGAACACTTAGAACCTGGAACCCAGCACCTGTGGGTGTATGTGAGAGTGCACTTGAGTATGTCAAATTTATCCAGAAGGAAATTGCTCAATAGTGGTTGTGAAGAACCAAAGGCCCGCCTTCCCCGAGCACCGAGGCAGGCGCCTGGGGACCCATAACCCCGGACTCCCAAGGGGGCCCCCAAAGCAGGGCGCCCAAGAGGGGCCAACACAGGAAATCTGCAACCCCCCCAAGGAAAGAGGAGAGACGACCCCGAGGAAATCCCTCAGCCACCGCAATGCCGAAGCCCCCAGGAGCCGCGGGGGCGAGCCCGTGGGCTCCGCCGGCAGCCAGCTACGCTGAAGTGGTCCCGGCCATGGGCCCCGAGGCCCAGAGGCCCCAGGGGTGGCCCGCCCCCATGGCGGGGGCCCCGGCCGAGCCCTGCGAAGCAGCCACCGGGAATGGGCCGTCACCCACCCGGGAACCCGCCCCAAACCCGAGGGCCGCCAATGCGCCAGCGGGCCCAGGCGCCAGCCAGCGGAGGGGGGCAGGACATGGGGGGATGGGCTCCGCACCTAGCGGGGACTTGAGATGTTCTTGGGAGAGGAGCGGACCGGACCCGAACCTTGAAAAAAAAAAAAAAAAACTAATTCATACCATCCCACCCTAGTGCCCCACTCACCACACACAACAACCACACACTACCACATAGCACTCACAACCAGCAATCCCAAGTGGGGGGGGGGGGGGGCACCACAATCCAACTATCCGCCTGCCTGTGCCCGACCCCCGGTCCCGCCCCCGGACCAGGCGCCCCCTGGACCAGGCCCCCAGGGGGCCAACATGACCCATACGGGCCGCCCAACCAGAGTCCCCCTCACCCCCTAAATACCTAATAAACCCACTCCCTCCCCAACCTTACCGTAGCCACTCCTCCCCCCCGCCCCTTTTTTGGGGAGAGCAGAGGCGTCAGCCCCAGTCCCGGCAAGCCGCTCGCGTCCCGCAGCCACCCCCCGCCCAGACCCCGGACCCAGTGGCCCGCTCCTCCTCCGGGCCCCAGACTCCGTGCCGCAATCGGAGAACGGGGGTGTGGAAAAGACCCCGATCCTCCCTACGCCCGCTCAGATGTTGTGTTGTTGCATGTTGTTCTCAAGTGTGTTTAAAACTGGGAGCGCCGAAGGGGGTGCCCGGCACAGACCACCCCCCTTCCGGAAGGTAGCTGGTGCCGGCGCACCCCCTCCAAGCAACTACCCAGAACCCTCAATGTCTAAATGCGAGAGGGGGTGAAGGGAGCCATCCGAGGCGAGTGAAGGGAGCCACCATAGCGGCCCACCATAGCGGCAGGGGCCGCTATGGTGGGCCGCGAGCCAACCACCCACCAGGACCAACACCTCCACCCCCACCCCCCCAGCCTACCCACCAAGCCTACTGCCCCCCCCCCCCCCCAAAAAAAAATAAAATAAAATAAATAAATAAGTGGGGGGACTCTGGCTAGCCAGCCTACACGAGCCATCCCAAACCCCACCCCCCAGGCGAAACCCGCACCGGGAGACGACACGGACCAGGACCGAGACAGGGGGCCGGACACAAGCCCACCAAAACGTCCACATCCCCCCACCCCCCACCCGTAGATGTAATCCCTCCCCAACACTAACATTCAAACAACTCACCATACATACAACAACTATGTCATTATCTGCTGCAGAACTGCTAAACAAGGTCAGGGACGTCCGGCTTCCCAATTTTGCGAATCTGCCATTTCTTTTTTAGCCATGATGTTATAGTCCAAGCTCAAGGATGCCGAAGCCAGAAGTGGATAAGTGAAAATGTTCTGTTGTTGGATGTATTAACCCACACTATTTATTACAATATCCCCCAGCATACTACAAAAATGGCTGATCGGTGTGGAGAGACACACTATGCAACCTAGAGGGGGCGGGGCGTGAAGAGATTGCAACAAAATTAGTTGCTTTGAGACAAACCCCAGAGCAGGAGCAAAAGAAGGGCTGTTGAAGTAAATTAACAAGGATTAAGGACCGAGGCATCACAGTTCAATTTTCAACTGAATGATTTAAATGTGAAAAGAAAGAACGTACAAACATTATAGGTCCCCTTTAAGGTCAGAGCTAAGTACTACATGTATGCGTATTGGAAAGCACTGTGCTGGATATTCATTCACTCCGACTGGTATAGAAGCAGGACTATTAGTTACCTGTAAACCTCACCAGCTTTAATTATATTTATTAGTGCTGACCTCATATGTGAAGCTTTTTTATGTCACACTTGTATTTTACTTTTCTTTGAGTTTACATAAGGTGTAATGGTGTAACATACCTTATATGTAAGTCAATATGACACCTTGAACTTATTTTCTCTATGTACAAGAAAACCACACACACACACACACACACACACACACTTATCAATATTAGTTAGAGCCTGTGTTATGTTCTTATTATTCTGTTTGCATCCCATGCTTGTGATCATGACCTGAACTGAATTCTGGCCTAAGTGGTGTTCTGGCCAACACACACAGTTTGAGAGCAGTGACAAATACAGTCCTTATACCTCAAATCTATCTGTTATCGATCTGTCTTTGCAGGAAAAAAAGAATCTGATAATATTGAACCACATCAAAAGTGAATCAAATCCCATGAAGCTGTTTTCTCGTTGGATTAAGACTTTGCAGAAGTACATCCACTGTGCTTCCGAAACAAACACTTAAAGCTGCTTAATTTACTCTAACCTGTTATACCTGAAATCAGATAAAATGTACAGAAAAAAACTCTCTTTTGAATTTAAAGATGCAAAACTTTTAATTGGGCCCAAGCAGCAAACCGCTACAAAGGCCATTTGTAATTGCAGGATTTCTTATTATTCTCCTCTCAGATAAATTGGCTTTTTGGGTGCCTAAACCTAGTCACCACACTCACCAAACTTTGCATGAAATAGTCTCCCTAGTGAGATTTCTGTACTTCAATGGAATTAAAAAGGGGCATGACCAAATCACTCTAGTGCCCTTTCCCTTCACATGGTAAGGCAAAATTACACCAAACTTTGTGTGACTGATCCATTTTGGGTGCCCAAATATACTGTGATGTCATATCCTGACATTGTCTAAGTTCTGCCCCCTGAGAACAGGAAGTCCCCTCTTTTACTTGAAAAGGTCCCTCTCTGACCCTCTTGACCCAACCTCCTTTAAACTTTGTCAGAGTTTGACGTTAAGCTATGGACATACATTTAGCTGTACTTTCCAAAATATCACCAAATTTGATACACTAGCTATCATTACAGCCTCCAACAGATATTGAAACAAAAATTTGGTGGATGTGGCCTAATTCCTTCACAGTGCCTCCTAGAAGCATTAAACAATTAGACACAATCCATGCTTTAACCCAGGATTATGAAATTTGGTAGATATATGTAAAATCTCAAGACCTGGAACAACTTCCTTTATGGTTCAAACCTGAATGGAAGATGGTCATTTTGGATAAAAGCCACCATTTTGTCTCTTTTGCATATGTGTTATATCTGAATATGTTGTAATTCCTCCTACATCTTCCACATCATCTATCCCAAATTAGGGATAAACGATTTTTACATTGGCGTTTGAAGGAACTGTGTCCCTCTAATGTTTTTTAGAGAACATTAGTGAACAACAGCATCATGAAGATCAAGGAATACGTCCATCGTGTTTATCCTAAAGCCTACCAAGACATGGCTGACGACAAACACAGGATATTTAAAATTTTAGTGGTAAAATAAGTTGAAAATGATGTATCACTGTTATTCTCCTTTACAATTATGCAGTGCTTTATGGTGGTTCATCAGCTAACATCCAAACATAGCACCCTCAAGGTTCTGTGACAAAATAAAAAAAGCATGTTACTTGATAAACACATAGCTTACTTTGTGGATCACAGTGCTTTCTCTGCACCCAACAATCCTGCCCTCGGTCTCTCTTTTTTTCCTCATGAGCAGGTTTAGTCCAAGACAGATGTAACATCATAGCTGAAAGCATTGCATACACTGGGAGCTTTTCAGTTGTCAAAAATGTTATCCACTCTGTATTTCAAAAACCCTGTCAGTGTTGCGTTATATTCCGTAAGACTGGACTATGGGGTTAACAACTGATCGCAGTGGACAGCTCAGCGCATGTCACTTTTGGTTTCAATTGGCTATTATTTAGGAAAAAAAACATGAGACAGAAAAAAAAAACTTGCTCTGAAAGGTTAGGTAAGATAGAAACCTGCCATTTTACCAAATTAAATGTGATCTATTCTTAAAGGTTTTCAAGTTAAACTCATCTTGAAGATTGTTTCAGACATGTAGCAAGGCTATACGGATTAAATATGGTAAGATTAAGAAAAACTGACAGCTCACAGTGCGTAGCAAAAATTTTCACTTACCTTATAATGTTTGTCACATTTTGCCACACAGCTCAGCCTAGGAGAAAAAGGGGAGTAAAGTTAGAACAAATGGAAATGGTAACAGCTAAAGTGGTTTGACAGCAACACCCTTTTGAAATAGAATACAAAAAAAAAAAATTAAGTAAAAAACACAGCACATTAAGATAGTACTAAAAATAACCAAACTTGAGCAGTCACCAGCATCTGTATAAAAACAAGCAATAACAGTTTCTACTACAGTCGCTGATTTACTAATCTTTCGCACTATGCTTCACCGAGAGGTGGCTGGCCGATCACGCCCCAGACAACGCTCCACCACTGCTGGGGTTCAAGCTGTTTTGTGTGGATCGCAGCACGGAGCTCTAGGAGGTGGGATTTGCTTTTATATCAACGACTGGTGCTCAAATGTTACACTGCTACAGAAATCATGCAGTCCTCACCTAGAGTCACTTTTTATTAATTGTAAACCCTTTCATTATTCTTCTTGTTTATTCTCCCCCACCCCATTTGAAATAGAAAGAGAGCTCACTCGTCTGATAACAGACATGGAGGAAAAAAACACTCTAACTCTCTCATAGTTCTGGGTGATTTTAACAGGTTTTAACTGGATCATTGTAACACAGTTTTAAAGTATGCATGCATGCCGGCCATCATGCAAGGCTTTTACTCTCAGACTAGTGTCTGCTCCACCTCCTTCCAGCTTATAAGCAGAAGCTCAAAACCTCTTAGTCTATGATGCGGGCTGTTAAAAAATGTACTTATGGGTCAAAACTGATGCTGCAGAACTGCCTGGACTGCACATATTGGAATGGTTTTGAAGCTTCAAGCTCTGACCTACACCAACTAACTGATGTAGCGACATCAGACGTCGGTTTCTGTGAGAACATGTGCGTGTAGACTAAGACCATCCGCAGCTTCAGCAAAATCAAACCATGGTTTTCATCACATTTGAGGCAGCTGTGTCTCACCAAAGAAGGAGCTTTCCATAGTGGAGACCTGGCCCTGCATAAGCGGACTAGAAACAAACTGACATAGAAGATCAATTTAAAAAAAAAAGACTTAATTGAGAAAATGAAAAATAGTTTCTCCACTAATGACACTTCTTCAGTGTGAACGACCTGAAATCCATAACAAACTAACAAACTTCCTCCACAGGCTGTGACGACCCCCCATCTAGCTGAGGATCTGATCTACTTCTTTTGCAGGTTAGATCGTCAAACTCTCCCACCTCACTCACACATAAACCCTTGTGAACAAGTGACAAGTAGCTCACATTAAACCATAATACATCATTTTAGTCTTTAACCTTTGGAGAAGTCCTCAGCAGGTAGCCAGTCCTGGGCAGGCAATCACAGAGTTCAGCCAGCCAATTAGCAGTCCTTAATGGTAAAGCAACCTACATTTTAACATGCTTCTGTAACTCCAATTCAAGTAAGAAACTACATAGCAAAATAAAAAACTAATAACTGTAACAGGCGCAATATCACATTACAAATTACAAAGCATATAGATTTACAAATTTTACTGTATGTGATAGACCAACATCAGAAACAAGTTTATTGCCAAGTAGGTTTGCACTTACAAGGAATTGGACTTGGTGTTGATGGTGCAGACAAAATAGATATAGTAGAGATTAATTGTAACATTGAAGGAACTGCATGTTATTTGAAGCATGTTTCTACAAGCTTTCTGGATCTAAAGACTGATCCAATCTCATCTGATCAGAGCACTCTATTCCCCATGTTTGGTGTGTACCCTGCATGGCTTGTGGATAACACCAAATGTGAGTTCTTATGCCTTTTTTCAACAATGTTTTCTTCTGACCACCATAAATGCCATATTTATAATGTGTAGGACCAGACAGACAGTCCCACTTAAGATGTTGGTGTATGTAGCTCCTCCAGAGTTACCAGGGGCTTCTTAATTGCTTATCTGATTAATGCTTTCCTTGCAGTAATGATTTTATGGGATTCTTCATAAATAAAATTGATTCCATTAAAAATAAAATAATTGGCATCCTCCCAAACATGATTACCTCGTCCTCAGTAAGTGAGGCAGCATTGGAGGAATCCTTAGAACCTGCGCAGTGTCTGAACTGTTTAAAAGCAGTAGAGCTTTCTGAGCTATCTAAAATCTTAGCTTCATCTAAACCTTCTACCTGTATGTTAGACCCAATCCCAACCAAGTTGTTTAAGGAGGTATTCCCTCTGATCAGTGGTCCTATTTTAGACATGATTAATCTATCCTTAGTAAATGGATATGTACCACAGGCTTTTAAAGTAGCTGTTATTAAACCTTTACTTAAGAAACCTTCTCTTGATCAAGATGAGCTAGTAAACTACAGACCTATATCTAATCTTCTTTTCTTATCTAAAATTCTTGAGAAAGTAGTTGCTAGTCAACTTTGTGAACATTTACAAAGTAATGACCTACTTGAGGAGTTTCAGTCAGGCTTTAGAGCTCATCATAGCACTGAAACAGCTCTGGTGAAGGTCACCAATGATATTCTCATGGCCTCAGATAATGGACTTGTGTCTATACTTGTCCTGTTAGATCTCAGTGCTGCATTTGATACAGTTGATCACAATATTCTCCTACAAAGACTTAAGCATACTGTAGGGATTAAGGGAAAAGCATTAGGCTGGTTTAAATCTTATCTGTCGGACAGATTCCAGTTTGTTCATGTTAATAATAAATCTTCTTCAAACTCTAGGGTCACCTGTGGAGTACCACAGGGTTCAGTCCTTGGACCAATTCTATTTATTATATATATGCTTCCGGTTGGCAAAATTATCAGAAAGCATGGGATTAATTTCCACTGTTATGCTGATGACACTCAGCTATATTTATCCATAAATCCTGATGAATCCAATCAGTTACTTCGACTGCAGTCATGTCTTGATGACATCAAAAGCTGGATGACTTTAAATTTCCTGCATTTAAATTCTGACAAGACAGAAGTTGTAATATTTGGGCCAGAGTCCTCAAAAAATAAACTTCTTAACCAATCACTTAATCTGGATGGCATTAACTTGGCCTCTGGTAATAAAGTTAAAAACCTTGGTGTTGTTTTCGACCAAGACATGTCATTTAAATCCCATATTAAACAGGTTTCCAGAGTTTCCTTTTTTCACCTCCGGAATATCGCCAAAATTAGAAACATTCTGTCCAGGGGTGATGCTGAAAAACTAGTCCATGCATTTGTTACTTCAAGGCTGGACTATTGTAATTCTTTACTATCAGGAAGTCCACAAAATGCAGTTCGAAGTCTTCAGCTGATCCAAAATGCTGCGGCAAGAGTCCTGATGAAAATCAACAAGAGGGATCATATTTCTCCAATTTTAGCTTCCCTTCATTGGCTTCCTGTTAAATCAAGAATAGAATTTAAAATTCTTCTTCTAACGTATAAAGCCCTTAATAACCAAGCTCCATCATATATCAGAGCTCTGATTACCCCGTATGTTCCTAACAGAGCACTTCGCTCTCAGACTGCAGGTCTGCTGGTGGTTCCTAGAGTCTCTAAAAGTAGAATGGGAGGCAGATCCTTTAGCTATCAGGCTCCTCTCCTGTGGAACCAACTCCCAGTTTTGGTCCGTGAGGCAGACACCCTATCTATTTTTAAGACTAATCTTAAAACTTTCCTTTTTGACAAAGCTTATAGTTAGAGTGGCTCATGTTACCCTGAGCTATCTCTATAGTTATGCTGCTATAGGCTTAGGCTACTGGAGGACATCAGGGTCTAATTTTCTCACTCTACTGATTTCTACTGTTCTTCATTCTACGGTTCTCCAGTTTTGCATTGTATTACATTGAAATGACTGTCGTCATTTCAGCTTTTAACTTTTTGCTCTCTCTCTTTTTCTTCATAGTAGGTACACCTGGTCTGGCGTTCTGTTAACTTTGACATCATCCAGAGAAGACGGCTCACCCGTTACTACCATCTAATGTAGAACAGATTACTAGATCAATGTGTGCTTCTGTGCTTTTTGTCTCTCTTGTTGTGTCTCTGCTCTGTCTTCTGTAACCCCAGTCGGTCGAGGCAGATGACCGTTCATACTGAGCCCGGTTCTGTCGGAGGTTTTTTTTTCCCGTTAATGGGTGGTTTTTCTTCCCACTGTCGCTTCATGCTTGCTCAGTATGAGGGATTGCAGCAAAGCCATGTACAATGCAGACGACTCTCCCTGTGGCTCTACGGTTCCCCAGGAGTGAATGCTGCTTGTCGGGACTTTGATGCAATCAACTGGTTTCCTTATATAGGACATTTTGACCAATCTGTATAATCTGACCCAATCTGTATAATATGATTGAACTTGATTTTGTAAAGTGCCTTGAGATGACATGTTTCATGATTTGGCGCTATATAAATAAAATTGAATTGAATTGAATTGAATTGCTCAGCCTATCAATTTAGGTGCACGGCCAGGTGCTTTTATAATTATGGAGTCCAAAGTGCCTTATGAGACACCCTACGCTTGAGATACTGAGAAACCTGATTCAAACTTCTCCTCAACCTCATCCATTATCTGTGTGCTCTGCTTCTTGAAGTATTTTATGTTTCTCCTCAGAACATCAAGGTTCACACTGAGAATAAATAGCAGAAAGATAGACAGCAATTAAATGCTTACATGACATCTGAATGTAATTGGATGCACTAGAATGTATTTAGATGTAGTCCAGTAAAGGGGGACACACTACTCTTCTTCTTTGTTAATCATGCATAATTTAAGCGAAGGGAAGATCATTTGCAATTATACACAATTAAGATATAAAAATGACATTTGTTTAAGTTTGGGGTTGTAATGTGACAAAATGTGAAAAAGAAATCTGTGTGTATGGCACATTATCTCAGATTAACTGCAACTTTGAAACTTTCTCTCAGTAAATTTGTTATTAATGTAAAAAGCAGCAGCAGAAGGATTCCTTTCATGGTCAAATGTCCTAATTGAATTGAAATGAATTGGATTTCTTTATTTGTCCCCAGTGGGGGAAATTTCGTTTCAGTATAGCCCATCAAAAGAAAGACATACATGGGTAGACGGGAGACTGTGGCCGCAGCTTTGCCAGGTGCTGCCTTCTTGCACAGTAGAAAAAGGATTACATTAGGATGGGTGCGGGAAAAAAAGAGTGCATTAGTCGCACACAAAAAAAGGAAACATACAGACAACATCATAAGCAGACATATTTCAGGTAGGAGGCTTTTTGAGGGGGTGTGGGGCATCCAAGTCCATTACCCCAAGTGAGCTGCGTGTATCCGTGCATCCTACCTAGGTTCCTGTCCCAGGGGGGAAAGCATCAGGCAGAGCGAATGCAGTGAGTCACACGGGCGTGGATTTATCACCATGCTCATGTATGTGTGTGTGTCAGTATAGGCCCATGACTCTCTAGCCCCCCTCCAACCTTAGTCTTGGATGGTATATTACCAGCAGTTCAGAAGGGGGGACCTGTGGGGGCACCTGTGAACCGGGCAGGGTTAGAGTGTCTTATTTGCAAAACATCCAGGAGAATTTGAGATAAACCGCTCTAAGGTTAGCCATCAGGGCACCACATCCAATAACAAGGAGATCGTTTTGTGTCAGGCTGACCGTTGAATTTGTGTTCAAGTCTCTGCTGGTCCGTCTTCATGGCATGTCCCAAACAGCTGAATTTGTTGGACTTTCTGCCATAAATCAACCTAGAAACTTCCCAGAGGTCTTGCCATTCCACCATTCAGTTCAACCCTAGCTGGCATGCAATACTGTGCAAGAATGGCGTCCAGCTTGCGGTGCTGCTCACTAATCATCTGACACTGGGTGATCACGGCCCGCTTTAAACCCTCACAAACTCCTGGCGGCCTTACCATGGCCAAAGTGGTGGCCTGGTGGTTGGAGCATTGCGCTTGTGTCCTGGAGGTCCTGGACTCCCACACACTGCCACTCTGGCTGCCTGAGCAAGAACCTTAACCCCAGATTGCTCCCCGGGCATGGTACAGTGGCAGCCCACTGCTCCCCATGGCGATGTTTTAAATGCAGAGAACAAATTATATTGGAGTGTACGTTGCAATGACAATAAAGATGATTATTATTAAAACTGCCACCGAGACCTTCCGTATTTCTCGATATATCAGGTAACCGCCAGCTCCAATAAGCAGAAATCCAATTATGTACACATCTTCCACATCCTCAATGGACAAAATAGACAGACACGCCATCTTCCAAACTCCCCAGGAATCCACGATGTATCCGGCAGCATGTGTCCCGGACGGACAGCTCGGCTCCCCCGCATCTGGTCTTCTCGTTGAGAAAATTTTATCAATTGTGCTGAGCGACCAGCTGATCAGATCCATAGTTTTTGATTCGGATGATTTGCAGAAAAAGACTCTGAAAGAGTTACACAATATGCAGACAGAGAGGTAAGCAGTAACATTTTCTTCAAGCTCTTCTGAGAATAGACCTAAAATATCATCTATGTTCCAACTGTATATAATATTTGTCAAGTTATTAAGTTTATTATTCCAGTCACATTAAAAAAATAATCTGACAATAACAAACACCTTCAATCTTGACACTCTGTCTGACTGTTCTTTGCAAAATAATAGAGAACCCCCGCCGCCACACAGACAAAGTCTTTACCCCAATCAGATATGACAACTCAAATGAGATTAAAGACAATTGTGTGCTTCATCTCTTTCAGATGTGTTTTTCTCTCTTCCTTTTCATTCAAAAGAGTCAACTTCTTTCAAAGTTCTATCATCCATATCAAGCAGGCTGACAAATCAGCCTGTGAGTTTTGCCAAGTTCTGTGGGTGTTTCTACATGGATAGCTCGTCTTTTGTTTGCAGTCACTAATGCTATTCCTGTCAGTCAATGCTGCCACTCCATGATCGTATTTACAGAACAAACGTAAGTTGTGAAGCAAAGCTGAAACATGTTTCAGGAAATAAAGAGTGCCATTCATACAACGAGACATTTTGACAAGAGAAAATAAACAGTGTGGACATTTTTAATAGGGAGACAAGTGGGGGCTAAAAGTATTTTAATGTAATTGCATCATACTGTTTATGTTAATTGTCAACCATCTGTTTATGTGGTTAGTCACAGAAATGTCATTTTATTCTGATTGAATTGCTGGGTGAGTGTTCGAAGCAAATAATACTCTACTATAGCTCATTCAATATGTGAAGATGGTTTCATGTGCTTGTAAACTTAGTTGATTTGACCAAGAAGGCCAATTTTAAAAGGAACAACTTTCATCTTGACACCTTTTGATAGGCTGAACCAACAGCAAATTATTGAAAAAGGCAAGCAATTAAGATAAAGTATCAGTAGCACATTTGTACTATTTCACCTATTACATTGATAAAGAACTTTTAATGCAAGGCAGGCAAGGCAAGGCGAGTTTATTTATATAGCACTTTTCAGTAACAAGACGATTCAACGTGCTGTACATGAACAGCAAAACATTACAGACAGAGGAAAAACATAGGAATAAGCTAAGTCAATTATTGACAAGACTTCTTTCGTACATTAACAAACATACAGAAATACTTAATTGTTTCTCTGATCTGACCTTTCTGACACTGCAGCTAAAACAGAAAGCAGCATAGTAAGGGAAAAAACACTGTAGAGGCGGTGTGTGGGCCTGTGTGTTTTAGTGTAATCTTGTGTGTGTGTGTGAACTGTCCCAGATAGCACTTGCAGCCATTAGTCTTTGATAGTGATGGGACGTTATCAGACAGTCTAGTAGCTCTGTCCAGGTCACAGATGTCACAGAGCGTTTTGTTTACATGACTTAAGAAATTAAGATTGCACGGGAGCCAGTTTGGATAGCAGCATTTGTTTTGAGCAGGAAGACTCTTGTTTTTCTGTCTGCCTTAAAGTCTCACTGGTACATTTCAATGTCGATTGCAAAACAGCCAAAATTGTGATCATTCTGCCAGGGTCCAGCTTCCAGCTTTCTCCAAGATCAATCCCATCCTGCCAGCAAGTTCTGAAACCACAGCTGGCCTGCAGTTCTGCTTACACAGCATTTCAGTCTAAGTGTTGGTAGCGGACATATCCCTCACATAGATCAGGCAATGTTGGCATGTGCCGAAACAGGGAAGAGGAGGGAAGGACAGGTTGTCGTCTCAACACATATAGACCAGTTCACGCGTGACGTCCGCGCTACTTCCGGGTCCCGCTGGTAGGCAAAAACAGAGCTGCTCTCGTCTACAACATGACAAAACGGGTGATTTAGAGCGTACTTTTAGTTTGTTTATTTTTGTAATCTAAGCAATGCCTACGACTTGTTGTGCTCCCGGTTGCACACAGAGGCATTCCAAATCGTTGGATGTACGTTTCTGTCGTTTACCGAAGGAGGAAGGACGCAGAAAGAATTGGATATTTTCAATGAAAAGAGCGCAGGCAGATGGACTGGGGGAGCGATCATACTACGACAGAATTTGCAGTCTACACTTCATCTCCGGTAAATACAACTTTATTCTGCTCTAGTCATTGTTCTGCTTAAATAGCGGCGGAGGGGAGGTGATGATCGCTACACGGGCCGCAGAAGCGGCTGCTACAGCAGCAGCAGCCATTGTCTGAAGCAGCAGCAGCAGCAGCGGCTTCTCCGGCCCGAGTAGTGTTTACGCAGCAGCGGCTACAGCTTACTTACTGCTGCTTACTTACTGCAGTAAGTAAGTAAGCTGCTAGCAGCAGCTTACTTACTGCTGCTTACTTACTGCTGCTAGCAGTAAGTAAGCTGCTGCTAGCAGCAGTAGCTTACTTACTGCTGCTGCTACTGCTGCTGCTACTGCTGCTAGCAGCAGTAGCAGCAGCAGTAGCAGCAGTAAGCTGCTGCTGCTAGTACTTCTGTGTTTACGCTGCAATGTCGCCGACACCGCCACCCATTTAACAAGACAAAAACACCTAAATAATCCGTAGTGAAAAAAAATTTTTTTAACCTACCGGGCCTCTGCTGAGACGCGGTCTGTGTCCGACGCCGCTTTGTGCTGTTGCACAAACATGTGTGAACAACATCCATCCATCCATTTTCTGACCTCTTAATCCCTCATGGCGTCGCGGGCGTTGCTGGAGCCTTTTTCCTGATATAAAATAATTGTAGCCGTCCAGTGGTTTCAGGGGCTTTCGTGCTCTCTTGTCCGTACTGGCCTGCGTGTTTATAAAGCAGCTGTGTCGCGGTACGAAACCCCTGGCCAGCATTTCACAGACTCGCTCCGTCCCTTCAGGCTTTTGCTGTGTGGATCTGGCAATCTGATACCATCAACCATCAACTTACTCTTAAAACGATCTTGTAGTACGTTATCTAAAGAAGAAAAATACGTGGAGAACTCGTCAGTTTCTCTGTTTGCGTTGCCATTGTGTTCGTCTTTTGCCTACCGGTCCGGCGCGCATGCGCGAAAAACCCGCATCAAAACAATAACAATGAACTGGTCTATACTGTTACTGCTAATAGAGCAGTGCTTTTAAACCCTGGTCATGAATGCACACTGTCTTGGTTGTTTTAGGCCCCAACCACACGGAGATGAGTTTAATTTTTTTGTGTCTACAAGAGTTTCTTAAACAATGACATTGCCTCTTTCTGTAACCCGCGTGTGCATTACTCTTACAAATAACGACAAAGATGCCGCTGTCCGGTGCTGCGGCTTTGTTATGGATGTTAATGGAGTCCTCGGACTCTTCCTTTCTAATGAGCCTGCTCTACACAGCGTGTCCCCTGTGTCTGATTCCCCCCCACCGTGCTGTGTTTACTCCACATGAGTTCTCTGCGCATGCCCGGTGTTTTTTGCATGTTTCTTTGGCAGTGTCACAGTGCCACCAATGGGCCCGGCATACCTACTACAGCCTTTTCAGTTGTGACGTGTCCTCTCATGTGGATGCACATTTTTTCTTAATCATTTAAGAAACTTTACGGTTGAAGTCAGGTGTGCTGAACCAGGGAGACTTCTAAAACATGCAGGGCAGTTTGCCTTCAAGATTTGCATTAAAATACAATGTACTAAAGAAAAGTTTTCTTAAGTGTTTTCCAAGTGAAATAGATTATCTGCTATGTTGTTAAACCTTCGTTTTATGTTATGTTTTAGATAGGTTGAATTAGAAAAAAAAAAAAATATATATATATATATATATATAGATAGATATAGATTCCTAAATAAAATAATAATGTAAGAGGTAAATATTTCCCTTTTTATTACTGTCATAATCCACAGGTGTTTCTGTTGTAGTTTCAGCCTTTTCCCCTTTTTTTTCAATTTGTTTTAATTAGTCTCCTTCCCTTAGTGTCCCTGCTCTGGTCTCTCTCACAGCAGTTCCACATTGCCCTGATTAGACTTACCTGGCTCCCACATGATTGATCACATCTCTGTATTTAAGCTCCTTGGTTTTCATTGTTCATTTGCAATTTTATGTTACACTGCCTGTGCTGTATGTCTTGTTCTTCTTGTGTTTTTAGGTGTTATGTTTTCATGTGAAATTCCTTCTTTGCAATGTGCCTTCCATTCATGTGAGTACACATGGGTCTTCACAAATGGCACACTATAACAGAAGGTCACATTAGATTTTAACTTTAGCGTGTAGAGTGTTTTACTATATTAAACAAGCTTAAAGTGCACAAACTAGTGTCAAGCACTTACCTACACAAAATATAAGAAGTGCTTAGTGAGCAAGTTAACAAAAACAAAGATTATGTATTGATAAAACTCGTCTATACTTTGTGTTGTACAATGAGACTGACCTATCGTGCAGTTTTCAAAGAATAACAGCGATTACTCTACCCAGATACCATCATATACCACCATAGAACCAACTCATTCAGTGAGAAATAATGGTTATGTATCTTTTTATAAAGTGCATGTAAGCTCCATCCATCCATCCATCCATCCATCCATCTAATTAAGTTGCAATATGCATATGTTATATTGGCTTGGTTTCCTCAAAAAGGTTATATTGTTTAGACCCTGACAGTGTTTTCTAGCCAAACCACAAACTGGGAATCGTAAAGTGGATTCTACATAACTGTTAGGACAAAAAAGATTGTGTGGAGGTTATCCAAACAGCCCAACAGTAACCGTCATAGACCTGAAAAACTGTCAAGAGATTTGCAAGTTTGCCAGAAACAATGCACGTCTTGTTTGCAAAAAAAAGGATCTTCCTTGTTTTAATTTTTGCGCATTTAGCATTCTTTTTTTCTGTCAGACTTAATAAATGATGAGAGGCGGGTATTAATTATGTAGAACAATTCACAATGCAATATGGTTTGAGGATTTAATTCAGAGACGGCCAGTACACAGAGAGCCCAAAGGAATCCTTCATTTATCTCACACATGCTACAAGAAATTTAATCTGTGAAGTTTGGACTAAATTAGTAAGTGGGCTAAATAAAGTATTTATTCACATTACACTAATCTATGTTGGCTGCCTGCCAGCACTTTTTCACAGCGGTCCCAAGTCAACAGCTTCAAGACTGAATAAATTCTAATGCTTTAAATCCAAGGCTTAAACTGATTGAAGTGAAAAACTGTTTCTTTGTCATGTCCAGGTTTAAAATAGCTGCTATTGTGCAGCTGCAGTGTCTGTCAAATGGCACGAGAGTTCCCCACCCAACATGTCACTTTTATCCTGATGCGTATGTGGGCCGCCAGTCATGCATTTCTTTAAAATACAGATCGTCTCACTTATTCAGCATTCTGTCAGCGAAAGCTGCATGGCAGAATTCAATTTAGTGCTTTGCACAGCCTGCTAAGGGCAAAGAATGTAGCCTGGCTGTCACTTATAAATATGGATTTGGCCCACACTAACCGCAATCAGAGCCTTTTGGGAAGCCCCAGTTTTCCCTTAAATGTAGAAACTGTCACTTGTATTTACTCTTGAAGACTCTTAGAATGTAGGCGGGGCTTTTGAGACTGCTGATGTTGGCAATTACGAAACCTCTGATTGCTTTCACACATTTATTTAAACTTTTCCTCAAGCAAAGAAGATTTTTTTTCTCCAAGGCCCAGGAAAGTTAAAAGTCCTTGCCAAAAACAGTGAATCACTTAACAGGCACAATGCCCAAAACAACTTTACGTGATAACTTCCTTTTATCTGCCTCAAAGGCCCAAGCCAGTTTGGCAGCCATGAGCAGATGGTATTGAAGACTTCCTCTGCTGACTTCCTGCTGGGTTTCTTGAGAGCATCATGGATCAGACACAACAGGTAAAAATGCTTGGCAGCTGTGTTGTTTAGCAATTTCAGGAGACTTTCAGAGTTTGCATCCATAAAGTCCAAAGATCATGATAGATTGTTTTAAGAAGCATCCTAGGGAATTAGATGGAGCATAGGAGAGTGAAAGGCAAATTTCAGACAGGTCATTTTCCATCCAAGCAGGGGACCGAAGCTACAGGCTGAGCGTTGCTGGACTCGAATGATAATGGCAGCAACGGATGCACTAGGCCGCTTCCTCTAGAAGGCCATTCCTTCTCATCTGTGGCTCAGAGGGAGAGATCAACCCAGTCAGCAAATAGTGTGTCATCGCATGGCATCTGGTGTTTCATATTTATTCACCCCCTTTGAACTTTTTTCACATGTTTTCACATTAAGTCCACATAATTCTGTGTATCTTATTTATGATTGTATCTTATTTATGATAGGCAAATTATATGCAATTTCTTACTTTTTCTCTTTAAAAAAATAAAAATCTGAAAGCCTGTTGTGCATTTATACTCAGCTCTCTTTCCTATGATACCCACAACAAAAATGGTTTAATTTTTATTGTGGGTATTGTCATTATTGGAAAATAATTATAATTATTGGGTGAACCTGTGTATATTTTAATCTTAGTATAAATCTAAGTGCTCTGTGAAGGCTTCAGAGGTGGGTCTGAGAACATTTATGAACAAACAGTGTAATGAAAGGTACACAGCAATGATAGATCAGGGATACATCTATGGAAACATTTCAGGAAGGATTGGTTTAGAAAGCAATATCTCAAGATTTGAAACAACAAAACACTTTTTAATTAATCATCTGAAAATGGAAACATGAAAAACATTATATGTATCAGCATCATACATTATTCAAAAAATTTAAAGGAACGCTTCTTACCAGAGTATAATATCAAGTCAGTTAAACTTCCAGAATATTGATTTCGCCAGTTCAGTAGTAGAGTGGGTTGTTAGTCAATGTCAGCTGTGTTGGTTTTAATGAAATTAATAACAGGTGCACTCAAGATGCAATAATGAGACAACTACGAAAACAGGAATGATTTTGCTGGTAGGTCATGTCAGTGACCTGCTTGAGGTCACTGACGTGAATGTCTATAACCAAACCATTAAAAACTGAATTTATGATGGTGGCCTGAGGGCCCAAATTCCTCTAGTACACCATGTGCTGAGTGTCTGGCACTGTGAACCTCGACTGGCATTTTCCAGAGAACACTGGTATTGGCAGGGTCAATACTAGCACCCTATCTTTTCTCAGATGAGAGCAGGTTCACTCAGACCTCATATGACAGACATGAAAGGATCTGGAGAAGCTGTGGGGGACGTTATGCTGCCTGCAACATTGTTCGTCATGATCCATTTGGTGGTGGGTAAGTGGGTGGGTAAGTCTGGGGAGGCATATCCATGGAGGGACACACAGATCTGTACAGGATAAGCTATAGCACCTATAGCACCCTGATTGCCAGTATTTATGCAGGATGAAATCCTTAGACCCATTGTTAGATCCTTGTTAGACCCTATGCTTGTATGCATGCATGTTGTCAGGCATGCATACAAGCATGTGGGGGCCTTACAAACTATTGAGTACCATTTTGAGTCATTACAATGACATTTCAGCAACTTGGACTAGCTTGCTCCATCAGTTTCCCTTTCTCTGTGACTTTGGATTAAGCCCTCTATGGGTTGATACTTTTCATTTTCATTATGATGTGGTATCCCTTTTAATCCTAACACATTTCCCATTTAATGTTAGTATGCTATATATCCAGCATGTTTTTTTCCTCCAATTGAGATCGGATGTGTTTTCAAAGTGTTCCTTTAATTTTTGAGCAGTGTAGTATCGAGATGCTTAGGGAAGCTGATTAGAGTTCATTGGATGATGGATGGAGCTATGTGAAAAGCAATCTTGGATCAAAAGCTGTTAGAGCCTGCAAATGACTATGGTGCAGGTTCTCTTTCCTACAGGACAATGCCTTAAACGTATAGATAGAGTTGATAGATCTAAGCACATTCCTGCTTTAGACTGGCCCATTGAAAGTCCAGACCAAAGTTCAATTAGAAATATGTTGCAAGACTTAAAAATGTACCAATATAGATGCTCTCTGTCCAATCCAACTAAGCATAAGTTATTTTGCAAAGTATCTGAATAACATCAGTGGTAGGTGATCATAAATGTATTTCACACCAATTACATGCTACTTTCTGGTGGTCTGTCATATGAAATCCCACTGAAATGTATTGAAACTTGTAATAGTAAGGTGAAAAATGTTTGAGAGGTAATAACGATTTTTCAAGGCAATGTAGAACTTCTCACTCCAAATAATTAAATTTTTTTCTAAATATTTGTGAATGCACAAGTCTTTGGTTTAACTTAAGCATTTGTTTTACGTGTTGTCAAGAAAGAAAGGAAAAAAAACAAGCTGTTTTAAGCACACAGTAACCTAATAAGCAACAACTTGGTTTAGTTTGTTCCAAACAACCCAAGAGCTTAAGAACTTGTTTGAGTTAACAATGTTTCTCCCCTTCCCTTGCCTCCATCAATTCACCAGTTGAGACAAAGCAAATATTAATAGATTATATAATCATTTATTTTTTTATTGAGGGAGACATGATCTCCATTTCAGAGTGACAAAGATGGTAAATGTCCGATGGGGAGAAGAACCACTTGTTTGAGTCAGAGACAAGTCTGGCTATAACAATATTAAAAGAAGGAAATTTTGAGCCTTGCTTTGACATTTGATATGAATGAGCATTTGATTGGGTGCCAGGACATTATATGCTGCCTCTGTCTTTGGATTCTGAATATGACTAACAAGAAAATATTAAGCAGAGGTAAACCCCCCTGGTATTTACAGCATATTCTTCTTTCACCTTTATTCACAGTTCTCACAGATAACCAGACAAAGTCCTTGACTAAGTTACACGGGAGAGCAATGAAGCAAGATAACCCTGCATTTGATTGCCAGATTAGTGTCGCAGAAAAGGGGGCTTTGAGTTACAGGTGAGTGATGTTAGATCAGGATTGACTGCACCTGAGATATAGTCTAATGGCTCATGTTAGGCAAAAATGCTCAAACAAGATCTAGAGATGACATATCAATCATTTTTCCTAATCTTTGATCACTAATGGTGGGCCTTTGGGGAAGGAATGGTCATATAGCTGTCCATATTGTCAGGATTTATGGCTTATCTGCTGAAGATATGTGGATGTGAGTGAGGTCAGTTTTCTGGTAAGTAAAGGGACATTGTAGTTGGTCTTTGTAATGTAATTGCTTTTTGTCTGAATTTTACCTTTACCATGATCACATTTAATGTTATATTCTGTATATATTGTGGCTTAGTCTGGTACCTTCAAATTTCCTTTCCTCTTTGTGATGATGGATTCATGCAACCCAACAATAATATTTCCCTCTGTGTTTTTTGACAGTTCTTGCAAACAGCCTGATAATGTCCTATAATAACATAGAATTCACTCAGCCTGTAACACACCGTGTTTCTTTTTCAAAAACAACAAATGCCTTTTTCCTTAAGATATAAATGCAGGTGTTAATCTAATCTGTGTTGCTGTTTAATGACTAGAACTACATTCTTTGTGCCTAAAGCTCCTGATGTCTGTAACCCAACTTGAACCCTGAAGGCCACATCCACCCAAGACCGAATTAAGATATCTGTACAGAAAATTTTGAGTGTAATGACAAAACTGCATAAAGCTGAACAATAGGCCTTGTAATACGTATAGCATGGCAGTGGGTGATACAGTACCACGGTAACCGAAGAAAGGGAAGTAAAGATAAACACAATGCGCATGTGCGGGGGATTGCTGTAAAAAAAGAAGCTTTGAAATTTTCGTTTTTCGTTTCAAGGCGCGGAGTGCCTCTCCTTTAACACGGTAGTGAAGTGGTAGCAAACAGTTTAGTAGAAAGCCCGGTGGTGGTCAGCAGCCCGATGGTGGCCCCAGCGGCATCGGTGGTTTCAGTCTGCACCAAGGCAGCTGTGGATACAATTGTAGCTTATCACCATCAGCGTGTGAATGTAGTGTGAAGCGCTTTCGTCAGACTTGATGAAGTGGTACACAAGTACAGACCATTCACTTGAAACCATTGCATAAAAGAAAAAAAGATAAAATGCTGATTTAGATTGCCAAACTTATAGCTAAGCTATATTTAAAATTCAGTTAAATCCAATTGCATGCTTTAATCACTCATGTGCACAAGCAACATGAATAAATGGTGTAAATTATATTATATAAAGGAATAACTTGTAAGAGCCAAAAGGAGTGCATTAAAAGTCCAGAGCTACATAAAGAAATTTTTTTGTGGCCCTGCCTGACACTGTAAATGTTAGTAACAGATAACAAATGTGATTTGCTTTGGTCATTTCATGTTTGAAGTGAACTTTCTTAAGCTGCAGAGTAAGAGGAATGACCTTTCATAAAATCCTAATTAAAGTAATGTGTGAATAAGCAGTGGAAGACTACAGATGTTGATTGTGATAAATGCACTCTGCTTCAAAGCTAAACTGAAGGTGAAAGTTTGCTTTTGAGTGCAGGTAGCCCCACTGCATTTTATTATTCTAGAGACAAAGGAGGAGACACCGAACCGATGCTTTCACTTTGTAATGTGCTTCAAAAATGGTTTGCTTTACAGCCTGTCTCCTTAACAGAAGGGGAGCAATGCCAAGCATTTGATGAGATTCAGAGCAATACACCCAAAAGCAGTCACTTTGACAATTCATTCCCTTAAAGCCAACAGTAATGTTTCCATTTATGTAAAGAAAAGACTATCATCTTTGACATTTGAGCAGTAATTCCAACGGAAAAGCTTGTCTGTTTGCATCTAGGGAACGAATTGCAGTGACTTTTTTTAAAAGTGATGTGCTTTAATTTGACAGTCCAATGCAGGTCTCAAAAGTAGAACAAAATCACAAAATGTCAATTTTACTCCTTTGTATACACTGGAAATATGTTAATATAGGCTTTAATGCTTTTCCCAATAAAAGGTTCTATCCTATATCACATAAATTAATTATAGCATTATATACTTACTATTATTCTTCCATTATTTAGTGGAGTATTAGTATTAGCACTGTGAGACAATAAAGCCATTTTTCTTATACCTCTTGTTGATTTAAATACCAAGCAATATAAGAGATTTGAGCGTCAAATTTTAGTTTTTTTTGTTCTTTTACTATTACCAATTAGACATTAATGACATCACTGTGTGCAATATTTTATGTAGTTGATGTTTCTGCACATTTAAATTCTCCAAAGAATTTCATTTAAATGTCATCTTTTTGTAGAGGGTTATTTTGGCTGGCCAGATTTGCCTCCTCAGTAAAAGGGTTGGGTATGGTAATTATATGTGGCTCTACTTAGTTGACTTCACTCTGATTGGTTACAACCATATATGGGAAACAGTTAAAACGTGCCCCCACATGCCCTCGCCCCCTCATCCACACCTCTTTTCTCGGCGCGTGTGGATATGATTAATATAATATAATACAGGACTGTCTCAGAAAATTAGAATATCGTGATAAAGTTCTTTATTTTCTGTAATGCAATTAAAAAACATGAAATTTCATACATTCTGGATTCATTACAAATCTACTGAAATATCACAAGCCTTTTATTGTTTTAATATCGCTGATTATGGCGTACAGCTGAAGAAAACTCAAAAATCCTATCTCAAAATATTAGTATATTTCCTCAGACCAAGTAAAAAAAAAATTTATAACAGCAAAACAAAATCAAACATTTGAAAATGTCCATTAATGCACTCAGTACTTGGTTGGGAATCCTTTTGCACAGATTACTGCATCAATGCGGCGTGGCATGGAGGCAATCAGCCTGTGGCATTGCTGAGGTGTTATGGATGCCCAGGATGCTTCAATAGCGGCCTTTAGCTTATTTGCATTGTTGGGTCTGGTGTCTTTCAGCTTCTTCTTCACAATATCCCACAAATTCTCTATGGGGTTCAGGTCAGGGGAATTGGCAGGCCAATCAAGGACAGTAATGCCATGGTCAGTACACCAGTTACTGGTGGTTTTGGCACTGTGGGCAGGTGCCAGATCTTGGTTGTGCAGCGTTTCCTGCCACATTTCCCCCTTCCAACACACTTTTTGTGAATGTGCTTTGAAACTGCACTCTGTGAACAGTCTGCTCTTTGAGAAATTTCTTTTTGTGTCTTACCCTCCTGATGGAGGGTGTCAATGATGGTCTTCTGGACAGCAGTCAGATCAGCAGTCTTCCCCATACTTGTGATTTAGTTTACTGAACCAAGCTGAGTGTTTTTCAAGGCTCAGGAAACCCTTGCAGGTGTTTCGAGTTAATTAGATGATTCAAGTGATTAGTTGAATAGCCTACTAGTATACAATACTTTTTCACGATATTCTAATTTTCTGAGACAGTCCTGTATGTGCTGTCTGGATTCACCAGATAATTTAGAGCCGTTTTGAGTTTGGTGAGTTTCACCTACTGCGGGTCACTTTCAGCACAATTTGTGCTTACCCAACAACCTGCTGACCGGCATCGGACCGTGCATCTCCTGCCAAGACAACAACTTTAGGCACCCCGTTTCAGCTGGAGAGCATCTGTCCATCTGTCTCAGGTTAGTGGGCATCATTCAGAAGGCCTGATGTCAACATTTATCAGTGAATAAAATGTTTTTCGTATTGGAAAATCCCCCCACTATGTCACATAGCAGAGTCTCTCTGATTAGTTGACGCACCCAGCTGCAAAAGTTCCGATTTTCCAAATCGGCCATAGGCACTTAAAGCGCATCAAGCCAAACTGGTAGCACGAAATGCGCAGAAAGCTTAAAAACTCACAGCACGAGATGCGCTGCAGGACCTCTCGAAGCACCCATTTTATGGTATTATTGCTAGTGGAAGTATTTATGTTGCAGGATGTCGGACAGGTGAGGCCAAGCTGATCAAAGACTTCAACCTGACGGCATGATTCATCATCCATACAGTGGGACTGAAGCCTACCGTCGACAGCAGCAGGGCAGCGAGCTCTCCACCGCAACCGCCGTGAGAGATCGCTGCCCTGCTGCTTCATGCACTGCTCACACGCTTGGTCGTTGTGGAGTTGTGGTCGCCACCTCCAGTGTTGGTGCAGAAGTTTTTTTTTCAAAATTAGTTTGTTTGAAAACATTCAGATAACAGCGCTGGACATATGAACATAACAGTGTCTTATACTGGACAGTGGTGAACAGGGGCGTTTCCAGCTTTGAAGGACATCCGGGGCTTAGCCCAGACCATTTTATGTAAATACAGGATCACTCGAAGTGTTTTTTTTTTATTATTATTATTAAAGTAACAATTTACTTTCAGTCAAAATACATCTTTAACATTATGCACAAACACATACACTCTCTCTCTCTCTCTCTCTCTCTGTCAATACACACACACAGTCAACATGCACTATTCACCTCTTGCTGTCTATCTGGTGTGTCCTTCTATATTTGTTATATTACTCTCACCACTTGCTGTTTCTCAAGCCAAAGCACAATGAAATAAAGCAACTTATAATTTCTGGGGTTTACATAGGCTATTGTCCAGTTTCATATTTGCTCAGTGACAGTCATTACATTCGGGGCTTGACTCAAAACATTCGGGGCTGAAGCCCCGGCAAAATCGGCTGGCGCCGCCCCTGGTGGTGAAGTTAGTTTTAGGTTGGAAATTGGATATTCGTGCTCCACGGCTTTGGTGGCAAGCAAGCAGACAGACAGCAGTAGCCGCCAGATCAACCTCCCTGCTCGAAGAGGAGGTAGATGGCGAAGCCCCAGAGCGCGAATATCCAATATCCAACCTAAACCTAACTTCACCACTGTTCCAATCGGGGTTATAATTGTGTGGTACTTCCCCTTAAATTAACTTCAGCCACTCTGATTCTCTCATCCTCCAAGAGTACATGGTAATTTCCATCTGTTTGTGAGCGGCCTCGGACATAACAGCTGCCCTTTTTAGTAGCCATCCTCTGCTCGAGTGGAGCAGTCAGACATACTAGTGTGACTCGCCATTAAACTTGCTGGCCGGTTTGTCAGCTGGGGGGGAGGAGGGGAGTGGGGAGGGGGAAGCTGTTTGCTTGATGGTGTGCTCTGATTGGAGAATATGAATTATGTAGAACGATAACTTGCATAGAAAAATTAACTGTTTTCTGATCTGACCATTTTAGAGCTAAGAAGCAAACCTGACTGCCCATGAGCAGGTCCTTTGGTAACAGCTCTTGACATTCACACTGCCTCCTCAGTACCCAAAAGATCATCTTATATGCTCAAAACCACAGAAAAATAAAATTTATTGTCCCCTTTAAAAATGTCTATCTACATCAGAAATGTCCATCCCCCACCTCATCAGGAGCATGCCCAGGTGTTGGAGGAAGGTCATACAGGCACGTGGAGGCCATACACGCCACTGAGCCTCATTTAAACTTGTTATAAGGACCTTACATCAAAGTTGGATCCGCCTGTAGTGTCTTTTTCCACTTCAATTTTGAGTGTTTCTCCAAATCCAGACCTCCATGGGTTAATACATTTGAGAAACCATTGAAAAGTTTTTTGTGATTTTGTTGTCAGTACATTTAGCTATGGAAAGAACAAAGTATTTAATAAGAATATTTCATTCATTCAGATCTAGTGTGTTATTTTAGTGCACTTTGTTTTTTTGAGCAGTACTTTGTTCAAGCGGAAAAGACACTGGCGGAAGAGGGTGGCAAAAACTGATTAAAGTTTGATTCGCAGTCAAGGGAGGAAACTCCATTTTACTGTTGGGGGGATAATAAACAGAGATATTTCTTAAGAGCAATTTTTTTGGGGGGTCAGCAAAGGTACAGTGAAATGTAATGTGGTAAAATGTACAGATGGAACCTTATCAGTATGGCTTAATTGAAAATCATCTTGGCTGAAATGGCATGGCCTGAATGAATTAACACAGTTCAACGCAACAGCGACACTAGTCATTGCTTAAGTGCATATCTGAATGAAAGATGATTTTTTTTTTCCCTTCAACAATGATATACTAGTTGATCACACATACACGAAACCAAAAGAAAATGTTTAAAAATAAATCAACAGGACTTCAGTCCTTGTAATGTAATTGGTTTTTTAAACCATTTTTCTGTTTTTTCACCAGCAACAAAACTTCCACTTACCTGTGACTCTTTAATCCTGTCTGACTGCCCCTCACTGTCTGCATCCAGCTATGTTCTCTGTTGCTTTGCGTAATAACAGCATGACAAAACAATTTCATAAAACGTCAGCCATTTTTTTAAGAAAATGGTACCAAATTGCCTTTCAAAATACACCCCTGGTTACTTACTTGGAGTTTTCCTGCGCTGAAAAGTGATCGGATGTCATTTTGTTATCTTTCTGCCATATTTACTGACATAGTTGGCAAATCAAAACCACAGACATACACTGCAGATTATTTACAGAGTAGGAGAGGAGCAGCACACATTACATAAATTAAAGCAAATATATGCTAGATAGAATAGAATTTCTAAGTTTTAACTTACACAATATTTTTGCACTATTTATACACACACATAAACACACACACACATATCTATCTATCTATCTATCTATCTATCTATCTATCTATCTATCTATCTATCTATCTATCTATCTATCTATCTATCTATCTATCTATCTATCTATCTATCTATATCTACATCTATATAGATATATATGCATTATAAATAAAATATATTATTATTATTGGCCAAGGGGAGAGCAAAAGGAAGGGAGCTGTAAGGTGTGCTTTCAGGATAAGTCTGAGGTTTTCTCAGAACTTCCTATTGCAGATTTAACCAGAAATAATCCTGTGCATTGAAAAAACTTTACTGTATTAAAAATGCTATCCGCTCTTCTCTAAGCACCTCCTGATTGGACCGATGCAAGCTCCAGATGTGCAGACACACCTGTCAGTCACACTCTGTAATGAGAGAAGGTAAGGCACACACGCATACACAAATTTGCACACAGAAATGACGGTTTTGTTTTCTTCTTTAGACATAAGAAACCAAAACAGAAGAATGGGATAAGGTACCTTACAAGAAACAAAACAGTAGCCTCATATGTCTTAGTAGGATCAAAGACATGAATCTGTCATCTGTCAAAAATGTAGAGAATTATGTCATGGAAAGATACAAGTGAATTGGGTCACTGGAGTTTATGAATGTACTGACTCATCCATGTCGTTTATGTCATTTAAAAAAAAAAAAAAGTAAAGGTCTTTTCTGAAAACAAGACTTGCCACTTGCTTGAATAGGTGTGTTACATTGCTTTTCTAAGCAGTGTACTGAAAATGCCCTGAATACGGGGCAGAGAACAGTACATCTAAACAATCTAAATACCTAAAAATGCAAGCAGAGATCTTTTACTTTTAGAGGACTACACTATTTTGACAAAAAGGGAAATTTGCATTGTTTTAATATATCAAGATGCAAATAGGACGAAAGGAAACAACTGAAATGATAATGATGTATGAACATGGCCTTGAAAACCAAAATACATTATAGATACATTATGTCAGAGTATCAACCATTCAGACCACTCAGGTCTTCTGGCACAAGTCTACTCTGCATCACCAGAACCAGAACCAGACATGGAGAAGCAGCATTCCCTATGCTCCACTTATCTGGAACAAACTTTTAGAAGACTGTAAAAGTGCTGAAACCCTGAGTTAATTTAAAGCATTTAACTTTATAAATTTATATTTTGAACTGCTGCTACTATTTCACTTCAATATGCGTTCTTCTGTAATGTTTTCTTATGTTCTGTTCATGTACAGTGCTTTGAATTGTCTTCTGACTGAAACGTGCTTTACAAATTAACCTGCCTGGCCTTGCCTTGAAATGACAGGCACATGAACAGCAGGTCTACACATTTTTAGATCAATGCCTTTTTGATAACTTTAACAGAATATTTACAGTGCTCTATCATGATAAATAATCCTGCCCATCTAGCAAAAACAGTAAAGAAATGCCTGTGTACAAAAATAAAAGAGGACAGGACAAAAAGCATTTATTAGCTTTTAATCACATGGTGCAAGACATTATCTACCTTTCCAACATACTGCAAAACAGTGGTTTTTCCTTCTCTACCTCCTCCTTGTTCACCTCTAATTAGCTGAAATTTTGCTTGGCTGAATTTCAAAAGGGTATTGGACAAAACGAGCTCTGCTTGGCCATGAATCTCTCAATCTTTAAATCTAAATGATAGGTTTTTGAAAGCCAGTGCAATAAAAGATTGCCAAATGCTGCACCGGTATAAAATACAACAGTAAACAAATTAAACAATAAAAGGTAAAAGAATATGAATAGAATGGTTGCTTTGAATTCATGAAAACAACTTGATTTGATTGGGTTTCTCAAGTTCAGTTTACATAACGTAAAAGCTTCTGAAAAACAAAATAAACTGCAGGACCACCAGTGAGAGAACTATAACTAAAATAAAGGTTTAATGTAACTTCAAATTGTGATGGTTTTGATTGGTCTTACTTTCTAGGTTTGTAGGTGGGTTGTGTATACCTGTAGGGGTGCCAGTCAGGTATCCCTCCTGACAAGTAGGATTTTAAGTTTTGTTTGTTTGTTTACCAGTCACACAAGGACCATACACTTCAAGGTGTAGACCCTTAAGTACAATGAATGACAAACAATTGTTTTACACATAACACCAACAACAGAAATGTTTGTTCCACAGTTTTTTTGTATTTTTTAAATGTCCATTCAAAAATAAACATAAATCCCTTCCCCACAAAAAAATGTCCTTGTTTCCTCCCAAGTAGGCAGGCTCCAACACAAATTGCCCCACAGCAAGAGAGATCAGGAGATGGAAATGTGGCACACAGCAGAAGCAGGAACAGGTTTTCTTTTGTTGCTTTCAGGGAGATTTTGTATCTGTGACGTCATCAGCTTCAGGTGACACGTCGGCAGGGCAGGAGCACAGAAGTGGATGTATTATTTATTGTTTGGCTTATATTTAAATGATCCGTGAGAGAAAAATCTATGTAGCAAAGAGAACTCATAAAATACAGCCTGAGGGGTTAAACAGCCCCGGATTACTTATTTTTAAAGCCTCTGTCTGACTTGATTTGGTCGCAGTTGTCTGTCTCTTGTCTGTTGAGACACTGACATTTTTGAAACTGGAGTCGGGAGCCAGCTTGACCAGTGGACAAATCAGGTCAGTGCATGTGGTTGGGGGCGTGGCCAGGGCGTGTCTTGGGCTGTCAGAGGACAGGTGGTTAGAGGGAGAGAGAAAAACGGTGCAGCCAGCTCTGTGCAACAAGCAGGTTGTCACAAAATAAATGAAGGGACAATACTAGCACTATAAATTATTACAGTAGGAAAACTATTCAAATCAGAGTTGTCTTTGCTTTCTTTGTGTGGCTTATAAAGATTTAACAATATTTACTGAAGTGAATGTTCATTATTTTGTATGAGCAGAGGTGACATTACTCTGTGTGTATGATAGAGATTAAGAGATATAACAATTGGAGATACTCTGTTTCTCTGTGCTTCATGCATGAATGTTTATGAGCCCACCCAGGATAGATAGATAGATAGATAGATAGATAGATAGATAGATAGATAGATAGATAGATAGATAGATAGATAGATAGATAGATAGATAGATAGATAGATAGATAGATAGATAGATAGATAGATAGATAGATAGATAGATAGATAGATAGATAGATAGATGCTCTGTAAGCATTCAGATGATATAGCTGGGGTTGCGGAATCAAACAGGGGATTGGCATAGCATCTAGGTTGCAGCCTTGAGGTTTTGGAGGTTTTTCGAACTGTGTAGTGATCCTCATGCACACTGTTCAAATGTATTCAGTGCTTGAAATACAAATAAAATTGTTTCATTCTCAGCATGTTATCATCAGCGTCAGATCAGCGTCAGAACAAAATTTTCAGGTCACACACACTGGAAGATCATACAATGTCTATGCACTGTGCTTACGAGCAGACTGCGCTGCTGCAGCTGTCTTTAGTTTCATCTGTCATACTCATTCTGCAATCCCCTAGTCTAGTACATACAGTTCATAGTGGATTCAAATCTAACCAACTTACACCCTCCATTGCGTGTCAGGGCCTTTTAGCTGATTGCAAGGTGTCACACGGATGGTATGGTATCCTACATGGAACAAAAGGATGCTTTGGGAGGGGCTCTAGGCACCACCCCCATTATCATTTACATCTGATTAGGAGTAACCTGACACTGATTTGCCAGTAGGTGGGAGTGTATAAAGTGTCCTAAAATAAGAAGATGGAAAACAGCACAGTTGCAATTGTTTTTAATCTCTTCAATAAATAATTGAAACATCGCTTGATATTTAGAAGGAAACTCTTTTTTATTTTATATTTTTTTAGACCTTGCATTTATTTTTATGTGCTTTTATTTTTATATGTTTGGGCTTTAGCGACTCACTACACAATATGCATTTCATTTCAGATATTTTGGCAACACGTCTACATATGGTTTGCTGTTGTTGTTGACTTGGATGATTAATCTGTTGGTGCTGTGCTTACTGAATCACCTCCTCTAAAGTTTTTGTTGTGTCGTTATTAAGGTATTGCTAAGTTTCTCCCACACTTTGGAAAAGCGGTAATTGTTTCCTGGCTTTGCTACTTCAATAATTTCCTAATTAATTAAAATTTTTGTCATCATGGTTCATTACATGTTTCCTGAAATTAATGCAGGCCTAGCTCCGCTAATGGCTTAGCATATCGAATTCCACAAACACGTGTTAAAATGGTGTTCTACAAAGTTAACATTAACCACAGAGAGAAAATTTGAAAAATCATCTTTATTGTAGCTCAAATGATTCAAAGTTTTGTTTTTCAAGAGTGTGTTGGTGGGGGGGGGGGGCTGGAGTTTTAAACAGGGGGAAAATAAGGGTTAAAAGCACAATATGAGAATAACAAGAACTTATTGTAATTTGGCTTTGTGATTTGGCCTACTTACCAACAATTAACATTTGGATGTGTGACACCCAACTGATGGGAGCAATTAAGTAGGTTGTTTTGAGTGCTCCTACTGCACTTGTTCTGACAAATAAGCTTCTAGTTGGATTAAAGGTTCTTAGAGAATGAAAGCTCTGTGCATTGCAACATTTCTTATAAAATACAGCGAACACCCTTTGTCATGTGGGTTTAAAAAAACATTTGAAATCCAACAATCAATTTCAACAGAAATACCATGCAAATGGAAAATACAAAAGAAGAAGAATGAAGAATTAGAAAAGTAGTAATGGGAGATTAAAGTTGGTGGAGTGTTACATGTGGTAAAATTAGTGTTTTTCATTATTTTCCGAGTGCTTTTGAGGTTTAGAGTGCTTTTTTGATTAACCTAATTATCAACATTTATTACAAAATGACACGTTAAGTGAAAAACAAGACTCAAATATTACAACTGTTTTCTCTTTACTAGCTTAAAAGACCTAAGGACCTAGGAGTTATAAAATATTAATTGGTAGCTGAGCTGCTTGGGTTTACTGCACCACAGACAAATGTTGCAGTGCACACAGAGTGTTTTTAGTTGGAAACACATGAATACAATGTCTAAAAGCTCCATTGATCTTTAGGCTTACAGTGGAATACATGTGTTTGAAAAAAATACTTGTCAATGTCAAATTCTGAGGTTTTTTTTTTGTTTCTTTTAGACATTATTACCAGTCTAAATGTAGACCTGTTTTAGCCCCGTTTGACCAAAAACAATGTAGAAACACTAAGTTTACATCTTTATTATAGCATATTAGCTACACACTTCACAGTGTGCAAATGGTAAATAAATCCAGTTTGACAGTTATAATTTTATTATCCCCATAAACTTCATGATTTTTTTAGACAAATACATGTTGCTGTAATTGTATGAGATTTATAGTTCTGATGTGAAATTATGATTCATGGTCAAGAATTGACATTTTTATTCTATGAAAACAAACTAAATATCATCTCCAGTGATATGGCACCCAGATTAATAGATCATTACTGTATGTTGCCATATTTAGCAGTATTTGCTATATTTTTAGCAAAAAACATTAAGAAAAAGCCATTTTATTTTCCACAAATTGATGTTATTAATGCAATATTAGTTGAAAAAGGAAGAATATTCCGTCATACTGAATCAAATATAGATGTTTAGTTCTGGTTCATGTTTTTTTGCAGTTATGCATGAATTACTAAATTTACATAGACTCTATGCTGATGCTGCGACAACATCACACTAAGAACAGTAATTCATATAATGTGCTCTGCAGATTCTTTTACTCCACTGATGAAGATTCACACATCTCAGTATGTCCAATGTATGGAGTGGCTGACACAGGAGGGGAGTCATTCCTATTTTGTTGTTAATTCTGCTAAATATGAATGACTTAGTGCACTCATACATGTGTATCTTCATCACTGAACTTTCAGCCCAATACGGAAGTATAAAGAATTGGAAAAAGAGTTGCTGACCTAACAGAGTAATTATCTCAGCACTAATACAGCTGCAGACTGTAAATGATAAAACTTTCATCCTAATAAACAAATGCTATTATAAACTTTATAAAGTGACATATGGATGTTTTAAGGAATGTGCTTCTTCAATTTTAGTCACACATATCAAGTCACCGTTGAAATGACTTTGTCCCTGCCCTTATTCTTTCTGCTTTACAGGCCCTTTCAAAACCACTTAAATGCACAAAAATAAAAATTAAATAAATAATGTGAGGCAAAAACAGAAATAACATTACCCGTTTCTCTTTAAAGTAGCTCCTTTATTCACCACTGTTGACTGGTATGGATGTATGCATGTAATTTACTCCCTTTTTTAAATGCCAGTTAATCTTGCTGTATTCCTGAAGAGTTTCAGACATAATGTCAAGAAGAGTGGAGAAAAAATAGCAAACATCTGACAAAACCCAATATTCCGTTTATTACTTTTGGCTCATCTGATAACCGTTCTTGTTCACCTTCACCAATTTAACAACATAGCATGAGGCATGTTTCTTGCTGTTGCCATTGAGCAGTTGCAAGAAAATGGAGTAGAAGGACTATCAGTGAGAGATTATTTTCATTAACTCGCTAAATCAATGACCCCAGACAGATAACTGGAAGTTATTGAAAAGACATCGCCAATTGGCCAAAAGTTTAATGATTTGGAGAATAGTACTTCTTCTGCTTCACAACCCAATATATTTCACTAGGAGCAATCAGTGTTTTGTCATTGGTCAAGTGATATTTGCTCTAAAGGTTTTAAAACACTGCTTTCCAATTCAGAATCAGTTGTGCACATGATATCTGAGCTCAGTGACTCTATCAAAATATTAGCTTTTGTCCAACGAGTAATTAGATGGAAGGAATCAAAGAAATTGCATCTTGCTGTAATGTTTGGAAATGGTGGAACTATGAAAGCTTTTATTTTCATAAGAAAAATAATTAGAAATATTATCAAAGGTTAGGCACCAGAACCCCCCACGACCCCATGAGGGATTAAGCGGTTTGGAAAATGGATGGATGGATGGATATTATCAAAGGTAGTTTTTAATTTTGTGACTTTAAACCAGGCTTTTCTGCTCTACTCTGTTTTTGTATTTCAAGGAAATATTAATTCTTATTTCAATTAAGGATCGCAACGAGGAATTAATGTTTTTGCTAAACAAAGAATAATTACAAGTGTTTCTCCAATAATCTTCATCAATCATAATTTAAGTGGTTCATTTTCTTGCGTTTTTTTTTTTTAAATGACATTTTGCCTCATGCCCTTCTGTGCTCCATGGAAACATTTATGAAAGCAGAGGAGATGGCGAAGCTGTACAAGCAATAACTGACAGTGCCTCGCAGTGGGGACTCTTTTATTGAGCTCTAATTAAACAGGTGCACCTAAATGGCAAGAATACCTCACGATAACCTGCTTCCTTTCCTCACAATAGACGCTGCAATCGCTACGAGAAGATTATGAGGAATATTTCACTGCCCAAATGAAATATAGAGAACCACTACAATCCTTCAATGTCCTTGCATATAAAATATGTCATACACCAGTGTGTGTTGAAAAATGACATTATTTGTTACAGAGCAAAATGGACACTTCTCTCCATCAGTAGCTCTGTTATAGTGTTTGTGGGCCAAGAGGGCTTCATCCATCATATGCCAGACTCATGACCAAAGTATTTGGTGCTTTTCAAGTAATCTGGGTAAATTAACAAGGTTAAGGTTACTGTTATAAAGCAGATTCTCAGCAAATGTATTCTCAAACCACTTTACAAGACAGTTCATAGACAAAAGTGCAGAATCCAGTTCATTCCAACCGGCAGCTAGCTGCCTTTGACATTGCAGATCCTCTCCATGCTGCAGAGGGATTTGGATGGTATCCAAATCTCCAATAGTTTGAGGCCTTCTTCTAAAATAAAAATGTTTGTGTCAGCATTAACAATTTTAGAACCACCTCTACTAATCTCCAAAGAAGTAGTACCTCAAGGGTCCATTCTTTGTCATTTTTTCTCACTGCACTTCCTGCAACCTGACATAAACATAACATTTATTTTATTTTATTTATTTCTTGCCTACTTCTGGCATCACATGAACAGACAGCCTGTTTCAGCAGATCCAAACTTGAGTTTTTCTTTTTTTAAATCTATTTTTAAGACGTGCAGTGGGTTTCTTTTTTTCTGCTTTGCTTTATGGAGCTGACTGTTTCATGGACAACTTTGTTTTTATTTATTTATTATTATTTTTTTATGACATTTGTGTTCTGAGACCTCTTGAGCGGCCCAGCACCCATTGTTTACACCAGAGATCAGCTGTTAGCTCTCTGAGGCTCCCCTGTGCAGATCCTGACTGAAACCTGGCTGTCAGTGCTGACTCCAGGCACACACACACACACACACACACAGACACACACTATAAACATGGGTGGTTTTCATTTGCTCAGGCCCACAGAGCCAATGATTGGAAGATTGGAAAGAAGAGAGGAGGGGGTCTGCTGTGTCGGTGAATCATACCATACCATACCAGTTTTATTTATAAAGCACGTTAAACACCCACAGGACCAAAGTGCATTGATGATGAAACTCTGGGCCCTTAACTATAATACTATTATCTGCAGCAAGGATAGTGAGTTGCTAGCTGTTAGCATGAGACCTTGTTATTTACGGCAGATTTTACACGTTATCATGTCAATGGTTTATGTCCCCCCCCGCCCCTTTTCAATGCTGCAGCAACATGCGATATCATCCACATTGTGACCAGCAGACTCCAAACACAACAGTGCATCAGCAGCAGTATACAGCTGTGACTGTATCAAGGTTATCAATTCCTTCCTGTGTCTCGTTTTAGTCCAACATTTGTAGTTTGGCATCTTCTCCAGTGCTCAGGGCAGCATATTTGTGAATGTCTCCGCCTATGCTGGACATGTAGCTTTAATAGGAGCTGAGCGAACAATCACATCCTCTTTAGTCTCTGATGGGGGAGGAGGGGGGGACTCATAGGGGGTTCAAAGTCTCTATGATCCCTTCCAGAATTTTGTCAGTGGTGGGTGTTGACCAGAGTAAAAGTGTTATCCTTTCACATTCCTGGTGTGCTTAGTGGATTTCAGCTGTTGGTCCTCCAATCAGAACTGCACCCTTCTGAGCCTTGAGGCCAAAAGAACTGCAAATTGTTTAACAAGGTGTAATTTCACCATCTTAACTCCAATCATGACCATATCCCTCAGGAAGGGCTTCGCTCCGCCACCATGGCACTCCTATCCTAGCCGCAGGGCTAAATCGATTGGTAAAGTGAAAATGTGTCAGGTGGGACATTCAGAGTTTGTAAGGAGGAAAGGGAAAGTGAAATGCTAACTGCAATCTCTTAACATCATTTGTTACTTTATTCATTTTTTTAGAGTAAAAGAAGAAACAAAATAAGTGTATTCACAGTTTGCACAAAACAATACTTAACACAAAACAATGTGAGTCCCACCAGTTAGACTTTAGCTTGACATTCAAAGTATTAACAGAACTGCATCCGCTCACAGTAACTGTCATGTTAGTGGCTGTCATGGCACATAGACTGGGGATTATTTTTCAAAGGATATCCCAGTGTATTTATAAAATAAGCTGACGCAAATCTTCACCTTAGTTGAACCAAATTAAAGCTAACCTGAACAAAACATAATCCAGAATCCCTAAAATCTAATACATTGTGTTGTTCCAACAAGGATATGTTTGTAACATAAAAATTCCTTTATGGGAAAAAAATAAAATAAAATAACAAAACTAAAATTTAGTTACAGGGCTAGGTATTTTCAGGTCTTGATTAGTATGGAAAAGGCATTGCACTATGACTTTATTCCATGATCCATCCCTATATAAAATGTATTTAAGTTTTTTTAATTATTATTATTATTATTATTGTCCTTTTGTAAGGACATTAATAATATTAATAATGATAGTCCTTTTGTTGACTTACAGTATTTTTTGTTGGATTACCATATGGTCTGACTATCATGACCCAAACTAATCAAACATCAAAAAACTCATTACTTTCACTTTCCAGCATCCTGCATGCTAAGATGGGTAAAGTTTCTGCTTAACATACTGTCCGATGGAGTAATGTTTTAACTACAAACCATGGTAAAGGTAAAAACATGGCCTGCAATTCTGGAAGAGGGCTTCTATATCGGTAATGGTTAAAGGACGAGAAGTCCTTTTAAATCTCACCTTAAAACACACTTTTACTCTTTGGTTTTTAAACCAATGTGATTCTGTCAGGGTTCTGATGTGTGCCTGCTTTGATTGCCTCCACAGGTGGTGGCTGAGGGGGCGTGCCCCACACCTGCGGCTCGTCAGAGGCAGCTTCTTCTGGCTTCTTAAGCGGAACATGGACAGACAGAAGATGCCAGAGCCTTAACCAGTCGTGGTACGACGTGGCCCTGTCCAAGCCTTAGTTCCTGCTCGTAAGTCTTCGTTTTTGCTTTGGACTAACTTTGGTTCTCCTGTTTTTTGTCACAGTTTTTTGTGTGCATGGATGCACTCACCCGTCTTGAAGCTCCGAAGACAATTTTGAACCTGTGGAATCATCAGCTCAGATTTTGCTCTGGCGCTCCCCCTCGTACTCCCTTGGCGTTACCAAGACGGGCTCGTAATTTATTAGCCTTAAGACAACGGGGTTGCTGTGTCTCGGATTTTATTCTTGCTTCATTTATTGCCTTCTTCTTAATAAATATCTTAAAGACTGTGCTCTGGGGTCCGTTCTTCGTACGTTGCTTAAAACATCCAAGATCAAATGACACATCCAAGATGATTTCATCCAGCTAATCCTGATCCGGCTAATTGGGTTCTTCGAACACACCTGTTGTTTACGATTAGTATGGCTGGATTGAGTTATCTGAGATTGCGCGTTCATGCATTTGTTTAAAAGGGGAAATGTATCGATAGTAGAAACAATGATCAGCAACGCTGCTATTGGCTGGTCAGCATGGCCAAAGAACGCCCACAGTTTTTCTCACAGCCAGAACAAGAGCTCATAATGGAAGGGTACGGAGAATTTGAGTCGTTAATTAAAACGACGGGAAACGCATCAAAGGCCGCTAAAGCCAGGAGAGAGGGCTGGCAAAAAGTAGCAGACAAATTAAATGCGTAAGTACTGTCCATGGTAAATGTTTCTATCACTTTCTACAGTATGTATTTTTGCATTTTAATAATTTCATCTTTGCTTTGTTTTTATGTCAGAGCCTCCATGGGACCCAATAGAACATGGGAACAAGTAAAAGTCAAATACAAGAATATTCTCCAAAATGGTAGCATTTAATTATTATACTTTATTTTTAAAAGCAACTTCTTCATATTTAAAAGCCACTGTTAAATGATTTGTTTCTAACAGCCACCAAGAAAAAGGCTGAAAAAAAAAAAAAAACGGGTGGAGGTCCTGCACCACCATACTATACCCCAGCAGAGGAGCTGGCCCTTGGATTAAATGAACACCGAGCTATTGTGGAGGGCATCCCCGGGGGCAGCTCCTCCTCAGACCCAAGGCCAGGGACCAGTGGCAGCAACACATTCATTACTGGTAGGCTAAATGAGCTTTCTCTTAGTACACTGTAACGTTATTTCTTGCGATTAAACTAAATGTAGTATAATTCAAATGGCTGTTACAGTAATTTCAACCATTTTGTGAAAATGCAAACTTCGAAACTTTTTGTTAAAATTAAGTTTTTCTCTGAGTTAATGTTCACATTATACTCTTTTTTTCAGTGGAGTTCATTCTAATTACAACCCTCCCCCCCCCCTCCCCCCTTTTGTGCAGTTTTACAAAATACACCAAGGGTTTTACCTGTTCCCAAGCAAGTGGTGGCTGAGGCATATGCGGTAAGTTGTATACTTTTTCCAACTTGCATAAAGGGAAGAAAATCTAACACTTTATAACACCCATTTATTTCTATTGCACAGGACAGTGAAGAAACCCTCTCAGATGACTGTCCCTTGGAGGAAGAACCTGTAAGTGCATAAATAACTTTACACTAATTTGTGTATACTTGTGTACCTATTCTTTCTGCCTTCAATGTAAGTTTCAGGAGTCCATAGCTGGAGAAAGGCTTGAAGAAGAGTCTGCACAAGCAACTGATACAGAGGTGGACAGTGTTGTACTTTTACTTTTTACTTTTGCTGCATAAGGCATGTTTTGACTGTCTTTTTCATTCCCAAAATGACACAGGGTGACATCTGTTCCCTTTATATGAGGCATCTTAAACAAAAAATTGAATATGTGGATTTAAAAAAACGCAAATTGAGAGGAGAAATTCAACTTGACAAATTGAGAAAGAAAAAATTTTCCCTACAGATCGAGTTGCTTAAACAGGAACTTCAAAGTAAGTGCAAATACACCATTTGACACAGTAGTATTGCCGACTTTACATAACTATCTCTTATTGCAGGCAAAGGATGACTTGCTGGCAGTTATCCATAAAGACTAATCACTTAAATAAAACTACAGGAACTAAGCATATGTGTGTTGTCTTTTTTTATTAAACATTCAAAAATGGTGCTCCACAATTCTGTCCCGCGCAGCTCTGCCACTAGGTTGGTCCAAGTGCCCTGGCTGGAGGTCGTCATCATCAGGCTGCACCCCCACCACAGGGATCCTCTCCTTTCTGATGGTGGCAATATTGTGCAAAATGACGCATGCAACAATAATGTCACAGGCCCTGTCAGGTGCAACCCTCAGACTTTTCAGACACTGAAATCTTTGCTTCAGTTGTCCAAACGTCATTTCAATGCGTGCCCTTGTCCTGGCTAGAGCAGCATTATATCGGGTTTGTGGTCCAGGGTTTGGGTCAGGGAAGGGCGTCATAAAATACTGCCTGCAGGCATAGCCCCTGTCTCCAAGCAGGATCCCGTCAAAATCCCCTGTAATGGAAAATGCAATTTTGTTAGGCTCATCATAAGTGTGTTTAATACTGTGACCCTGACATTTGTTTCCTTACCATGTTCAAATAATGTAAATAAATGTGACTCTCGGAAAATCCTCGAGTCATGAACTGATCCTGGCCATTTTGCCTCCACATTTGTGATCAGATGCATAGAGTCACACACCATCTAAGAGATTTTTGTCAGTCAACTGCATAACTTTTGATTCCATTCCTTTTTTTTTTTAAAAACTAATATTGCTAATCTGGAAAATTAAATTGTACAGTAACTTACCTGCACATTTACACTGTAAAACCCCTTTCAATTTACAAAATCCCCTTCATTTGGGCCTGGTGGGGCCTTGATGGGGATGTGTGTGCAGTCTATGGCACCAATCACATTAAGGAAGCCTGAAAGACATGCTGTAGGTAATACTTTTTGGCATGGTCATGATTGCATTTCATTAACGAATAAAAATGTACCTGCAATAGCATAAAAATTCTGCTTTACAACCTGGGGTCTTAAGTGGCTTGGAAATGCCACAAAAACCCCTAAAAACGGCTTCAGTGCCAGGTACACTTTGCGAATGGCACGACAGACAGCACTCTTCACCAAGTTCTCGGCATTGCCAATGGTGTACAGAAAAGTGCCACTCGCAAAACATCTGAGGGCAACGCACACAGTCTGCGCAGTTGTCAAAGCCCGACTCCTCCGTGTTGAACACTTAATGTGTGGTTCCAACAAATTAATTATGTACATAACGCCCTCACGGGAAAAACGATATCTTTCAAAAATCACACTGTCGTGCTGCGCTAAAGGATCCTGTCTGTCTCGCAATACGCGAAATATTCGAAAAGCTCGGCGAATTATTCTTGCACCTTCCGCAACAGGTTGCTGTCTTAAAAACGGACAAGACATGGCTACGGCAGACAGACTTCCCTATCTCCTCTCCTTATAAAGCTGCAATCTAATCTTGTTTACATGAAATAAGCTGCTCGCGAGCAGGCTTAATTTAGCGCACCTGTTGCTATGACAGCAAGTCCGACATGTCTTTCGAAGAACCAAACGATCCAAGATCATGCCAAATCGTCAACAATGAAATCCTGCTAACTGAGTTAGCGACGTACGAAGAACGGACCCCTGGTCACCCGTTCTTATCTGCATGTGGGCTAAGCATCTCAAAAACATGACATTTATTGAACTATTTGCTCTGATTTTAGTGCACTATGTTGTTGTTTTTTAGGATTTGAATTGTTTTTATCTGCATCTTGGGTTTTACCTGTTGTCCATCACTTCGATTAACCATGGGTTGTTTTATAAAGTGCTATACAGATAAGCATGATATGGCATTTTATGTATAAAGGTTATTGCAAAATATTATATGAAAAAATATGCACTCTTTTTCCAAACAAGCAGTTTGTAAAAAAAATCTTTTTTAAAAAACAGCAACAAATAAAACGTTCCTGCTCTGCAGAGTAAAGAAATGTTCATTGTGGTGTTTGTCTTCTTCAGCAAATCATGCATGTCGATGAGATGAAAATTACATTTTTGGCTCACATACAGTATAACATCACCACGATAACTAGCCATTATATTCATTGGATAAACTGGCACTTTGACATGCTAGAATCCCGTTCCCAATTTATTCGTAATGCTAGGGTTCACAGTGTGTCTTTGGAAGCTGTTAGCACCCTGCTGGAAGTGATACCACCTGCTGTGGTGAAGATGTTTTATAGTGTGAAATTTCCAGGAGGGGTGCTAATTTGCCTTTGCATTCAGCCCACGTGAAGCAGAAAATAGTTCCCCTCTGTAATGAGTCAAACTCTGTAAACAAATTGGAAGGAACATTTGAACATAGAGAGACGATTTATGCAGAAAAGAGCGGTTTGCTTCACATCAGAAAAAAAAGAGAAAACCAAACAGCTACAACTTGCAAATGATCCATTCATTGTCAGGATTTTTCATAGTGTTTATGTGTGAATGGACAGCCTCACTGAAACCCTTATAAAAACATGTCGTCATCATTTGATGACGGCATCTCTTTCCATGTTTGTTTGTTCTTTGGGGCTTCAGAAAACATGAGAAGAAAGGAACTGATGTTTTATTGAGTCTGTTTGGCCGATTTTTTTTTTTATCTGATATTTCTTGTCGCATTTTTATTCCTCTTTTTTTTATTCATTTCAACACAAACACTCCGCCCCCACCCCAATCTCTTCAGCATTCATTCCAAAGGCTTGGAACACTGACTCAGCCATGGCCCGTGTTTTTTATGCTCTGATCTCCCTTTGGTAACTTCAAAGTTTCTCTGTGAAATTGTTTCTGTCCTTTTGTGCTTTCTGACATGCCATCATTAAAGTAAAAAAGCAACGGATAGATCACTAAATCAAGGAAAACCATTTTCTAAACTTTTGTATCTGGTGTGAGGCCCTTTTCTCATAGTCTACATATTCCCTCACCCCTCTTCTCTCTGACTTTAGTCCGTCACACATGCACACACCTAGGGTTTTGGAGTTAATGGCCACCTGCCCCCCAGTTTTAATCATTCATTAGTCACCATCACATACTACACCCTTGCGGGTGGGGGTGCTATGCAGTAGCCGGTGGCCATTGCTTTGCTCGGGAGGGCTGCTCCATTGGCTGTGCTCCCGGTTCTGCGTGATTCCCTTCGCCTGACGTTACCTGACACTGAGGGCCCGTGGTTAGAGGGGGTGGCAGTGGAGGAGCTCCTGTCATGATATAGCTTTTTGTTTGTTTTGCTTTGGACTTTTCTATCAGCCTGTCACCTCTCAGCCACCAGCCACTATCCAATCAGCTCAGCCACCAGTCAATTAGCCCACATCAACTCCACCTGCTGCCAGTAATTACTGTAAACTCGTCACCTGTTCACCGGTCTACTTATACCTGCTCCAGCAAACTCTTCCCTGCCCAGTGTGATGTACCCTGTCTCTACCAGATCCTGTGTGCTCAGCCAGCTGGACTCTTCAGATAAAACTTGCCTGTGTCTGCATGGCTGCAGAGGTGTGCCTGTTTCCCCGTGAGTTCCAGCGGCTTGCTCTGCCCGTTCTGATGGTTCCCTGGTCCACATCGCCTGTTCTGTCACTACCTACATCTACCGGTCCCCTGCTCATCCCTGTCTGCCTGCACCTTTTGTCATGAGGCTCAGAGACATGAGGACCCAGAATTCGACCAGACAAACGAGGTATGTGAAAAAGCAGGATTTAATGAGTTGATCTTGGTAACACAGGGAAAGGCAGGCTCAGTGGTCAAAATGATAATCCAAAAAAAGTGATACACAAAAAGGCAGTCCAAAAACTCACATAGGGATAAGGCAAACTTAGATGGTCCAGAGGTAGATGTAACGGGCACAAGGAAAACGTGGAACTTAAACTCACCGGAGGCTTAACACGAAAAGACACGATGGAACATGAGAAGACGTGAAGGTACACGATGTACTACACTCGACGAGACAAGAGAAGACGATGATCTGGCAGGGAAGTGGCAGAGGAGACAGACTTAAAAAGGCAGGAGAACAAAGGAGAGAGAGAGAGAGAGAGACAATTAACCAGAAAACAGGTGGAGGTAATCAGAGGGAGGGAAGTGGCTGCAGGAGGAAACAAGCTGACAGAAAACACGTGGAAAGGAACAGACACTAAACCAACCCCAGAACATAAATAACCATGAAGAACAAACCTAAGACAGAAGATAAAACTAAGACTAAACAGAGCACAGAAGGGAGATCAGAACTAACACAAAGACCGGATAAAAAACAGTACACAACCTAAACAAGAATCCAAAACAAGACAGAACCCAGAACAGAAACAAAACCTGAGGCAGGAGAGAGGAACAACTGATCAAATAATAAACATAAACCAAAACAAAACCCAGATTATGACACCTTCAGCCATTTCTCATCTGCCTGGTCTGGTTCTGCTTGCCTGCCTCACCTGCCATTACTCATTCCCTCACAATAAACCTTTTAAAGAAAACATGACTCTGTGTCTGGCTGAATATCGGGTTCACCAGCACCATCCTTAACAGCGCCAGCTTGTGCCACTTTGCTTTGTTGTTCTTTCCTTTAGTTTCAACAGTTTTGTTGCATATTCTTGCTGCTGTTGTTGTATCTTTCTGTGTTATTTATTTTCAGTAGTTTTGTTTCTATGCCGGTGTTCATAGTCATCTCTCCTTGGTATCCACATGTAGACTGTAGGAGGGCTTGTTGTAGCAGCTGATTGAGGGGTTTTGTTATTTTGTTTGTATATCTTCTTTGTGTCTCTGTCCTTTCTCTTTTTCCGCCCTTGCTATCACTCCTCCTCTCTGCCCCTGTCATGTATGGCATCAGTTTGTATATAATACCTGGACAGCAATAAAATAAATCATCAAGGGTTGGGCATCAAGGGAGGATTTATAGATACAAAGCCTCTCTTGGTAAAGCAAATATGTTTAGCATAACTACAGCAGCAACAGCCGCATGCTTCTTCCCACGAAGCTGTACAGGACAAGATAGAGGAAGAAAAGCCTATTCTAATACAGTGTGCTACAAAAGTGTCTGATACATGAATCTGATGCATGGTTTTTCAAATATGGTGTTAAGAAATCTAATAAATGTGGTACGTATTTGTATTCAGTGTTAGTTTGTTCAATAGTTTGCTGAACAATCTTTCTTTTTTATATACTGAACACTACAACCTCTAGTTTTTAAATCTTGCAAACTGGATTTGACATGGTGGTTGGTGCTAGATGGCTTGTTCTGCGAAATGTGAAACTGCTGATCTTGTTGTGTGGATGAAAATGTTGTGCTAATTTCAACCAAGGCATGGAGAATAACGCCTGTGAATAAACAGTATGTTGAACTTTTAAGCCAATAGGCCACAGAAGCAGGAAAACAACACTCTTGTAAGCTCAGAACTACAAACTAGAGATATAACTTAAACAGACTCACTGCAAAAATTGATTGGAAGAATGTTGCCTGGTCCAATGAGATTTCTTTATAGCTTATTTATTTGCAGCTATTCTCATTGTATTAGGTGTTTCTCGTGTTTCTCTGTTACTTCAATGCATGCTGCACTATTCCACTTTACAATTGTAGCATTTTCAAATTTTCTTGTACAATTCCTGTACAGTAATAGTAAAGATTTATCTCACCTTTTCCAACCTTATCTGTGAGTCTCACTTTCGGCTCTGTAATTAATGTGTAATTAAGATGGCAGGGTCAGAATTTTTCATAAACTACATGGAAGGGGGATGTCGTCCTTCAGTGTAAATTTGTTGAGGATATTTTCTTGGCACACATTGGCTCCCTTAGTACTACCTGAGAACTGGGTAATGTCGTTGACCATGTCCATACCTTTATACATATCCTGTACTATCCTGTAACACACTGTAACCTTTTCTGATGGGTTCCTGTCAAAGGAAAATGAACCATGTTGGCAAACTAAAATCACCTCAGACTGGGTTCATGAACATGAAAAATAGTTCACTGTACTACAATGGCCTCCACTCCACATTGATGCATGGGTCTCTGTCTTACTGAAAGATAAGTAGGGAAGGACACATCTTATAAAAATAGAAAAAGATTATAAACTGTCTCCTAATTTCTGAGATTTATGCTCTATTAAAATTGTTAACTGTAATAACTTAAATGAACAAGCAGCAAATTCTAGTAATTGAACGGTATGGATGGAGCTGTCAAACAAAACTCCGACATAAGCATAAATTCACAACGTGGAAAAGTTGAGTGTATGTTGGCTTCATTGGAAGATCCTGCACACTCATGTGCAACTCTTTCCGTTTGACGTTAGACCTTACTCCGAAGCTTATCAGGTGTTTCTCTGGGGAGCATGAAAACAGGGAATTGAAAACAGACATCAAACGTCCTGGGAGACATCATGGCCTACATTCTTGTGAGTTTTGCTGTGAGCAAGGCCTGCACTATCATGACAGGCTCTATCTTTTAGTACACTGACTGCGCTAACCTGCAGAGGCAAGATAAAGAAAAATGGGTTCAATTTTTTTTCCCATCCGGGAGAGTGTGCTTGTTAGACCACAGGATCCATTCCGGTTACCCCGGGACCTTTGATCTGGGATTACACAGGAAGCTCTGAGATGAGAGGTCTACGATTGGCCTGGGAGAGCTCATGATGGAGCAGCCTTAGGTGGTCGCGGCCTGTGAAGGGAAAACTGTTGCTGAGTATGGTGTGAAGCAAGCTTGCGCACTCATAAGTGGATTATTACATGATTGCCAATTTTCATCACTCGAGGATAGGATGAGAAGAAAAAGAGCTTGATTCAATTTGCTTACAGAAAGATCCAGTCGACACATGTCAAAGTACCTCAGATGAACTGAAATTTGTTTTTTGGAGATTTTTGTTCCATTATCCTCTTCAGTCATAGGTGTCGTTTCTCTTGATAGATTTTTATTCCTTTCTTTATTTAAATGTAACCGCTGTAATTTATTATTTAAATATAAAAATATTCACCACAAATATATCTCAGTAAATTAGAAAAACAGCAGAAAAATTTGCCATTTGGGTTCTTTATTTACTGTATTAGACACAGAATCATATCTTAAGTGTTAATTTGTATTAACTCTGATGATAATGGCTTACTGCTACAGGGAAAACTTGACAGCTGTAAGGGAGCCTGTCATCGACATCTTCCACCAGCCACAAAAGGTCATTGCTAAAGAAGATGGCTGTTCATAGAGTGTTGCATCCAGGCATATTAATGGGAAGTGTGATGAAAGGAAAAAGAGTATGTGACGGGGCTCTAGTATGACCTGGCAAAAAAAATAAAACACCAATGCCGAAGATCATCTTTAGGTGGTATTTATTGTGCTTATCTTCAGGTGCAAAAATGGAGAAGCTGTGTAACATATTTACAATGGATGGGGAATAAACAAAAACAGCAGTGCCTTCATAGCAGCTAAATGTCCATCACTGTCACTGTGACCTGTTGGGAGTCTACACTCAGACTGACTTTTTGCGGCAATTGGCTCTTAGTTATCACTGCAAATATCCAAAATTAAATAAATAATCACAATGCTGGAAACAGAATTTTCTGCGCATCAATCCGGAAGTCATTCATGTTGAATCTGGATGTTTGGCGTGTGTTGTCTGAACCAAAATAATGTTCTTAATGGAACGATCCTGGCAATTACCAACTATATTATGGATGTGACCACTGAGGCAGGGACACGGCGTGTGCACCCATAACAAAACGCGTCAGTTTGTGCTAGAACTAAGAACTAGAAAAAGGTGTAGAAGAAAAGTCAATCTCAAAGTAATGCGCTTTCAAGAAGTTTACAAGATTAAACAAGTAAAAGATGGAATTTTACATATCCTTAATTAAAAATGATTAAAAATCATATTTTGTTTGTGTTATGTAATATTCCTATTTTCTGATAAACCTAGTTATGGAGTTGGAATGTTCTCTCTGTGCATACGTCAGTTTTTCTCAGGTACCCCAGCTTCCTTCCACACTCCAAAAATGTACAAATTCTTTCAATAAATTAAGTGTTTCAGTGAGGCTCATTTACTGTTTAATTAAAGGTACCTTTGGAAAAATAATAATCTTTTAAAAGAGATCAAACAATTTTCATTAAGCCCACATTTAGAAATGTTCTTTACATTGGTCAAGTATAATCTTTTAATTTGAAATGTTATTTTCATTAGCTGCAAGCAGAGAATAACCTTAATTAAAATAAATTGGTTTGTCTGTAATTAATCTATATAATGTGTCTCACTTCGTAAATAGAGTTCCTGAAATTAAACTTTTTTGAACTTTTCAATAATCTATTTTATTTAAAGGGTCTATGTATGCTTGATCCGTTTTGCTCTGTAAATTATGTCTGTGTTGCTCTTATGAATGATTGGTGACCTGGATACAGGCACCACTAGACATACAACCACCGGACATATGGCATCCATCCATCCATCCATGGATGGATGGAAAAAACAAATATTAAATAACTAAAAATCAAGTAAGGAAACATCTTATGCCTTATATTAACCTCTACAGAGGGAGAAGACACGTAATGCAAAGGAAAGGTGGAAATGTTCCAAGGCTAGATGCTAGGTGCAGGGTTCAAGCTGTTCAATCATGGTGTGGATGAAAAATGACGTAGGAGTTACCTTAGAGGAAGAATTTGTCAGGAATGTTCTGCACATTTAAAACAGTGTCAGATATAGGGTGATTAGTCTGAAGCTTGAAACTGAAGATGTGATATCCATGTTACGTTTTACTTTTTTTTTATGCATTCTGTTTGTACTACACTTAACATTATCAAAATCTCAACATACTTACAAGATCTTTAAAACAATGATTACAATATAAAATGAAAGTTAGAATAGCAACCAACTATAAAAGATTGAAATGCATTACTCAAATTAAATGTTTTCAGGGTTTTTTTTTAAAGCCGTCTGTGGATTGTGGTACGCTCAAAGAGTCAGGGAGGGCAAATCACAGATGAGGCGAGGAGGCACAGAAAGATCTGTCCCCCATGGTGCTCAATCCAGTTCTGGGTGTCTGTAGCTGGTTTGAGTGAGTGGAGCAGAGGGAGCATGCTGTGGTTTGCAGGTTGAGTAATTCTTCGAGATAAGGAGGGGCATTTCCATACATGATGAGTGAGGAGAGACTTTGTATTTGATCCTGGTGGAGATAGGAAGCCAGTGAAGTGAGTGAATAATGTGTTTAATGTGTTCATATTTTCACACTCTCATTAGGGTTATAGCTGCAAAGTTTTGGACATACTGGAACCTCTGAAGACGCTTGCTAGAGGTCCCAAGAAGCAGGACATAGTGATAGTTTGGTCTGGAGGATAGAAAAGTGTGGATTAGGTTTTCTGCATCAGAAATGATGAGAGTGGAGTGAATTGTGGCAATGTTTTAAAGCTTATGTAAGGAAATCTGGAAGAGTTGATTTCAAGGTTAAGTGGGTGTTTGTTTTAACTCCAAGGCCAGTAACTGGTTGGAGAGAGGGATGTTGTGACCAGATGCTGGTTATTGGGAGATGACTCGATCCGGTTGGGGGTGCCTACCATAATGGCTTCTGTGTTGGAGGTGTTTAGTTGGAGAAGGTTGTGCCATATTCACACCTTTATCTGCTCCAGACATGTGGCAAGCTGAGATGATGATGATGATGAGATGATGGTGATGACAATGGTGATGGCAATGATGAAGACAGAGAAAAAGATGATTAAGGAGCTGCCGTAGATGTTTTGATGTACAACAGTGTGTCATCGGCATATAAGTGGTGACTCTTAAGGCACTCACTCCAGCCGCAGTCCACGCCTTGTAAATCCCAACCCCCCATTTTCAATAAAACTCAACTTTCTGTTATGCTTAGAAACACCATTCTGTGAATATCCAGGTTATTTACCAATGAATTGAGCTTACTCGCCACACAGGGTTGCCAAAGACAGCTGGACACCTGTTAAATCAGAAATGTTCCCACGATTGTGAAAACCACAACGTAAAATTGCTGCATTACAAATATCTCTTATTGGTCTCTCATCTTTTCTGAGAAGCAGAATTTTTGTTTTTTCATTAGCTGAAGGCTCGATCATCAAAATCAACAGAAAAATTCTGAACTATATAATTTCTCATAACAAATCTACATATTTGACTTTTTGAATGTAATTACAAAATACTTTCAAACATCTTCCAATTTATTAATATTTGCATATAAATTGTGAGTTTACTTGCACTTGTGTAATTTCCTGTCGCTTTATGTGGATGGCAGCAAACAAGCCTCTGAACAAGAGACATCAAGAACCATGGTAATTTTAACAAATTCTTCAACAAGTTTTCAGAGTTGCTGCAATAAGATTTTTCTAAATCAACAAGTTAAATCGAACATAAAAAAGCAATTTCATTATTTATAATATACTGTAAATGCAGTTTAAATGACATGATATGGAAGTGTTAACTTTGAAAGCTGAGTTTAATTTAGCTTTATTCAGTCTTTTCTAGTACCATGTTTAGATTAGGATTTCAAACATAATGCGTGAGACACCCCTAATACCACATGAATTTTAAAGTTAAATAATAAGTGACAAACATTCCTCAAAACCTGCCAGAAAAAGGAAGCGAGAATATTTAATTGCGGAAATATTCAACTTTGACAAACAAGCATGAAGCACTGTCAACAAATCAGTGCCCTTAGTGTCATGAATCTGTGTTGTGGAGGACCCAGTTGTAGAGAGGAGGCAGGTGAGTAAAGTAAACATTGTTCAGGAACTGAATGAGAACAAAAACTTTCAGAAAAATAGAGTCCAGAGAAAAAACAAGAAAAAGAGATCAAGGGTGGAACACAAGGAAGATCTTGAGGGCAAAATAGGTTGACGAAGCTTGACATAGTTTGACTGAAGGATCTGAAAGAAACCCTGAAAGACCAGGACTCACAATAGGCATCAGGTGATTAACTGATGCAGTGGAACACTTTTATACTGTATGTTGTAACACATTTGGGGTCTAACACATACAAATGCAACACTCCAACTTAACCTAAGACTGAAACAACGTGCCCCGTTTACAGAGTTCAAAGTAAAAGTCACGGTTCAAAGACTTTATTTCTATTTCTATCCTCAGCAGTTAAATTCTAAAGCCCATACAAACTGTTGCAAACCTCCGTGCCCCTCACCTCAATCTCTTTCGACTCTTAATTGGTTTCTCTGCTTCAGTGGCAAAAACACAATTTTTATGCTTGATAGAGATACACAAGAGAGTGTGCGCTTTCAAAATGGTTTTACTGTTATCAGCTTTGCTCACTGCATCTAAAATGACTCTGATAAATGTGCAGACCAGAGGGATCTGATGACTGCTTGTATTTACAGTTTTTCAGTTGATGTCATATTTTCTGTCTGTATGAGTCACATGGGGCACTACTTAAACCAGAGATGTTTTTACATTTTATTTAGCTCAATTAATTTTTTGCCAGTGAACTAGCTGCTATGCACTTCATTTGACACTGTGTATAAGCTTTTACTGTCTGCCTAAACATGGCTGTAACGTTGTTTTGCCACTGTATGTAATCTAAGGCATTTTAAGGCTTTCTAACAGTTTTATAACATTACTTTCTTTGATTATAGACAGAACACACACTGCTATTGTTTTTCAGCTGAAACCACACAATAAAGTAAAAAGATCTAGAGTAAATTATACAGTGTCATTAAAAAACATTCTCCCGATAGTTTGTTTATTTTCTGTTTTTACTTAAATCTTTCAAATCAACAAAGATAACCTGAGAAAATACAATATTCAGTTTTGAAATGAAAAGCTATCAAAACAACCCTGCCTCTGTGTACAAAAAACATAATTGTCTCCTAAACCTGACAACTGGTTGTACCACCTGTGGCAGCAACAGTTGCCATCAAACATTTCTAATAACTGGCAATGAGTGCTTTACATTGCTTTAGATGGATTTCTCTATTTTGCAGAATTGTTTTAGATTAGCCACACTCAACGGTTTATGAGCATAAATAGCCTGTTCCAACTCATGCCACAACATCTCACCCAGATTCAGGTCCAGCCTTTAAATAGGCCACTTCAAGATCTGCAAGAGTTTGATTTGCAGATGTAAATCATTGTCCTGCTAAATAACCCATGTGTGTTTGTAGACCCAAATTGATGGCTAGACATTTTTCCTTGGGATTTTCTATTAGAGAATAGAATTCATGGTTCCATTAAATCATCCATGCCACATTACCATTACAATTTTTAACTGTCAGAGTAGTGCTTTTTTATATACTGTGTTTATTTTGAGCCAGATCTAATGAGACCCACTAATTCCACAAAGTTCTTTCAGAAGATCTCCCCAAAAGTCCTGGGGATCATGCAGGTAGTAACACAGGTTGCAGTTTTGTATCAGTTAGAATTCTGTAGCCTCCATGAATCTCACAATCTTTATAATATCCACCACCATATCCACTTTCTTTTTCCTACAATATGCTACCCACCTCTACTATTGCCAAAGTTTTTTTAATATAGAGGTCTACATAAATCTTTTTTTCTGCTGAGCTTCACCCTGTCATGTGTTGTTGTTGTTATGGGTTTTAGGGTATAATGCCCTCCTCTTCTGGCTGTGACAGTCAGACAGTCAGAACATGAATTGAAGAGATTTGAGTGCAGCAACACATTCTTGTTTCAATGGACTTGGCAACAAATTGAAGCGTCATAATGGCAGATTGATTGTTTACACCTTTGAGTTACACTTAGTGCATTCACTCCACCAAACAAAGGCATCCCTTAACAGGAATGGAAGCAGAACATGAAAATATAGGAACTACACTTTTCAGATGCATTTTTTCCACATATGTAAGTCTGTCTTTGCAAAACTGATGGGAAATTTGCAATAGTTCTTTATTTCATTATTCACTGAAGTACTTTTTTCAGTTTCTGGATACTGTTAAGAGTAATGGGAAACTTCCAACATATTGGACTGGTTTTGGCTGAGAAACAGTGGCCGTTTCTCAATTAACGAGAACGCGAGTACGGACTCGCGTTCTCGTCAAGTCCGGTCTTGGCGAGAACACAGGAAGATCGGACTTGACAAGAACGCGAGCACGCAGCACGTATGGTGTATTGGAACAGAAGCGTACTTGTGACGTCATGAGACGCACAGTTCTTTAGCATTTCTTTAACATTCAAAACTATTTATATACTACACCACAATAAATCTTATTGAAAATTTTTTTAAAACATTTTTAATTTCTAAAAAGCCTAAAAATTATCTTGCCGCGGTGCATTGTGGGCAAGCGGTCAGTCTGAAGAACGCACAAGTCTGCTCTGATGCATGCTCGATAAAGAGGGCGGGCGAGAACAACATCCGGGGAATTCGGCGCGTTCTCGATTTGGCGTTCTCGGTATTGGAACAGTGCTCGGGCTGAGGCTGATGACGTGTCACGAGCACACGAGAACGCTCAAGAACGCATATTGAGAAACGGCCAGTGTGTGTGTGGTTTAGTTGTCCTCTGTCTGGTGCTCAAATGTCTGAGGAGTTTCACATGTGGCAGTGCCGTGCCAAACTAGGACCAACATGAGTGCACACAGGGGGGATGCCTTATTGTGGGATCCTGAAAACTGACTGACAGCCAAACTAACCTACCGACATACCTTTTTTTTTTTTTTTTTTAAGAATACCAAAATAAGACTGAACTAAAGGATTAACCCTTGGCTGGGTAGTGTGCCCAGTGGGACTCTGGATTGGGCTCCCAGAACTGTTGGAGAAAACTAATCGCTGGGAATCCAGTTGAGCATTCCACACTATTGTCTGTCCAAACCAGTCCCTCCCTTTGTTAGTTCTCAGTTTCTTCCACTTACGCTAAAGCCTTTTTGGGCATCAATTTGTTCTATTAGTTCGTAACAGTAAGTGGGGGCTCATCCAGGATTCTTAAAGACCGAGTTAGAACACCCACCCATTCTGTTTTGTGGGAGAATGCACAACAGAGTTGTATTCAGCTTGGGAAAGGTTGGGTGCTGCTAGGTTAGAGAGGCTATGGGCACATGGCTATGGGTAGGTTAGCTGCATGATGCTGATTTCTTGCTTTAAACAGATGGTTGGTGGTGTTATAAAAACATATTAGTGTAGCAGAACGGGTGTGAAAACAATAAACTAAAAAGGTAATGATCTTAGTTTTTGTAGAAACCTTTGGTATTCAATTGAAGAGGCTTTCAGGGTTTCCAGCATTGTAAATTAGATGTGGTGTATTAGTTGCTAACCTTGAGTAATGAGAGAACTTTATGATTGATGTTTGCTCTGTCATTTGAAATAGTTAATGATTCCCTTGGTATCTGGGGAGGTTTTTTTTGTTTTTTCGATTTCCTGTGCCTGAAAGCATGTTGTTCTCATTCTCTGCCCATTCTTGGGAGCAGTTACAAGTAGCAAGGCAAACGTATTTGTATAGCACATTTCAGTGCAAGAATAACACAAAGTGGTTTACATGATTAAAACGGAGGTAAATAAAAACAGAATAAAAGCAAGTTGGAATAAAATGTAGAAAAATTTAAACCAAATAAACATGGGAAAATGGTAACTAAAGGCAAATTATTAATGATTTTAAAAACAGTTGGACTACAAACTTAAACTTATCCTAAACAAATGTGTTTTTAATCTTGATTTAAAGGAACTCAGGCTTTCAGCCCTTTTACCGTTTTCTGGAAGTTTGTTCCAGACAAGTGGAGCATAGGAACTAACTACTGCTTCTCTTTGATTGGTTCTGGGTATGCAGAGTAGGCTTGAACAAAAAGACCTTAGTGGTCTGGATGGTTGATGCACTGATAACAAGTCTGTGATGTATTTAGGTGCTAAGCAATTCAGGGATTTATAGACTAAAAGGAGTATTTTAAAGTCTATTCTCTGAGATCCAGGGAGCCAGTGGAAGGACTTTAGAACTGGGGTGATGTTCTCTACTTTCTTAGTCTTAGTGAAGACGTGGGCAGCAGCGTTCTGGATCAACTACAGCTGTCTGATCGAATTTGTGGCAGACATGTAAAAACACCGTTGCAGTAATAAATTCGACTAAAGATAAACGCAAATGACTTTTGTGTCAGTGATTTTGGACCCATAGAGTTGTGTAAATTGAGGAAGGAGGATTTGGTTGCAGTAGTGGAGAATTTTGAAATTAAGACTGATCCTGGGGCTAAGAAACTTTTGCTTGTGGAGACTATAATTAAGGAACTTTGTCTCCATTATCCCATAAGGGAAAGAGAGCAGGATCTCCAACTTGAACTTCCATATGAGGGAGCTAAAGTAAAAGAAAGGGAAAAGATGCTTACGCTTGAATTAGCGAAATTAGTAGCAAGACAGCAAGAACAGACACTGGATTTGGCAAAGGTAGCACTGGAACGGGAGAAGATTAAAGCCAATAACTATGCTTTACAACGCAAGCATGAGGTTCACTTTGACATTTCGAGTTGCTTGAGACTTATGCCAAAATTTAACCATGAGAATGTTGGGTCTTTTTTTTTGATGCTTTGAGAAAATTGCAAAAGACTTAGACTGGCCTGAGGATAAGTGGACCTTACTCATTCAAAGTGTCCTTGAGCTCAGGAAGCTTTTGCTGCCTTAGTCTACGTTCACACTGCAGGTCTTGATGCTCAATTCAGATTTTTTTTTGCTGAAATTGGATTTATTATTTTTTTTAGGTGGATGTCCACTTTACTATAAAAATGCAACCGCCATCATACTGGGTTTTGAACGGTTCAAGACCACAAAGCGATCTGCATGCGCACATAACAGAAGGAGACCGTTCATACTGAGCCCGGTTCTGCTGGAGGTTTTCCTTCCCGTTAATGGGGAGTTTTTCTTTCCGCTGTCACTTCATGCTTGCTCAGTATGAGGGATTGCAGCAAAGCCATGTACAATGCAGACGACTCTCCCTGTGGCTCTACGCTTCTCCAGGAGTGAATGCTGCTTGTTGGGACTTTGATGCAATCAGCTGGGTTCCCTTATATAGGAACCCATTTTTTGACCAATCTGTATAATCTGACCCAATCTGTATAATATGATTGAATTTCACTTTGTAAAGTGCCTTGAGATGACATGTTTCATGAATTGGCGCTATCTAAATAAAATTGAATTGAATTGAATTGAAAAATTGAATCACGGCGATGCAACTCGGCGTGAACGACGAGGTGGATATAGCCAGCGGTCGTTGCCAGCTCCTTTTCGGAAGCCCGGAATCCTGGCTGCTGAACAACAAGTGGAGGGACATGCTAGGCTCCGATGTTTTTCAAGCCAACATTATGGGTATCGTCGTGGACGAAGTTCATCTAACTTACAAATGGTAAGAGATCATCTGACTGTCTGACTTAGTAAATAACTCGCAATGTCGTGATATGAATCCCATGTTGTAAACATAGTAGGTAACGTTGTACGTTCGCTAATTCAGACTATTCAACTATGCGTCGCTTAACATACGGCGCACACTCCGTTGCTCTTATTGGTTGTAGGTCTATCCAATTGAGTGCAGAGGAATTTTTTTTCCTGGTTCGTTCGAAACACGCCCCATAATCACAGCTCTATGGAGCAGTATCAGACTCAAATTCTGACTAGAATTGAGTATGACCATGTCAGGTTAAGGTATAAGTAGGCTGAGGCACAGGTGAGCAGAGTGAAAACTAATTAAGCAGAACAGGTGGAAGTGATCAAGGAAGTGGCTGATGGGCTGACAGGACAAGTGGCAGGAAACAGAAGCTAAGCTGGACTGAACAGAAAACACGCACATAATGGAAACCAGAACTACTACTAAGACTAAAACTAATAATATGCCAGGGGAAACAAACAATAAACAAGCTAAAATAGAAACCAAACAAGACAGAAATAAAATCTAAGACAGGGAAGTAAACTGACTAGTCAAATAACAAACATAAAACAAAACAAAACCCAGAATATGAAAGCAACGATGTAGCAGGTACCCAAGTTTGTGTTACACCAGTTATAAGTGAAGACCCTTTGAGGTTTTGGAGACTATTGCATTGGAAACAGAACATCCTGAGGTTTTTATGGCATGCGTAGTGACACGGGCTCAAGCTCATACAGAAGAAAAAAAGGAAAATCAGAGAAAAGAATTAACCATTTATTGGTTTGGCTGATACTTTCTTTGCCAAACTGGCAGAGATTTCTACCTGCTCCCAGTTTTCAAGGGATGGCCTCATAGCAAAGCAAAAAAACGATCGCTCTGTTGCACCTTTAAGATAAATTGCAGTTAGCGCTGAAGTGTTGAATGGAATAACTGAGTGTTTCTTTGTCCAAGATGGGGTCCTTTTGCAAGAATGGCGACCTTGTGATCGCCCAGCGGATGAATCATGGATCGTGGTGACTCAGATTGTGTGACCTGAGAGTGTTCCAAAGCATGTTTTGCAACAAGCCCACAAAGCATCAATGGCTGGGCATTTAGGAATCAGGAAAACTCAAGAATATGACATTTCTATTGACCAAGGATGCACAGAGATGTGGTTTCTTACTGCTGCAGCTGTTATCCTTGTCAGGTTGTTGGAAAGCTTAACCAGGTGATCCGGTTGCTCTTCTTTGTCCTTTACCTGTCATGTAGGGACCATTATTAACATTGACTGTGTAAGCCCATTTTGCCAAAGACTAAAAGGGGAGATTAATATATCCTTACCATTATGGACTCTGCAAACAGATTTCCTGAAGCAGTACCATTGAAATCAACAAAAACCAAGGTCATAATTGTAGCATTGCTTCTTTTTTTTCTAGAGTAGTTTTACCAAGAGAAATCTAACATGACTGTGTGTCTAATTTTACATCTGGTGTTTTCCAGGAAGTTATGCATGAGTGAGAGATTAAGCAATTTATGTCATCTGCATACCACCCTCAGTCTCAAGGTGCCATAGAGGGATATCATCAGATATTTAAGTTTTATGATCAAGACACATTGTGTTACTTACTCTAGTGACTGGAATGTGGTTATGCAAGTTCTGTTGTTTGCTATCTGAGATTCTGACAATGAGGCTACAGGTTTTATGCCTTTTGAGTTGGTTTATGGATATTAAGTAAGGACCTCTGAAAATGGTGAAAGAACAACTCTTACAACCATTTTAAAATGGGAAAATGAAGGCCCATTACAATAAAAAGGCAGAACGCACTTTCACACCTGGAGACAATGTGCTGGTTTTGTTGTCTGTGTGGAGAGAAATTGGGGGTGAAATTTTATGGCCCCTGTACAGTCATTAAGAAAGTGGGAAAATGTAATGTAGTTGACGCGCATGATCGAAGACAGAAATCCAGACTTTGTCACATCAGTATTTTGAAACCTTACTGCATCGTGACGGTTCTTCCGTTTTTTTGTAGTCACAGGTTCAGTTGAAGAATACAAGTGCACTTGACTCATTAGCTCATTTGACTAAGGATCAGAGATGTGATGTATTACATTCAGTGGACCAGTAAAAACATCAGTTTAAAGATTCCCCAGGTTTAACCAACTTAATAGAACATGTTAACATTGGTAATTCACTTGCTATAAAGAAACCATATAGGATTACTAAAGGACTAACCCTTGGCTGGGTTGTGTGGCCAGTGGAACTCTGGATTGGGCTCTAAGGACTTTTGGGGGAAATTGATCACTAGGAATCCACGTGAGTTTAGTGATGGTGAGATGAGGCCTCATGAGGCAATAAACCACTTGAGCCAATTGGTTCAGGAAAGGGTCCAGTTCACAAGGCTTCATTTGCACATCAAACCATCTGCTGACCAAATGCATAATCACAGTCAGCAATAGTGAAGCTTGCCTCTATTTGTATCATTTAGGGCCCTTGGGAATTGTCATTAATAAGTAATACCCATGAATGTATCTTATGATTATCACATTTGTATATCACATGTTCTGTTTATTTTTTTTCTAAATACAATATCATATGGCAGGCTCTGTATGTGTTTCTGTCACTTTAATGAAATGACATGGGCTTTAACAGACGGTGCTTGTGGAACTTGAAAGAGGGCACTTGATTTTTTGCGCAAGTGGATTTTGTGCAAGTTGCACAATGATCCGCAAAACGGGAGATTTTTTTCAGAAAGAAGTTTAACAGTTTTTGGACATGAATTCTTTGGTGTTAGATATATATTTGTTTAGTATTTTAAGAAAGTTAAATTAAAATATGTGCAACTATATACAGTGAACAAAAGAGTCAATCATCTAAAAGTATCATAAAACATGCAGTGAACCAAAATCTGTGACTTTGACTCCTAGAGTAAAGGAGGGCTAGGGATTAGATGCTCATGGTTTGCAAAATCTAAAGGGTTTTCCATAGTTACCTGATTAGGTGGTCTCCAACTTCCAATGCAGCTGTAGGTGCTAGCTTTGTCATTTCCTCCTGAAGGCTTTGCTCCAACATTTTATGAGGGGAATTGTTTTGGAGGCAGAAACATTTTCCTCTGCAGACAGTTCAACATTGGCGTCATAAAATTGAGACGGCGAAGAACGCCATCCTCCAAAAATGTTGAACTCATCTGATGCTAATAGGGAGTTGTTCAGTCTGTGGGTCAGCAGCACCTCACCTATAAATAAAGAAAAATGGAAAATATGGTTATTGATAAGTAAATATAATCTTAAGAATGTTAGATTTACCTTATTGGGAGAAATCAAGTCAAATGTTCCCAGATAGGTGAAAGCCTCCTCTTCTGAGATGGCTCCATCCTTTATCATCTCCTCATGCTCTTCAATCTCCAAGCTCGTCCTCTTACCTAAACTTTACAAACTGTCTCTAAACCATCAAAAGTCTATCCGAACTCTACTCTCCAAGCTAGCAAAATTCTATCTAAAACCTAAACTGACAGAAACTCACCAACAAACTCTGATATTTTGACTGAATGCTGAGGCACTTGAACACCTGTCAAAACCTGCAGGCAATGTGAACTACTTCCCGAAGCAGTCGCGTTGTATGGCTGGGGAGCAAGGCTTTGTACGTCATCATTTTCGGCTCCTCCCCTAAATGAAGCAAGCCTCGATACGCGCTTTGCGGAAACGCCCCCTCCACTACTTGAAACGCTTCGAAGCCTCGGCTCATCTCGTAACATCCCTAGGAGCGCTTCCCACACTATTGTTTCTCGTGTCTGCCCAAACCAGTCCCCTACATTTGTTAGTTCTCAGTTTCTTCCACTTCCACTAAAGTCTTTTTGGGCATCAATTTGTTCTGCTCATTTGTAACAATACACTGTCTTAAAGGTGCATAGCCACGTTTTTTTTTTTTACTTTTTATCTATACATCATTTGCTCCTTCTGGGTGGATAAAAAGTTTTTATGAAAGATTATCATGTCCTGTAGGCGTATTAGTTGTTATCTTGGTGTTTTATGCTTTGTTTTTGCTCAATTTGTTAGTAAATATAGCCTTTTGTGTTTATTTACGATTTTAACAGAAGTACGTAGTACGCATGTGCAGCAGGGGTTAAAACAAGGAAGAGGCTGACGGCTATGAGCATCCTTCGAGCGAAACAATGAAAAATGGTCCAAGATCCAGTGGGGGAAAAAAACTAAATATGATTCCAAGAGGGAAAAGACTGGAATGTCGCTGGGAATACAGTATGAACGTTGGTGTTCACTGACGCGGATGCTAAACCTGACGAGGCTCAGTTGTGACCGCAGAGTTACTGACGTGGGTAAACGTTCTGATATGAGGCTGTTAAAGTTTTTGTAGATTGGTTTATTTAATAACGGTTGGGCAGACAAACCATGTGACTTACTGCGAAATGAGCTCGATGTATAAAAGCTTTGTTTTTAAAGGCGGAAGTGATCTAATATATGGAGGTATTTCAAGTTAGGTGACTTATCAATGAGTTTTGGAAGCTATTTAAGCTTTTTTTGAAAGAAACAGATGTGCCTAGCATAATGGCAAGCAGCTGAAGACACAACATCCAGGGACTACTGATGAGCCAACAGAAAGACAAAGCCTATTTCTAAGTAGGTGATTGCACTTTATAAAGTAAAATATGTCTGTTTGCAACACTTTGCTCTGACTAATTTTTTTTTGGGAAAAATTAAACAAATGTTGCATAAATATTTCTGCTTGCATTGATGTGCAGACCTTGTGCCGCTGACCAAATCAATTTTACTTCATCCTGTTTTAATCACATTTAATTGTGCCTGTAATGTTAATATCTAAATGAATCAAAATCTAAATGGGAATGTTGCATATGAAGTTGCACTCAAGACTGAATTTTGGTTTATTTTATTTCTAGTTCAATCTCATCATATTTGGCATTCTAAATACTAAAGCTACTTTTTTTTAAATAGATAAACAATAAAGCCTTAATTTTTCAAGCAAGAGGTGCCACTTTATATATCTATACTGTAAAGCAATTGTTCCCAAAGTTGGAAATTTGGCCCATTTATTTTAAGGAAAAGGAGATGTTTATTCATTATATCAAAAGAAATTGTCACCACAATTAAAAAAATAGTCATAACTGGCAACACTAGTTACCCCTCACCACTGTTTCAGAAAGAAGTTATACTATTGGCTGAGTTGTACTTTTTTTTTTCTCACTGGGCAATCAATAAAGGTTAACACATTTCTATGTACTACTTGATGTGTTTTTTCTTCCCCCTTCAGTCATCACTGGCAGAGAACCACCTGCTGTGGCTTGTCAAAGCATTCTGATACTTCTCCATATCAACCTTCTTACTCCTAGAGAGCTGGCGGTGCAGAATAAAAGAAGCTGTGTTTCATAAATAAACTAAGACCTCCATAAATTTACCAGCATTATTGACAGAATGTCCTTTAAAGCTGAGAAAAACCCTTTGTAACATTCTTGTTTTCTATTCTTAATAATAACTTTTCAAAAGTCTTAAACAACAAAGTTACACACTGATTTATTCAGTTGGTATTCTGCAGACTCTGTCTCTTAGTCTTTTTTTTCCCTCCTCCTTGAACTCCTCTCTGAAGATTCATGTTGTGATCTTAATGTTATAAATGGGTTCTCTGGCAGTGCTTAGATCAGATTTGTTTCTATAAGATTCATTTTAGCCCTAACTCTGGTCTCTTTGCTCATGTGGCTTGTTTTCTTGATGAATGTCCCCTGCACTGTCAACAGTCATTTGCAAGATCTCTTCTCATACACTCGCCCAGACAGAGTGAGGCAAATATCCTCCCTACTTAATCCATACTGTGCACTGTCCTTATGCCTTTAACCTTTACAAAAGTCTTTCAGCCTATCGCAAACAAAACATACAGACACGGATATTAAGTAATTATATTAATGAGACAATTAAGACTAAATGGTTCCTGGTGGACAGCTGGTGTACAGCCTCAAGGATATGTGTGAACGTGTAAGAAGAGGGCATGGGTGATTGGGTTTTGATTTATATGTTTGCGGTGTTCCTAGGGGAGTAGAGAGAGGAGTATTTAATGTCTATTGCCTCATGCTGAGTGAAGTATTGATTGCCGTGGCCCCCATCTTGCCTTTGTCACACACCCGAGGGTCTGACATATCCCACTGCTTGACTAAGTCCTTATTATTTTACAGTTAGAGAGAGGTAATAAAATTTGATGGTGACATTTGATTTTCTTTTCTTGTCAGAAGAACAGTATGTGGAAGGGAAATGACATTCAACTACTTTAAGTTTTAATCAGGTTTTTTCGTTTTTTTCTCTTCTTTTTAACCAGCAGTAGCAAGTTCAACAGAGAAGCATTTTATATTGTTAAGGAATAATAGTTCTAAGACTAATGTGGTTCAAAAAATAGTCAGACGACTAAATTAATTATTTCATATATAGCAAAAGTAAAGAACCCAGAAGAAATGGGTAAACCAAGGGTCGAGTAAACTAAAATACTAGGGTGCAATCTTCAAGAACATAAATGGAATTAAACAGACATTACTAAACAAACGCTATAGCTTCAATGTTTTATTTACAAATATAACCACAGCCCCATCATTTTATCAACACAATGCATAAATTGACTACTTCCACACAAAAGATTGATAATATTATCACAAATTATAATACCTCAGTAGGTGGACTATTAACTAGCAAAAGCATTGATGCATTACAAGTAGTTGTAATATGACATGTCAAAATAATACATCACACAAGCAAAATTGTTGCAACGGAGAGAAAACTAAGAAATCAAAAAATTAAGAGTGAGCTAAAAGAGGTAAATTGGAAGTCTATCAGTCAACAAAAATATATTTATGCAGCATATGAAGCTTTTCTAAAAATATAACCGGAATTGTATAACAAAAATTTGGGCTTGCAAAAAGGAAAACACACTTCATAAAGGTCTGTTGAAGAACTGATGATGCAAACTCTATATATAGAATATATAAAAATAACTTTAACATTTTTCCCATATCAGAGAGAGAGACTGCTGAACAAATTAGACAAAGACTAAATGTCAGGAAAATAGCTGAACTCTATTAAGTCCTCCAACTGATGGCAAGTATGCAGCAAAAAAGACTGAAACTGACTCAAAACAAGCCTTAAAAATTATTTAAAGGTTTCCAAACTTCGTCTTGGTTTAATTTTCAAACATCTGGGAATTTAACAGTGGTGTGTAAACTGTTTATATCCACTATGCGATCTCTAGGTGTTCCAGGTTTTGGTTTTCTTTTGTGTATCTATTTTGACTATTTATTTGCTGTTATGTATTGTTAAATGTTTGAGTTTTCCTATTTATATTTTCTAGTTGCTACCATATCAGTTTATACATTTGTGGATTATGTCAGTTTGTACAACCAAAACATGACACATTGTATATTTGAGTACAGAAAAGGCCTATGACAGAACCTTCGCCCTATGTTTTACATTTGTTTTGGCTTTCCGGTTTAAACTTCCCTTTTTAAAGAGATTTTGATGATTTTTTTCATTTAAATCAATTATAACAATATCTCTGGTTTCCTAAGTATTATGATGGGTCATATAAAGGTCCAGAAGACATTTTCCAGCTGTTTTGGGGGAATTTTTCGCCGCCCGGTACTAGGTTGGGATTCTTTGGAACTAAAGATCCACAATGAAGTGATTAACGGTATGTCTTTTTAACCAGAAATATTCCAGTTTTGGAGACAGGATGGCAGGGACCATGTACAGTACAGAGAGGGGTGAGTGAGAGACTAAGATGTGGAAGATGTGCACATACTTTTTCAGATTGGGATTGACCAACCAGTCAGGGGTTGCTACAGACATGAAGGGGAAACCCAGGGTAGACCCACGAGGGTAGATCCTCTTCAGGAGCTTCTAGATCCAGAAAAGAATATTGCAGATTAGTGACTATACACAAGTGGGTTACACCGGATGGAGAGAGAGAGAGATGGTTAAAACCTCTTCCTCCACACAGCAATAGGGGAAGAATAGTGGAAAAATGACCCAAGTCCATGTTACAGGGGGTCCACTCCACTGTATGACAGATCCCAAACTCTGGCAGGTAGGGAGGGGTCAGAGGTCAGGCAAGGGTCAAAAACCATTAAAACGGAGTCCGTAATAATAACCAGGCAGGTGCAGGCATAGGGTAGGCCAGGGGTTCAGCTGGCAGGAAAGGGTTGTGTTCTCAGTGATTTGGCTTGACTTGAAAATGCTGGATATTGTCTGAATGAAGCTTCAGATAATCTGGCACCTGTGTTGTGGTTGTAAAGGGCTTTCATCCTGGAGAGCACAGGTGGAGATAATTTGACAGGCACATGTGAGCATGATTGAGTAGTCATGTGTAAGAAGTGCCGTGAGATATGGAAAGCATTTATAGAAACGGTGAAGGCATGACACAAAAACAATCGAGAAACATGAATCATGACACGCTCTTCTTTCAAATAATGATTTGGTTTGTGGAGGTTTGTGGACATTCCTTAATGCACAGCTTTAGGTACGGACTTTGGCCAGGCCATTGCCACACCTCAACTCTTTTCGTTAACAGCGTTTCTGTATAGTTGCAGCTGCAACTGTTTTGCAGAAACAATTTTTTTTAAATCTTTGCATGCTTCCATTTTAAATAAATGTGTTTTACATATGTTAAAAATGAAATGTACATCTGGCTGTTTCTTTTAGTTTCCTTTTTTCCTGTGGAATGTTGGACTTTGTAAAGTTTTGTCTAACTGTTCCCAAAATAATGCAGAACATTGGACAATTGTGAGGATCCATGAACCAAGTGCTATGCACCTGACATCTACATGCATGTTTCAAAGGTAAATCCAAGCAAGTCTTTGTAGAGTAACAGATTGCTCATTTGGCCTGTTTCCGTTTTCTCACCTACATATTCTGCTCTGCTAACCAGCTCACCTGTATCCACTCGAATCACCTCTGTTGTAGTGGTACAATATTAAAAGACAAACATTGCAAGCCGATATGGAGCCCAGAAAGGGTCAAATGTTTTGTATATTTGAAAAAACTAGTTCAAACAGGGAAAATAGATGTTTAATGTCAAATTTGTATCTTGAGAAGTGAAAATGAAAACTCAATTTAACATAAAAAGAAGCTAAAATGTTTGTTTAGGATTGAGTAAAAATTTTATTCAATTCTTTCTTGTGACACACTTTTTATACCCTGAACAAGTTTTTGAATTGTTCCTGTTTAATATATTTTACATTTTCAGATTAAAATATTTTTTTCATGTTCTGTTTTTCACTTTCAGATCTTTTTTTTTTTTAATGGCTCATGGTGACTGGTACATATCATTTTTAGTTTAAGCTCAACTTGGGGAGAGTCTGAAAATGCTCTCTTTAAACATCTCCAATTTTTGACTTTCCTAATATTTTGAAAACTTACTGGAAACTTGAAAGTTCAAACCTCTGAGCACAAAGACAACACACCATTACCACTAAGGTGGGTTGCTATAGCATTAGACAACACATGGTTATCTTGATGGTTAACTAATGCCTTGCTGCAATTATTTACTTTTTTTCCCTTTTTGTTACTTATCTTCCCAGCTCTGCATTGTGTTGTATGTCCTAGCAATTTCTAAAAAGAGGTTTACTGCTAGGTGCAATACATTTATTAGAGATGGAAGTAAGGACAAACAAGTAAGATGGCATTGATGGAAGGAAAAAAATAGACAAAGAATACAAAAGCAAACCCTAAAATAATCCTTGGTCTGTTTCTGGCACCATGGCAACTAGCAGACAATGTCATTACATCTTGTTCAACACACAAATGCAATGTACACAAAAAGAGACATTTCGGTGGCTTGGCTGCTTTACCGTTCCCCCATGACAGAAAAAGAATTCAGACCTTTAGGTGAGAAATGGCATCTTTGATGAACCATGCTGGGGGAAAATGAGAGCTCATTTCACAGGGTTGACAAAAGATAAGCATGTGTTTGTTGCCACGGAGGTGTGATCCAATCAAGCTCACGGAGCATAAAACATGAAAAAAAACGAACAATGTCGTTTAATTTGATGTCTGCTCAGTGGGATTTCGTGTCAGAGTTTTAATAGCTTGTTTTGGTAAATGAAAAAGTGGATAATACACGACAAAGATTTACACTTAACCACAGTGATTAGTTAAACAGCTGCACCAACATCGCTATTACTTTGGTCAACAATTGTCACAATTGGAGAAAGCTACTCATTGTGAGAGGAGGAAATAAGAGCACTTTAAAAACATATTTCCCTAAATTCATCAGGAACAGCTGTGCTAATAAGTTCAATTATGTTGCTGCTGTGTGTAACGCTAACATTAATCACTTTTTAAATTTGTCATATCTATGTAAATGTGACTCTGAAGAACGCAATGACTGACGAAAAGGTAGATTTTAAAAAGGTTTATTGTATGGTTGAGATGGATGGTTCTTTCTGAGGTCTGAAGGTCTCACGGGTTCTGCCAGAAAGATGGAGAAGGTGGTGAACAACTTGAGCTTGGTTATTGTGAAGATGAGACTTGGTCGAGAACTCACTTAGGCGGTAGCTTGGGTTTGGTGCAGAGGAGAGGTACTGAGCATACGTCCGGGTTGTCGGTGCAAGTCCTGGTTCCTTCTCGGTGTTGTGGCTGGCTGGAGGGTGGACAGGCAGGTGAGCGCAGGCAGGAGGGCACACAGGGTTCTGTGGGTTCAGTTCGGTTCTTGTGGACTGATCTAGAATGGCTTCTGACAATGTGACGAGGTTTCCAGGCTGAGGTCAGATGAACGGGGTTCTGGAGCAAGGAGGCAACAAGAACAAGGTTAGTAACTGGTTTCAGGAAATCACGAGAGAACATAGGGTAGGTCTGTACCACGCATGAGCGCAAAAGAACTGATGCCCTCCTCCTGGTTCCAGCTCCTTATAAAGGGTGGCAATCAGCTCTGATGAAACACACCTGCCCGTCCAACCCTGCAGAGAAGAGAGAGCAAGGAAAACAGGCCTGCACCTAGACCACGGAGTATGACAAAATTGTACTTTTGTATTTTGTTTTACAAATTGTGTGGCTGGTTATTTCAAGTCATTACCATACCACTTCTGTTCAAAAAGCATTTCATAATAACAAACATCAACAAAATTCTGTACATATCCAACTGCAAATAGCAGTTGTGATGTCAGCTAGCAAAGATAAATCAGACTTTTTCTGATGCTGTAAAAGGCTACAGGAATCAAGGGACTGCCCCTCACAGCAGGAGGTCATCGCTATGAACTCAGGCTCTTCCCCTTCATCTTTCTCTTTTTCCCGTGGACCTTGTGAGGAACAGGTCTGCACTGGAGAGACAAAGCCACCAGGGTCTGATTGGAGTTCGGTGAGCCACACACGTGTGGAGGCTGGAAAGAAGCTAAACACAGTGTGCTTTCTGTTAGTCAAACTCAAAGTAGCAGTGATCTTTCAATGCTGTGTAGGAGAAAGCTGACACGGGAGCCGAGCAACACCTCTGCCATGTAGCTATCCCCACACCGCAACCTTCAGGCTGAGCGCAGCCCACAGGAGACCCATTTAAAGCTCATCCAGTGTTATAATTTAGGTTTTTAGTTTGTTTGTTTGTTTTGGACTTTTCCGGACTTTCTTTTATTTTATTTATTTTTTTTTTCCCCAGTGTCCTGTCTAGCAATGTGGCAATAAAAATTGATATCTTAATGCCAAATAGAGCTCGACAGATTTTACTTTCACAAGTGGAGCAAACAGCTTTCGCCATAATGCTCCGCTTGATTTGTGCGTGTAAATAGCTTTATTGTTATTCCTGCAGGGAGAATTTCAAATTATATGGACACTACAATGGGAAAGTAGGAGAGTACCGTCCGTCCGTCCGTTGTCTTCCGCTTATCCGGGGTCGGGTCGCGGGGGCAGCAGCTTCAGTAGGGAGGCCCAGACGTCCCTCTCCCCAGCCACTTGGGCCAGCTCCTCAGGAGGAATCCCAAGGCGTTCCCAGGCCAGCCGGGAGACATAGTCCCTCCAGCGTGTCCTGGGTCTTCCCCTGGGTCTCCTCCCGGTGGGACGTGCCCGGAACACCTCTCCAGGGAGGCGTCCAGGAGGCATCCTGACCAGATGCCCGAGCCACCTCAACTGGCTCCTCTCGACGTGGAGGAGCAGCGGCTCTACTCTGAGTCCTCCCCGGATGACTGAGCTCCTCACCCTATCTCTAAGGGAGAGCCCAGACACACTACGGAGAAAACTCATTTCAGCCGCTTGTATCCGGGATCTCGTTCTTTCGGTCACGACCCAAAGCTCGTGACCATAGATGAGGGTAGGAACGTAGATCGACCGGTAAATCGAGAGCTTCGCCTTTTGGCTCAGCTCTCTCTTCACCACAACGGATCGGTACAGCGATCCGTTGTGGTACAGTAGGAGAGTAAAAGAAGAGAAAAAAAAAGAGAAAGAAAAGGGTGAAAGAAAGAAGAGATAGAAGGAAGAGAATGATAAAACGTCCTCTGTCTGCTCCTTCACCTGGAAAGAGACACAAAAACAACAGCACAACCAACAGACATAAAGCAACAGATACAATCGTGTAACACCTTGATACCGGACTTTCTTTTAGTATCAGCCCTTTCACCTCTCAGCCACCACCTACCATCCTATCAGCTCTGTTCACTGTCCACCATTTATCCTCCAGTCAGCTCAGTCTCCTTCCAGCCACCACTCTGTTCTTGATCAGATCCACCTGCTGCACTAATTGGAGTCAACTCTGCTCACCTGTTCACATGGCTACTTATACCTGCTCCGTCATCCACTCTCTGCCAGAACGTCTTGTCTGATATGCTCGACCTCTACCACACCTGTACCATCAATGGAGTTCCATGCAGCAGCTGCTTCCACTGCCTGCCCTGATCCACCAGAGTGTGCTGGAACCCACTCATGCCATTAGCGTCATCTCTGGCTCAATCCAATACCCTTATAGAGCAAGGACTCTTTAGCCAAAGTGAAAGTGCGTCAGCGGTGGGCATGAAAAGTAGTGTCAGAATAGCGCAGTCAGTAAGGAAAGAGGTAGGAAAAGGAGCCTGTATGCTCCCTCCCATGGCTAGTTTTGCCTAGGGACCCAACAAAGACCCTTACGGCACTAATAAGCATTTAGGTATCCCACAATCCTTTGCGTGATGTATAAGCACAGCCCACCTCATGGAAATCAACGAAAATGTCCCAAGAGAAGAGAGCATGCATTTTGTAATTCATTTTTGGAAGGCTGTAGGCCCAGATTTGACTAGAATCATCCATGTGCGTTTCCGTCATGACGTTAATCACGTCTGAGTTAAAGGCTGTCCAAAATTGACACAGCAGTCTGAAGCTCCTTTCCTCCCCACGATAGAGTTCTTATTGTTGACCCGGTGGCAGTTCAAGGAGCAGGAGCTAGGAGCTATTAATGTTATTCAGATAAAGCCTTTGTTTAGACCTCAGTGTACTTCTCCCTCCTTTTCATCTATACCCCTGACTCAGTTACCTACTTCTTCGTGATCCACACTATCTGCACCTCCTGAACAATCTTCATTTGCTGCTTTGCTGTTATCTCCATCCCTGGTCCAGTCATTTTCCCTCTCTTCATTATCATCTACGCCTCCGGCTCAGTTGACATTTTCCTCATCATCCTCCCAACTGACACCTCCTGAACGTTTAACTTCATCATCTTCCTCCGTGGCGCAGCCTTCATTATCTTCAGACTCTTCATCGTCCTCTTCAGTCCTGGTTCAGCCATCCCTGTCATCATCTCCACCTCTGAGTCAATCGTCTTCTTCCTATTCATCATCGTTTCTCCTGGTTCATTCACCATCTTTTTCTTCACCCACAACACCTACACCACTCCAATAGTCCCCTTCCTCCATCCAGCATTATGTCCAGCTTCCTGTGCAGGTCAGTATGGTTGTTCAGAGGCAAGCCCCTCCTGTTTAAGAGTTCCTTGATTAGGGGGTCCAAGTGGATCCTCCTTACGTCCCTGTGTTCTCTGAGGAGGGAGTCCAGGTGGGCATGCCGCCCTTGCCTGTGTCCATCGATGAGGGGATCCAGACTGGCCCTTCATATATTCATGCTCATGAGTCTCAAATGAGGGTGTCCAGGCAGACATGCCCATGCATTCTGAACTCTTGCTTGGATTCCTGATTGGCTTCTTAATACAGCTCCTAATTGGTTCCAAGCCTCCCAAACACCACTGCAGCTCAAAGTCCCTAGGGAGCCACTATGAGTCCAACTCTCCAGAGCACCACCAAGGTTTCAGCTTCTCAGAACTCTTCCATGGGTTCCAGCAGCCTGGCTGCCGTCTCTGAGCTCTGCTGTGGGTTTCAATAGCCTGGATGTCATCTCTCAAAGCTCATCCGAGGATTGTGAGTTCCAGCCAGCAGAGTTCCTGTCTACAGGGTTCTAGCCTTTCAGCTCCTGAGATCATGCTGCACAGTAAATGTGTCTGAGTAGAATTTAATCAAATTGAACAAAATCTACTCAGACATCTGGTTCCACCTGAGGTCTTCCATGACCCGGTCCCTCCCGAGGTTTTCAGTGGTCTGGCCTTGCCCAAGGATTTCAGTGGTCCTGCCTCCCTCGAGGGTCCTGTCTTGAAGAAACAAATGGATGGACTAGTTTTTCAACATCACTCCTGGACAGGATATTTCTAATTTTGGAAATATATTGGCAGTAAAAAAAGGAAACACAATAAACATATTTAATATGGAATGGAAATCGCCTGTTCTGGTCAAAATTAAGTGGCCAATTTAGAAGTTTATTTTTTAAAGACTCCAGTCCAAAGATGGCATCTTCTGTCTTCTCTGAATTGAAAAGCAGAAAACTTAGTCATGTGGGGTTTGATGTCATGTTTATGCCTTTTCTAAATTCAAACAGACACAGGAAGTCATAAAAACTATTTAAAGGTCTTTTGACACTCAGATGAACTTTAATATTTTAGGATAAACCATTATAATTATAAGTAGGATTTTTTTTTTTGCAGTGTTAGATTATGCTGCCAGTAAATGTGGAGGGCTTTGTAATTGGTCTGAATTTAAATGCACTCAGCGTCCAGAAATCTTCAATTTATAATTGAGGTGATGTGTTAAATTGAGCTCCAAATGTTCAGTCTATAAATATAAAACTGAGTTATGACTCTGATTTATGCCACTGTAAAACTCTGAAGCTGAGGGTGCTAATGCATTCAACCTCAATGGGTGTTAATAATGGAAAAAATAAAAAAAATAACAGTCTCAATAAAGTATATAAAGTGGGATTTATATTGTTGCACTGAAATCCAATTAGGCAGCAGGCTTTTGATTAACACTTTAGTGGTTGCCTTATATAATTTAAACAATCACACATCATCACTGTCCTTTAGGTTTTAAACTCTACATCGTAAAATAACTTTTTTATCTCAACAATTATATAAATGGAAAAGTACAGATTCAGCCAAGAGAGAGGTTTCTCCGTTTCAAATAATTCCACCTTCAGACATATTGATAGCAAGAACAAATTCAATATTGTTTTTTGTCAAATGAAAGCATCTGTTCTTGATTTCCTGTAAGCTAAAATTATCAATATGACTAGCTTGATCAGATTTAATTTGTGGCAACCACAGGAACATGAATGTCCTCGTATTTATGAGCTGAAAGGTCGCCATGTTTTCCTATAAGTCAATAATGCTTTGTAATGAAAACTCGGGGTAGTGCTGGACTTGGGTATGCGGGGTCTTTATTAAGGCATGAGTGTATTTGAGGTTTACCACATGCTCACAACAAGTCTTGACAAAGTAAATTAAAAGTTAAAGTTTACTAACACAGCACAATTTGAGGAGTATTTCTTATTTGGATTTTATGTGATGGACCAACACAAAGCTACATTAAATTATGAAGTTAAAGGAATGGGATCCATTTTATTTTAGAAATTGTGTCCTACTTCTAAATAAAAATGGCATCATCTCACACACATCTCTACATTGAAACGTGTTGATGGTCGCATTATGCCTTAAGCCAGGCATACACTGTACGAGTATATTCCCTTTTCGTGCCGATTCTTCAGTCGTGCCAGAATTTTTTGGATCGGGCCGAGTTTCAGCTTGATCGTGTGTCCTGCGTCGTGTAGTATACGGGGGGTAACGAGGGGCGATTCGCCTCTCACGACCACCTCCCGATCAGGAATCGGACGGTTGGTTGAAAATCAAACATGTTTAAAATTCAGTCGGCCCTTGTGAGGTGATTGTGAGCGCTTCCTTCTGTTGAAGTGGAGTTACGACCGTCTAAGAGCCGATTTCCCCCAACCTCGCGCAATGCACACGCGCAAACAAGGAGATTCTTCTTCGTCTTCTCAAATGAAAACATAGGAGAGGGGAGAAGCATGACTGTAGCACCTGTGACATGGAGTCAAACTACGGAGTAACGCGTAGAATTGCCAAAGCAGCGCGTTTCGTTCTAGTAAGCCTCATATTTAACAGTGAGCACCGACACTTCCGCCTTTTTCTTCTTCTACTGTTGACATTTGGCTTCCGGGTAGACGAGTCCGAGTAGCGCCATCTCTCTACAGGGCTGAGTCCGACGTGGTTTTTGAACGTACAGTGTGAGCAGTCAGATCGCATCAGAGCGTCGGGCCGCAGTGTAAGAACAGAGATGGAGAGCTCTGCAATTTTAAACCCTGCAGTTTCGTCGTACAGTTGGAGCTGTACACAAGTACCACGATTGAAAATATCGTACAGTACATTCCCGGCTTTAGATATGCCTATTTTTATTTATTTTATTGGCAGGGAGCCTGTAGAAGACTCCAAAAGACCGAAACAAACAGAATAAAAATGTAGATCCTTTTTTTTTTTTCTTTTTTTTAAATGGCCCAATTGAAGTCTAGACCTAAGTCCAGTTCAGAATGCATGGTAAGATCTAAATAGATGAGAGATGCTCTCTGTCCAATCTGACTAAGGTTCAGGTATTTTGCAAAGAATAGTCAAAAGTCTTTTGCTGTGCAAAGCTGTTTAAAACATACTCCAAAAAACTTGTAGCTGTAACTGCGGCAGACAGGGGTTCAACAAAGTAGGGACTCATAGAAGGTATATACAAATGTACACCACAGTTCTCAAAATCAAATTGCAAAAATTGTTATAAATCATTATTTTCCTTACAGTTTACAATGACCTGTACTACATAGTGTTGGTCTATGATACACAATCTCACAGCACATTAAACCTTGTGATTGTAATCTGGCCAAATGTCAACTAGTTCACTGGGTATGAATTCTTTTGCAAGACACTGTATAATAAATAAAGATCACAGCTCCAAAGTCCTTATATCATATGCAATTATAAATTAATGTGCACTGTGTTCTTATGCAGGTTTAATAATGTGTCCTTTTCTCATGAGCGCCCATGCTGTCACACAATGCAGCATCCACGCAGCCCCATGTGGTCTGATGAGATTTTTTACAAAGGTCACTTCATGCTCTCCAACAGGTGCCAGCCTCTTGATGCCTGAAGACACAAATGTATGTCAGTCACATTTTTATGTTTGCCACTGTTGGTGAACGCTCGCAATTATTTGCACGGCTCGGGATGATTTCTCAGCTTGATTAACGTATCTTTTTTTGGTTTGCATGGTGAAGGACTGAGTCCAGGGAGGTCACAAGGGGAACGCACGGGGAAAGCATTCCAGATCAAGATGGTAACAGTGAGGTGAAACCCACAGAGATTGGAGGGAGGAGGGGTAGATCAAGGTCTGATGTGGCTGCAGTGTCCCTTGGCCGAAGCCCTCTGGCAGACTGAGTGATAGGTTTGCTAAGGCAATCATACATCACTTTTCACCTGTATCAAACCAATTGGCTGGCCTTCCATAGACAGCTGCTCCCTTGTGCACAGTTTGACACATTGATGGATAATGGATAGACATAGCCTCCATATGGCAGATTTGGAGCAGATTTAGATGGTCTAATCCTAAATCCCTATTTTCCAGCCCTCACCAAATGATTCAGAGAGCATGACACATACATAGCATAATCCATGCACTGAAGAGTGAGAAGAAAGTAGCAAACATAATCCTTCATATTTAGCCTGTCACCAATTATTTTTTTTTTTTCCACTGTAAAGATCCCAATCCACAAGTGGGCTATTATTCTAATTAGCTCCTCAGGTTTTCTGAGAAACGAGCTGGTTGTTGGTAATAGGTTTTTGTGGTGATGGCAGACTTTTCCTCGCATGATAATGTGACTCATGAGTTGTGCCACTTATTGTCTGAATGACGCTTAAGATGACTGCACTGTCACGAGGGACCGCATTAGACGAGAAACATGGAACCAAGATATCGTGTGCTTGTGTACATGCATTCTAAGTAAGTTGCTGGTCTTGTAAAATGTGTTTGGAAATTTGAAACATCTTCCTAAATGTATCCATAGCTAACAGAAAAGAAAGTAACTTTAGAGAACAATTTGCTGTCATCTCATATTTAACATTTTGATTGTTCTCACAAGGGCCAAAAAATATCTGCTGACTTTATAGAATGATAAATATGGATGCAATTACCAACTAATGTAATTTCTTAAAGGCTATTGTAATAGACTAATGAAAAGTCTTGCATTACTGTAAAGTCAAAGGAAATTGATCCACACATTTCAATATTATTTTACAAATAAAAAGCTGAAAGATGTCGTGTGCATTTGTGATCAGGTCCCCTGGGTAATTTTTATGGAACTACCTTTCACTACACTTAAAGCAGTAAGATATTCAGGGTATGTCTCTACACCCTTTACACATCCAGAGACAATTCAGTTCAGCTTGTTCATGTAACAGCAATTCACAACACATCGTCTTAAGGCGCTTTACAATAAAAAAAAATCATACTAACAGATTCCAAGTGATTCAAAATAAAATAATGCATTCTTAGTTTTTTTTTGTGGAAATTGGTTAGCTAAGCAGATAAGCTATGAGCCACTTCTCAAGTCATGATGAAAGTCGCAGTGTACATATATGAGCATGTTTTAAACCAGTACTATCGGAACGGTAAAATTATAAATCAAATGTGATGGTGTGACAGAAGATATAATTAAATAAATACTAACACTGAGAACTGGCTGGAGGGACCTCTGCATGCAGTAAAAACTCAGCCTATAACTATGTCTAGGAAAGAAAACGGGTTAAACGCTGAAGGAGGCCTAAGTTTCAGAAACATGTTATCTTTTTTCTTTGCAACAGATTTTAATATCAATTAACTATAATTTCTCAATTTCCTTGTCCCTTTGTGGTGTAGAGGGGTAAAGGCCACTACATACTCCATACGTCATTATGTTCTCCCAGCCCCATCTTCGAGAGTCTTCCTGCATGTTCTTGACACAACGTCTGAGCAGAAGTTTTTTTTTTCAACTTTTTTCCCACTACTGTACTGTGATTGGACACAATTTAGATGGCAGTGTTAGGTTGGAGAAGCAGAAATGTTTCACACATCTGTAAAACTGCAGCCACTTAATCCCGCAGTTCCATTCTGGTCGTTTGAGCGGCCAAACATGCCAATTCTGCTCACTTGCGGCTTTTACTCTATAAATTACCCAACAGGGCAGTCCCACCCTCGTAGCACCGCACGTCCCCGATGTTCTCACTCTTTACGGCAGAGCACACCATGCTGTATTGTGTGTTTCTCAGCTTTCTCGTGCACTATGTGTAGACAGAGCCAAAACAAACTTTTCTTGTGTTCTTTCCACCCCGACGAAGAGAAAAGAACTCTTTGTTCTCGTGGAGTATGTAGCGGCCTTTAGTCTGCATCTTTGATATGCCGGACCCGGGTACAAATCCGATGTGTCAGTAACGGCATCCAGAGTAAAAACTTTACCAAGTCTGAGTACAAGTTGTAATGACTTGCTGTGGCGACCCATGAATAAAGGAGCAGCCGAGTATACTCTCACACACTTTTAGTGGACAATTCCTGCACAGGATTAGGCTGTTATGATCCATTCCTTTGTAGCTCTGCTACAAGTTTAGGTCGGTTGCTCTGCTGCAATAACCACCTCAGTCTCAAGTCTTTTGCAATATCTAACATGGTGTTGTGCAATGCCAGTCCTCAAAGACTGTGGTCTTGTATGATAAGTGTTTCCTTGGTTCTGAATCAATTGACGGGTTAATTACTAGACCTCTACAGAATTTGATGACATGTTGAGGAGGTGAGTCAACTATCTGGAAGCAAGAACATATTTAAGGCATGCAGAGCATTCAACCTTGAGGACTGGAGTTGGACAGGTTTTCTTCCAGGATTACCCTGTATCTGGCTTAATGCATGTTTCCATCAATGCTGATCAGCTTCCCTGTCCCTGGTTGGGGGAAAAAGGCATCACCAGAAGAACATGATGGAGCCATCACTCCGTTAATCATGGTTATTTTCAGGGTTGTGTGTAGTGTTAATTAACCCAACTCTGTGACCTTGACTAATTAGGTTACTTCTTAGGGAATTTGATTCTATTAAGGGGTATCAGAATAAATGTGGCTAAATAAATGACCAATGCATGCCACACTATCTGATTTATTTTATAAACTATTCTAATTCTATTCCATTTCGTCCCATTTGACAATTACTGAACCGCTGCACTGCTTTTTGTTGGCCTAACAGAAAATAGCAATAAAATACACTAAGGTTTGTAGGCTTTATGTTACGAAATGTCAAAAATGGAAAAGAATTTAAGGGGTATGTATACGTTTGTGAAGGACTACGATAATCATTTATGGAATGGATTTTAGCTATCCATTGCTAAGAGCAGAAAGAAATTCCTTTTAACTGCTGTGTACTGTATGAACCTTTACGCTTTCAACATGTTTGCATTTAATGGCTGTTTTCATAAAACTCTGAAGTTATTTACAGACAGGGCTGTTTATCCAAGGTCCAATAATATTTCAAATTTTTGAAACTCAGCCTATCTACATAATTTGATCAGTTGGATTCAGATCGCTGAGGTGTATTGCCAATAACTAAAACTATGTGTAAAGAGTACCTTTTTTCTTTTCAGGCGTTGTAACCTGACTTAGTTCTGGACTTCAAATACTGCCTTTCTATCAATGCCAGTAGCGGATCTAGTTTACAAAATGTATCAATTGGCACCAATAATATGACCCAACGGCTACAGCCAATTTTGATGCAACAATAAAATTGTAACCTATTATGAGCTAAAAAGGTCCTGGCCCTTTGTTGAACACTTTCATGTTCACAAGATTTTGTTGAAATTCTCAGACACAGCAAAATGCTACCAAGAACTGGAGACTTAGAAAAACTGTTGGCTTCAGGAACAAAAATTATAAATAGCTTTTAATACACCCTTTCATAATGGTAAACCTACATTTTAAATAATGGCTTCAAAAGGTTAGCTTGTACATTGCGGTCTTTTATCAAAAGGTTCAGTCAATGTGATGGTTAAAGGAGCTATAATTAATACTGACACCTTGTGGCTCAAATCGGTACAACAGCTTGCTAATCAAAACGATCTAATATGCCGTTTTTAAACCGCGTGTTGCTGTTGTGAATTTTTACACAAGACGGGTACTTGATGTTGTATTCTGTTTTATTTCTGGTCCACTTTTCTTACTGGCTTACATGTTTGCAGGCTGCTGCTCTTTTGCCAAGATAAAATGCCAAATGCTACGCTCTGTTTTGGGAACCCTGGGAACTCTCATATGATTGGCTCAGGAACCAGGAAGTAAACACGGGCTACACTCTGAACAGAAGTAGTTCCGGACCATACGTCTAGGTTGGAAATGAGAAAAACGTGATTGAGACATTGTTGATGGAGAGGACCGACTGTTTATAGTGAATGTTACCTCCATCCCCGGTGACAAATGAGAATGATTTAGGTTGATTTTTACAGTAAATATCTTACTTATAGTTCCTTTAAGTACACACAGGGTGTAAGATAAGAATCTAAAGTTGATAACTTTTTATTCTTCCCTTTGGACCATTAAAGGTGCCATTTGATGTCTTACATTGGCATTAAAGCAGAAACCTGCCGCTGCAAGAGATTAAGGTGCAAAGAGTGAGATTTAAACATTAAATGTTCCATGTGGCTCAAGGAAGAAGCAGACAGCAGAAAATCATTTTTTCAAATCACATAAATTATTAAACATTTTCTTAATTAGGTTTATTTTACCTTTACCTGCAGAAGCCCGTACATAGTTCCACTCAGTGAGTTGTGGGCCTGACCTTTGTCTGTTTCATATATTATGAATTAAAGAGAATCATGCAATATTTAATCACTTTTGGGAATTGAGCTGCTGATGGTTATCTTCCCTTTTCTGAAGAGCCTTTGATTAGTGGAACTTCAGCTTGATAAGCAAAAAAATATTCCCCTTCAGAGCAGCGCTACAGTCATTATGTCATCACACGTGTATACAGAAATTAGCGCGCATAATTGTATGCACTTTCAGTAAAGTGTTTCCCCGCTCCATGTCGATGATGCAAAATGGATGTCCTGAATGAAAGTGAATAATTAGTGAATTCCTGCCTGTGGTGTCTGCACTGTGACTGTTGTGTAACAAAGGTGGCCTGCTTCTATTAACCCTTACCTGTGCCATAAACAGGTCAGCACTCCGGAGAGGTGATTATTCTCCAGCCTGGTTAATGGTCCTTACTGACAGCATTTAATGAAAATTAATGACCAGCTTTAGGACACAGCGCACACAAAATGGAAGTCTACTTTGGGTTTCAGTGTGCACTTATTCCCATTGTTAAACTTGCTTCGAATGTGGGAACAGCAGCTCGCACTCGCTTCATGAAGATTCATTGGCAGCTCTGGGAAGCTACTGATGAAGCTGTCTGTGTTATGTTTTTCCAGAGAGCTGAACACACCGCTACCTCAGTTTAGTAGCTGGCACCCCAGCATAAGAGAACTGAATATTAGGACATTTAATACACTTCATTAGGTTTCCATTATATTTTGCTTTGGGTTATGAGCTGAAATGAGCAGTCAGATTTTGCCTGTTTCTGTCGGTGATATGCAAACGGCAAGATGACATGATTAAGGGGTCATGTGGTTAATTGCACAATACTGCCAGTATGTTGCATTCCTGGATAGGAAATAGATGCCAGCGGCACAGTAATTCATGCGAGTCACATCATGAAGACAAGCTGAGCAAGTTATGATTGCTTTTAGCTTCTTGTTATTGTCATTTTTACATAATGTCCACAATGGGGTATGCATTCTTTCGTATGAAAATGAATGAAAAGGATGCAAAGACAAAATGAAAGGTTTACGAGGACACTGTTGCTGTTTGTCAAAACAATTTTTTATTTATTTTTTTGATGTTAGGAAACGGTCACGTAGGCCAGGTGGAAGAGGGTGCAGAGGTTTTATGGGTATGATTGTGTGCCATCCAGAATGTAATCAAAGGACATTAATAGCACAATTAAATTGAATTCCTGTGTAATCACAAGAATAAAGTGCTCCAAGGCCGTGGCAGGAGCAGACAAATATCCCCCTCACATCCCTCACTGCATCCTCATCTGTATGAAAGCGGCCCTCTGCGGCTATCCCCCTCGTCTCATGCATTCCAGCCCCTTTAATCTATGTCGCTCACACAAACTGCCTCTCTGTGCAACCTCCAACCTCCACTCCCATTTTATCCCTCTGACACACCGTTTTCCAGTCATTCGTCTCACCAACAGCTCCCCCCATTCTGAACCAACACTGAGGCAAGACTGCCATCTCCGGTCATGACATCGTTCTCTTGTTGCCATCATCCCTTCTCCATGAATTTGATGCTGGGGTCCTCTTTATCCTCAGGAGTGTGTTCGAACTCAGCCAAGAAGCACTTTAACATGGCTACACTGCCATCTACTGTCTGCCGAAGGTTTTTATATAGCCCCCCCACATACACACACACACACACACACACACACACATACACACACACACACTTCCCCTCCCACCAACCCTGCAACAAAGACCCAACAACACTGACACCTGCTGTTGCTGTCAACTGATTCATCAGCTAGAGTCTTTTGAACACAAATAGTTTTGACTGCATTCCATTTTTTTTCTTTCATAATATCAGAAAATAAAATATATGGTGTATTTTAACTAAAAATATATGCATGGAATAGTTAAATACAGCCATGACACAGATGAATTTATGATCACTCTCATATTATGTCAAGAAGTGTGATTTATCAGTCAAATTATCTATCTGTAATGGATTAATGGAGATCAAACAAATACATGTAAATGGCTAAAGTTACATCTGAAGACACAGATAGAATGATGAAACCAAGAGCACTTTTTATGTGAAAGGCAAGTAAAGTGTGCACAAAGGTTCAGGCAGGAACAGCTCATTTAGTGGCTTCATCCCCAAAAAATATTCAGTGAAACACAGAAACTCCAGACTACGAATATTTTCTGTTGGATGGAAAAAAAAACAAAAAATAAATATACAATTATTGGCAGCATTAGTTCAATAAAAGGGACTATTCAGAATAGAAACGGAGCTAAAAAAAAAAAAAAAGAATTAATGAACCTGGATTGCAAAACAAAAACAAAGGCACACAAAGCATAATAGCTGCAATAATTGTGCGTAGTGCAGAAAGTGAGTCAAATAGCTAAACAACATCAAAACAACCATTAAGTCTGGAGTTAGTGAGGTTATTTTGTGCTTAGCTGAATGAGTAGAAGATAGCAGCGCTCCCAGGGTCTAATTTTTGCAGGGTCAGTATGTTCACCACCGCAGACAATGAATGCATTTATCTGTCTGTACAATTTATTTATTTTTGTAAGAGAATATAAAAATGATTGACCAGAGACAGTTTGAACCAGACTGCCATCACATTTCACAGGCAAAACAGATCAATATTTTGGACATCACTTTATTTTAGTTTTTGTTTAATTCAGTTTGTGCTTTTACTTTGCAGACATGTTCTCATTGCAGATACTTTGAGCAGAAATATTTAGACTACCAGCAGTGTATTAAGTGCTGCCTTTGAGAACAACCCACCTGTGCATGATGATATTCTGTAGAATGGGTGCAAAGCAAATTATCCTCTCAGCAGAATGCATTCCTAAGTAAAACACCTGCACTTTTATCTCTCTCTATATGTATAGGTGCAATAAACTACAGTTAAGTTATGTTTTAACTGAGGGGGCAATCATTTTTTCACACGTGGCCATGTAGGTTTGGATTTATTCCCTTAATAATAAATACCAACATTCAACAACTACATCTTTTGTTAATTTGCGTTGTCTTTGCCTGAAGTTTAAATTAGTTTAATGTTCTGAAACACTTAGGTGTGACAAACATGCAGGAGCTAGGGAGCCCGTCCTGTAACCGCCAAGTTGCCAGTTCGCAGAGGTGGGGAATCCAGGTTCAGAAAGTAAGAAGTTGTCCCAGAGACTAAAATCACCTGGTTAAGTGAACAGGATAAAGGAAAACCAGGCAGGTTTTTTACTTTACTGAAGCCAGATGACCACCTCTGCCAGTTCGACCCCCTCCGACCATCTCAGTCATTGTCCTTGGGCAAGATACTTCACCTGCTTTGTCTGTTAGTTGTGGTCAGAGCGTCAGTGGCGCCGATGTATGGCAGCTTTGCTTCTGTCAGTCTGTCTAATAATTTTAGAACCAGAACAAGCTTTGGCATCTAAATGTTCAGAACCTGATTCCTAAAATGAATATGGTAAAGATTCTTGTACAGAAAAAAAAAACCAAGCTGATATTATCCTTGTTGTCTCACTTTTTTCAGTCTGCCCCAGGGCAGTGGTGGCTACAAAAGTAGCTCACCACCGTCAGCGTGTAAACGTGTGCATGAATGACTGAATGTACTGCCAAGCATGTTGGCGTCCTCTGGACTTGATAAAGCTCTATACAAGTTCAGACCATTTACCATATAACACGCATGTTACGTTAATTAGTGCCTCTAAAACCGTGTAGGACTAAGTTGGTGCATTAATGCTTTATTGTGTCTGTGTTGACCTCTGATGGACTGAAACCATGTCCATGGTGTACCTAACATCTCATCTAATTGCTATGTGGTTCTGACCCAACTGCATGAACTCTGCATTTGGGTTAAGGAAATGACTCAGTAGTTGCTTTACATGTAATCTTGCATGAGAATCAGGAGAACAAAAGCTCAACCGAAAAAACCAACAATGCATCCAGAACAGTATGTTCACACAAAGAAAGACAGTGAAACATATAAAATAGGGGTGATAATTAAATACTAATGTATATGTAAAACTGAAAAACAAAAAACTCGAACTGGCCAGGTGTCACTCATTATTTGTACGCCGTATTGATTAACAATTGATGTGCATTTCGGTATAAACTCTGAGTAGGTTGATCTATTACTATGACAAATTGGTTGATGGAATAATTATATAATCAGCTTTCATTAATTTCATGATATACATCAGGTGGGGTTGTCTTTAAGGGGAGAAAAAACAAGGTAAAAAAAAATATCAATATCAAGTCCAAAATCCAAAAAACACATTTAGAAAAAAGAAGCACACACAGATTTACATGTCAACAAAAAATGTAAATGATACATGAAATACATCAAACAAGTGTTTGACATTTGCTAATATCTTCTGCAGCATTTTAATTATGGGTTCTTGAAATTATAGCTGCAGGTTCAGAAATAAATTGGCACAGAATATGATATTAGCTCCTGTGTATACTTTCATAGTCAAAAGGTTCTGCAGCAACCTTTGTTTCATAGCATTTAAACCCTGATAAATTCAAAGCCTGCTAATCTAATGCGTCACTCTTTTTATGCATTTCTGCCCCTGTTGCACCTGAGTTTCCCCATTTTGGGACAATAAAGATATTTCTTATTATCTGATGCAACTTTATTGGGGGGTTTTAAACTGGCACTACCTCCAAGTGTCCCGTAGTTATAGTACACCTACACAGATTTAATTTTTAGGATTAAAAAATACTTTTCTCTGTCATGACAATAAATATACATGGAATAAAGTAGATTTGTGTTTATTGTATGACAAAAAACTATTTATTTTATTTTTTTAACCATGTAGTGAGTAACTGCTTCTGCTTCATTTTCCAAGACAAGTTCAGTGTTTTTGATGGCAAAACAAGCAAAAGAAAATGATTGCCAAATCCCCTCTGAACTTATAGGATGGTAAAAAGGGTGTTAAAGAAATAAGAACACATGTAATGGTTTTGCATTAACCACTATAATTACGACGTCCTCAGTCTTAAATTTAGTACAATTTAAATTCAAAATTATACTTAGAAAAAGCGCATCTGTCTCATATGAAATTGGCCATTCCAGTGATTTTTTATGTCAAAATATATTTTAAGACTGGCAATTAACTACAATATGCACTTTTGGGAGCCGCAAAAGCAAAAGACCACAAGGTCTGAGTGTGAACTTTTCTTCATAAAATAAAAAAACAGTTTCTTCTTCCCCCGGGGTTCTGAAAGGAGACTCTTGACTTTAGAAGTGCCCAGTGTCAGAACAAAATATCTGATGTTTGATGTCTGCAGATGGCATTCATTAATAACAGCTTGCTCCAAACTTTCCCCTTGCATGGATCTGTCCACGGTAATTAGCTGCAGCTGCTGAATAATTTTCATTTTTATATAATTGTGAAGAGGAAGGAAAATCACATGCGCTTTTTCACAAAGAATATTCTGAAAAATGTGGCGAGCCTTTGGATTCAGCCCCTTTGCCCTAATATTACAAAATAAAATCCACCACTAACAATTTATTTAAACGTCACTTAATTTGTAAAAAAACACACCCTCTTTACGAATGTGTGTAGCCTAAGTATAAATCCATTTGTTGTGTGAAAGCCTCTGAGGTTTGTTAGAAAACATTAGCGGAGAGGACGCCGGCTGAATCGTACTGAAAGGACGGAACCAGAAACGACCGAATAATCCAGCAAGGAATGACTGAAAACTAGAAGTCTGAATGCTTTCCAGTAGTCACTTGTGGCATTGGTGCATATTCATTGTTATCACAGCGACAAAATGCATTTGGGAGGGAGCAGGAACCAAGGCAACAGAAGGAGAATGACAATTAGATGCTGAGCATAGTAACGACAAAGGGGAACACTGAAAATGACTTACTAAGACAGATGGAATGTGTTAAAACACAAAGAATTAAAAAGTCCAAGTCCAGAAAATCTTAGCAGGGAACAAGAAAGCTGGTTAGAGTTGAGAAGATGAATGGAGTTATGTACAGGACAACGTTGGAGGCTGTAATGGAGGTGAATCTTCTAGAAGGATAATGGCTCTAAATGGAGTTACAATGAAATAGTTTAGATCAGGGGTGTCCAAAGTGGGGCCCACGGGGACCAGATGTGGACCCTGGAATGTATTTTTGTGACCCCTGAGTGCAGTTCAAGAACGGTGCAAGTCTGACCCTCTGGCAAATGGTGCTGATGAAGATGGACACTTTTTGGGAAAAACAATTTTAATTAGATTTCCACTGAAACATTTATGGAACGTTGTTGATGCTGAGAATAGACTTAAAAAAATGTTCTTGACAGAACAATTGGAAAAAAAAATCTGATCCAAAAAGTTACAACAACTTTCTTTTATTAAGGTAAACCCCTTAGGCCACCCTTTTCAGACTTAAAATACTTTCGCCGTTCTTACTTTGTTTCAGTAAAATACTGCATGTTTGATGCATTGCTGAGCAGGTTTGAAAAAAGAATTCACAATAAAAAAATTCTTTGTTTTAATAGGAAAAAAGTATTCTCGCCACTAAAAGCTTTCACTTTGAAGATTTTGGCTCCCCTGGTTTACATCAAAGCATATGTTTTAGAATGGTCCAATCAAAGTCAATAAATAATAAAAAATCTGCACATGACTTGAAAACTGCTATTCACAGATGTCGTCATTACTGTTGAAAGTATTTTTGTAAAATGTTACTTCTAATTCTCGTGCACCACCATTTCAAACATGCTAAATCATCCTGAAGGGCTTTCACTAATAAGATATTTGTATGTCTTTCTCTCAGAAGAGACATTTTTATCCTCTTAATTCTTGTAGTTGTTGCTAACTCATGTTTCCTAATTTAATTGTAAACTTCAGAAATACAAATCACTTTACAACCACAAATGCCTGCTTTGTCACTTAAAACTGTCACTTAAAACTATTAAAACTGTCAGAAGCTGACTGCTGTTTTAACACATCACAATAAAAAAACACTGTTATCTCACAACCACACCAAGCTAAAGACATATTGTGTTCTCGCTGTATTTCAGTAGTAGTTCAGAAGATGAAAAAATATTTGACCATCATGTTTATACCTGAATAGTTCTCCCACAAGAGGGCAGAATTGTATCATGTTAAACAAACCCGCTTTGAGGCTCGTCAGCAATTTTAATCTCCATCTTTAATTTCTCCAAGAGGGAGTAATGAGAATTAAGGATTGTGCCCTGCCTAAAGCAGCTGGGGGCTCAAAGGACAACTTAAGACATATGTACTTACTCAAAATATTTAGGGCGAAAAGGTAAGATTCAGTCTGGAGCAGCAGGTATTACCATCAGTGCAAATTAAATGACCAGTGAGCCATTACTGCCTTTAAATAAATCTGTCTAGAGCTGAAAACCATCCCTGGCCACTTGAATAAAACAAACCTCATATGTGGTATACTGTTGAAGTTTATATATATATATATATATATATATATATATATATATATATATATATATATATATATATATATATATATATATATATATAGTGGATGGAGATGAATTATGGAAGTTATTCCTATATTTAAAATAATAACACTCTGAACTAAAAAAAGTAGTAGTTGATGAGCCTCTCTAAACTTAGAGTGAATTTATATATTTAAAAAATGTATTAGGTTGCACTTTATTTATTTTTGGAATAAATATTCAAGTGTAAAAATCTGAGACAAAACTCCATTAGCTGCTTACTTTTATTAGATGATAAAATAATGAGATGCTGCATTGCATTTATTGCAAATAACATGTATGCTTGTTACTTTTAAAAAATGCCAATTTTACGTCCTAATCAAAATCGTGTAAACACGTTTGCTTTGCACACGTCATTAATTTAGTTTGAAAAAAATTCTAAAGCTTATCTTTCGTTATTTGTTTTAAAATTATCATAATTTTTTTATCCATCCCTATAGTCCATGGGAACATTTCACCTTCTCAACACAAAGGCCCAAACTAAGCTTTGTATGTTTAAAATATACTTCTCTTTGCCAATATTAGACTTAAGATTTTTCAGTTCTAAATGTTAAATAATTATGTGCGATTAAATTGAAAGCTATTTTTTTATGTGAAGTGTGTTCTTTAGAAATTATGCAATAGGTCTATTTTGGTAATTACCTTGTAATATTACATTGAATGTATTTGGACTCCCCACAGAGGTCGCGGTACTTTTTGTATTTATCATGATTGTTTTTGTGCCAAACTTTACATAATCTCTATCATTGATATAGTAAAGCAAAAGTTCCATCTTACCTGTCCAACTGGTAGGGTTAAAGAAAGCAGCACAACATATGTTTTTTAAACATTAAAATTGTTTTGTTGCATAAATCTATATCTACAAAAAATAACTCAAGGTGTAAATTATTCTCTGAAAAGGGTCATTAACATATATCCAGGACTAAAATAGGTGAAATAGTTATTTGGCTGTATTGAATGTGGGTGACATGGCTCTCTGACGAGGGCATCAAAATAAAAGCAATTATGACTTTTGGCCCCCACCCACAAGATCATTATTTGGATTGGCCAACATGAGTTTTCAATTACCTAAAAACGCATGGCCAGCTGTGCATAGTGTGAGATTGATCTATATGTCCCTGTCTGTCATCCGTCCATCAGTCTATCTAAATTAGATTCACTAAGGGCACCATTTTGACTGTCGTTGCTTACAGTAGGGATAGAGTTAGTGCTTGTGGGAGAACTGAAGTCGTATGCAAACTTTTCCAAACTTCAATACATGTTTATCCGCAGTTATATTAGTCGGTACAGATTGGTTTAGACAAAACTCCCATATTTCTGGCGTATTACCTTCTCCTTTAGATCACCAACACCAAAGACAAACAGCAAAATGGAAAGCATACACAATTTGTGAGAACTAATGTGACAAAAGGCGGAATCTCATAAACGTTTAAATTAAATATTTAAGAACTGGTTGATGGAAACGTTTCAGCCTGAATGGCAATGGTGTTAATCACAGGTACATGTGGTGAAGGTCTAAAGTATTGCTGCAGAAAACGTCCAGCATGTATTCCGTTCCCAGGATTATGTTATACACGCAGCACTATAAGCGTATTTTAACACACTCGTACACTGTCGTTCAGCCTCCCTAGTGGCCCCTTTTCCATCCCATGCTCTCCAAATTCTGGAGTCCAACTATAAGCCTGTGGCGCCACACTTACCACTGACAGCTCAATACTGCTGCAGAAAATGGGCAAAAACCATAAGACAGGATATTAAGAGCCTTCCTTTCGAGTGCACTTCGCTGCGCTGTGTTCCTCATCAACTGTTGCAACTGCCTGTTTTAGTTATCTTAAATGACAGCGCAGGGCACAGCATGTTCAGTGAGAAACACTGCCTGCTATTGTGCCTTCATCATCCTGATGATGGCTTGAGGTAAATGTTGTGACGCAGGGGAGTATTTCCACTCGGAGGCAATATTCTTTCCTGCCAAGTTAACTCTGTCAAGCGAATCTTAGTCAGGATTCCCAGCAATGAAGCATTTATATTTTGTCCTGTGCTCGGCATTGCATGTGCGCTTGCCGCTGCATTAATTGTATGTTAATGTAAAACGTTCCTGTTAATATGCAAAAGAAAATGCCCTTATAAGCAATTTTTCTTGCTCAACGGGACATAATGGAGGTAGAAGGCCTGCCTCCTCAGAAAGAACAGCTGTTTAAGCTGATTATATGAACATGCACTGAGACCTGGACATATAGGTAAATCAAAGGCCAGTTTGCATGATAAATACATGTGCATGTAGAGGATCATGTGAATTCATGCCCTGCAAAAATCTGCACAGTTGGCTCATTCTTTGTATGCAGGTTGCATCACGGAGCCGTTCCAACCCTTTGATTTTCTCTCAGCAACGTCCCTGCAAGCCAGATTCCAGCTACAGTGTTTGCCCTTTCATTAAAGCCAGTTAGGTCTGCAGATGCATTAATCATATTACCTGAACTGGCCCAAGCACATTTGCGCACGCCAAGAAGCTCGTAGACAGGTAGAACTTCCACATTGTATTGTCGTTGGCAGTGAAGCAACTTCTTGCACAAAACCCTCTTTGTTTCGCTCACAGAGATGGTACTGGAAGGTGAAGCCGGGTTTTCTAAAGAAGAAAAGTGAGGTAGTATCTGAGTTTTCCATTAGTGTGTGAACTAATACTGCAATGCAATTATTTGATTATTTTTATAGCATAATTGCCAAGCTTAAGGCAAGTAGCACATGATTTTTATTGTGTGTGTGTGTCAGGTCTTTTTCAAATAAAACCTTCAAACTCTGGAAGGCATTTACATTCATCATCTTTTGGGGGTGAAAGTCACTCCTAAACAAATTCCAGCTGTTTCTTCACAATGACAAAAGGGTATACCTGGAGGAGTGAAAATACGGCTTTCAGACCAACAAACACTGCACAAGCTGTCAGCCATTGTGGAGGCAGTATTATGCTGTGGAGCTGATTTGATGACTGTGGTACTTGGCAGATGACGAATCAGGATAAACCAGGATAAATTTCAGCTTCTGGAATGGTCCTGGCCTCATATGTACAAATTTATTGTTTATTAGGGTTCCAAGCCCGCGGTGCAGAAAGAACGGGCTATGCAACGCATAGCCGTTCGTCTAATTTAATTTATTATAATTATTTATAATTATTTTAATTTATTATTTTTGAAGTACTAATTCAACCCTCGGAGCCAACCAATTAATAAACTTTCTCTGACAAGAAGAGTGGTCAGGTCTCCAGCCAGAATTATCACAGAAGGCTCAGTGATGGCCACAAAAAACCTATGGTTTCTTTGCAACTCGCTAAAGCGGTTTCTCTACATAGTTTTATGCATGTATGTCTGAATACTTTTGAACTGTGCACAGTTCTGATACAGTGCGAAATTGAAACAATCCAGAAAGAATTAAGGTTTTTGTTTTCATTTCTTTGCTTGAAAGTTTTTGGTTTTGTTAATCCACCTTGGAAAATTGTAAAAACGTGTGCAAAAGCCCAAAAATAATGACATTGACAACAATGTATATATGTAAACTTGCTGTCACTCCGCCTCCCCTTGCAAAATTTCCTTTAAAATACACTGAAAAGACTTGTAGAACATTTTGTCAATCCCACTGGTATCTTTTACATGTGCAGGAGATCTCTTGGAAATCAGCTCACCAATTGAATTGCTTGAAGCAAAAGATACAAGCATGATCATGGAGAAATGAAATATGTTCTTCGGTTTAATCATTGACAGTGAAGGTCATTTCAACACTAAATATAAGTTTAATTTGTTTTAACCACTCATTGGCTGCACAGTGGTCTGTTTTTTGTATCACTGGTACATCACAGAGAGAAGATAGGAATCTTGATTGTCCAGGCCTTTTTTTTATTGATTCAAATATGCATTTTGTTATCATATAACAAAGATTTATTTCCTAAGAGAGCTGATCAAAACAGAAGCTACCATTAAAACGAGCAAAACACATTTGTATCAAAGTTTTAATATAAAATCAGAAAAAAACATAAAAAAACATTGTAAAAAAACATTAACAAAAGGATAAAACCACACCAATAAATAAATAAATAAATGCAGAAATGTAAAGCAAGTACAGCCTACTTATTTGGACTTAAAATGCCCATAATGAGTGAAAAGAAAACTTTTTCAACAGATATGAAATATGTTGTAGAGGATTTTACTGAATTTGTGTTTCACTGTCCTGCTTGAAGAAAAACCTCTGCCCTAGTCACAAGTCTTTTGCAGAGTCTAACAGGTTTTCTTCTTTAATTGCCTTCGCTTTGGTTTTATCCATCTTCTTATCAACTCTGACCAGCTTTCATTTCCCATGCAAACAAATGTCTTCCCACAGGATGATGCAGTCACTACCATGCTTAACCATAAAGATTATTTGTTTCGGGTGACGTTTCTGTCACTATTTCCATTTTTTGATTATGCATTGAACAGTGCTCCATGATGTTTAAAGTTTGAGACATTGTTTTTTAACATAACCTTTAAACTTCACCATAATTTCATCCCTGACCTGTGGACTCTTTTTGACTAATTGGCTGAATTTTGAGAGGCGACTGCTTGCATTTAATAGTTGTACTGGATTTTGTGACGTTTAAAACCTAGGCAGGCAAATTCCCTATGATTAGTGTTGATATTTATTTTAGATTAAAAATGTTTATGTTACGTGGACTGTGACAGAATGTTACAAAACGTATTACCTTGGTTTGTTTAGCTTTTCAAGGATGCATAAACTGTCTGCTTTCTTCATCAATCAACTGCTAAACCCTGAGCAAAAATTGCCCACACATGTTGGGCCTTCAGCCTGCACGTTTTAAAACAAACCATTTCAGTTCATGCAACATAATGCCACATATGTTTGAAAGCCAGACTGGAGATCAGAAGAGAGGACTGAGAGGGAATAACATCCAATAGCCGTACTGTGGGAGGCCTTATCTCAGCTGTAGGACTGACAGGCCTGTAAGTCTTATGGCAGGCTGCAGGAAGCGGGGTTAACCTGACGTGGCAATAAGCCAAATGCTCTGAAGTAAGCAGGGTTCAAGTTTAGGGCCCTGTGACCCTAAAATGTTAAGGTGAGAGTTCGTGGACGAGTCAGGAAACCGTTGTTTTTAGAAATCCCACTTATTTGGTTATTTAAGTCGAGTGGGGTTTGTACCCCCACCCTGACACACGCCTCCTCCTGCTGCACCGAGAAGTCTGCACACCATCAGCACATAAACCACATGTGTGCTGGACAGAATGCAGTGGAGGAGGGGTAAGGGAAATAAAATGAGGCATAAAGAAAGGTAAAGAGCAGTGCTGGTTAAAGTTTTCCGGCAACCTGAGCTTTACATGGAATCTGGCAGAAAAAGAAAAAAAAGAAAAAAAGCAATTTATTGTTGAAAAGTCACCATGAGAAGCCCTGTTTCCTGTTTGCCACGAGCCATGTAGGAGACACAGCAAACATATGGAAGAGGTTGCTCTGGTCAGATGTGGCGAAAATCATTGTTTAGCTTCCAAGTGAAATGCTGTGTGGTGGGAAACCAGCACAGCCCGTCAATCTGAACAGACCATTCCCACAGCATGAAGCATCCACCACTATGTTTCACTGTGGGTATGCTTTTCTTCAGCAGAGACAGTGAAGCTGGTCAGAGTTGATGAGAAGATGGATAGACTTAAATGCAGGACAACCCCCACCCCTCCAAAAAAAAAAACAAGCTGCAAAAGACTGAAGAATGTGGCAGAGGTTCACCTTATAGCAATGTAATGACTTTAAAAGAATTACAATGGGACGGTTTGGATAAAAGCATATTAATCTGTTAGAGTGACCCAGTCAAAGACACCGCTCTAAACTTTGCGTGTTTTATCCTACAGGTATACGTAGAAATGAAATATTGCATCAGTTAGCCACAGTAATGTATTTGTTCCCGTCTCTTTGTCTGTATAGCAGACATGATGGAGGCTGAACCTTGTCTAGGCTTTAAGCACTTCTCTGTGAATCTATCTTCTTCCCCTAAATGAGTACTTAAAGATGCTAGCCTCTGCATGAACTGGATCTATTACGATAAACCAGAAATCTAGGCACTCAAAATGCATCAATTTAAGAATTTGCAAGAATCCAGCAGTAAAACAGGAAGAAGGGAAATTAAAGAAATAAGCTTCTATTGACTTTTGACTTCTGACTGACATGAATGACTCTCATAAAAGCAGACCACTTCCATTAAGTTTCTCTAATTAGCATTACATTAACAGGGATGCACCTTTTCTTACACTTTCCTGCACAGTGCAAGATTAAAAGGAAGAACAATTCCTTCTGTATATTTTTTCCTGACCTGTTGACCAGCTATTTTGAAGCAAACTGACTCATGAGTCCCAGAACTCAAAAGCTCCACAGAACATAAAAAACCAACAGAGGGAGGCAGTAAAGCGGAGATAATGAAGGATGAGTCTGATTTGGCAGACTGTTAGAGCACAGATCTACAAACATCAGTTCTAATCAAAGAGAGTGGCATTCATGCAAGGTTTGGCATAAGAGCTACGTCTGCTTGCCTCTTTGGCAGCTCTGAGTTTTGTGTGTAATTCTGACCTTTTTGGACTGAATGTTGTCACAGAGAGCTCCCTCATTTTCACACAATAGTTCCTAGAACAAAAAGACACGAGTGGATGAAGGCAGATTGGGAAAATATACATCCTTTCCCATGATCCAAAGTTCTTTTTTTTTTCTTCTCTTAAAACTCTGAAGGCCTTTTGCTTCAAGTACATCATGTGCTTGTTAACCTTCACCAGTTCCCTTATATACCTCTTCATTTTATTTTTCCAATACCGCAGAAAAAAATTTCTTTGCATTAAAATTTTTGAGGTCATTCCGAACCAAAGAAGCAAGGCCACTCTGAGACTGAGGCTTTGAAAGAAGCATAACGTTTGATTATCTTACACACTGGATGGCTCAAGCTGTGTGTGTGTTTACCTGGCAAATCTTAAATGATTATTTTGCTTTGCTTCCATTCTTATCATCTATCATGTCATATCAGCTGAATCAGGGGTATGATGGTACAACTGAGACTTGCTTTGCAATGTTATTCCCATCATCCGTTAAGTGTTAAACTGCATGTGTATGGTACTGCTCTTGTTCACTGCTGTGATAAATGGAAAAGTGATTCAGCTACAAACGTTTTTCATTCAAATCAATACTAAATGGGAAGGAACAAGGGAGGTTTGGTCCCTTTCTAGAATTTTTACCCTCTCATTTTGTGGAAATTAAATGGTATGAGTCATGTCCAGAATAATAATGTCATTTGTCATAATGGCATTTTTGAACAGTGATAAAATAAAGGTTTGTCTACACCGTGATTGTAATCATGTCTTTAAATAAATGTGCCATTAGAATTCAAAAGGTCCATTGTAACTCTGGAGGAGCAGTAAATACCTGCAGCTCTGGTGGGCGAATCTGTTGATGAGGCAATTATTTGCTGTAAAAGTCCACAAATTTTACATTTCTTGACCAGCAGCAGGAAGAAAGGTTACTTTAAACTCAGAAATAATCCTTTTGCAGCAAACATGGAGAAATCGTTGGTAGCATCTTGATCTCTACCATATTTCTCCCCTCTGTTGTATACAGTATATTTAATGGCACGTATCAAGCCCTAAACTTTACTGTTTAGACATGTTGTTTACTGACCAAGTGCAGAAAATGAAAGGGGTTTGGCAAAACGATAAAGAAATTCAGGTTTATCTAAATTTAAAATGTAAGCATTGAAATCATGATCACAGAACTGATCTAACTGTATTTTGTTGGTTCATCTTTGTAACCTGACTCTCGCCAGATGGATTTCTTTCCGCAGAGCTCCACACGGCTCCACACATCCATCTGGAATCACTGCCATTGGGAGGGATTTCAATGCCGCGTAAAATGGACGAGCCAATCAGGATCTCCAGGCGGGATTTTCATAGATGTGATGTACCACTCCCGGCGGCCTCTTCGCGGGGCCTGGCCCCCCGGGGGGCGGCCAGGGCCCCCGCCGCGGGGGTGGGGCGCCCCTGGGGCCTCTGGCCCTCAGGGCCCATGGCCGGGACCACTTCAGCGGGGCTGGCTGCCGGCGGAGCCCACGGGCTCGTCCCCGCGGCTCTTGGGGGCGTCGGCATTGCGGTGGCTGGGGGATTTCCTCGGGGTCGTCTCTGCTCTTTCCTTGGGGGGGGGGGGGGGGGGGGGGGGTTGCAGATATCCTGTGTCGGCCCCTCCTGGGCGCCCTGCTTTGGGGGCCCCTTTGGGAGTCCGGGGTTATGGGTCCACTGACTCCTGCCTCTGTGCTCGGGGAAGGCGGGCCTTTGGTTCTCCACAACGACTATCGAGCTTTTTCCTTCTGTATAATTTTCAACTAAACTAGTGCACTCTCACAAACTCCCACAGGTGCAGGGTCCCTGGTATTAAATGTTCACTTATATACAGAAAGCCTGTAATTTATTTATGTTCTTTCACTTTCTTTTTTCAGATTTCACTTTACACATGTCAACTTAAATAATAGTACATATGATTTAGCAATGGCATCTAGGTGTTATTCGATTGTATCTGTTGTTTTATGTCTGTTGGTTGTGCTGTTCTTTTTGCATCTCTCTTTCAAGGTGATGGAGCAGACGGAGAAGGTTTTATCACTCTCTCCCTTTTATCTCTTCTTTCTTTCACCTCTTCTCTTTCTTTTTTTTTTCTCTTCTTGTTCTTCCTTTAGTCTCCCATTGTAGTGTCCATATAATTTGAAATTCTCCCTGCAGGAATCACAATAAAGCTATTTACATGCATAAATCAAGCGGAGCACTATGGTGAAAGCTGTTCGCTCCACTTGTGAAAGCAAAATCTGTCGAGCTCTATCTGGCATTGAGACATCAATTCCTATTGCCGCATTGCTAGACAGGACACTGGGGAAAAAAAAAAAAAATGTGAACGGTTTTGAAGGCTGTTAGTCATTTACCAGCATCGCGCTATATCCAAGATGGTGGCTGTTCTGTTTTGGTTTTCGTCAGCATCACGGGTTGGTGTTTATGTGAGTGGTTGAAGTAGGACGTCAGTAAAGATGACGGATAAGTGGTTTATCCAATCGTATGCAAGGATTTTTAATGAGGCCTCTCCTTCTGAAGTACATATCTAATGGAGCAATCCCAGATGGATATGTGGAGCTCTGCGGAATGAAATCCATCTGGTGAGAGTCAGGTTATCAACTTTGTGCCAAATCAAGAAACCACATAGAAGAAAATGTATAATTTATTATTTAATTAAATTCTATATTGATGCAACCTTCCAAATAGGAATATTCCTCATCTCAAAAGTCAATGTTGCCATACTTTTTTTACAATGAATTACAGTTTTGGGTGAATCATGTTTGCACAAAGTCAATTAGATTGTGAAGAGGTTAAAATCTGTGACTCAACTCCCAATGGAAAAGATGAATACAATGTTACCTTCATCCTGGATCCTAGGGCGTGATGATATAGAAAAACAAGCATATCGCTAAAAAAAATGCATATTGATCGATACTAATAATTATCAAAAAGATTTAAAACCATAATTTAAGCCCAGCCCTGGTCATTTTATGATATTGCTAAATGACCTCCTTTTAAAGGTATACTATGCAACCGGGGTTGATTTTCCAGCGAGGCTCCCCCCAGAGGGTGAAAGTAAAAGTGCACTGTCGTAAAGATGCTCAGCTGTTCTCCTGGTTTCTCCGTCAAGCCAGGCGCGGTTGTTTTGAGCTTAGCATATAGTCGAACGCAACGAAAAGTCGAAAAAACGGCAGTACAAACAATGACTAACACAGTGAAAGTATGAACATCAGGGTTTCCCGCAGCGCTATCTTGGCGAGGCGGCCGACCTCGCCATACTCACGCTGCCGCCTCGCCAACATTCCAAAAAAAAAAAAAAAAACTAACTCGATGTGCTTGCATTTTTATTTGACGTTAACACGCAGTTCTTTGTTGTTGCTTTTGCGCGTGCATATAGTGAATGGCAGGGAAAAAACAGGCAAAAACACATGGATACGCCGCCCCACCCCCCCCCCCCTCCGCCAGTCGGTCCGCACAAAACTTGTCGCCCCCCCCCGCCCCAATTCACCGCCTCGCCTAAGCAAATTCCTGCGGGAAACACTGAACATGCACAGAGAGAGAGAGAGAAACCATTCCAATGTTACTTACAATCGCATCAGCAGAAACGCGAGCTCTGCGTCAGCCTTGCAGCCTTCTTTCTCTTTTAGCTCTCGCCATTCGGAAAAAGCTTGCCCGATGTTCACCCGTGTACGACTCCTCTCTTTGTCCAGAGCCCTTTTCCTCTTTCTTGCCTGCTCCAACATGGGCTTTCGCTGTTTTCTCGCTGGTTCCGCCATGATAACTGCACAAATATCGCCACTGCGCTAGCAACAAGCATGCCTTTCGCTGGGGGCGCGTAGCAGCAAGACCGACTCTCGCGATGCACCAGACTTCTGAGCCTGTGGGTGCGGGCCGAGGGCAAGTACGGTATTTCCCCTACAGACCACCAGGGCGGCCGAGAAAACCTTTGTTCAACCTGAAATGACTCATTTAATCATCCAAAACGGTATGGAACACATTAATTAACTGAAAAATGTTGCATAGTATGCCTTTATTAAAGAACACAAAACACTGAATTCCAATAAAATCTTTATTTAACCAACTTTTTTTTAACCCTAACTGAATTTTTTTGGAAAAAAAAAATAACACAAGAGACCTGAGAGATGTTAGTAAATACTGACCTGATAAGTGACCAAAATAAATATAACAAATAAATAGAATAGCCTATTTAGATGGGAATAACATACTACCAGTTTGTGGTAAATAAAAAATGGTAGGACTAGGCTACCATGTTACCAATTCAGTAACAAGCTACTCACAGATGTAAATGGTGCCCAAAACACTGGAGCAGAGTCCAGTGATTGAGTGCTGTGGCTTTCATGATGTTACCACTGCTATCAGTTGTGATGCATATGAGTTTGTCTTCATTCAGACCCCATGACTCCAATAATTCTGCCAAGCCTTTTGCAATCATCTGTGCTGTATGGTCGTCCGGAAAGTAAGCGGTTTCTAGACATTTACTTCTCAGGTTCCATTCTCTGTCTATGTAGTGCATCTCATCACTGATTCCCTGCACTTATTGTACAAATTAGGTAGCACTGTTAGAGAAATACTTGTGGCCGGGCACTTCATATTGCAGATCCAGAGTGGCGAGAAGCTGCCGACAACGGCAGCATATCCATCGCTATGAAGCATATTACTGCACGAATGATGTTATGCCGCTTGGACACTGTCATATTTGTCACAAGGAAGGAAGCCCAGGTCAGCTTGTTTTGCCTGCTTTGTTTTGACAGAAGTTCCAGATGATTCCTCCGGCGAAGTGGAGCCGCGCCGGGGCCGAAACAGGTCGTGCTCCTGCGGGTGTGATCAGTTTAAGTGATAAAATAAGTTGGTTGTGTTACCAAACTTTGTTTTTACCAATTCCCTATTAATTTTACAAATGACTGTGGTTTGCTTTTTGTCTGACTTGCTATAACTGAAATATTGCCAAGCCGGCTAACTACTAAAACCCCTTTTGACGGCGTGCCTGGGTTAGGTTGGGAGGAAGTAGTGACTGTAGCATCAACCTACATGATGGGCTACTATGAAAAGGAAGGAAAACTGTTTCTGTATCGAATCTTTATCGACCCCTTTTTTTCAGTGCTGTCTTCAGTCCAGCCCTCTCTATCCATTGGTAGGATTTGGTCATATCAGCCACCTTAGCTATCCGTCAGTGGTACATCCCATGCAGGGGTTTTTCCTCCCACGATGGTTCCTTCATTTCCTTCAGTTCCTTCTCTTCCACCTTCTATTGTCTGAGACATTCACTGAGCCCTTCATCCCTTGGGGGCCATCTTTCTGATATATTCTTGGAGCTTGGATGTTTCATCTTCAGTGGAGGCTCTGATGCAGCCTAGGACGACTGTTCTGTCAACCAGCAGCTGGTGTTTGGTTCTTTACCTATGCCTTTCTGGGCATCTGTAAAGTTTTGATCTATGTGCCCACTTATCTTAGCCGCTATGATGCCTGACAGAGGCATCTGTCAGGCATCACAAACTCCCTCAGTCTACTACTGTGGACATTTCGCCTTTTTGTGACATGTCACTACCCTCATTATTAAACAACCTTTGAAAACATAATCTCCAATGCCGAGCTTTAGAAGTGGTAGACAAAGAAGCTTGCACTTTTCTGTTTCTGTCGCTCCCAATGCAATTTACATCAGATCAGGTGATGCTCATCTTTCTTGAAAACTATATTGGAGATATACTCAGCGCTTGCAAAACATCACCAGAACAACATAAGACTACAACTTTCCTGTGCGGGGTTACCAGATTCCCATCACTCTATCAGACACGCTCCTGATTTCTTTGTTAATTATCCATGCTCCTCCCAAAGTGCCTCCGAACCCTGAGGTCTCATATAAATAATGCCTTGCGTATTTCATTCCAGTGCTTGTAAGAGTAGCTCTTCGGGGGCCACTTGCCACACAGGGGGGCTGATGTCAACTTCCCTAACCGTCTGCCCTACATTTGTTGGGAAAACAAACATTTGCTATGATGAGTGGGAAGTTGTCATTGTAAACAAGGATGGGGGTGTGAGGCTGGGGGTGTTGATGACTTTATCAGCAAGTCTAAGTTGGTTGCAATTATCATCATGAATAGAAAGTAGGTTAGGTTAAAATGTTTTAAAGCTAATATATTCAATACACAAACAAAAATAACATGTAGAAGTCCTGAATCAAAATGTCATACTGATTTCATTCAACAAAAGCCATGAGAGAACAATCTGGCCTATGAGACCTTACTGGGCAACAAGGAACCACTTTTACTGAACAAGGACCTCTCCTCCGCCACTGCAATTCCGTGCTCCAGACATTAACCCAACAGCAGAACTCCGTAGCACAAGTCCGGGATACTTTAAACAAATTCAATTATTGAATTTCCAACTTCCGGAATCCTACACTTACTCCACAGCTCTCCCGGTTCTGCCATTGCTCCCTTGTTTTGGGATGCCGCCTCTGTGATGCCCAGACACTATTTCGGGGACATCAACAATTGTCGGCGCTTCCTACGTCAATGTGCCCGTGTGTTTGGCTGCTCTCCCCGCTCATTCCCTGATGCTGGAAGTAAGATGTCGTATGTCATTGGCTTGCTCCAGGATAAGGCTTTCAGTTAGGCGGAAGCTATAATCAATGAAAGAGATGAATCTCTTCTCCTGGTAATGAGAAGAGTAGACTAGAAAGAGTAACTACTGAGAGGGTGATGACTCCATGACAACAGGTGTGGCAAGATTAAAAAGAAAACGGTTTACTTGAGGCAATCTGATTTCTGGAATTTAAAAGACAAGATAATCAAAACTGTTTAAAATGTATCTTAAAAACAGGATTTTTTTATGAAGATATCTAGATTATTTAATTAATATAAATCAGTATCTTTCCCACTGGCCCCTTTTTTTATGTCGTCATCAACCGTCATTTTTACCCTGTACCTTGAATAGTTTGATGTGCAAAACAATATGGAAGTCTGCTACCCTACATGCAAAGACCAATCTTGCATTGTTTGGAAAATTGCTGATGGTATAGAGATTTTAGAAAAAAAATTCCCAAGAGGATGTGTGGTTAATCATTTTTTATGGTGACATAAGTGTTAACTATGGAATTGAAGCTTAAGTTCAGAAGGTATTTCCAGGGACATTGCAGTGAGTAATTATGTGGCCCATTTTGCATTTTGAGTGGAGGTTTTTTCAGCTGAGACGAGAATGCGGACACAGGAAGCAGTGTAGAAGCCCGACCTTTGAGAGAGCTATTTGTTCCTCATTATAAGTTCATTAGGGCTTTGTGTACTCTTGATGATGTTCCCTGGAGGTAAATGAAAGATTTACAGAACTTTGATGTTAAATGATGTAGATGTTAACTTCTCATCAGCAGTCATGCCTTACACTATGCAAATGTTCTCATCTCAGAGGAAAAACTAAGCCTTGCTTGTTTCATTCTTTTTCGTTTTATGTTTTGTTTATTTTGAATTTAAAGTTTTTAGTTAATAATTTTAGACTCTGACAATCTTTTTTATTACTAATGTTATTACTGCTGTAATTCAAAGGATAATTGAAAGTATAAGCAACCAAATTATGGACCTCTCAACTTCCAATTTGTGGACCTTTTCAACTTTTTTGGCAATAGTTCACTGACTTTTTTAATTCCTTTCAAGGTTGCCCAACTGCCTGGGCAAGTGTTGGACAAAAACGATTCAATCGCACCTAAGAATCTCTTCCAGATATGCTGTCCAAAGGAATTGGGATAATAACTTCCAAAAACCTAACACAAGCATGTAGATTTTCACTGTTCTTTATTGGGATTTATTTGATAGACCTATAAAAACAGTTTAGAAGTGTTGATATATGGTTTTCTATTTTCTTCAAAATGAAAATACACTTGGCATGCCAACGGTATCCATTGTACTGAGATACAATCCAACACAAGCTTTTACCGTTATAAGTGACATAACATACATGTACAATGTGGACACAGGCTCGGCACAAAATAGCAGTAGAATCTGCAAGAAAGTAATAGCAACAAACTGTTTAAATACTGAGGGGGACAGGAGAAATCATGATGATCAGGTATGGTAGTCAGGTGATAAATGGGGAACAGCTGAGACCAATGAAGGATAAGAGCTGAGAAAAAGCATACAGAACCCAGGCTGACAGTAAGTAGCACAGGAGGAACTTTAACCTGATAAGGAAGTTAGGAAAGTTAGGAAATACAAACAGTCCACAAACGTAACAACTAATAAACCCATCCTGAAGGGACAGCATTTATAAAGAAAGCATCATCACAGAAAATCAAACAAAATCAAAATATGATTTTTTTCACAAGGCACTATAATATCTGTATGTCACTTCTCTTCATTGTAGGTACACCTGGTCTGGTGTTCTATTAGCTCATAAGTATCAGCCCAATGAATCTTCCCATAGATTCCCATTCATTCAGTGTCACAATACACCCACCACAACAACTGTGCAAATGTGAAATCTAGTCCAGGAGTATGCTCAATGTTTGCGTTACCATCTCTGTACCCGGGAACGTTGATGCTGACAGACATGATAATAAAAGAAAGCAATGAGATTACAGCTAAAGTAATGTACCTGATGTGTATTTGTGGCTTATTGCATACCTGGTGCCAATAATTGAGCAGAGGTGTTTGTGTAGCATAAAAGGGTTGTAAGCATGATTTTGTGTGTTTGTGATATTGTGTTTGTCTTACTATATAAACACACAAAAGTACCAAAAATAGGCACCGTTAAGTACTGGTATGGATTCCTAGGTACCGGGTATTGGTTCAAATATTAAAGGTACCCATCCCTACAAAGAGGTGAGCCACTTGCTCACAGTGGAAAACTCCAAAATCACCTCTCACCCTGTGCAACTCCAGAATAGGAGAGAGTTCAGCCTCTCTTTAGGAGCTGAGTTCCAGTGGCCACGGTTTTCATGGAGATGAGTCTGACTAGATCTAGCTGGTACCATTCAACTGTACAGTTGTACAATTTTCCAGGGAGTAGCATGCCAAATCAGTTTAGGTACCTTCAATTAAAAGATTACAATAAAGAAAGTAAAGGGTCTGCCTCCGGAGAATCAATCCTATGGTTGATGTGGAGCGTACCTCCAAAATGTACCAAGATTATATCTAAACTTTTTCACAGTTTAATGTATAATGTAAAGTTTGCTTCATTATATGTTAAAGGGAAATGGGAATGAGAACTACAGGTCGCAATAAAAGAAAAAGAATGTTATCAAATTTGGACTTCAGATAAGACTTTAACAAATTCAGCGCTTTCAAGAGAATTTAATTGGAAATGTGTCATAAGGTTTTTTTGTGACGCATAAACAACTTCACATACAGCAGACCTGCTGGAGAAAATGTGGTAGCGTTGAAGCTCATCATTCTCATATTTTCTGAATTTGCCCCAAGATAAAACCATATTGAACATATATAAAATTAACACTAAAAAGGTTCTCGGATATAGTATCCTAAGGGAATGTACTGTGATGTATTTTGGAAATATTGTCAGCTTGGTACGGAGGGAAAACCGATATCTAACTAAGATCCTCTTAACGGCAACCTGGAAGGCCATAACAAGACATAACAAAAGTGGATACTCCAAATCAACATCAGTGGATTACCATCATAGAGGTTATTTCTCAAATGGAAAAATTGACCTTCATCTTAAGGTTGAAAGAACCCGAATACCATACAAAGTGGAAGAAATGGATTAGTTTCATCAGCTTTGAGAATAAATGACTGGTAGGATTGTCTCAGAATTTAGAAGTCACTGTATTGTCTGAGTTTGTTTGATAGTCTTTAACTGTGCCGTGAAAATATGGGTTTGTTCATTTTTAGACTGATATTTTCTCCTCCCACTCTTCGCTGTTTTGTTTGTCTTTGTGTTTTATTGCTAGTCCTCTTCGTTAAAAATAAAGTTAAGTCATCAACATGATGCAAGTGATTGTCTGTTGTTGTTCCATTGTCATCCAGGATGAGTGAATGCTACAAACCAATGACTCAATGCAATCTGCATGGTTCCCATTGATAGACTTCTGTCATAAATTACCCAATCGGTCTGGATGGTTTGATCAAATTGACTTTGTAAAGTGCCTCGAGCTAAGTTCTGTTAATTCCATTCACCTGGCAGCTCATTATCCCTACTTTCCTTCAGCCTGATTGTATCCCTCAGTTCACCTGTGCCTCATTAACCACCTATTGTTTTGCACAGTCACATCCCCTTTAATTTCAGCTCACTCTGACAGCTTCATTTTTAGATCCTCCATCTTCATCTGTCAAAAACACCTCTACTCCTGGTCATGTGTGCTGTGCTCCTGGATTCTGTTCCCCTGTCTACCCTGTAAGCTGTTTTCTGTATTAAATATTCTTCAAACTCATCATGCGCCTCCTGAAGAGCTTCGGTCCGGCTCCTAAAACCTCAACACCTTCTATAAACTGACTGTTACAGGTCTTTTTGTCTTGAGCGTCAATTAAACTAGACATTCAACATTTAAATTTTTGATAATGACAGTTTGCACACTTTTGAACATCTCAGTGAGCGTTTATTTGATACTCATGTAACTGCACAGGCATAGACATCTGTAAAGGGATTGTTATCTGTCATTTTGACTCGAACATTTTTTCGATTCCTCAAGCATCTCAGAGATTGTTGTTGGCGCAATAAAAAAGTGAAAACATTATGTATTGTTGTCTGCCTGTTTGTGTAATCTATGTGCATCCTGAGCCGGTGTCTCAACATCATTTGATTAGGGTAACACATGATAACTAAAGTTTAGGGTTTTCTGGGCAGTGGTTATATACCCCGTTTACACTACACTTTTTTAACCGAGCCGAGACCAGTCCGAGCTCGGTAACCGAGATAACTCTTGTGTGTAAACGGTCAGCAGACTGAACCGGACCGCGCTAAACATAACCGGACCGCGCTAACTGCAGACCAGTTCCTGAGCAGGTCTCGGCCTGGTTTTATTTCTGGCCCAGTTTTCTGATAAAGAGCGCATGAGCAGACCACGTAATCCCTTTACAGTCAGCTGACTGTCTGCGGGTTTTCCGGCAGTCTGGCTGCACGTCCCGATTCACACTCCATTCAGACAAATTTCAGACATTCATAATAATACTAGCTTCCTTACCGTGCCACACGGTTTCCAGACATGAATCTGCTTAGCAGCGCAATGAACCTCAGCGTCTGTCGTTGTTTCCTGCATCTGTAAATCCTTATTAGACGTTCGTTTGTCTCATCCACTTCCCAAAAAAGCCAACTTTCTCAAGTAAATTCACCAATGGTTGCCTTCTTCCGCTGACTCTCCGCAAACACCGAAATATCACAATATCAAGCATAACTTCCTGAATGTTACGGGCGCCGCGCTGTTTTGTTTTGCTGCTACCGCCTTCAATCCCAGAGAGCAGTAGTACCGCAGATCGCCACTAGGGGGCGAGGAGCAACCAAGGAACCGAGATAAGCAACAAAATATCACAATTATAACCAAGCATTACTTCCTGAATGTTACGGGCGCCACCATTTTGATTTGCTTGAGTCCCTCCTTCAATCCTAGAGAGCAGTAGTACCGCAGATCGTCACTAGGAGGCGAGGAACCGTGCTAGCGTGATGTGTAAACGGTCGTCAGAACCAAGCTCGGCGTGGTTAACTGATCCATGGATCGGTTTAACAAAGGTAGTGTAAATGGGGCTATAGTGACCACATCTATTTAAGATGGGGAAGGGTCACAGTGCATGCTTGTGCGGCTGACTCCACACCTTATGCTAATGAGCAGCCTAAATTGCATAACTTGATATCCTATGAATTATGCTAATTTTCTCATATGACCCGTTTTTCCTTTTTTTGACACACCAACACACACGACAGGCTAAAACCCCTGTTTGTTTTCTTTTCCTGCTTCCAATGAAAGTCCTCCTGTCCTTCCTCTTTCACCTCCTCTTTGCTGTCTCAGTTTGCATCGTATAGAACAGGCAGAGTTGGACAGGTGATTGAGCTCCGTCTTCAGATTGGAATGAGGTACATTACCGTGGTGTCCTTCGCTAGGATAAATGAATCTCCTGTAAGAGGCATGGCTTGGCCAAGTGAAGGTGATGATGTTATGAATTGGGCCCACTGGCTGCACAAGGTAAGACTGGGCACTCTGTCACTCAGGCCAAGAGCTGATGGCATCTTTGCATAGAGGAGAGACAGGCCTTGGGAATGCAGGCAAGGTTAATATGGAGCAGATAACGGACTGACCATGTTCAAAATATGCACAAATGGGTGTGTAATACATTGTGAAAAGAAGAGATTCCAACCCGTATATTAGGACAACTTTCTGACAGGTCTATGTTTGTTTCACCTTTTGTGCCATGGCTATCAGTTCTCAGATAATTGGAATGTGGGAGACACACTGGGCAGACTGATACCTCTGAGCAGAAAATCCTACTTTGCTTTGATGCTTCACAGGAAAGTAGATTTTAGTCACAGCCAAGCAGCTTTTGATCTGCTATTTCCATTCATGTCGTTGCTTCTGCCCAGGGAGCTGAGATGAGCTAAACAGGTGATGATGCAGGGCAGCATTTTTACCAGGCTGCCCTGAAGAACAAAAAACTCCCTAATAATGGCAGGCATGTGGGGAGAAAAAGGGTCTTTCACATCATTCACTGTTTCACACGACAAACCTGTATCTTTATGTCACATAGAGGAGAAATTAGAAACTGAGTCGTCTGTGTTCCGCACTCTGTCCCTTTTTAACAAATGTCAACAACCAAGATCCATTCAGGTAGCTGCAACAGCTGGATGATAGTTGGGTGTGGTAAATGGAGACTGAGGGTTCCTAATCCTTTCTTCAGAGACCTTGTGGCTGATGTAATTGAAGTGGGCAGAGCGAGGACAAGATGATCCCCCGTCCTCCCACTACCAAAACAGACAGACTCATCTCTCCATCACTCCTCTCTGCTTGATCTGTCAGGCAATAGAGCTGTCTAGGAGTGAGCCTACTAATGGAACACCCAGCTGACTAGAGACCTCATCATGCTGCAGTGAATTATTCAGCCTCCAAACGGCTCTTCCCAAATTATTTAAAAGTTGGCTGTGGCAACAGCAGAAAGAAGCTACGTGCTGGTGAAATTCTTAGAATTTGGCTTTTAGGAGTTTCCACAACTTTCCCCTATTTTAGTCAAGTTACTGAACCATAGATAAACCATGATAGAATGTTCCCCTTAAAAAAAAAAAAAAAAAAAAAAAAAAAGCTGAAACTTAATGCTTGCTTCACCAGGACTACTCTCACCAATTATTTTATGTACAACTGTTCAATAGCAAAAAAAAATACAAATCAGCCACTCTGATTGGAAGTGGCATACTTTCAACCATGAGTATTTTGGATTCTTTAATCTGTTTTCTGCATTTTATACATTCAGACACCTAAAGACATTGAGAAACAAGTTCAGAAATATAAATGTTAATTCAATATATGTGCCACTTTTTCAGATTCAAGCTGTCAAAACATGTATTCCTGAATTTAGAATAGAGTAAGACAGAAATAAAAATACAGCTGATACCTGAATCACTATTTGCTCATATGTGTATACATGCTAATGTTAGGAAAAGAGCACAGCAGGGTTATACGGTAAAGTGGAAAAGTAGTAATAGAAAACAATGTTTTGAAAGTAATAAAAAGACCAGATCTGAAAAATGAGTATCTGATTTTTGCAACCATTTATAGTGTCTTGCTAGGGAGTTTGACCCCCTAAACTTTGTCACATCTCATCATGTCACAACAACAAATGTTAACTGTTATAGACTAACAAAGTAACGCATTGTGAGTTGGGAAAGAAATAATACATATGCTACAGGCCAACACCTGGAACAGAGCCCTTTACAGGCCAAACATTTGTAATCAACTCAGCTGCTGTTTCCAATGCCTTGAGGACTGTAGATTTTGGAAAGTATTTAATGCATTATCACACTTTGTTTTTCTCTAGTATGCACCATTTTCCGCATTACCAGACAATTGCTGTCATATAAAATCTCATAAATATCAAATGAAATATTCTGTGAAATTTTGAAAAAAAAAATAGAAATAAATAAATGCTCAATAAATATATAAGCATAAGATAAATACACAGAAATACAGAAAATAAATAAATGTAAGCAGTAATTAAATTATACAATGAGACATAAATGTAAATATATCTTATAAATAGCTTATTTATTTATTCCTCTTTTTTAATCTGCTCATTTTTTTATTTTTCATTATAATTGTCAACTTAAAAATTTATTTCTGTCCATATTTTAATATTTTTTGTCTGTTTTATTCTTCCATTCTATATTTTTACCCCATTCATTTCTTCAACCCTAATTATTTATGCCTTTCCTTTTTTCCATTTCTGTATGCATTTCTGCCTCATTATGCAAAGGAGAGGGGGCGGTCTTAGCAGGATAACTGCTCCCTATATGTTGGTTTGCATCCACCTTAACTAGATGGAGCTCCCTGCCGCCCGCCATCATGGCTGCCGCTACCGACCGCTGCCACAGTGGCCCAGGTTATCAGTGAGCTGAGGCATCTAGCAATTTGATTTGAAAACATTAATGTAATTCCAGACTTTATCTGTTGTGTCGACGCTCTGACTGAACGTGTGTTTCATAAACACAGATGTCGCTTGGTAACTTTGTGCAACTTGGTGAGGTTATGTTTCCACGTGCCTGAATGAGCACTTAGTTTTAAAGATTGGACTGTGGGGGGATTTCCATCTTTTATATTTTAATCATGCAATATGACTAAGAAAATACATATCCAGCTATCAAGAGTTGAATTGTTTCTCTAAACCAGAACACGGGGCAAAATTTCACCTCATCGCAGGAGGACTCTTTGGTTCATCATCCTTTCTGGTTTTGGTGTCTTGGCAGAACTGACTGAAATTGCACATCTATATTCATCACACTCTATCCTCATCCACTGGTCAGAGAGTGGATAAATCACTGCGTCTGGACCGTCCCTCAGCAGGCCCCTGAAAGCCTCTAATAACAGGCTCAGGCAGCCCGCAGTGCCAGCCCCCAATAGTTTTGAGTGAAAACAGATGTCGTTGCTACATAATGCAGGCTGCTAGACTGAAGTTCTTAACGGACTTGTTTCACAAGGAGCTCACTGCCACCTGATTTCCCAATCCCACTCCCCCTGGCGCAAATTGTTGCAGCACCAGCCCATAGCTACACCCTTTCTTAAATACATATTTCAAACAAGGTGGAAGCAGGCTTTCCTATTTATGCTCATAAGTCCACCAAAGAGTCTGAAGGGGATGCGTGCATCCCCCGAAGCTCAGATGAAATAAAACACCAGCGCTGTGCCCTTTATGTGAGCCAGAAACGTTGGTCATGTTTATGACATCTGACCATCCTGGTTTCACCCATGCACACCCGTGGAACAGCTCCGCACAGCCCTCGACTCTCGCATGTCAGAGGTCTCCCACATAGCCGGTAGCGCACTGCCTTTAAGTTCAGCATAAATGCCAGCACATGTAATTGCAATTATCTGCTGGAATGCTTTTATGCTAAAAGAAAACAGGCAGATTCTCTCTAAAATGTGGAAACTCTTATAAAAAAATTTTGTTTAAATTCCCAAGAGAGACAAATGCTTCAGCAGCAGGGGAACAAACCAGCGGCATCTCCCACAGGGTACCCGGTGACTGATATTCTTCACTGATTTGTTTAAACAGTCTCAAATGTCTCCCCCAGCTCTTTCTATTGCAACCCTACTACCCCCCCCCCCCCCCACCCCTAGCCCTAACCCTCCTCAGCTGCACATGTGGCGTGGAGCTCCGAGCGGTGCTTGCAAATCCCTTCAGGCCAGACATTTTAATTAAAAGCAGGATGGAGCCCTTGTTCTAACCTTAACTTTAAAAATGAAAGGCAAATAAAGTCCCTTTCTAGCCTAATCACTCGTCCACACGGTGAACATAAATCCACCAACCCTAACTTCCATTTCCCGTCATCCTTGTGTTGTCACACTTGTGTCTCACACCTGAGTCTCTCTGACTCAGCTGCTAGAAACCCCAGCCAGACTCTTCTACCCAACTGAGCTCGTTCTGTGAAACCAGACGGGAAAGATTTACCCGGAGCTAGTGTGAAGAGGTTGTGACCTGCAGGTCAAACAGCAGGTCAGGATGTGGGCGTTGTGAGCATGGAAATGTTTCAACGCGTCATACTCGATGGCAGAATTCAAGCTCTCGGTGGTTAGAAAGTGTGTTCTTATTCTTTGCGGTCATTAATTGAGTCATTAAAGGTTGCAGATTGTAATATTGGATGATTATCAGCTCTCACCTCATGGTATAAGAGAATGGGTGACAGGTCCTATGAAATAAAACTGTCCCCTTTTTCTCTGTTTTTTCTTAATTGTTTAAATGTTTTAGGTGATGCTATTTAGATGTGGTACAAAATACGCAGTGATCCTGCACACAGATTCTAAAATGTATAAAAGTCAATAAACAGCAGTTTGTTTTCATTTCAGAGCAACTATATGATTCAAAACCATTTTGTGTTTTTATTATATTTCTAAAGTTGTTTCCAGTGTTTCAGTCAGCATCAGTAATGATTTTTCTGTTTTATTCATGGATATTCAATTATTATAGTAAAATAAACATAATACCTCTGACATGAATGTCTTGTTTTTAGGGAAACCATTTCTCAGACCGAAATAGTCAAAGAAATGTCTTCATAAAGCAATGCCAGTGGATACTCTGGGTAGAGGTCATAGAGGTCAGTGGCATGAGGTGATGATGCGGGGATTTAAAAAAAATATTCACAAGTTTTAGAACTTTGTCACATTTTGTTACATTACAATCACAAACAATATGTTTGCTTAGGAATTTTGTTAAATTACTTTTATTTATACAATACCAATTAAAAACCTGCCATTTTACAAGATGAATAGATCTGAGTAATAAGCAGAAATGCATGATAAAATCTGTTATTCAATTGCATACATTTCAGTCTGATTCCAGTTATAAAATTAAGCAGTCAAGTTCATCTTATTCTGCCAATTACAAATGCTATGGTTAGGTTCAGTGTCAACACACAGAGGTGCATACATTTTAAAAGGAAGTAAAATAATTCAAGGCAAGACAAATTTATTTTCAATAGCACATTTCAGTACAGAGACAATGCAAAGTGCTTTACATGAATAAAATATAGGAAAATGAAAACAGAACAAAAGTACATCGGAATGAAATGTAGAAACAATTCAACAAAATAAAACATAGAAGAATGGAAACTAAAAGTAAATATTAATGATTTTAAAAACAGTTGGACTACAAACTTGAACTAATGATGTTTCAGTAAAACAGTTTAACTAGAACAGTCAAAGGCAATCCTAAACAAATGTGTTTTTAATCTTGATTTAAAGGAACTCAGGCTTTCAGCACTTTTACAGTTTTCTGGAAGTTTGTTCCAGATAAGTGGAGCATAGGAACTAAATGCTGCTTCTCTTTGATTGGTTCTACGTATGCAGAGTAGGCTTGAACAAAAAGACCTTAGTGGTCTGGAGGGTTGATGCACTGATAACAAGTCTGTGATGTATTTAGGTGCTAAGCCATTCAGGGATTTATAGAAGTCTTTTAAAGTCTATTCTCTGAGATACAGGGAGCCAGTGTAAGTACTTTAGAACTGGGGTTATGTTCTCTACTTTCTTAGTCTTAGTGAGGACGCGGGCAGCGGCGTTCTGGATCAGCTGCAGTTGTCTGATCCACTTTTTAGGCAGACCTGTGAAAACACCGTTGCAGTAATCAATTCTACTAAAGATAAACACATGGATTAGTTTTTCCAGATCCTGCTGAGACATTAGTCCTTTAATCCTAGAAATGTTCTTCAGGTGATAGAAAGCCGACCTTGTAACTGTCTTTAGATGCTTTTGGATGTTCAGGTCTGAGTCCATCATTACACCCAGATTTCGGGCCTGATCAGTGGTTCCTAGCTGAAGCGACTGAAGCTGTGTGCTAATTTTTGATCGCTCCTCTATTTGTCCGAAAATTATTACTTCAGTTTTGTTTTTATTCAGTTGAAGAAAATTTTGGCACATCCATGCATTGATATATTCTAAACGTTTCCTCAGCGCTTGAAGGGGTTCATAGTCACCTGGTGGCATGGTGATGTAGAGCTGTGTGTTGATGTTGTTTTTTAATGATCTGAGCTAAAGGGAGCATGTGGATGTTGCATAGGAGAGGACCCAGGATGGACCCTTGGGGAACCCCACATGTGATTTTTGTTGTCGCTGATGTAAAGTTTAAAGTCTAAAGAACCAGTTTTCTAGGCGCTCTAACAGAATGGAGTGATCGACAGAATGAAATGCTGCACTGAGGTCCAATAATACCAGAACTGTGGTCATTAAACACCTCGACAAGGGCGGTCTCTGTACTGTGGTGAGCATGGAAACCTGACAGGAAAACGTCAAAGCGGCTGGTCATTGTTAAGAAGGTGTTTAATTGTTGAAACACAACTTTTTCAATAATCTTACTGATAAAGTGGGGGTTTGAGATGGGCCTGTAGTTCTGCAGTAGTAATTTGTCTAAATTGGTCTTTTTCAGCAGTGGTTTGATAACTGCTGCTTTTAGAGATTGGGGGAAACACCTGACAGAAGGGACGTGTTAATTATCTGAGTCAAATCAGACAGAAAAATCTGTGAACAGCAGTTAACAGATTTAAAAACTACATTATTTAGAAAGGCAACACAAGAGCCAAATATAATTTTGAAGTAGCTCTAAAGCTTCTCACCAGTGCTTTGGACTTCAGCTCATTGCAGTTTCTCTGAGTAACCCTAAGTCTGATATTCAAAAACTGGAGATAAGGTGGTAAGTTATTAACCAGAAAGCAAAGAAAAACTGTTTTTTAAGGAATGCAATGAAGACTACCCAAGCGTATAGGCTTAGACTTAGAGAGCCTTTACTGTGATTCAATTGAACAATTCAAAATGTACATCTGTCGGGAATGTAGCAGCAAACCAAAAAGGCTTTTTATAAGTACAGAAAAGTCATGTGTAAGACGATATGAATAGTGCAAGTATATGAAGCAGCAGGATGTATTGCAACAATGAACGGACCATATGATGATGCGGATGGTACAGATGTAGCAGCAAAACAAAAAAGGCGTGTAATACGAGACAGTTTGGTCAGGAAACTTAAAACTTGTTGATCAAATTAAACATTTCACCACATTGAAGCATGGTCGTGGCTGAAATATATTGTCACAATGTTTTTTTTCCCTAAATGTCTTTAGTAATTAGTCAGAATTGAAAGAATAATGGCCGGTAACGATTATAAGACTGATGGGTTTTCACAATCAGCTTTACATGGCAGGTCGTTTCATGATTGAAAATTTGACTTTGGTCTCACTTTGCTCTCAAAGACATTTAGTACATTTTAGCACAAATATACAAAAAAAGGATAATATTTTTCTTGTAAATATGTATACGTGTTTCTACTAGAAAGGAAGATATGATTTGACGAGGTTTATGGAAACACCAAACTCCAGTTTAATTCTGCATTCAGAGTGGTGAATATATTGTATTTCAATTCCTTTTCCCTCTACTTTCTTTGAAGAACAAGCTTGTTTGTGACATTGAACAGAGCAGCAAAGTTGAAAAATATGGGGTGAATTGTCTTAATATAGTCCAGAGGCGATGCTACTAACCCTGAGATGTCCAGATGCCAAACGATGCTCCTCCGTGGCCATGGCCTTACGTGACAATTCTTGTGATGGAATGATGCCATAGATCTTTACAAGCCTGCACATATGTCTAACAATGCTTCTTTACATTGTTTTAGAATTTTCTGGAGGGGGAATGACGTGATTGTCTTTTATTCATATAATTATATAAAAAATGATTTTTATAATTATTTTACTGTTTCTTAATTTGCGTCCATTTCCAAGACATAAAAGTCGCACTGCCTTGCAAAAATATTCATACCTATCAAAGTTTTTCATTTGATCAATTTAGGACCACAAATACATGCATTTTATTGTGATTTAAAGTAATAAACCATCAGAGAGTAGTGCGTAATTGGACACTTAAATAAATAAATACCCTGAAGATGTCCATATACATTTGTATTCTGTCAAATTTACTCTGATACCCTTAAACAAAATCAAATGCAACCAACTGCTAAAAGGATTATCCTAATCAATAACTAGAGTCCACTTTTGTAATTTAATTCTGGTATAAATGCAGCTGTTCTGTGAAGGCATCTGAGGTTTGATATTGGTGAACAAGCAGCGTCATAAAGACAAAGGAACACAGAACACACGGTCTATGATGATGTTGTGGAGAAGTTGAATACCAGATTAAAGCCTGCATCCCACGGAGGACTGTTCACTTCATCATTTGAAAATTGGAAAGGGTGTGGCACAACTAAAAATTGACACCCACCTACTAAGCTGATACACCGGGCAATTAGAACATTATTTTGACTCCCTTCAGCCACGCAGGAAACAGAGTAGGTTTCTCTGGTCAGATAGAAATTTCTGTCCTTCAGGTAAAACATGTTCTGGTGGAAAACTAAAACGTAACTTTCATGTTGGTGGAAGCATCATGGTGTAAAGAATGGTCATTTTTAAAGCTCTGTGTGATTTACAAAACTTCAAGCAGGAGGAAGCTGTGGATTTGTATCTTTTTTAATGCAGGATGCACCTTCTTTCTTCCATGTTTGAAGAATATCCACCTTTGCAAAGTGTTTCTAGAAAGTATTGACTCTAGGGGCTGAATACAGGTGCACGCCACACTTTTCAGACTTTTTTATAAAAATAAAGAAAACATCTGAAAACCAAATGTCCCTTTCTTTCCAGCTTCCAATTATGGACCACTTTGTTTTGATTTGTTACATAGAATCCACATAAACTACCCTTGTGATTGTAAAATGACAAAATGTGAAAACTGCAAATTGTATCAATAGATTTGCAAGTCACTAGAGGTGAATGTTGATGTTCAGTTTTCGCTTGCCAAGATAAGTCTAACAATGCTTCTTTATAATTCAGATCATATAATTTTACTTGACTGCTTGATATTCCAAAAGCAGTACTGAGAAAAAGCAGTATACAATGCCATATTTATCTCCTGATAATGGTTATTTGAACTTTTCCATCTGGATTTTCTGATAATGTTTGATTGTGTTGATGAATGTTGTACCCTCACACGTCCAAAACTGAAACAAAGTGGTGTTGAAGCCTACAAAATAGTCAAAACAACTCAAAATAAAAAAACTGTGGTTGCGGTCATATTGTCCCGTTTGCCAGCAAGCATGAGAAAGTTAAGCCTAAACTGCTTTCTTTCAACTGCCCTATAATTAAAGAAAGCCAGGATTTCCTAATGTGGAGAATGGAGACCTCTCAACAGATTGATATTCAGCAGGGGACTGTCTATTCTTTAGAAAAGGGTTGAACAGAGAGGGAGGAAAGTAGTTTGGTCAGGCAACAGTCTGAGATAGCCCTCGGTGGATTTGAAGTTTGTACCTGACAAGGAAGGGCATAAATCTGTGAATCTGTCCGTTTGCCAGAGGATAGCTCACTATGGAACCCTTCTGTCTAGATGTTGGTACGGGTGAGTCAAAAAACTTTTTATATAATGATGGATGGTATATTTGCCACAGGAGGTTTTGATTTATCTTGGACAGCTGTGTGTGTGTGTGTGTGTGTGTGTGTGTGTGTGTGTGTGTGTGTGTGTGTTAAAAAAAAGTTAAAAAGCATGTTCACAAATAATCAATCTGAACTCTAAACTCTTCCTATCAATTGAACAACCTCTATTACATTTACAAGAAGAAAGCCGATTTCTGTACATTTCTGAGCATCAATATTTATTCAGGATCAATGCAAAAGTGAACACTTTAACTGATGACTGTGGGAAAATCAGGCTGAACTGGTAGTCGTCATCAAGAATACATTTAGTCATCAATCTCACTAAAACCCACACACTAAAACCAACGTACAATTGAATCAATCATACTCAAGTCTACTTATGATTTAATTAAGTAAAAAGATGAATGCAGATAAAGGCAAACAAACAAAAAGCACTACAAACTAAAAAAATAAGCTTTTATGACGAAGGACTGAATGACCCTAAACACTGAGATTTATCAAGAGATTTGTGGCATTTAATTTCTCAAAGCTATATATCTGCTTTCAACACACAAATCACCAGCAACAGAACTGGAAAAGAGCTTTAGTTGTTACCCTTGGCTATGCTTTCACAGAAGCAACTGGCATTTCTCCTTTAGTGGTCACAACACCCTCCAAAAAACAAGCGGTACTGTTATTGCGGCTCGTACTCGGGGAATGCCTATGGTCACATTTAAAGTTTAAAACATATTAAATAATCAATATCAAAAATTATGACTAATTATGAGCATTTAGTGCTTCATAAATATAGAAATTGGAAACATGAGATCATTTGTATGAGAGAGAAAAAGCATGGGCATTTAGATAAAACTTTTAAAAACATAATCTTTGAGTTAAAAATAACATTTATATTTTTCAGATCTCGGTCTCGCCATCTAACCTGACGAGCCAGATGAATTTCGTTCCGCTTAGCTCCGCCTAGCTTCACTCACATCCATCTGGGACATCTCCCATAGAGAGTGATTTCTTCAACCAATTTTATTGTCCAGCCAATCAGGACGCAGGGCTGGAGTTTCATAGATGTGACGTAGTGGAGAAGCGACCGTGAAACTGTTTTGATTCAGACAACAATGGCGGCTTGCATCGAGGAAGCAACCGCTAACATTGATGCTGCTATTTCTTCCGTGTTGTCCAATCTACCTAATATTGTTTCATTAAAAGAACATCAGAGAACGACTCTAAAGGCTTTTGTTGGTGGAAATGATGTTTTCGCCCTTCTCCCGACCGGATTTGGCAAGTTTTGTTTTCCGGGGCGCGCCCGTGGCGGAGCGGTTAGCGCGAACCATGTTAGGAGGCCCGGGATCGACTCCAACCCGCGGCGCTTTGCTGCCTGTCTTCCACCTTCTTCCTGTCAATAAAACGTGTGCCACTAGAGCCGCAAACACATTTAAAAAAAAAAAGGTTTATTTTTTTCCTGCGTCGCTCTCATCAGCGTCACGGGTTGGCTTCGGTGTGAGTGGTTGAAATAGCACGTCGATAAAGATGACAGACAAGTGGCTTATCCAATCATATGCAAGGATTTTTGATAAGGCCCAGCCTTCTGTAAAGGCAATTCCTATGGATCAGTCCCAGATGGATGAGTGGAGCTAGGCGGAGCGAAATTCATTTGGCTAGGGTCAGGTTACTCGCCATCTGCCATAGATGGAATAAGATTGTTTTTATTTTTTAAAACCTAACGGCGGGCTCACATCTACTATAGTGCAGGCACCACAAGGAACCCAAAGCCATTAAAGTCACTGTGTTACACTCACAGTAGCCATGGTGCACTGTGGGTCTGGTTACCGAGGTCGTGCAGAGCTGCGGAAAATCCTGCAAGGTTTTGATTTTTTCTGGGCACTGCAGCACTCGAGTGTCAAGCACCAGGGAATTACACAAGCCAAACAGGAAGTCAGATGCTACATTGTAATAACTTCTGTGTATTTCAAAATAAAATAATTCTGCAAACTAATTTTCTCTTTCTTTTCCTTCATACATGCATTCGCCTTAACCCTAAACCCACATTGCATCAGGGCCCATACCCGCACACTTAGCAGACGTGAGCCCAAAATATATATTAAAAAGTTATGTGAGGAAATTATGTATTGACCTGGAGAAAATGTTGAAATTAGGTGAAAGGTCAAATGGGAGGTCTTAATAAGAAATAATTTTAAATCATATAATCATTCTGATCCATATTACTGCATCTGTATGCATTAAATTCCCTTTATCACAACAGAAAAAAAGTTAAGTTTTAATCACATTTGGAATGTGCTAAACCAACTGTTTTATTTCAACATCTAAAACAAAATAAGAGCTGAAAGAAAGCCATTCACAACACACACGGTGGCCTAAGACTTGGCAGAAGGAAGAAACATTATTTCCACAGAGACACTGTAGGGTTATTGTTAGTCAAGTGGGACTGAAGATTATTGATTTAGAAATCTTGCTGGTATGTGTGCATCTATTTTGTGTAATTTGTCAACATTGCTGTTCGTGTTTTTACATCATGGAAAGGCCAGGCATATAGCCACTGAATGCAAGCAGCAGATGTTGTTATGGCTAAAGCACTTTTGAAGACAGGCTAGACTCCACAAACAAAAATATCCCGACTGCACTTGAAATTGCTCAATATATATAACGTCTCTGAATACATTTTGTACTGTAGGTCAGAGGCCACTTTGTTCCATAATGTTCACCCACATCCATATAATATAACTAAAATGTTTGATCTTTTTTAATAAATATTCTATTTATTGATAGCTCTGTCTCTCTTGATACAATAATCTTAATAATATAACATTTTTTAAAGAGTATATTTTCCAGATCTACAGGCTATTATCTAATCAGGAAGCTGAAGCCATTGATCAGCCAAAGTTCTACTTCACTAATATTGGTTTACTCTACATCAACCTCAAACTGGTGGGAAAGTGCAAACAAAGTTGAAAAGGTTCATCTATGTCCTGATGGACCCTGCAGAGAAATTGATGTTATGCATTTTTAAATGATAGGTTTGATGGTATTTGGAGAGCATATTCCAGGCCGAAATGTTCCGTCAGCTCATAAATTATACAGGAAAAATCTTGATTTTTCTTTGTTTGACATTTTCTGGTTCTTTCAAAGATGCTTTCTGAAGAAAACAGGGATGAACATGCTCATCTCTTAACGCTATAAACTTATATAAAGGATTTTTGACTGCCTTTAGTTGTGTTATTTCATGTTTAAATCAAAGTTAACACACATGAAGATGTATGACCCCTTTGCATTGCTTTAAAACCACCTCACAACCTCCGCTTTGAATATGACTAGGTTGTGGTACATTTAGAAAAATTCCTTCAGTGTGAAGGCATGAGATGGCTGGACTGGGACATTTACCTGACCTTGCCACAATCTGCAACATTTTATCTATAGTGTTTAATATCTTCAATATTGGGGATAATGGATGCAGTAGGTCTAGAAACCCACTCCCAAACTGCACACTCTGCTTATTTGAGTGGACCCTGTTGCGTTTGTAGGCCATAGGAAAAACATAATACCCTCAGTATTCTCTCGGTCTGTACCCAGAGTTTCCACCCAGTGTGACATCCCTGAAGAAACCCAAACGTTAGCTGTAAGGACACAACCTGATAGCATGCATGAACCAACTCAGCTGAATTCTCAGTGGAGCTGTGCCTCTTTTACAGATGATGGAGCTCCTTCCATCAATACAGACGCTTGTATTTGGGTCTTCAGTCTTTCCATCATGTCCAACATGGCTCCAAATGAGTCTCCAATCTATCCACCCATTTTCTATTCCCTTCTACCATCTTTTGTCCAACAAGCAAAAAGATACTTGAGTTGGAGCTTTACCCCCAACATAGAGGGCGTACTACGCCTTTTTCAGTCGAGATCCACGGCCTCAGACTTTAAAGCCTTTCCATCAGGATTAAAAAAATCCCAATGATGTTTGAGATGTAGAGGTTCAGAAATCCAAAGTTGACTTTATGAGTCCCACTTCAACTACTGTGAATTTAAGTTATAAAATATAGGAAGTGTTAGCCAGGCCTTATTCTTCTCACCCTTCCTCGTTATTCCTAAATATTATCTTTATCCCAAAGAAAGACTTTTCTTTGACAGATTTTTCTGAAACGTATAATCGATACGAACTAATTTTAGATTAGGCCCGATTTGGAGGTGTATGTCCTTAGCTCAAAATGAGAGTCCCTCTCTAGCTTGGGATCCAGCGAATACTGATTTCTGTGTTTAGAGGCCTTCATTACAGGATGGTATTAATCTGGAGAGAGCTGACTGTTCATCGTAGCTCCTCGTAAAGCAAGTTGGTTGCAGCCAAGATGGCAGTAGGATGCATAGTTTATGTAATAGCAACAATATCAAGAGCATTAAAGTAACTTACCTGCTATTAGGTTCCAGTCAATGTGAGCCCCACAGAGTGCATGCACAACCAGTGAAGCCACACTTCTTTCTGCCCCAACAGGATCCTGATATGCCACCCCAATGGTTATAGACGCCCACAACCTCCGTACAGAAGTTTTATATATGTGGGCTTATTCTGTCTGAGTTTTACTGCCATAGTCTTGAGTCTCAAGCCAGTGTGAAGGGGCCCTAATCGTGTTGAGAGATCAGGATATTGTATACACACTCTGGTAATGTTTCACAAGTTGAGCTTTATTTCTAAACTTTCTTGGAAAGCGTAAGGCATTTATGTTCCAGGTTATAAATCATCGTCTTTTAGCAAGCATTGCTGCAAGAACTTGCTACATTTGCAAAATATTCCTACTTGCCTCTTCAGCTGCACAGAGAAAATACATTTTCCTTTTGTGTGGATTAAGGGAATTCGGAGTTCCAGACAGTTGGAATTTGGGAAATGTCTTCATCAAACCACGCCAGCTTTCCCCATATTGTTTCAAATAATATCTAAACATAACAGATGGAATTTGTGGGTGATATAAATATCCTTATTTGTGTGTTTCTTGCTTTGGGTTTTTTTGTGTCCGTTGTTGAGTTAAGGATTTGAGAGAGAGGAGTGTGTTGCACTAACTCGCTCTGTCAGGAGGCTGTGAGGTATTGATTGCTGGAGTGTATGAAGTTGATGGGCTTTGACAGCCCACTGAGTGGACCTGAGCAAAGTCAGACTGCAGCCTGCTTTGCCTTCAATCTGTAAGGGCCCAGGGTCACGTTGGTGAATGACTGCATCCCTCCGTGCGCATGAATGCTCCTGCACGCAGGCTGTGAGTCTGCAAGGAGGCGAGCACGCAGGAGAAACATGAATATTAAAAGAAGCATTTATACTAAATATCAACATCACCGCATTAATTGGGATGGAGGAAATTCTCCTTCGAAGTGTCCAAGATATGAATTAGCAATATGTTTATTAAAGTGAGGGAGCGTTATTTGATATGGCCAAACAAAATTCAGATGTTTTTGGGTGACAGCCTTAAAGTAGAGTGATAATCTCGCTGGTGCGTCAAACACATTTAAAAACACTGATAATAACATCCCAAAGCCCAAGAAGTTGCTTAATGAATCAGTAGAATAACGTAACATATGTTTAAAATAAACCAGGCATGAAAGAAGGAAGGAAACATTTTTTGTTTTTCCTTTTTTGTACATTTAACTTCAGCTTCACTAAATGTATCTTGGACCTCTGATAATTGTGTTGTTCCTGTTTTTGCTCAGTGTAGAGAGCACTGCTGAAAATAGCCAGGTGCAGCCGGTCTTTACCTCTGTAAACAGCTTTAATGGATTTTCAGAAACACTGGGAGCCCTGGCTTTCTGGGAAACTATGACAGAGGCTGATGAGAGGATGCTGATGTTTCTGACTTTTGCAAATGCATTTGGATTCAAGCTGGACATTAATGACGACTAAGAAAAAGAAAACAGGTACTAACCACTTTAGCACAACATCCTGCCAGTAACTAACAGCAAGGCACCAATGCCAAGACCCAGACAGTTGTAAACCACCTCTCTGGCACAAGACAGTTGATTGTACAATATCTAATAGAATTTCTCAATACAGCGGTTTGCAAAAGGCTGTAAGAATAAACCCAATCCTGGGCATATCTAAAAGGATGCTTGTTACATTGACAGTGGTTCAGCGGATAGAGTCATAAGAAATCATAAGATTGTTGGTTTAGTTCCAGCTTCAAAGTGTCACATGTCAATGTGTCCCTGAGCAAGGCACTTAACTCCAAGTTTCATACCAATCTGCTCATTGGCGTATGAATGTGTGTGTTAATGAGTGTGATTTGGTGAATGTAGCTATAGTGTAAAGCGGTGCGGTCCGTATGACTTGAAAAGCAATATAAATTCAGTCCATTTATCCTTTGCATCATGTAAAGGGACAGGTATTTGCAAAGCCAATATAAAACCTGTAAACAAAACCTTTTCATAAATAACCACCGATATGCATCTAAAGCTGTGTGGATAAAAATACAAACTTTGATATACCCCATCACTATTCCAATGCACTATTTCATATATGCTTTGCATATAAAAGCCATACAAAGAACCATGGCTTTTAGCAAGCGGCACTTCAGCGTCGTCTTTCTATGCATCTGATCACACAGCGGTCAGTAACATTTGCCATCCAAAGACCCTGTTTCCCATTTGTTTCTACAGAATATAATTTGTATATTTCTGTGAAACCTACTTGACCCTCCAAAACATCATTACGCCTGCATTTGTATAGCTACTACATAAAAAGTCCAGTTTATTTGTATAGCACATTTCAATTCAAGTGCTTTGCATCATGAAAATATGAAAACATTAATTCACATCGTATATTTTGGACGATGTTTCTGTCATTATGGGTCGAAAGCAACTCTAAACGGGTGGGTTTTCAGTCATGATTTAAAGGAATTCAGTGTTTCGGCTGTTTTGCAGTTTTCTGGAAGTGTGTTCCAGATTTGTGGAGCATAGAGGCTGAATGCTGCTTCTGCATGTTGGGTTCTGGTTCTGGGTATGCAGAGTAGACCCGAACCAGAAGATCTGAATGGTCTGGAGGGATGGTACAGCAACAACAGGTCTTTAATCTATTTTGGTGCTAAGCCTCTCAACCATTTATAAACTAACATAAGTATTTTTAAGTCTATTCTCTGAGCTACAGGGAGGAAGTGTAAGGTCTTTAAAACAAAACAAAAAAAATGTTTGCTTTATGATTGTAGAGCAACTTTTGTATTTCTGTATCGGGTTTAGGAAATAAATGTTAATTCTACATTTTGGTTTAGAAGTTTTACAAAGAGAGAAGGAACACATATTTGTGAAAGGTCCTGTCTATATTTAGGCAAAAGAAGAAGAAAATAAATTTTTGTTTTCGTTGTACTATTAGTGTCATTCTGCTGTGGAAATGATATGCAGATACTTGAAACTACACAGAACACCTTCTACATTTAGCATTAATGTATAGATACTTTATAGATGTCCTTGAACCTGGTGTTTAATTTATTTTCAGGTGAACGCAAAAACGCATTTTTAGAAACAAGAGAAGAGATCAAATAGAGAATATTTTGCATGTTACGGTATCACATGTGTGAAAAAAGTTTGCTTTCTTCAATCTCCCATTTTGAAACTGCTGTAACTCACATACAAATATTATTGAAAATTATTTTCATTGATTTTGTTTCTTAAATCCATGCAATTATTAGTGTTTTTTGGACCCTCTGCAAGCTTGTAGTAAAAGTATTCCATGGGAATAAAACTATATTGGAACCTTTTTAAATATAAAGGCGTGCTGATTGCCATATAAATGTTAAATAATATTAAATGGTGAAATGCTTTGTTTTTGGGTTGGTGTATGTCAGCAATTGTTAAAACCTTACTTCCTCAAAGTGTGTTCAACTTAGATTTACATAGTTAACTAATAACTGTCTTTAAAACATTTACATTATAGAACATCTAAGCCATTTGTGTAGTAATAGGCAGTGTGCCTATAAATATAGCCTTAAACTTTTTCACATTCTGCGATGTTACAACCACAAACTTATGTCACAGAACAACAAAAAGTGTATCATAGTTTTGAAGGAGAAACAATTATACATGATTTAAAAAAACTTTACACACAAAAAATCTGAAAAATGTTACATGAATGTTTATTCAACCCCCATTTACTCTGCAATTTTCAATAAAATACATTGTGACCAATTGCCTTCAAAAGTCACTCAATCTGTATTTACTGACCACCTGGGTTTGAAATAGTCACAGTTGTCCTGTGAAGGACTTAGGGATTTGAGGAAAAGTTATAAACCACCATTTAGAGTTTTAGGCTAAATGGGGAAACAGCAAATATGCAACAGAAAGCGGCTCTGGTCAAATGAGAACGAAATTGAATGTGTTGGCCTATAAGCAAAAAAACACCAAGTTCCAAGTAAGCAAACACTGCTAGTCACTATTCCCATGAGGGAATATGGTGATGGCAGCATCATGATGTGGGGCAGTTTCTTTTTTCTCAGCATGGAGACGGAAGCTGATCAAATTGGATAGGAGGGAGTCAAAACACTGCACTGCTATCCCAGGCTACAAAAGACAGCCAGAGCTACAGTGAAAGATCTCAAAAGACCATTGAATATTCACGTGTTAGAATTGCCCAGGCAATGCCTCCTCTTCAATGTTACTGAGCTTAACCTACATGTTGTTTTTGATGTCATTGGTTTGTGTCTGTGTGTTATGTGTGCATTCAGAGATGTTCCTGCAACCAAAATGTTATTATGGCTGCATAATAACAATAAAGATTCTTGATTCTATTCTGCAAAGAGGAATAGGCAAAAAAAAAACAGTCTCTAGATGTGCAAACTGGTAGAAACCTACTTTAAACATATGCAGCTGGATTTGCAGTGAAGGCTATACTACAAAGTATTGACTCAAGGAGCTCAGTATAAATGCACAGCAAGCTTTTCAAGTTTTTTACATCATGTAAAAATGCTAAAAAAAAACCTGTTTCACCTTCTCTCTCCAGCACAATTTTTTGCTACCTTGTCTAGATCTTTCAGATTAAATCGTATTAAGATACCTTAGTTTGTGATTGTAATGTGAATGCTTATACACGGGTCTGTTGTCCAAATGCTGAAGGTGGAAGACTGTGTATGATATTCATACATGGCTTTCTTGCATATGTCTATATGGTCCACGGAGTTAGCAACTACCTGAGCATGTCACATATCATAATTTATTTATATTGAAATTTTAACAGTGATAATGGCTAATACAGACGATGGCTCACAAACTAATGACTTTCCGCCCTGTAGAACAACAGTTGAGCTTCAAAGAGACAACGCTTCATAACATTGTCTCCTTGTTCCTGGAGCTCTTCCCTGGTGTCACTGGACTCTGCAACAAGGGTGAGACGTTTCCACTTTTAGCTATGATTAATTCAGAAATCCTACTTAACCTATTATGCATGCACCTTTGGAGTGGAGAAAGAATGTGGAGCAAAACTGAAGAAAAAAAAACATCCGTGCACTGTGAGGAAGACTCCAAGCCAAGTATTAAACCGAGAACTCCTTAGTTTTAAGGTGACTCACTACTGACCGTACTGGCAGCCACCTCTGCAAGCAAGACCAAGGGTAATCATTAACTAACTGAATTTTAAAAAGCCTAAATGGATACTGAAAAATGCAGAGTAGAATGCCAGTTGTGATTTTTTTTTTTTCTTGCAATGCATTTAGATGCCAGAAATTGATTCGGAGTTACATTAAAATTGAGATGGTGTAATTTCTTTGGTTGAGTCCAGTTTTTTTTTTTTTTCTGTACAGAAGTGGATGATTTTCTGCAATCACAAGGCTTAACCTGAATTTGAAAATTAAAACAGGAGTTTAAATATGTTTAAACTTCTGATTAGATTTAGTACATTGTGTGCATATTAGGATGAACGGCAGAAAATGAACGTGTACGACTGTGGCAATAACTTTTTGCTATCGGATATCATTTGTGTTTTTTGCTGACCTTCTTGGTCTAAAAGTTCAAATATCTGTACAAAATCCATTAGTGCCCGCAGGTATTCAAATAATTACCTGAACTACTCAGGAAAACTGTGCAACTTCCCTGTTGTGACAGTCACTTCATACCTTCAGCATGCTAAGGAGAGCCAGTCTTAGTACGTCCAGGCAAAGCATCTGCATAGGGTAAAATAAAATTAACTAACTTGTTTATCGGTCTGTTGCTATGACATTTTCCATTTACAACAGTGGTGCTGGAACTTAGGTGTTTGCTCTGTAACCTGTTGGTTCAAATTCCTACTCTGACTGTCTCAGTCATTGTGTCCTTGGGTAAGTGACTTCACCCGTTTTACCTGTTGTCAGTGGTCAGATGCCCTTACTTCCCAAACTTATACATCTGTATATATATACTAAAAACACACAATTTTTAAAAGTCAGATGGATCCCGGCATGGCCTACTTTCTCATTTTTGAAAATGTTGCATCCATATGTCGAGCATCTGCACTGATGGTTTCCCAGAGCATTCCTGGAATAGGAAGTTTAAAATTATTAGCAAGTGACTGAAGAGTTCAACTGAAAAAGTGTTGTTTTCTGGAAGTGCAGCTGTTGGCAACAAAAATGTTCTGGGTTCAAATACTCTCTTTGTTTGAAGTTAACATGTTCTCCCTATGGTTGCATGGACAGCCAGGGAAAATTGATGTCCGATGGGAGTCGTGGCTAGCACGTGTGGTCTGATCCAACAGATTAGTTACTGTAGCTAAAATCAATGTAGAGGCTGATGCATTTTTTAATGGAAATGTGTCAAAAGAGCATAGTGTGGTGGTAGTCAAAGTGCCCATGCTGTCCACTGTTGAAAGCACCAACAGTGGTGACATGAGTCTGAGAACTGGACGACTGAGCAATGGAAAAAGATAGTCTGGTCTAATGAGTCCTGTGTTCTATGCTAATGCTGTGGACAATGCTCTTCCAGGAAACCTTGGGACCTCCCGACCATGCGGCTGTTATTTTTACATGCACGACCTACCCGAGCATAGATGCAAATTATGCATATCTTTTCATGGAAAGATGTTCTCTGGTTGCTGTTGCCTCAGTCAGCAGGATAATCCACCCTGCTACAATGCAAATATGGCTCAGAGCTGGTCTGAGGAGTACAGCAATGTGTTTGAGGTTTTAACTTGGCATTGAAATTGTCCAGATCCCAAACCTGTTAAGCATCTGTTGGATGTGCTGGATAAGCAAATAGATACATGGAGGCACCATCTCAGAACTTGCATCTTGGTGGCTCATACCACAGGAAACCTTTAGGGGACTAGTGGAGACCATACCTTGATGGATCTGGGCTATTTGGGCAGAACAATTGGGATCAAAACACTATTAGGTAGGTAGTCAATATATTTTTGTGCATGTTTGTTTGTCATGTGACAGCTGGAGTAAGCCCACCTTTGCAGAATTTCATTGACTGTTAGAGAATGTCATCCTGACCCAGCAATGCTGGACAGTTTAAGCAGGTTTAGAAAATGCATCAACAGGTGGATTTATTGTTATGCATGTAATATTTCATGCATTTAAAAGCAAACTATATGAATTGTACTATACCTTGTGTCCTGAATCCTCCATTTCCATATACAGTAATTCCATGTTGGATCACATCTGGCAAATTAGTGGTGCAAATCGTGTTTCTCTGAGCTATGTCTACAACGAGAGTTGCTTGAGTACAAAGCTTATTTCTGACATTGTAATTTATTTAGGAGCCATCAGAGACAAATCTGTATTTCTTTCTGCTGAAGCCACCATCTAAAGGCAAAAGAGTCCGGTTCAAATGATCATCAGTTACAGCAAGCTGAGCATAGGAAAAATAATACCACTTGAAACTGACAGAAATCAATAGTGGTAATGGCCGTATAGTGAAGTGAAGGACAGGTAATAAATCCAGGGAATCTGCTTGATAAGAGATAGTGCTCAATAGCTTATTCATTGCCATTGTCTTTTTTGTCTTTATGTATTTTTATTGGAAAGGTTACAGATCAGATTCTGTCCTTGGTTAAACAGTTGTCATTGCTAACCAACTGAGAGGCAAGGTCACAATTGGCAGATTTGGCCTTGATGAATCATATATAGTTAGAATATAGACGATTCTGACAGGCAAGGTTTTGATGTAAACCCACCATTTGCTGAACATTTTACCTTCTCACTATTTTGCTGCTTTCTTTTTAAGTCAAGTGGCATAATCAACAATTCGATGAGTTGAAAGATGGAAGCGTAAAGATTGCATTAATGCTGGCTTCTTTTTTTCTGTAAAGAAAAAGTAAAGTTATTTTGTTCAAACAAGAATGTCCATTGGATTTCTGTAGTAGTATTTTATCTTTGCTCTGGCCCAGCTCATGCTTAAGAAAGTTCTGAACCGTTCAAAGACTAAAAACAACACAGAATCTGTCTTACCCTCTCTTGAAACGATTGAGTGTGAACGGAGACCTTTCTATATTGAAGAGATATTCCAGTGCAGCAAAACATTCAACTATTGGAAACTCAGGATCTTTCCTACACATTCAGAATGATAAAGTCTTACAGGCAGCGGCCAGACGGTCAATGTCAGGCTGAAATATCTTTTTCTTCTACACAATATTTTGTCAAAAGAATAATGTCCACACAGGGGCTGATTTTGGATTTTAGGTAATTTAACCGACTGAGACTTTAAAAATTTGCATTTGCCATTCTTGAGGCTTGAACTTAATTTATCCAGATGCCAGACATTGGAGAGTTTGCTTTAGTTTGATGTAGCAGTAAAGTAACATTCTCCCTTTCCCATCTGGGAACATCATGTCTGTCTCCTGAGTTTCAGGACCAAACGAAAGGATTTCCCTTAAACTTATCCTCCATCTAAATCAAAATTGTTGGGAGTTTAGCAAAAAAGCAATTCCAACATAGTGTTAGTGAGCATATCTGCTCCTACTGCCAGCTTGCTATCAGTGCAGCTAAGCAGCATAAGTAGTAAACATAAACTTGTTGGGCTCCAAAACTTACATAGAGGTAAATGCTGGAAAAAAAAAAAACATCTTTATAGTGTCTGTAGCGGACACTAAATTATTGTTTTATGAATAAAACAGTCATTTTAAACAGGCTCTCAATAAACTAAGCTTCACTCTTTGTTTATCTGAAAATCCTATTTAAGATAAACGTCAGTAAAAAAATGCATATTATGGCAAAATTGTATATAAATTTACCAGCAGCAGTACATGAAGCTGCATTTCATTTGCTGTTTTTTTTTTTTTCATTTAGTGCTGTATTCTAAGATCTACGATTTAAAAAAAAATCCTCATCCAAGCTTTTAAAAACTTTTCTTTTTTTAATTTATCAAAGCCCCTGAATCTCATACCAGCCTATGCCTACAGGTGCATCTCAAAAACTTAGAAATTTGCCAAAAAGTTAATTCATTTAGTTAAGAAGCCGGCAGTTCACAGATATGTAGGTTTAGTTGAATGAAAGCATATGATAGAAAAATATGCGCAAAGAACAGGGATAAACATACCCATCAGATTAATATAAAAACTGCAAAAAAATGCAAAAACAACATTGCTGCAAAATCTTACCCATGTGGTTTGCCGAAACTAAAGGTTGGTCTGTTTTTTAATACGTGTAATATTTTGCAGATGAGTTTTGCCCTGAATTTGCTACACAGTTGATGAGACACACAATCGATGCTTTGAAGCTGGAACACAACAAGAACACATTAAACAATTCCCATGGAGACTCAATGTATTCCCAAAGAAACACAGAGCTACAACTCATTCCAGTGACTGGCTGTCCCACATGGCACATGACTGATCCAACCTTTATTTGATCAAAGAGCCAAGATGCTTGAAAGCACTGAACATTTGCATAGGAGACGTGCATTAAGTGAGCTACAGAAGCCATATTTAAGGTCCAATACATTAAAATAATGTAGAGCAAATTTGTCTAAAAGCAAAATTCGAAGCTCTGTTGAAGATATGTAATAAATCATTGATACATGCGTAAAATAGTGGAATAAGGTAATGAGGTATTTTGGACAACGCTGCATGTTTTATTTACTTTTTTATTTACTTTATTTACTTCTTATTGCAATATTTATAAGCATTGATATTATTTTTATGATATGGGTCGTAAAGGTAGACTGCAGGAGAAAAGGACTGAAATGTGGGAGGCATGTGGCTTCTGCAGACTGATACAAGCTGAATATTTTCAGCCTGACAAACAAAATAACTCAATGCCTTATTTTTAATATGTTGGTTTCAAATAATTTGTAAACATATGCTCTTCTATTTCAGCTGAGATGCAAATTCAGGCTGAAAAAAAAGAATCTATATTATAATCCATTGTATGTTTCTACAATCACAGCTCTCCTAGATGCATCATTTTAGCCTCTTGCTATTTGTTACTGTGCTTTTATTAATATTGTATTTCCATCATTTGGTGCAAAAGTTGCAACCTACTTTGCACATTCTGCAGGGGGTCATTCCTGTTTCACCTAATCTAGAAAACACAAGGTCATCCATTTAGCATAAATCAGTCTGAGGTCATTTACTGAATGAGTAAAGTGTAAAATTGGAGGTTCGGTTGTCCTTCTCTCGGACTCATGGATCCTCACTGTATTTTTCTTTGCGATCTTTTTGCAAACGGAGCAGGCAGTGGGACACATGAGCAGCTCTCCAGAGGTCTACACCTGGTGTTCTCAGGTGATCTGCCCTATGTGGATCCGTTTACCAGCCGAGCAGCTGCCCCGGGAGGTTTGAGCCCTCTTAAAAGTCTACGTCCAGCTACAGTTACAAAATGCAAAGTCGGGATAGAGAAAGGACAGCTTAGGGCCAGGGGGTGCTGTAGATCTCCTGCTGTGAGTTCAAAGAGAGGTCCCCGACAGCTGTGGCTCTCAAGGGATGTTAACAGAGCTGTTTCGGCAACTCAATCTAACCTCAATAAACAAAGGTGCCGTGCTCGCCTTCCCACATTCTTTTAAGAAGAAATATATACTTCTTGGATTTCATCAAAGGAGGAAAAAAGTTGGACACTTTCTCAGGCTTTTAGCGGACCCAATTTATTTATGATGCAGCGCTGTTGTAGCATACCCAGAACTTGGAGGGTATGCTTGGAAAAGTATTGACATTCCTTTTTTTTCCCTTTTTTTGTCAGATGAAAACCACAATTTTCAAATAGTTTAGAGATTTTTTTTTTTTTTTAGTGACATGCCAATACAGTGTAGTGCACAACTGTAAAGTCGAAGGAAGATGACACATGATTTTTAAACCTTTTCACAAAGAAAAATATTGAAGGTGTGGAATGTATATTTATTCTGCCCCTTACCTCCTCTGTCACAGGACATCTGGAGAAATACATTGACGTTTATGATGCAACATGAAAAAATGTGAAAAAGCTCTATGAATATTGAGACTTTTGCAAACCACTTTGTCATGATTACGTTACAGATTCGCTCAAATTCATCTGAACAATCTGTTCAAACAGAAAACCGTGATGTTGTCCTCGGGGGTATCGGCGCTTAATGCAGATTACTGAATCTTGAACTTGAAAATTACACATCTTAATATCAACCCTTGATTTATAATTGCTGTTATGGCCAACATTAATGTATTGGGGTGAACGGAAATTAATTTCCAAGCACAGAGGCTACACCAGGTGGTACTGAAAGCTGGTCAGGCAAATTGCAGATGCATGTATAACTCCAACAGCTCAGTCATTGGGAAAAGGTTTCACAAATTACAACCTCTGTTACAGAAAACCCTGCATTCAGGGGATTGCTATTACTGTCCCGTCACGATCTACTTAAAGGCAAGTTATGTTTAGCTTAGCCTTCAGTCGGAGTTTGAGTGTGTTATGGGGAACACATATCAGGATAACCACAGCATGATAGAAAGGTGTGGATTAGTCGGTACGCTTAACACCCTTTGGATCCGTCATTCAGTGCTGTGGTCCAGGTGTAGATAGTTTTATCAGAAGTGTCAACACTCATCAATGGCACAGCTTAGATAAAGCACTGCTGAGTACACATGAAGGGGTGCAGCGGTACATGTTTGAGCCACACCAAGTGAGATGATTGTGTTGAGAGGGAAAATGTAGAGGATTGAGTCGACTGGGCAATGTAGCAACCCTCTGTATTAGAGATTAGGGAGTGAAATGAGATGAGCATTTTTTGGGTGTTTAGCAGAGAAACACATTTTCCGCAGTAGCTTTCTTTTTAAGAAGCAATAAGAGAAATTTCACCACTGTTGAGTACTGTCTGTGGACCAAAACAAGATGTGTGGCACGCCACGCCTCTCTCTTCCTCCTAAATCTAAGCACCAGACCAGTTATCCGTTTCAATTGTACGTTTTGCGTCAGACAAAGAATGCCCTGAATTTACGCAAGGGTCACGGTGGGCACCTCACCAGCCCGCCGGGCTGCATTACTCAATGCTAACTATGCTAGCTGCATTACCGGCTATTCCCCTCACAGAACAGTAACTCCTGGCCCATTCCTGGTCAAACTCCAACAATTAACCCACACGCCACAATTGTAGCATTACATTGAATTGAATCAGCATAGCAGCACAAGTCTAACAAGACTGTTTTTTGGTAATTTTGGTAATAACGGATCATCTTCAGGTGAACGCAGCGGTGGCATTTTATGGGGAGGGAGGGGCTAAGCCCAGAGTGGCAGCTGTTCACATGGACGTACATGCACACACGGCCGGCTGGCTTTGTAAATAAGACTGCAGAACAACACCGAGAGGTGGAACGTGACATCATACTTTAGTCTATAGTAAAAGTATTTTGTAGTTCTTTCGATGGGAAGTAATATCTAAAATTGAATTTACAGCCTGCTGCTAAACCCTGTCTTTATGAACACAGACCTAAAATAAATGCTCTAAAAAAGATCATTTCCTTAACTTAACCTTAAGGAAATAAAAAAACATTCCTGTAAATAAACCTGTCCAGAAGGTGGTTAAGGAAATACTGCTGATAAATCAACACTTAATGTTCACTTTTCCACCACTGTGGGATCAAATGTAAACAAACTATGGGTTTGAACAACTAATTTCAATCATTGCCTCCAAAAATAAATACTCCCCAGGTGTTTGGAGTAGATTTACTTGGCTTTGATTAGCAGAGGATGCAAAAGTAGATCCTTAGATAAAGTAAAACTGTGGTACATGTGTATCTGACTTTTCAATCACCTTTCCTATTATTGTCTCCTCTAGTTAGAATGTTCCAGTAACATGACACTATATAAATATTTGTCCGACACAACTGTAGGCCCATTCAACTGATCCTGTGGCTTGGGCTCCGGCACAATAGAGCCCCTTATCCCCAGCAAGTAACTCTACACTCTCCCCTGGTCATTATTGATGGCCGAGTAAGTGTTACAGTTACAAACCAATTACTCCGCCATTAATGTTAGATGAGCTGCTCTACAAGTACAGCTTGATGCTTATCAGTTTTCCTCTGGGGTTGCCTTTTTTTTTTTTTTTACTTTCGCTAAACCGCACGCCATCTCCCCGCACGTGGTTTCAGTCTTTAATAAGTGGGAGGTGAGAATGACAGCCGGCAGTCTTAGCTGCATTACAGGAGAAATTTCCCCAAGTTCAAGAGGTAAAGGAGTCAAAAGGTGAGCAACGTGTCCTCGCTCTGACTTTGGGAAATCTGGTGACTCGGTAAGGTGATATCACGGCACCAAAAAGGAGAAAAAGGGATGCCGGGGAGGAGGGGGGGGGCAGTACAGTGAGGTGTAAAGGATCGAATGAGTTGTGCAGCCACCTCCACATGGGGCTTTTTACCGGTGCAAAAGAGCAGTGTTTCTGCAGGTCAATGGAAGGTTGAACTTTTAAGTTTTGGGTACACACATTCCCTCAAGCTGCCACCGTGTTTCCCCCTCTAGAACTGTGGTGGGTGAGTTGTGCCAGATAGGAGGCTTGTTTTTGTAGAGAAAGGTGTTGAGAGACAATTCACTGATTGGGTCGCCACCTCTCACGTCTCTGTCAACGGCATCTGCTGAAGGATCTGTTCCAAAACTCATCTGCACAAGCCATCTGCAGGAGGAAAAAAAAAAAACGGAAAAAATAAAAAGTCAGCCTATTATTTCAGCGCTTTTTTTATACCCGGAATAAAACCTATACTCATGGCTTGCTCTCTTTCCTATTTAATCAGTTATGATCTCTAAAGCATGCTGTGTGTGTGTCTTGTGTTTTAAAAACAGCAATAAAAAAAAGACTGAATTAAAAAATAAAATACCAAGGTTAAAGTCGGCAAACCTAACACAAAAAAACTGGAATTTGCTAATCTTTTAAAACATGAATAGTTATTTTTAAAGCTGCCTGAGGTAGCACTGCTAGGGTGAGTCCTGCAGCGAAAACTGGGTATGGTATCCACATACGCTATATAAAAAGAGTGGAACTAGTTTTTACTATCTGACATGAAATCAGATTAAACTGTTCCTGTTTTTCATCAGTTAGCTTACCAAAATAATTTCTTTTTGCTACATGCCAGAATGAGTGAGAGAGATCAGGAACTACGAGACTAAACTCCACTTAAACACTCCTCTCCTTGATGCTCGCATATTTTTCCATCGCTTTCTGACTGAAACGCGTCATTTCCTGAATAAGCCTCTTTTCCTTGGAGGGCATGGCCAGCGCATTCAGCCTCTCCTGGCTCAGGGGGCGTTTCTGAGAAAACCTTTTACTCTTTTCAAGGTAGGGAGGCAGCTCTCAGCTTCTGCTGTGGTGTGGTGATGATGATCTGTAAAGGAGTGACAGTTTCTGTCAAGACCTTCTTCTAGATTGTTCTCCACAAACAACTGGAATAGGTCCAGAGCAGCACATCAGGCTCTGAACTCGTCTTTGCTGTAAATGAGACCAAGTTCTGTCTTTAGCTTGTGTCTATTGAGCATTGGGAAGGCCTTCAAGGTGCTTCGCAGAACATCTTCAGGAAATGAATCTGACACCATTACTTGCTGTTGATGCACGATATTTAACATAAAGATCTTGTTATTTTGACCACTGCAATTGTGACATGATTTTAGATATATCTGATTATTTTTTGCTGTAATTTAAAAAAAAAAACACAAAAATAGTGGTAATCAAGGTGAAAAGCTGGAACATCTCTGCAATAGAACAATGATGTATTTAAATGTCATTTCAAAAGATATTTCTCCTCTAACAGATACTACAACATTCAATGAGACATGGACAATGACAGATTCTTACGACGCCTTCTGCAACATTTTTACAACACTCTGAAGCAAAAACCAGACACATCTTTTCTGGCAAAGAACCACTGCTTGGCTCGCCCATGGAATGGAGAGAGGAGAATGTGAAGGATAAAGAGAAGTCATATTAATAATCAAAAAGGAAAAAGAGGTAATGATAAAAAGGAGACAGTCATATTGCTAACAGGAGTATCCATTACCTGATGAATGCTCCCTTTATAAAAAGGTTCCAGAAATGACATGAAGTCCTGATGTTTACACAGTAACAGTAGTTTGCAGCAGCTCTACTCCCATCTTGGCTGAAATTGTATTTACAGATTATTTTACTCAAATGTTTTTTAAAAGTAGTGGAAATAAGCAGAATATTTGCTTGCGTTTTTTATATTTATGGCCAAAAATATTTCGCTCATATCATTCTGTAGAAGCCACAGCATTTCTAACCTCATTTCTAACCTTGTTTGTCCTGTATGTCTCTGTGTCGCCCTGTGATTAGCTTGGTTCTAATGTTTTTGGTCTATTTCCACAAGCCTCTCACAATCATTTGCTGGAATGTAGGCCGATTATTCCAGACAGGACAAGTATAACCGACTCATGTTTGTAGGCCTTCCTTGATTTTGCACAACCTTTCACGTGAATAAGATCAGGGCTTTGTTGATTCTGGCAGAATTTCAGCATTAACCGCTTTTAATCTTTTTTTTTTCTTCTCAGAACATAAATGCCTTTTCATATTTCTAATAGGGTGAAAATACATTTGATACATTTAAAAAAAGAATATAAAGTAGCCTTTAAAGGTTTTTCCACGTTTAATTAAATCATTATTAAATATTCATGTGGTAATGATGCAGAGTTATAATTGCACTAGATGTCGTGGATTTGTTGAATTTTTTCATTCTTTACAGATTTGAGGCTTGAGTTGGACTCAAAGAGCCCCTCAAAGAGTTAGGAATTGACTTGGGGGAAAAAAAAAACGTATAATTTCGACTGAACTTCAATTTGAATTCGTGAGTAGAAAGTAAAATTATTTTCTCTCTTGCTTTTACACTTTGCTATTAATAACATATTATCATCAGGAGTTATGCAATGCACTTACCTGCTACTTTTTATTCAGTGTTCTCTTTCCTGACTTGGAACCCATAATGCCCTGTTCCGCGCTGCATAAAAAACTAAAAATGCCAGGAACCAGGTGGGCACGTAGAGACACACACGTCTGCGTGTCTGTAGGTGGTTTCTCTGAAGTCGTTCATCAGCAGCTTTGCAGAGGAGTTTGTCCTTAAGTGTATGATAAAAAGGAAGCAGGCATTTCCTCCTTAAGAGGGATGCTTTCCGCTGCATGTCCTGACTTGTGAGATCAGATCCTCTTCCCCTGAACCTCATTACCAGATGATGACTCTCTGCACATTTAGAACAACAACAAAAAAAATAAGATTCAGGTTTCATGCGACCCACTGAGAAATCATTCTCCTGCATTAGGGAGGAAAGTGAATAATTCATAACTCTGCTCTAGCTTTTAAATTATCATGAAATTAGCATGAGGCTGCAAGTATTTTCAGTTAAATTTCGACTTTTTTTCATTCTAATCTGTTGCTGGTTATTGGATAACACTTGGGCGCACAGCGAATTGTTGGTGCAGCAGTGTAAGAGCCCTTCAGCTAAGAAAAAACTATTTCTGAATCCTGAAACCTTATACATTGATCATTCTAACACGGTTGTACCACAAGAAATTATCTAGACACCTGAAAGATTTTAAGCACGGTCTATTCAGTTGGAAACCATCAAGACCTTGCCTTGCTCCTTTTTGAGTCCATTTAGGGGATGTACAGGAGGAGGGGCTTTAACTGAGTGGCCAGCGAAAGTGGGGGGAGAGCAGCTGGCTGAAGTTTATGGAGATTTATGACTCCTTCCTCAGGCCTTTATTGCCTCCTCCTCTGTCGGTAGTCCTGGGAGGCCCATGGTGAGCGTCAACCAGTGCCAGGGCTCCTGCTGGTGGGCCAACTGAAAACACTGCTCACTGAGACTTGTTATAGAGACAAATGGTGTCACGGAGCACTCCACAAGCCGACGACAAACAAAGGCGAGGAAAAGAAGCCAGAGGGAAGGACAGTTGCTCACTCAAAGGAATCGGGACTTCAACTTGGCCCTCAGCAGCTAAAAAGATTTATGGGAAGCCTTGGCTTTGTTTTACTAGTACCAATTAAATTTCTGTCATTTTGGAGTGCTGTGATAAAATTCTGACACAAAGAAACATTTGAACTTGATCCCAGGATAATAATTTTTGCAACGGCTGGTTTGAAGCCAGAATTGAATTGAAGTCAGCTTTATCTTTCAAAGCCCATGCTTTTTTTTTCTCTTACTGTCCTTTGGTCGAGTGATCACTACCTAATTGGAAAATAAGAAAAACTTTATGATTCATAGAAGTGTGGTTTAAGTTATTGAAAAGCACCGCATTGGTGTTCTGATATAAACTGAATAAGTGTTAGAAACTTGATTCCACTAATTTCAATCATGTAGTTAATGACAGAAGCTGCACATTTAAACACCTATTAGTCATGGAATGTAACGCTAATGCTGGAGAGATCACATTAGTTGTTGTCTTTTTTTGGTATTTCCTTGTATTTGAACCTATCAATAAATTCAGCAATCGGATCCAATTATTAGTGCACTTTTTCCTGCCAAATATGACACACAGTAATTTACAGAATTTAAAAAAGGAGCAATCACACAACTATCTCACCAGAAAACACAAAATAAAACAACAATTAGCAGACACTGAGGATAAAAATGTCACATATGGTTCCTTGCAAAAATCTTAATTCAGCTTGATCTTTTTTGCATTACAACCACAAACTTTAATAACATATTTCTGACGTTGAGGGAAAACAGTTCATTGTTTTTAATTTCTTCAATCATAAACATCTGAAAAGTGTGTTGTTTATTGGTGTTTGGATTAGGAGATGTCCCACTTGCAGTTTGCCTCAAACCGTATTGGGAACATAGAAGAAACAGGATACAAAACGTTATGTGCAGTGAAAGACTAACACTACACTTCATTATGAAACAAGGTGTTGGAAGGATCAGGCTATGGGGATGCTTTTCTTTAGCTGCACTGAGTGGAAGATGGATAAAGCTAAATACAGGTCTACCACCCAATGAGACAAAAACTCTAAACACACAATCAAAGTTACTGAACTGATGGTCTACATCAAGGATCTTCTACTCCCGTCTTTGAGGTCTGGTGTACTGCAACCTTTTATGTGTTAAATGTTTAAAATCATCTGCTGTTTGCCTTTCTCTTCAAAAGTATGCAAAATGCAGAAGAATGCATACAATACCAAAACAACAAAGTGGAAGAGTGTGATTGTAACATCACAAAATGTAGAAACGTTCAAGGCAGTGTGTGAAGAGCTTTACATCTAACATAAAATACAGCAAATAATCCTATAAACTACAGAGGACTTGTATAAAATTCTGCTTCAGCGGGCTGTCTCGTTGATATCTTTCTAGTCATGGTTACAAGGAATGTTCTGGCTTTAATCAATAAGAAGATCCATTCTAAGAAGTATGTACCCAGTTTTACCTGGCCAGTCAATACAATGATTAGTCTGTACCCAACATGCTTGCTGAGGTTTGGGCTCCCCCCCCCCTTGTGCTCTGTTTTTCCCTACAAGAAAAAGAAAGAGTTGGAGAGTCAATTAGGTAACTGATGAGGCCCGTATTTCCTGGAACAATCAACTGCTGATGATTGACTTGCCAAAGCTGAGAAAGGTGGAAAACGTGGATGGGTGGAAAAACTTTATAGATAAAAAAAATTAATGCAGAGTTCACACAGTTTAATCCTTAAAAATATTGCAATGCATAGCCAGTGAGTACAAGTGGTGTAGATTGTATCATAAAGTTGGTGAGACAGGGTTTCCTATCTCAGCTTCTATATGCAGGTACATCAAAAATAAAACATCAGAATATTCTTCAGTATCTGGATAGGGAAACGTTGCTTTGACTGACCAGGCGTCCCACGGGCCCATCCACTCGGAGATGGGGCCAACGTGAACCAAACGGGCCAGCCAACCAGAGCCCACCCCAGAAACCCTGAGGTGCTGCCTCCCTCACACCCTGCCCTCCATACCTAAGCCCTACCCCCATATTCCAGGGGAGAGCAAGAACGCCAGCCCCAGCCGACCCCCGAGACCCAACGCCCACCCCCAGCCCAGACCCTGACCAGGTGACCCGCTCCTCCTCCTGGCCCCGAACTCCGGATGGTTCATTTATTTTTACCCACCCTCCACCAACATAATACCCGCCTCCAGCAGTGAAATATTTATTAACAGTATGTATTTATGCATTTACCCATTTAGTAAATGGGGGTGAGTGAACCTTCAACAGTGCAGACAGAACATGTGCATAATAAAAATGACTTTATTTGATGAAAATGAAAAATAAAATTGGAAAGTCTCAGTCAAAGTTCAGAAGTGAAATTGACAGAAAATCCGCAGGTTTCACCTGGAGGGGGTTTTGGACAAGAAATGTCCTCAAAATCTGGCCATTTGTTTTGCCATTTTTGTAAAGTAGAGGGGACAAATGTCAAGTCAAGATGTGGGATACTAAACGATTCCTAACAAAGAAGACTGCATGCTGAAACTGAATCAGAAAGTGCTTCAATACAATACAGGTGTGCACACTTGTGCAACCAGAATATTTTAGCTTTATGATTTTTTGTTTCATTTTCTTTCAAACAGATTTGCTTGTTTTTCAACTGAATTGCACAATATGAATAATATATTCCAATATTCTTTTGAAAATAGCCTTGAAATGATTTATCTTGGCCTTGTTTTTGCTTTTCATCACAAAGCCTGGCATTTTAACAGCGATGAAGTTTTGTGAGTCACAGTATTGTACTTGAATAAGCAGAAGACCAATCTGTTGCAGTATTGTAGTTTGGAAATGTGGATCTCGTCTGTACTATTCTTTTCTAACAAAGAAAACAAAGTTGAAATAAGAACTTAAGAAAGACGAAGATATAACTTGTTTATGTGGTTGTTATTTCCAGCTACTGCTCATGGTATGCATTAGTCATTCTCCATCAAGCTTAATATATCCACGTTTTGATGACATTTTGACATGTTTTTCATTTTTAAAGAACTATCGGATAAAGCTTGCCTTTTCACATTCTTTCTACTTTACATTACTTTATGCATGGGATGTCAGAACATGAGATAATGACCGGCCCGTGTTTCTTGCAGCAGAGCACATCCCGAGTAAGTCACTCTGTGATGAGCCAAAGAGCGAGATGGCAGAGAGGCAGAGAGTGCAGTCATAAATGGCTAGTTCCACCACTCAAACCATAAATGTTGGATACGTATAGCTGTACACCTACGTCACACCACATCTTTCATTTCCTGCTGAATACAAGCTATTTAAAGATGCACATCACCTATATAAAACCATGTTATGCAGACTTAAAGACAGTAAAAACTGAGACATTAAGAAAGTGAGACATGCTTGCAGAGAAACTACACGGACGCACCAAACTGAATTAGAAAAATGTACCAAATGAAATTCTGAAAACCTTGAACATTTATCTGATAAATGCCATTTTGTTCTGAACAAGTGCCATCATTAGGGTCATTACCATCAGTTTGTTTTGTTCCACTCTTCTCCTGCTGAAAGACACAATTATTTTACCCTGCAACATTCAGTGGACCAGCCATTAGATAATTAACCTCTGTTATCTTGTTTTTCTTGGAAAAACTCTGAACAGCTAGCTGCCTGCAATTAATAAAAATGGAAAAAGATCCCATGATCCACCTTAATACCTTCCCTCGTATACTTGGAGTGAAGAAAAAAAGGACGGATGCTGCTCCATTATACTGTAGCAATCTTAATTCATCATCTCTAGGTTATTTTTTTCTTTTTTCTTTTTTTTTTGCAAAGTCACTGCTAAGTGTGTACCATTTTCAAACTAAAGGATTGATGCTGTTAAGATAATTGCTTTAACTATGCATCCAAAATAATCAACTTATTCTCTTTTAGTAGTGAATCATTATTGTGTTAGCACAACATCTTATAAACACACGGACTTAACAGTGGTTAATTTTCGTACCTTAAAAATTACCCGAACCACATTAAAAAGCGACTGCTCAAAGTCAAAGAACGTGACCACTTGTCAAGCTAAAATGTATCCATCCTTTCAGACACTGCTCACCGCAGCAACACTCCAGCTCCTTTTGGGGGATCCAACAGGTTCTGTGTCTTATCCAGTGTCTCTTCCCAGTGGGACATGCCCTGAAAACCTCCAAAGAAGCCATCCAAGAGGAGGCATCCCAATCAGTTGGCAAAAATCACCTCGCCTGGCTCCTTTCGCTGAGGTGGAGAAGCAGCTCCACTTTAAGCTCCCTTCAGAGCAGTTTATCCTGTCTCTTCGGAGGAAGCTTGTTTAAGCATGTATCCAGGAACTTGATCTTTTGGTCATGATTGACATGCCATGATCTTTGGTGAGGTTGTGGAAAGTAAATCAAGAGCTGCGCTGTTTGGCTCAGCTCTTTCAACACCACAAAAGACTGGAGTGGGGCTGCCATCACTGCAGGTGATGCCCTTGCAGTAGGCCACCGCTACCTCCCACTCCCTTTAACCATCACACATTATATATAGCTATATAAGTTTAACTTCTCCCGGCCAGTAGGCGGCGCACTCACGCTCGGCTGTTCTTGTTCCAACCTTCAACTGTACTGTTTGCCAGCCAACTGCGCGTCCAGTAGATTTAGCATAATGTTCACATTTGGCTTCTTTGCTGTTTTATAAGTCGGCACCAACGCTCAAGAGCTTGACTAATGTTCACCCTCGTTTTGCTTCTTTTGTGGCTCGCTTGAATCTGAGAAATGTAACCCTGAGGAGATGTCATTCCTCAGCGCTATCATGGAACTACTACTATAATAATAATAATAATAATAATAATAATAATAATAATAATAATAATAATAATAATAATAATAATAATAATAATTAATAATACATTTTATTTCAATTGCCTTTGAAAACACTCAAGGACACTGTACAAGTAGGACAAAAGAAGCAACATCATCATGGTTAAAAGAAACAACATAACTACAAGCAAGAAAGTTACAAACAGGAAATCATAATGAGAAGGCAATGTTGAACAGGTGGGTTTTGAGTTTTGACTTGAACAAAGATGGAGTCTCGGTGTTGTGGATATCTGGAGGGAGTGAATTTCAGAGTTTGGGAGCAGACCGAGAAAAAGCTCTGCTCCCCATGGTGCTGAGGCGGGCAGGAGGAATGACGAGGTGAGTGGAAGAGGAAGATCTGACTATGCGAGCGGGAGTTGAGATTTGAAGTAAATCAGAAAGGGGAGGGGCAAGATTGTGAATGACTTTGAACGTAAGCAGGATAATTTTTAACTGGATTCGGAACTTGACAGGGAGCCAGTGGAGCTGCTGTAGGACTGGGGTGATGTGATGGAAAGAGGAACCAGAGGAAAATATTTACACATTTGGCATTCAAAATTTATAAAACAATTCTTTATATGATATCTACTTATTTTTCAGTAAAATTAATACTTTTATTCTGCACCTCTCCAGACATTCTGTGGCTGTATTATTTTTGATAAATTATTAATTTTGATGAAAAGGTTGTAGCTATAACCTTTAACAACACAATAAGACTTTCTCAACTTGAGATAAAGATGAGACAGAGGTAATCGACCTTCTTTTAGTTGAAACAATATTATGGCTCTTTTATAATTAGGCTCTTGATCTATTCCGTTGTGATTCCAGCTTATTACATGGACAACTTTATGCAAAAGTTGTTCTCTTGCTTAGTGAACTCTACTTCTTTTAACGGCATTGATTGAACCTCTCTCTGTGTAGCTCCCTCTTCATCGATAAGGCATTCCTCACAAGCTGGGTCAGATGAGAAAAAGGCTGTACGGCTCAGCAGCCATTACAGTCTCAATTTTACACTGAAAAGGAGAAACTTGGATGAAAAACACAGAAATTGCTTGTAAAAACCACAATTTATTAAATAAAAAAATAGGGTGTATAGTTCGACAATAATATACTGTAATTAGTAGAGTGAAGTACTTAAATTGCAAGCAACAATATATTTGTATTAAAAATCAATGTAAAAATGCTGTTTGTTTTTGTTTTGTTTTGTTTTAAGTTACTAATTTTTTTAATTGGCCCTAAACTTATAAAGCCATGTCCGGGATTGTCACTTAGGCTGTCATTTACGGTGTGATGCAGTAAGATGTGGAGGTCTTTATTTGCTACTACAGGGGAAAAAAATAAATGATGGATTAGTTCTTGGTAAAAAAGTGAGAAACAGTCATGTTTATTATTATTTACGAATTAGGTTGGCTAAGACAGCGTTGGCAATTTCTCGTCAGTGGGTAAAGTTAAGAATACCTAAAAATCCCTCTGACAACGACATATCAGGGAAATAACTAGAAGTCAAAGGTGGCCTATGACCCTGTCCCCCACCACACACACACACACACACCACCCCACTCCAAGGAGTGCAGTCATACGTACAAAAGGTTTGCTGAGTAAAGCCACCGTCTGCACGCAGACTCCGTCCCTGTTGTGAGAAACCCCCCTGCCTTCCCCCCATTCCTCTGTCTAATGAAGACCAGAGTAGAGGATATCAAGAACTCAATCAGCCACAAGTCCACTTCACATATGTTCTGATGAATCTCCGCTCAAGTGCTGATCCCTGCGATCTCAGGGGGATCCCGCCGCCGAGCCTTATCGGCATTCCTCTGAGGGCTCAGTCAACAGAACCACATGGCTATCGCTGACAGCCAATGCCTTGACACACACTGGCAACACTTCAGTATTTGACCATGTGATACTCTGAAAAGATGGGGGCTGGACTACTGGTGTGATCATGGCCACATGATGTAATTTGTCAGAAGCTTTGTGAAGACTCTGGTAATGGAGTGGAGTTTAAGGAGGGCTTTCTGAGTTGGGCTTTTTGTATATGCATGGAAATGGGGCTTTGTAGACCAAACAGTGCTGTGTTTCATTTATATCTTACTGTCGAACAATCCAACGATTGTTTGAGTTCCTGTTTAAAGATTTTCTTGCCAATGTCTGTTTTATTTTACCTATACCATTGAAAAACACCCAACTTTTTGAGTCCAGCTTTTCAAATAGCATAAAAATTGGTTAGAATATAATAATGAAAAAAATGGGACACCCTAAGTGTTTAAATCTGATCATCCCTTTGTTTAGGAAAGAACATGATTTAATTGCACTTAAATGTCACATCTGCGGAGCTGTGTACAGGTTGTTTTGGTGTTTCTCTCCCCCTCCTTCCTTCCAGGGTGTGACTGACACTTTCATGACTCTTGGAGCATTTCTTCTTTCCCTTCGTCATCTCAACATAAGTGAAGTGAGACTCATCCTCCTCACCTTTTCCAACATCCCACCAGTGTTCAGGAAAAATATTGCACTGTCTTTACCTCAACATTGATAGGAGCAGTGGCCTAGTGGCTAGACTGCAGGGTGTTTGTGTCCTGGAGGGTCTGCAAGGTTACTGGTTCAACTCCCACCCTGGGTCCCTGAGTAAGTCCCAGAATGCTGCACAGATGCCACACAGTGGCAGCCCACTGTTCCCTAAGGGATGGGTTAAATGCAGAGGATGCATTTTATTGGAATCTATGATTCAATGACAATAAAGATGGTTCTTAGAGATATATTTGTCTATATGACTGTGATCTTCTTTAAGGTGCCACCCTTCCCTCCTGAAGTCTTTATCACCTATCCCGTCCTGAAAGAGAGGTGATGGAAAAATGCATACGTGAGTCTCTCATTCACCTTCCCAGTCTCTCTTGGGACCTTGATTCTTCTTTGTGGAGAAGAAGTATAAAACATCCAGAGGCTGCATTGACTACAGAGGGCTAAATCACATAACTATAAAGAATTAATATTTATAACCTCTCATTTCCTCTGTTTATGAATCTCTTCAGAAAAGCCACCATCTTCTCAAGACTTGACCTACTCAGTTGTTACCATTTTGATCAAAGAGGGTGATGAATGGACCCTTGCCTAGACTCGTACGTAATATACGTACGTAATTTGAATATTTTGCGATGCGCAAAAATGCCCGGATTCCTCTCACCGTCTTTGTTGCTTCTCTGTTGGCCCTCCTGGTAACTACCCCCGAGATCTTACCACTTCACTCGCTACAGTCGCCTGCGTCTCTACCATCTGACACGTCATCAGCTCCTACCTGGAAGGAAAAAAGGGATGAAACCTCAGGGGAACACCAAACACCGAACCGCTGTCAATCTCACCTCTGTGGATAGATCTAACCGCTTACATCTATTCCTAGAGTCATCCTGGATTCCAATCCCGATACCAGCAAAACATTCCTGTTTTTACAATGAATCCATCTCGGAACCTTTTGCTGTTGTGTCTGGAATTGCAGCCTGCACCAGAGTTAGACCAAAACTTGACTCTAAACATAAAAAAAACTTATTTTACTAATTTAGCTGAATTCATCAACAGCTCTGACCAGCTTCCATCTCTCTGAAGAAGAAAATCATCTTCACAGCATGATGCTGCTAATACATGTCTCAGAGAAGGGGTGGTGTGTTTAGGGTGATGTGCACTGTTAGTTTCCCTCTCTGCACAGTGTTTTGTATGAAGACCAAAGTGTTCAATTTTCATATGATATGACAAGATGCCCTTTTCCACTGTGTTTGCTGTTTCCTCCACATGTCATTTCGCAAACTGGAGTTGGGACTTTGTGTGGATTTCTTTCAACAGAAGCCGTCCTCTTGCCAGTCTTCAGTAAACACCAAATTTTTTGAATACCCAAGGAATAGTTGTCATCACCACAGTTTATCTCACCTGAGCTTTGGATCTCTGCAGCTCCTCCAGTGGTAACATGGGCATCCTCTCTGACCTGTGCTCTACATGCCCACCCTGTCAGTTTAAGTGGAGCACAATGTCTTAGTACGCTTGCAGTTGTGTTTTACTATTTCCATTTCCAGATGGTCCATTAAACTTTGCTCCAAGAGAAGTTGATAGCTTTGGATATCATTTTGCAACCTAACCCTGATTTAAACTTCTCTACAACTTTAAGCCGAACTTTAAGCAAGTTATTGATGCTGGCTGTTCACTAATGTTCTATAACAAATCTCTAAGGTCTTCACAGAACAATTACACTACTTCTAAGATAAATGACACACAGATAGACTTTTTAATAATTAGGTGACTTTGAATGCAAATGGTTTCACTTTATTTTAGGGGTATCAGCGCAAAGAGGGCATAGTATACATTTGTTTTGCTTTTTTATTGGTTAAAGGATTGAAAACCACGTATTACATATTTTGTGTTGTCATTGTAACTTAAAAAATGCGAAAGGTTGTGGTCATAGGGAAACATGACCACCTGAGAGATGTGTAGTTTATTAGTTAAATAAGCGCTGTTTACTGGGGACTCTGACCTTTATGTGGACCCCTACTCTCCATTTAGGCTCTCTGCTCTATTATTACTCCATTTCAATTATGCTTCATGCCAGACACCAAACTCTCCAAGCTTCACCAGTGTACAAACAAGAAAAAGGATAAAGGGTTTTCTGTTAATAAATATGTTGTCCAAGCATGTTTTACTTCTTCTGCTCCTTGCCTTTTAATGATAAGTAGGAGGTTATTGCAGTCAACGAAGCAGTGGCTGAACAGCAGTGTCATCTTCTCGTGGCACCCCGCGTGCAGGATGTTGAAAGCGTAAAAAAAAAAGAAAGCTGGCAAAGGAAATACAAGAAAGCAGAGAGTTCGACTGTTGCACAACGGCGTGTAGTCACACAGCAAGCTGGAGGCCGCGGTTTTGCTCAACTGTCCTCCTGCAGGATGGGGCAGAAATTCGATCTGCCTCTTTGGACGTGTAAATAGTTATTTAAACCCCTCTGAAATTTCTAATCTCAGAATGTTTGGGGTTGTTTGAGAAAAAGATACGTCTGAAAAATGTTCTTTGCTGGAACAAGGCGTACACTTTTTTTTTTTCTCTCTATATTTTACTTGCGCTGAACATTTTGTTTTCCTGTGGCAGAAGTCACACTTTCCATAGCTCTATTTCCGTCTATGGGTTAAAGTGCAGTGCAGACAAAAGAAAGAAACCACTCAGCTGGCTAACTTCCTGTTTTCTCACTTGGTGCCTGTTCTTTTAAAGCAGAACCCCCAAAAAATGAGTTGAGTCTTTTTTTAAAGGGCATCCACTACTCTGGTAATTCACCAGTGGTAACACTAAAAGCACCCAAAGGAGCTTTTAAACCATTTTGTGGGATTTTGTAAGGCAAGAAAATAAACTGAATATTTAATAGAAAAGAAAAGGAGACTTTGCGAGTTAGATTTAGAGCTAAAAGTGAAAACATGTTTAACTCCCTCAACCCCAATGTGTGCCATTTTACCCAGTAGGAAAGGTGTACAGGCAGCTTATAGTGGACACTCTGTACGAGCAGACTGCACCTCTGAGAGCTTTTAAAATGTCTGTGTTCTCACAGAGCAGAGCAGGGAAATAAGCTGTGCCTTTTTATGAGAAAGAAAACACCCAAGTTTCCAGGAAGGTCCGATAGCAGCATCAGCGGATCCCTCCCAATCCGCCAGTTCCGCGTCAGCCCCCTGATCGCACTCGTCTCCTTTTCATTAGCCCTCTGTGACACTGGAGATGAATAAATCTCAGCAGAATAGAACAGCTTGTGGGTTTGATTCAGGTTGCTGTGAAGTAGCGGGGTACTCCTTTTCACTTTAAACATCATCACAGCTATCTCTGATGATGCCGCCTTTCAAAACCCAAATGTACTGTCTTTTTTCCACTCCCTTCTTTTACACCTTTTCATTTTTGTCTCTTAATTCAAGAAGAATCTCCTCTGCAATGTCATATACAACAATAAAGAAAGAAATATATGATGTGACTATAACAGGGGTCACCAACATGGTGCCCCCGAGGATCATATGTGGTGCCCACGAGCCTGTTAAAAAAAAAAATAGCACATCCCTCCAGTGAGCTGCATTTAAAATGTTATTTTATTCAGTTGCTCATACTTCTTTAAATCATATTTGTGTTTACATAGATTTAAAAATGAAAAAAGCATCAAAAACATTTATATTACGTAAAGCTAAGGTTAGCTTGGTCTCTTGTTGTTCAAAGGTCAGTACAGGTAGCCCTTCATATGACACAGTGCAGCTGAAGTAGCTCTCAGTCTCAAAAAGGTTGGTGATCCCTGGACTATAAGCTACAAAATCCGAACTGCAAACCTTTTGCTGCTAACAGCTTCACACAACAATGCAAAAAAGCTGAAGGATGGACTGGATGGAGAGCATCGGCCTTACTGCTGATGTAGCTCTTGATTTTAACCAGGCCATTCCAACACACGTATATGGTTTGATCTAAGCCATTCCATTGAAACTCTGGATGTACGTGTAGCGAGATTCATTTGCTAGAAAATTGAACCTTTCCTCCAGTCTCAGGTCTCGTGCAGCCTCTGACAGATTCCCTTCCAGGAATTCCCTTTATTTAGCTCCATCCATCTTCCCACCATCTCTCACTCACTTCCCTTTTCCTGCTGAGAAAAAGGCATCCCCAAATTGGGATATTGCCACCACCATTTTATACATTTGAGATAGTGTGTTCAGGCTGTTCATTTCCCCCCACACATAGCATTTTGCATTTACCCCAAAGGTTTACCATCTGCACCGCATGTTTGTTTTGTCTCCTTCCAACAGTGGCGGTTCTAGACCAAATTTACCAGGGGGGCCAAGGTGGGGCCAGTGTTTTTTCAGAGGGGCACAGAACAAAAAATGAAACAATAAAACAGGGCAATATTTAATTGCTTTATTAATATTAAGTGAGCCACTTGTGGCTCTGGAACTGCAGGTTTCAGATCCCTGATCTAGCAGATGAAAACTGTGATTCTAGCTCGAAATGGCTGAAGCTAAATGTGAAATCGTTAAATCCTTGTTAGAGTTAAACTGTATAGGTAAAAAATAAAGTTGGTCAAAGTGACCGATCAGTTTTGGTTTCTTCGCCAGTGCATATAATCGTAAGAAGTGTATTTAATGTTATGTCTTTAGTACAGGGGCCAGTGCCCCTGTAGAAATGGTCCTGGCCCCTGTTGGCCCCTGTCTAGATCCGCCCCTGCCTTCCAACCTTCCAACAACACAGCACTGGTCCAGGCGACAGACTCCCACCAGAGCTTTTGGTCTCTGCAGCTCTTCCAGAGTTACTGTGGGCATCTTGGTTACTTTTCTGAATGATGCTCTAAGGCTTATTTATGCTGTTTTCATAAATCAGTAGTAAACCTTTTTTTTTTTTTGATTTGCCACCATCAAATCTTTCTTATAATTACTAGTATAATATGGCATTAATAATATAATCTGTAGCTTCTTCTTGCTTTGATTGGTATTTTTACTATTTACTTTTGTTAACGGTATAATAATTTATGATAACGGTATAAATAATTGCCCCCTTCTCCTTGAGGTTGGAAGGTCTCTGTAAATCCTAATCTCTCGCCCCCTCCATGGATTATGTTAAAGATTCCAGCTGGGGGCCTGACAGTTGCATTCCTTTTAAAACATTGGTAAATCTATCAAGGGTCATTTTAACAGATTCAGGGTTAACTGTGCAACACTGTAAATGTTCTTCTGAAACATACAACAGAGCTTTTGCAATAGAAGCAGAATATCCTGTGAAGCTAAAGTGTTCCATCATAACCCCAAAAAAGGATATTGCTAGCTGGTGTAAACGGTTCTTGGTTTGAATTTTGCTTTGGGTACTACAGGAGCACACAAAGTTAGAGGTGCATTGCTTGGAGTTGGATGAAAGAGGACAGGCAATCCTCTTAGCAGTGGTCATAGTGTAGGTTTGCTGTTTATTTTGTTCTCTGTGGCTTGATGGACCCCTGGGTTAAAAAAGGAAGGGGGGGTATGAGGTCTTAAGGTCAAAAAGCAGAGCAACAACCATAAAATGGGAAACAAACTCCTCTTTAATTCAAAAGAGATGTGAAGTAATTAAGAAAAAAGTCACTGTTTATAAGAGAAGAAGTTGATGACACGGAAAAGCCATTTAAAATTTCCATTAAGGAGATTTCTCATTGCTGGTTTTCATTGCTGATAAAAGAAGAACAAACTAAAATGAAAAAGCACACTAGAAAAAGTGAAAACTCAAAAAAGGTCTGCTATGAATCAAACATTAAGGCGAGTTCATGTTGGGTAATGTCAGCATTTCTAAAATTTCAAAATGACATATCATCCTAAAACGCAAACTCACTGTTTACATAGTACAAAGCAAACGTATTCAAACCCATTAAAGTTTGCTTTTCTCCCATTTTGACAAAACACTTCGATTTATTTTATTGGGATCTCATGTAATAGACCAACTCAGAACATGATTGTAAAATGTGAGAAAAGTGACGCAAGCCTTTCAAATAAAATTATTGTTTTTTTTTACAAATACTCTTCAAGATGTCCCTTTTAAATGTAATTACCATAAATAAGTCTGACCCATATACAGAGGCCCTAGGTTACGTTCACACTGCGGTTCTTGATGCTTTCGATTTTTTGCTGAAATTTTTTTTTTTTGAGGTGGCCATTCATACTACAATTTAATGCGACGGGCATCATTCTGCTGTCAGAACGGTTCAAAACCGCAAAGCGACCTGCATGCGCAGATAACACAAGGAGACGTCACACAGCAGCACATAATCCAGGAAGTAATGGTGAATACAATTGTTTCTAGGAGTGTTCAATAAAGTTTCGTTAAGAAACAATGTGTAGTGAGAGCCAGGACAGAGACGTAAAAGTCCGGATGAAATGCAACAGTCGTGTTGCTAACATGCTGGACCATTAAGGACTTAGCATTATTCTTATGGCCTTTTATTTCACATAAGGGCCATTCTAGTGTGCCCTGCTGACAAAAAGTCCTATTTTTGCATCTTTCTTTTAAAAAAATAGACAAAATAAGGATGCAACTGTTTGTCTTTCAAAAAACGTGTCTAGTATTATCGATAACAATTTGACATTAACTCATCAAATTCATTAAGATATTAGTTTTAATTGTTACTCTTTAATAAGTCCCAGAGATACCCTTGGTAGGAAGAACACTGAGGTGTAATTGGCTTTTAAATTAATATGGGAAGCATGTAGGCAAACAGGTGTCTATTTGCACATCAAGAGGTTAGCGAGCTATATTAGCATGCCTTTGTTGTAAGGATTATGTCAAGTCGAAGAATCTTTCCAGCTCTAACGTTGTTGTTTTTTCAGACAGTGTTTCACGGCTCTTCTCATACAAAATGTTTCTCTCTTTAGCCTTTTCAGTTGCTCGCTTTTGACAGTGTGTTAATTAGTGAGCATTTGAAATAGAGTAAAGAGGAAACGTTTCCTTGCAAGCTTTAGCTCGTTGCTGCAATGACACCAGCGTTGTTGCGATAGCTCAGACTGTCAACAAAACTGATACACAGCAAACCAAGATTAGTTAAGAAATAGTTTTCATAGTTCTTCACCGGAATGGTAACATGTTGCTCTATGTAGCTCCTTGTGTAGTCTCTCTAATCTAGATTTAAAACCTTTTCACTTGTTTGTTCGAAATGGTTTGTTTGTTTTTTTTCAAGAAAAGACTTTGCATGCCTTTTAATTCTGCTTTCTTTAGAATATTGACGTGTTGCAGAATAAAGTGATCATGCTTTTATTTTATATTGTTTGGCAAAGAATTTATTTGAAACATTGAAACGAAAAAAAAAAACTTAAAAAGATTCCACAAACAAGTTTACAAGAAATCCTAAGCGTGAATATAGGGTGCATATAGCACACATATGCCCAATATGCTGAACCTATTATTATGACCTTATAGGAGGGGAAACCAAGTGTGCAGACGGGGAATTACAGACAAAAAGAAGAAAATGTCTTTACTTGTCACACCTTTTTGCACATGGAAAAATATAAACCAAGTAGTTTTCTGTCATGATTTAGTTGTTTTTTTTCATTTGTTTTGGACTTTTTTGGGCTAATTAGTTTTCACTCCCCTCAGCCAGCAGTCATCTGTCCCCATCCAATCAGCTCAGTCCACTCCTCAATCACCAGCCTCCAGTCAGTCAGCTCATATCAGATCCACCTGCTGCTCACCTGTCCACCTGCCTACTTATACCTGCCTCAGTCATCCACTCACTGCCAGAACGGCTCGTCTGGCTTCATGCGTACTAGAATCTGTTTCGAGGCTAATTCAAAAAGTATCAAGTCTAAAGAAAAATGTAACAAATGTTTTTTTTAGATTCTTATCGCTTAAAAAAAGGGACCTTTCACATAAGGTTCCTCTTTGTGTTTGTCTACTGCATCAAATGTAAAGAAAATGCACTGAAATCTGTGATTGTGAGACAAAATGTGGGAAAAAAAGGTTCAAAGGGTATGAAAACTTTTGCAATGCAGTGTACTTGGATGCCACCAACTCCCAATAATATGATCATCCAAAAGCAAAAGCAACAAATGGTGGCTTGAAGCATAAAATAAACTAAAATGCAAACAAAGGTTAATCATTTAATATTTATGCTCAATAAACAGGAAAAAACACAAACTCAACCCTGCGGTTTCAAATAATACAGTAAACAATGTAAGTACAATAGCATGCTCCTCATTGGTTTTCCTTAAGGTTGTCAGCACAGACTTGGCCTGAGTCCAGCACGGCTAGATCAGAGGAATAACACTGGTGCCGGTGTGAGGATGAGTGTGTTTTCAGACCTTACAAGAACACAAATAAACCCCAGAAGACTGTTGTCAAAGAGTCCCACTGAGCTCTGGTGAGCGTCTGCTTGGGTGAACAAAATGCTGCAATTAGCAAGCAACCACTGTCCAAAAGTCTGGGAATGGCGTTGCTTTTGTTAGTGCTGCTGCTGTTTTACTTTCAGTGCAGATCTGTTCTGTGAATGGGTTGCTGTCATCGTTTGACTTTGCAATGAGACAAAAAAATGAGAGCAGGGGTAAACAGTCCATTATGTCCAATAAACAGACACACAGCAGTGCAGACTTTGAGACTTGACTTGGTTATATTAGAAAAGACTCGGGACTCAACTTAGATTTTAACACTGATGACTTGTGACTTGACTTTGACTTCAGCACATTTACTTTAAATTACTTGATGTTTAAAGTCAAAAACTGGGTTAGGGAGCCCATCCCAACAGCTGAAGGTAGGCCTTAACAAGTTGCCAGTCCGCTGCAGGCCTGAAAGCCTTCAAAAAATAAGTCATATAAAGTATTTATTAAACCTTTGTGACATTTAAAGAATTTTTAAAGGTTTTTTTTTTTTGTGGGAAGCATTTCATGGGTAGTTCATTATGACTTGAACTTGACCTGGGACCTGTCTTTAAAATGTTTTTTTTTTTTTTTAAGAAAGAGAAAAACTCTCTGTTGCTGAAGATAACGTTGCATCACGTGTGGAACTTTACAATGCTGATTGAAAACACTTCATTGCAAGCAGAAAAAGAACTGGTTATAATGCAAATGACCGATCAGTTCACCCCTTCCATGAGTCGTGTGATTAGGGTAGGTCATACACTGAAGTTCAGCCTAAACCAATCTGCCTCATAATCTCAAAATCAATCAGAAGGTGGAATTCTTCACCATCTAAGGATCTTAATCAGATTAGAAGATCAAAAGAGATTTTTGTATCTTTTCTATCTTTTTTTTAGATTCAACACTTTAAATAAAGATGACAGAAACAATCAAAAACTAGTAGTAATCAAGAACCAAATGTATTACTTTGATTTCAATGTAACAATAGTTACCATCAACCGTTTTGAAAATGCAAAAGAAGCTCACAAACAATCAGGGCAGGATCCAAATCTGCTCAATGAACAATGCATGAGTGGATGTTTAAATATCATGAAGATAAGTTTTGATGGGAAGATAACTTAACATAAAGGTAGTGAAGTGAGGTTATCTTTAAAATCAAGTCTTAAAATCAAATATTTGGAAATATCACATTATGCATTGCTCTGCCTGTACGTTTAGGGTCATTATCCTACTAGGGAAGAACTTCCAGGGTAGCAGCATCCACCTTCCCCCTCAGCTCTGACCAACCTGTTGAGGAAAAGCCTCCCCAGGGGATGATGCTCCCACCATCATGTTTCACAGTGTAATGATGTACAATGTTCATTTTCCACCACACCGAAGAGTTTGCATGTTGGCCAAAAATGACTGCTCCCACCTGAGCTGATGTTCTCTGCAGCTCCTCCGGAGTTGCTAAGGGCCCCTTGGTTGTTTTTTTCCAATTATTGCTCTTCTCTCCCTGCCTCTCTCCGTTTTCAGATGACGGAAACTGAACAGAGCTTTGTGTTAGTAACACATACTGCCTAACCTGGCTGTACGCTTCTTCACAACTTTGTCTTTGAACTGTCTGCTGTGTCATTCTTCGTGAGACTGTTTCTCCACTTGTGTTTGTTAACAAACCTCACAAATCAGCTGGATTTACACTGAGAGGAAGCACACAGGTGGACTGTATATCATGAAGAGCATGGTGTAGCGCAGTCTTCCAGAGAGAGAGAGTTGCACAGACTAGCAGGGATGTGAGGGGGGGGGGGGGAGGAAAGAGGAAGAACTTCCCAACACTGGAGCCCCTGGAGTCACAGTATCTTCACAGAATCCCCAGACCGAGAGAGATTTTTATCGCTCAGCCCTAGCGGTACTAGAAAAAGCAATAGAAGGTTATTTTCTAGGCAGCGAAGCAAAGACAGAGTGAGCAGAAAACAAAGGGACGCAAAGAGGACAGAAAGAGGTGGGTGAGGAGACTTTTTAGAGTCTGTCTAATTCAGGCTGGGACACAAACTGGAGGAAGCTAACAACCTGAGGCTACAAAAGCACAAAGCAAGATAAAAAACACACACACAAACAGAGCCCACTCCAGTAACCGCATGCCCCAACTTTTCACATTCCGATTCCCACAACAAAAACATCCACGCTCGATGCAAGATGCCGCTGGGTGACAGTCAGAGATGCACAAAGCTAGCGTTGTAGAGAGGACTACAGCACATGAAACAGATCGCAGTGTCCTTTTTCCTTCATAAGGTATTTACCTCAAAGTCAGAGAACAAACTGTTATCAAAAGGGAACAGAAATGCTAAGATGTAATTGAGTGTTTCAGCTACAGAGCTCAGAGCAAGGAAGAAAAAAAAACTTCAGTATAAAATATCATGAAAACTGAGATGCCCACATGTGGATCCCTGATGATCTTTGCAGAGTATCAAAGCAGGTTTAGATAATAAATGTCCCAAACTTAAAGCATTTCATGGAGCAAAGTTCAATCTATCATGCGAATATGGAAAGAGTATGGCTAAACTGCAAATGGACCAAGATGTGGCTGTCCACCTGGCAGACAGGGTCAGGAGAGCATTATTCAGAGCAAGAGGCTCATTGATGCCCAAAACAATCTGAAGACAACCACAGATCAGGTGGGAGACTGCTGTTAGTCAATAAATCAGAACTTTACGGAATAATTCTCCGCCATGCAGGAGACACAGCAAAGTAGGTGCTCTGGTCTGATGAGACCAAAAGGGATTTTCTTTGGCCTCCGTTTGTGAGGTGGAAAAGTAACACACCATCCCACAGATGAAACATTTTGGTGGAAGGATCATTGGGTGAGAGTACTTGTCTTAAGCAGAGACGGGGTCAGAGTTGATGGGAATGTGGAGCTAAATACGGGACAGTCCTGGACGAAAACCCGTTAGAGGCTGCAAATGACATAAGACCAGGGCACCTTCACATTCCAGCAGGAAAATTAGTCTGAACATTCAGCTTTAGGTACAATGGAATGGCTTAGATTAAAGCATATTCATGTGCAAGAATGGCCCAGCCACAGCTCAGATGAAAATCCGTTGGAGAATCTGTTGCAGGACTTAAAAACTGATGTTCACAGATGCCCTTCTTCTAATCTGAATGAGTCTGAGCTGTCCTGCAGAGAAGAATAAATTAAGATAGATTATGTATGTATGTATGTATGTATGTATGTATGTATGTATGTATGTATGTATGTATGTATGTATGTATGTATGTATGTATGTATGTATGTATGTATGTATGTATGTATGTATGTATGTATGTATGTATGTCGCCAAAAGAATTACAGATGTGACAGAAGCAAACGGTGGTTCAATGAAATTAAAATAAATGTTTTATTTTAAAGACAATTCGACATTTTGTATAATTTCACTTTGACTTGGATTTCCACATGGAAAATAAGTTTGAGGTTATAATTTTTCAAAATGTTTGTAAAATAGGGTTTTGGTTTATAGTCTAATTGGGTTTCTTAATTTATGCACTGAAGATGCATAAATTAAGTGCATCTTTTGCATATAAAGTTAACCACTTTGCATTAATTTAGCTCTTATAAAAATCCTTCCCTTGCAGTTTTAGCCTGGGAAAATTTACACGTTTTGGAAGAATGTCCACCTGTAAATGTTCAGAATAAAAACCTTTTTAAACGGATATTTGTTCCCTCCTAGCCCTACAAAATACACTCAACTTTGAAGGCTTGCTGTCATGCTGCTGTGACTTTAACTGTCACCATTATGTATGATTTAGGATGCTTGAGCACAGACAATTTCTGCACCACAAATTTAAGTAATCATCCACACGGACTATAGAGCAGGAAACGCATGAAGCGCCATGCCTTATTCCCATGTAGGAGAATCCACCGTCGTGCATGTGTCTCTGTTGATGCGGTCTCGAACAGTGGAGGATGGGTTTACTATGATCCACTTCTTAAAAGCTCCATTCCCTTGCCTGGCACGCTTTCCTTGCATCTCAAATAGAGTGTGGCTCTATTGGTGGGAGATTTAGCCTCCATACAGTGACACCACACACAACAAGGTCCCATCCTTTTCCCCTTTCCCTGGGAATAAAATGGACAGGGGATGCTGGGCGTGGACAGGACATCCATCAGAAGAGGATTTATGCAAGAAGCCGCTGACATGCCCTGTTGTCAGACTATGCTGGAAGCAGGACTGATGAAATGGACAGGGTTATGGTCACCTCTTTAGCACAGCGTGAATGGCTCCCTCTCTGCATAAGTGATCAATCCTATTTAGTCAACAGAGGAGGGAAAGAGGACTGATACACCGCACCTTCTTGATTTATGTTTATTTTCTCCTGAAACACTCATTGCACCCATTTTAATTCCTATAAAATATAATATTTGAATTTTTTTTTTTACACATTAAGTTTACCTATAGTGTAATCCTTCTTTACATGAAGGACAAATATAACAGACCTGTGACAAAGAAGCCTGTTTTCCTCTTTAGTTATTGTTTATTATCTTTTTTATTGCTACTTGACTTTTTTTCATTTAGATTAAAAAGGATCTAATTTTAAATAAAGAAATGTATTCGAAAAAAAACATTTAAAATAAGAATATTATAAACTTTATTGCCTGTATTTAAAATCCTTTTGTTGGAATGAGCAGCAGAGCTTGACATCTTGTTGCAGTGGCTCCAAGTAGAAGAGTCATTATATGAAAAGGCCATTTTTTCCAAGGTCTTTTTTACAAATTGTGATCCAAAAAGGTTTGTGAGGAGAGGCTGTAGATACTCTGTCTAAATGATATATAACTTAGCAACACAACACCGTGCTCCAGTTAATGTAGCTGGAAATATTTCAGTACAAGTATGTGTGTGGAAAATGAAGACAAGACCAAATATGTCCAGAATGAGGCTGGATGAAACATTTTCCTCAGTCAAAATAGCTAGAACTATATAACAAGAAACACATTGAATTGTAGCACCTTGCCTTGCATCGCTTCAAAAACGGCTGCTTTTCAGTTCTTCAGATAGAGAAAGTTTACTGTTTCTACGTCTACATACAATGCTGTGCTCTTTCCATGATTATTACAGGTCCGTTATGTTTCTTCTCCCAAATTGTGTGAATGCTTTCAGCTTTCAAAGAATTACGTTCTTTCTGCAGACTCGGGCAAATTCTTTCCACCCAATTTTGCGGCTTATAAGGCTGAACTCGAGCTATAGATTTTTTTTTTTAAATAAAACAAAATTGCAAGGTTTGTTTTTCCATTGTATCCTGTTCTGGGGTCTAACCAGGAGGAGGAAAGTGGGTTAAATTCTGCCATGCGGCTCTGGTTTCAATCCGGTAGCGGAAAACATGATTAGTTTTTGTGTCCAGAAGTCCTTGTGCATGCATTATTAATTCACAGCATTGTGGCCAATTTTATCATTCTGTTTGACATTACCTTTCAGAACAATGCAAGCATAGATTTTTTATTTTTTTTGCTTTACATCACATTATATAGCAAAGGAATTTATAAAACGCATAGCATATAATAAAGTGGAGAAAAACAGGTTACAACAGGTTCAGCAAATGCCATGCGTACTGTGCATTCTGTACAGGATTGAACAGATGACTGGAGGGGGAGAATGTGAAGGCAACTACCGGCTTTGAAAGCACAGAGTTTTACAAAATTTACATAAAGACCCGTTGAAACTAATCAACTCTACATTACATAATGCGTACATTATCCCTTAATGAATTCTGCACATTAGCTTTGGGGTACATATGGGCGGATTGGCCTCTAGCAATCAGTAGTAATGACTATTCAGTAATCAGTATAGCAAAAACAACTACAAAGTACTTTTTTTCTTATATTTTCAGCTTAAAATAAAAAGCCGACAGTGTGGTGTACATTTGTACTAAGCCCCATTTACTTTGATGCCCCCAAATAATATCCAATGCTACCAATTGCCTTCAAGTGCTCAAACAGCATATAGTCTTACAGTGTGTGATTTTTCAATTCAGTTTTATTTATATAGCGCCAACACATGTCATCTCAAGGAACTTTACAAAGTCAAATTCAATCAAATTATACAGTTTGGTCAAAACGTTTCCTATCTAAGGAAACCCAGCAGATTGTATTGAATCTCATTTTAAATTCAGCTCCTAAACAGCTACAACAGAGTGTCTTTGATCAAGGCATAATTATGTTTTAGAAGGGCCCAGATAAAGTTCCAACCTAAATCCTATTGGAAATCAATAGCAAAAAAAAATGTTATGGACACAGATAGTCTCCGTCCAACCTCACATGTTTCAAGTTTGTATTTCTAAAACTATTTAAAAGCCATGTGTTATTATCCTTCTACATCCCATTAATGCATTATTTTATATTGGCCTGTCGCAAAAAGTTGGAACCAAATGTATAAACGTTTGCGATCTGAACATAAAGAGGTGTGGAAAAGTTCAGATTGTCCTCACAATATTTCAAGGCACTTCAAGACTCTGACTAAGTTAATTGTTTTTGCACAAAAGGAAAGAATGTGCCCGGCCACAGCAGGTGAGCGCAGGAAGAAAGGCAGCAAGCTGTGGGCTCCCTGGCCGGCATGCACAGTCCAAGTTTGATCATTGTGTAAAATCAAAGATTTTCTCTCATGCTTGGCGTGGGGCTGCAAGAGATTTAGGTTGGAAGGGACAAGAAAGGGAGACAAAGGTGTTTTGTTTTTCCTCTCCTTGTCTTTAGGAAATCAGATATATAAAAAAAAATAGGCGCTTTACAGAATATAATCCCCAGCATTGAAGACACAAATGATATAAATCCAGCCATGGATTATTCACATTATGTGAGATGGGAGCAAAAGAAAAACAGGGAGGGCTACTTAACCACAACTGTAACTTTTAGTCGACTGCTGTAGAAATATTTACCGTAAAGTCTGCAGTTTGTTGTTTGTATTGCAGTGAGTTTGATTTATACAGTAAGACGCTATGTGCTCTGTATTGGCTTTCTTTTTAAAGAATGGTGATTGGTGTTGTGAAAGAGATGGAGGGATGGAAACAGTTAACTTTGTTTGACGAGAAAATTTAATCCGCCGAAGGAAACCTACAAAATTACAGAAAGAACGTCTAAACTATACCAAAATATTCTTGCAACAAGTGCTTCTTCCTTAAAAAAACTGATTTAAATCAACAAGTGTCATACAATCTGTCTTTACATATAATTATTTAGATTTTATATCTGATAAATTATATTCTAAGGAATTATATTCTGTAACGCACCTATTTTCTTCTTAGGTAATCTCTAATAATTCCCTGTCTTCAACTAATTCCACTGTGTTTCAATAGGATTTAGGTCTACAGGGTCTAAAATGTAGTCTGTATTGGTTTGGCTATATATCATTATCCTGCTGAAAGACCCAATAACAGCCTGTTTTTGATTTCCAGGCATAGGGTACCAGATTTTCATAAAAATGGGGGGAGCTGTTATTTTTCAATACTGAATAAATGTACTCAAAAAAAAAATCTGTGATTTTCGACATTGTGTTTCTCCCTCGTTTTGTTGCTGTAGCATTTATAATCATAACTGAAGATTCCTGAAAATGATGGAATGCCAAAAGCAGTTTGTTAACAACAAGGAACCTTGAAAGAACAGAAAAATATCATCTTTTATGTGTTTAAATGAAGTGTCCTGTGGCTAACACAGACTGGAGTCACAGTGTATGACTTTGTAATATTTAAAGGTACTCAACTAAACTTATCCCTTCTTTGACCCCTTATTTGCTCTCGTTGATATTATGGAAGGAAGATCTGATCCTGAAATGTGATCTTGGGTGCTTTACTTGGGTTTTATCCTCACCAGGTTTGTCATATTGCTCAGACAGAAGTCTGATTCCATGCTTAACAATACTAATTTACTCTTAGAAATATTTTTTAAAAACTTGGATTTTTTCAATTCAATTCAATTCAGTTTTATTTATATAGCGCCAATTCATGAAACATGTCATCTCAAGGCACTTTACAAAGTTAAATTAAATCATATTATACAGATTGGGTCAGATTATACAGATTGGTCAAAAATGTTCCTATATAAGGAAACCAGTTGATTGCATCAAAGTCCCGACAAGCAGCATTCACTCCTGGAGAAGCGTAGAGCCAGAGGGAGAGTCATCTGCATTGTCCATGGCTTTGCTGCAATCCCTCATACTGAGCAAGCATGAAGTGACAGTGGAAAGAAAAAACACCCGTTAGCGGGAAGGAAAAGCATTTAGCAGAACCGGGCCCTTTTCAAAGATTCTCATTCTCATTGTATAATTATGCCAAAACAATAAACGATTAATTTCAAGACTTTTTATACATCTTTGGTGGGGGTGAGAGTTAATGACCAACACTGAATATTCTTTTTTTTTTTTATTAAAGACAATCTAAAGCAGGGGTCACCAACCTTATTGAAACTGAGAGCTGCTTTATTGTTGTTTTGTCATACGAAGGGCTACCTTCTAGTGACCTTTGAACTAGAAGAGTCAGAGTGTATCTTAACTTTGGATAAAATAAACACGTTTCATGCTTTATTTTAAATATTGCCATTTTTAAATCTATATAAATGCAAGTGTGATTAACCAGGAAGAGTAACGGAATAAAACACAGTTTTAGATGCAGCTCACTGGAGAATTGTGCTTTTTTTAGAACAGGATCGTGGATATCACATGTAGTCCTGGAGGGCTACTTGGTGCCCGCGGGCACCATGTTGGTGACCCCTGATCAAAAGAATATGAAGAACAACTAACAGTGATATTTACAATACTACAAAACATTTTGTAGATCTAGAAAAAGTATATGACAGGGTTCAGAGAGGGGATTAAGCTTTGTAGTATTTTTAAGGAAGTCTGGAGTAGCAGCAAAATACAGTATGTTGGAGTGGTGCAGGACATGTAAGAGAGTGGTGAGGTGTGCTGTAGTTGTGGAAGTGGGTTTCCATCAAGGATCGGCTCTGGTCCCCTTCTTGTTTGCTGGGGTGATGGGCAGGTTGAGGTCAGACAGGTATCTCCCTACAATATGATGTTTGCAGATGACATTGTGATATGTGATGAGAGCAGGGAACAGGTGGAGGAAAATCTAGAGAGATGGAGGTTTGCCCTGGAAGGGAGAAAAATGAAGGTTAGCCGCAGCAAGACAGAATACGCGTGCGTGAATGAGACAGACCCAAGTGGATCCGTGAGGTTACATTGAGCAGGGATAAAGAAGGTGGAGAGTTTTAGGTACTTGGGGTGACCAATCCAGAGTAATGGTGAGTGTGGCAAAAAAGTGTAGAAACGTGTCCGAGCAGGTGGGAACGGTTGAAGAAACGTGTCGAGTGTGTTTTGTGATAACGGAATATCAGTGAGAATGAAAGGAAAGGCGACCAAGACGGTGGTGAGACCAGCAATGTTGCTGGTTTTGGACACGTATGGTTTAGAGACAGTATTACTGAGGAAGAGACAGGAGGCAGAGCTGGAGGTAGCAGAGATGAAGATGTTGATGTGCTCTTAGTGAATGAAAAAGGATAGATATAGGATCAGGAATGAGTACATTAGGAGGGAAAGCTCATATTAGGTATATTCAACAAATAGCCAGAGAGGCCAGACTGAGATGGTTTGGACATGTGCAGAGGAGGAATAGTGAGTATATTGGTGGGTATATTGGTAGAACTGCCAGGCAAAAAGCATAGAGGAAGATCTAAAAGGAGATTAATGGATGGAGTGAAAGAGGACATCATGGTAGTTGGTGTAAGAGAAGATGGAGAACATAGGGTGGGATGGGGACGGATGACTTGCTGTGGCAAAAAGTCTAAAAAGGAAGAAGATGATTACAATACTACAATTGCACGGACACAATGCAGGCGTCAATGACACAATGCATCCTGCTGGGTTACCTTACATAGAAAAACCATTAACAAATCTGTCTGTATGGTTTGACTGAATTGACTCTGTAAAATGCCTTATGTTGACGTGTTGGAAATTGGCGCTGTATAAATTAGCTGATTTGATTTGAACTGCTAAAAAAATTAGAATTTTGATACCTCTCTGTAAAGGTACACAGACCTACAATCTGCCTAGTGTTGCATCTCCTCAAATCCGGTCCCTCAGGCTGTTCTCTTTGAATTGAGTGTCTTTTTTTTTCTTTTTCTCCAATTGAGATTATGGACAAACCGTTGCAAAGCATTCACTTATAATTTGTTTCGCTATTTCTATCGTTGTATTTTAGCCAGTAAGATTTTTTTTCCTGTACAAAGAGACCTTCAAAAATAAATCATGTTTAATCAGCGCTGCATCTCCCATCTGACCAGCTGCCATAGTTAATGTTCAATCAGGCCTTTTGGGCCCATTCATCTTCCGCCTTTGTGTCGATGCCAACGAGGCATCAGGCTATGGAAACCCAGTGTTCCTAAAGAGCCAGCCGCTATTTGCAGTTGGTTGACGTTATGAAACTGAGTTTTATTAATAAACAAAAGCTGATGTGTTTATGGCCTGAGAAACTACAAGTGATTAGGCCCTCATTAGAAGTTTGCCAGTGCAGGAGTTTGGGAGTCACAGCCACAGTTGGTATCATTAGCAGTGGAGCAATGGATCCAAAACCAGCCTGAGGCTGCTCATCAGTACTTGTCAAAAAGAAGGCTTCATTAGTCACTATGCAGATGACGAAGGCTATTGTAAGGGATATATCACCCCCAATTGTAGACCCAAGTGTCCTCACAAATAGGTTGCTGACCTCCAGAGAGTATTTGGTCCTGAGGGGGAGGAACAGGGAGAATCTGAAGATAAAGACAGGCCAGGAGTGGGGTGAGGGTTTACCGACCGCAGGGCACAGCCAGGACAGAGCGTCTCCTCTCCAAACAGCCCCCCAGCTGAACTGCCCCTGACCCCATCTGCACAATGCAGTAAGCAGGCTGGTGACTCCTGAGTGCTCAGATGATAAAGCAGATTCCCAAGAAGAGGAAAGAGAAAGAGAGAGTGGGGAAAACCTAACCCCCACCTTCAGTAAAAGTTTGAAACGTTTATCTGATCTGGAGTTGGGAGATGTGAAGAGGCAGGGAAGACAGAAATAAAATAATAATAAAAAAAATTGCACCTTTTTGATGTGTCTGCCTTTGATTCTGTCTCTCTGCCGTGCAGCGTAAATGACAGACTGACAGCATGCAAGCATCTGTCCTGCAAGCGGACTAATGATGGGTGCTTTGATGTTAAACTTGTGTCTGGCTCTTCATGATTGAGTCCTGTTTCATACTCGTTTGATGCACTTTTGTAATCCTGAATTATAAATTTGATTGATTAAAATAATTTCAAGTGAAAGATAATTGTCGCGGTGATGATTATGTGATGATAGGGTCAATTTAGATTCACGGTGTTTAGAATCAGGGAGGGATGGGTATTTGACAGACAGTGACTCAGAGCCAAAGTAATTAATACACATTGTATACAGTGCTGTTTTGATGTAGACATGCATAAATTAAATGCACTAATTCAATGCTAAATGGCTCATGAAATGCCTTCTTACTTTTACAAGGCTTATTCATTCAATAATAAAACATTGACAGAACTGTGCACCAACTGTGGCATTATACATTTGATTAAATGTGTGTAAATAGCCTTAAAATAAATGCATGTTTTGTTACAAATGTCAAACTGCAAAACATTCTGATAAACCCAACTTTTAATCTGAATATATTTATTAAGTGGAAAACAACAATATGGCAGATAGCACAAATATTGGGACCATTTGAAACCACTTTTAGTACAGTGGCTAATTTTCTATAATATTTCACACGGTTGGAGCAGGCTGAGAAAGGATTCTTTGATCATTCCTCTGCGTACAATCTCTCTAGATCATCCAGAGTCCTGGGTGCTCTCTTCTGTTCTTTCTGCTCCCCTAACCCCACAGGTTCTCCAAAGGATTTGGGTCTGTGGATTTAGATCACTATGACAGAAGGCTGACTTTGTGTCCGAACCATTTCTGTGTTGATTTGGCCGTGTATTCGGGATCATTAACCTGACGAAAGACCGAATGAGGATCCATTTTCAGTGATCTAGAAGGATCCAGGAAGAGCTCTTAAATAAAAATCTATCAGAACTTCAAAGGATTAAGAAATGTGATGCAATGCACTGAGAAGCTTCCTAAAGCTGGCCTTTGGAACAGAAACAGACCCACAGCATCCCAAATCCTCTACCTTGCTTGACAGTGAAATTTAGGTGATTTTCCCATACATCAAGACTTTCTTTAACAATCCCCCCCCCCCCCGCCCCTCCCCCCCCCCCCCGCCCCTCCCCCCCCCCCCCCCCGGGAATGTTTGTTTCAAATCTAATGTTAGCCGAAGAACATTAAAGTTCCTGCTTAAGTTAGCAAATTCTGCTTATTCATGTTTGTGGCAGTAGGACATAAAACAGTTTTTCCTCTCATGTTTCTCCTCCATGGCATTCACATAGTGTCTAATGGTTGTTATGGATACCCCGACATCCCATATCGATGCAGTTCCCCAACAGATAGTTGATTAAATATCCTCCTCGGTGTCTGTTGTAGCAACATAAATATGAATGAGCTGGTTTTCTGCTGCTCCATTTTTTTAAAAGCTGTTTAATAATAGCTCTGAATGTAGGTATGGGCAAACTGAGGCAAGCAGCTATTTTTGTAGCCATTTCCTCCCATTGCAGATAATATCTGCTTCACTTCCAAGGCAAGCTCTCTTGTCCATCTCCTTTCTTAAGTGTGATCAAGAGAAATGGTCCCCTGTACGGTACACTTGATAGTAATATCTCAAAATCACAGTTTTGTTCCCCCAAATTAAAACAATGCTGCTTTTTTGTCACACTGTGGTGCAAAAATAGATATTTACATCAGACAACCTAAGTGGATACAAAATAGTGTATTTAAATAATGGTTTCTTTTATTAGGGAATTTGGAAAAAGGTTTCCAAACTAACTATTTAAAAATATATATATATATATATTGTTCCCTGGAAACAATTAAGCGATTGGCAGCAAGAACTGCCATCAGGTATTGATCAGCTTTTTACATCATCTACATTTGTAGAATTGTTTTGATTCAGCCACAAACGGCCTTTTTAAGGTCATGTCATAACGTCTCAAACGGCTTTAAGTCCAGACTTCAACTATGCCATTCCAAAACCTCAATTTAGTGTTTCTCTTAGCCATGCTGTAACTTCTTCAGGGTCACCAAGTGAGACGGAACACACATTTTTCACAGTTTCACTTTGATTTTGTAGGTTTACAGAATATTTCCCCAACATGAATTCATTTCCCCCTCGATAAATAGAATGATTTTAAAACTACTTTGCGTTTTCTCGCGTTATCCTTGTCTAATATTGAACAGGGGTGAAGTACTTTAAGTGACAATATCTACCGTTTACTGTGAAGTTACTCGTGGTGGGTAGAGTAGCCAGAGATTTTACTCCAGTATGAGTAGTCATACTTCATAATAATCTCACTCAAGCTAAAATAAAAGGTTAGTGCCGCAAAACTATTCCAGCAAGTTTTTTTTACTTTTTTACTTTTTACTTTTTTTAAATTTCCCCAAATAGCAACTAATAAAATGGGTCCAACCACTACAAAATAAACTCAATGCGTACAACTAGGACATTTCAAAATAGAAGGGCATCATGAGGTCGTGTTAAAGTCAAACTATGATACATTTTTTTTGTTTGTTTTTTTGCAAAAATAAAAACCGCAAACGCAAACATGCAAACAAACGATAATGCCAGAGAACATAAAATCTTGCCATATGTTGCTTAAATCAAGCAACCCTGTACACTGTTTTCATATCCCTACTAGACCTGGTAAATGCTAATTGAATTAAAAGGCTTAATTAGGTGTCTGTTGCTTCATTTTATGCATTAAAACTAAATCTTAGCGACTCGGGGGAAGGCGTTTGGTCTTAAAAGGCCTCCTGACTGTTGCCATTTGAGCTCCAAATTATGATTCACCTTGTGCGCCTTTGCACAAACAGCGAGCATGCTCCTGCTATCATTTAAGAGGAAATCAGTCACACCGCGCCAAGAGGCTGTCATTCACACAGCTTCCTCAGCTGCGCGCTGCCAGCCAAGATGTTGCACTGCGGAAAGACGCGTGTGAGAGCAACTTAGCATAAAGTGTCACTCTGTCATTTATTAATGTTCTCCTCTCAGCTCAGAAAAAGAAACAATGCCAGCTGCTTGGTAAATAAGCCCCCGGAGGTGGATTAAACTGGTGCTGTTACTGAGGGGGGGGAGTTCATTAAGGACATGACAATAATAATGACATAATGACCTTATCATGCTTTCAGATGCAGGTGAGGAGGGAGGGGGATTTACAGCGTGGAAGAAAGTAAAGGCTCATTCAGAAGCATTACTACTGTAAATCATTTTAGGGCTCTGTGACATCAGCATATCTCTCCTGGCAAACAAAGGAGGAAAAGGTTCAGGTGCGACCCAACCAGCAGATGAGATTTGACTCTGTGACACATACATTACGTATCAGGATTTGTTTTGAATTACCATTTCATTTTTATTTTGTTAAACAGCTTCTTTCTTTACTGTTTTGGCATTCTTCTGAAAATGTGCGATTCCCCTGTAATGCTTTGATTGGCTGAATTATGAAGCCACATGTTCAGAGGTGACCAATCTGATCCAATACTCATACCAGACCTAAAGTTTGATCTGCATTGTAATATGCAACATTTGGCAATGTTTGCAGTAGGCTGAAAGGCTTTGACACAAGCATGAATAGTGGCAATTTAAAAAATACACAAAATGGCAGTCAGCAATAATAAAGATCTGTGACCAAAAGATAAAAAATAAGCATCTCCAGACCTTCTGCACTACATTAACGCACAGTCTACTGTGTGTATGTGTGTGTGTATATATATATATATTGTCTGCACCATCAACACCAAGTCAAATCAAATTCCTTGTAAGTGCAAACCTACTTGGCAATAAACTGATTCTGATAAATGTTCTTCAAAACTGTGTAAAACATGTCCTCATTTCTGCTTGTGTGATTGACTTTTTAAGTCTCTCACGGGGACCAGATGAAACAGTATGAGAAGTTTCAGCAGCAATGGGAAGGCATCACCCTCCACCCCCCTACTCACCTCTTCTCCGACCCCTCCCCCACCCCCCCACTCCCCAAAAAAATGGATTACAGCATCTCTATCCATATTTACTGTGTTTTTTTTTGTCTGTTTATAGCTAATTCTGCTTTTCTGTGCTATAAGCATTCATTAACCAACATTAATTGTTCCGATAATTCTGGAACCAAGAATTTAAAAAAGTGTTCACACCTTCACACCATAAAAACCAAAACACATGAGCAGATGTGATGATTTTGACACTTTTTGTTCTTCATTATTTACCACAATACAGGAAGGACATTTTATCACGCATATATTTTACTTATGAGGCTACAGCTGGAGTGTGTACTGTTTTGACTTCATCCAGTTACATTCTTGTTTATATGCGTCGCTGCACATACCCGTGTGCCGACTCGCAGCACATACAGGATTTCCTGTGTTGATGTGGCCGGGCTATTTGTAATCATTTTGTCAAATATGTTGGAAATATTTGGAATGCTTACAAGCACAATGAATGGCTTTGAATACTTTCTCAACATAAGGTACTGCAGTTGCACGTTCCCATTGAATACTACCTAACAAAACTTAAAACTAAGGTGGAAAGTAGCTAATTGGTCATGTACTGTACTGTACTGCAGCAGTATTATTGGGCCGAATAAGCCACTGCCAAATAGATTTCTTACAAAGACCTGTGTATGCACCATTATCATACCCTAACATACTGAAAGTATGAGCATTTCTTTCTGTTTATTGTATTATTATGAAACTGTTCTGGGTTGTTAGGTGGTTTGTGGGCTGAATAGTTAATTGTCTAATTTGGTTTTTAAATTCAGCTCTGGCATTGAGGTTGTATTTTTTTATTTATTTTTTTACTAGATTTTTTTGCTCACTTTTTGCTCTTTAGCTCCACATAGTTTAGTTGAGCTCTGATTTCTAACTTCACATGTTTTGGACCAAAGACAATGGCTTCTGTCTTTTTTTAATTAAACCGGAGAGTATTTTAACCTATGCCTGTGCAAATTCTCTATCCGGGTCAGCGCAACAGCAAACAGGAGGCAAATCGAAGGTAACCGGACTTTCGTTCAGTTCTTTCTGAGAACACCTATCCAGGAGTCTGTCAGTTCTGGTGGCTCGCACTTGAGCAACCTGCAGGTGGTGCACTGCTGTTTTTAAAGGGGAAGTCCGGTCAACAAGGAAAAATCAGGGTATCATTAGCTATAACTAAAACTAATACATTTGTGGTTATTTAATGAACTTATCTTTAATCAATAAGAAAATAAAAACATAAATTGTCGTCTGAATCACTGTGTATGGGGGCTGACATGACTGCCCAAATATGGGCAGTAAGGGACGTTTGACATCACATCCTGCGACGTGGAAGAGCGGATGCGGCGACAGTATTTCTCTCCGCTTTCCATGCAAAGTCAATAGGAGCCGTTCTACACAGCTGCGATCATCAATAATTATTTCGGATTTCCAGAGGACTTCACTGCTGACATTCCCAAGAGCTATTGCTGAAGCAACAATGCCCACGTGCATGGCCATCGGATGTTCCAACACAACTGGTAAAAGAGGAAAAAACATTGCTTATTTCAACACAGTCACTTCAGCGATCTCTCCTCCGCTGTGTGTGTGTGTGTGTGTGTGTGTGTGTGTGCGCGCGCGCGCGCTCAGCTGCAGCGCCGGTGCAAAGCCGTGATCAGCCCAGCATGTGCTGGAATGCTCTTATATTTTAATACTTATACTATAATAATCAGCTAACTTAAGTCACTTCAGCGATCTCTCCTCCGCTGTGTGTGTGTGTGTGTGTGTGTGTGTGTGTGTGCGCGCGCTCCGCTGCGGCAAAGCCGTGCTGCGCGGAGCGCGCACACACACACACACACACACGCGTGTATAGATATATACTGTAGGACCCGACTGAGTTTGATCTTGGAAAATAGTGCGCCGTGACAAACAGAGCGTTGAAACTTGCTCAACAGCGGGTCCGCCGAGTGACGTCAAAAAATGGGAGGTGACAGTACTATTCTTGACCAAGATGGATTCCTCCACATAAACTTGATTAAATGAGAATTATTATTAATTAAAAAAACTTATAATTTTTTGCACAGTATGTAGTAGTTTTATATTTAAAGTACTTTCAGCAGTTTGAATTCTGATTTTGACCGGACTTCTCCTTTAAGGACATGGAGGCCCATCCTCCTAGGCCCATTCCAACTCAGATGCAAATCAAAGACCCACCACCGTCCTGGGTGGTTAGAAGCTAATGCTTGGTGTGAGTTCCATGTCCTTTAAAAACAGCAGCACACCAACCGCAGGTTGCTCAAGTGCTAGTCCGGTTGCCTCACATCTAAGCCTGCTAGCTTATTTTAACCTGTCCATTCATGGATGTTGAGGACACACTGAAGGCATAACTGTAGGGGACCATGGCCAACTGGTGATGCAGAGAAACAAATTTGGATGTCTTCAGCATAGATATTGTTGGAAAAGTTGTGGCTTCCATGATCCAAGCTAATGGGATCATGTAGATGTTGATAGATGTAGAATATAGCCTTAAACTACCCCTCATGTGATCGTTGTTTGCTCTGATTTACAACGAACCAATTGCATTCATAATGCCAGAGTAAGACCTGTAATTTTCAAAGATTTGGAAAAAAAAAGTTGTTCAGAATATATGTAATGCAATGACAACCAACATATTGCCAAATACTCCTTTTTATTATAACTTTATTATAACTACCATGACGTTCCTATCTACCTACAAGATTCAACTCTATATGTTTAATGACACCTTTCCATTCAGAAGATAAAAAATTCTGTGGTTACTGTGGTAGAAGGATTTTTTTCCCTTCATTAGGGAGAAACTGATGTTTTGTCTCATGATATAAACCCACTCACCCATCTTCCAAATTGGAGTACATTTGCATAATCAATGGAGAATTATTGCCTGAAAGACATTTCTGAAGCAGTTAGCACTTCTAGAAGTATAGTGATATTGTTATTGTCAGTTCCATTAAACATAATAAAAAATACATTTTTAGATAGTCCCATCTCCAACAGCGAACAAGCAAAGCCTAATATAGACACATCTATTGCCGGCATCAGGTAAAGAATGTTACCAGTCTGAATAATTTAGGGCTCGCCCATAAAGAGCAAGTACACTTTTTTGTTGCATCAGTCTTCAAAAGAAAGTGGAATGGCATAGCTTGATTAGCCACAGAAAGTTTTTCAAAAACTGTCCCACTAGTGTCCTCAGCTGGAACCCAACATGAAAAGCCTGACTGACAGTGAGGAGATCAAGCATCTGTAAGCCGTCCTCCATGAATAATGAGTGTGTGTGTGTGTGTGTGTGTGTGTGTGCGAGTGTGTGCCTGTTTGAGCAGGCACATTTTGCGGTGCATGGTTGTGCATATGTGAAAGTGGAAGACCTGTTTGTTTGCATGTTTCCTTTACACAGAGGCAAGCATTAAATTAGAGCCTGGGCCTTAAAGACGATGCCAGTGTCTAATGTCAACAGTACAACCCCTCCTCTCTTTAGTTTAATCTGAAGTTTAATAGCTGTATTCAGACAGCTCAATGACAAGACATCTTTATTCCTGCTGTAACTCCCCCCAGCAGCATGAAAATGTTCTTACAAATTGACATGCTGTGGCTGTTGCTTCACTCATACAGAACAAGCCTTTTGAAGACATTATCTTACAATGTCATCAGAAGCAGAGTATCGCTTTCATGACAGAGAAAAAAAGATTGGTCTTTAATCCTATTAGATTTCTTTGTATTTTTGTAAACCAAATCCAGCCCACTGTTTATTTAGGCACATTTCATTACCGAACACGCTCAAACTTTTTTCCGGTAATAACTATTTATCCCTTTGTCTTTTAAATTCAGTTTCTCAACAACCAACTTCTGATGGGTAGGTTGAACTTTATTAGCTTCTTCCTGTGCAATAGGAAAAATGTCAAATGCACAAGCTTCCTTGCCTCTGAGGTGCGAAAGTGAGCCTGCTTTTCCCCGCTAATGGGCCTCCTTTTGGGCTGGGAAGAGGATGGAGGTCGTCGACCGTCTTCAGACGGAGAGGAAAAGGGTTAATCGTGCTTGGGACAGGCGTCTCCTTGAAGTGGGAGGCAGTGGTAGGAAGTGTCCAGATTTATGGCGCTCCGTGCCTTGTAGCCGCCTTCATCGTGGCAGTTGACCAGCAGAAAGAAGGAGAGTGCAGAGAGGAGCAGTAAATCATGGCGAGAGCGTGGCTCAGACACAGACACGCATACACAAACACAAACACAGGCAGTTTGCAGGGAGATAAAGTGTGAAGGAAGGGCGGCTCTCCAGTAGCCTGCTGACAAACCGGTGTTGGCGATCTTTTGGATGAGAGATTTATTTCTTCATTTCTGGCTTTGTATCTAAGCAGAAATTATGTCAACAGTGTTCAGTGAATGACGCCAGACTACACTAGGTTAACCATAGTTGTGTATTTATGGTTGTACAAACAACTGTTTTCTTTAGCAAACTAATACAGGGAAAATAAAATTGGATATTAAATAAAATCTTGTGCAAATGCATCACTGTTTCTCTTGTCTACATAACTTGCAGCCGGAAATAATATGTTGGGCAAAATTCACTAAAATTCTAGAATGGGCAGTGGAAATAATTCATTCTTTGCGGTTTTGAATTTTGAATTGCAAAATTACTATGACTAATGATGAAAAGTAATCTTTGCCTTTAGACACTTAATTATCTTAAAGGTACATGGTGCAAGTTTTGAAGTTAAATTTTAATTACTAATTTTCTTTCCTATAACTGCCCTTACAATTGCCCGACGGGTAAAATTAGTTATCCTCTATTTACCGTATTTTGTCTTTATAGGCTGGATTAGTCAGTGCATGAGAAAGTGTTTCGGGTTGGATCCTCTGGCCGTGATTGGGGTTGTGACACGCTGCGTACCTGGTTACTTTGTTGAGTCTCCACCGTAATCAATGCATCAGTGAAAAAATACAGGTTAACTTTAATATTTATAGCTTTCTTACGCCTCTAAACAAAAGACCTGTGCAGTCGCAGCGGCAGATGCTTTTCCTCTTCTCCCATGCACGTCTACAACACTGGTGTCATTTTAACTTGCCGCCAGAGGGGGCGACGTCTGCAAAAATCCTGGAACTTAGGCTATGCTCCTTTAAAGAACAAAAGACGTGGGTTACATTTTATTCATCATAAAGCATTTTCAATTTTCACACAGCCGACCTACTCTAACCTCTACGCTGCCACTCCCCACCAAAACATTTCAAAACAAACCTATATTAACATATAACTAGTTAGGTTTTCTTTGCGGGGTTGAATGCTAAACTCAGTGGATTGCTGTTAAGTTGAAGTAAATGTAACATGCGTTCTATTTTATTTTTTTACGCGAACAGTTCAGAAGCAACGTGGTTTACATTCAGACAGCTTTGTACATAAAATAGCTTCCCTCCTATTTATGCATCCACTCAGACGAGTCAGAGTCTCACACTCAAATGTTCAGCTGTGAAATCGCCACAGGGTTCCTTTCGAATAAAAGCAAAATCACATTCATTTTGGCAAATGTAAATGCATTATTTCTATCGCATCTGCATTTTCTGACTCACAGAGGTTTATTATTAGCTGTGGTCTGGAGTGTGTGCGCAGCAGACTGTCAACACTACTTGGTGAGCAACCAGGAAGCCACAGAAGGGGTGTCTTGTTACTCCACTTCACTCTAATGTTCCTCTCAGTGAAATTACTCTCTGTTGCTTTTCAAGAGCCGCTGACTCAAGTCCCTTCTCCTGCGGTCTGAGGATCACTCAGCGTGTGGGCGGTGCATGTGCACGCTGCGCCCACGCAAACGAGATTTGTAGAACCATAACGTCCAAAACCTACAGCAGCCTGGTATCTTTTATTTAGATCTTAATGGTTTCAGTAGACTGGGGGTGGTCTCTTGTCACACTTTGACTGCTGTGCCCACATGGACTCTGGCCTGGTTAGACCATCCATCCTTGTGGCAGCCGTGCGGCCCCACTTGCTGAGCGTGTGCTGTGTACTGTGTGTACACTAGATCTCTGGCCTCAGCAGGGAGTGTTTACCCAGCTGAAGTCCAACAGTGTCACACTCTCTCCTCTCTCTGTATTGTAAAGAAGTGAAAGGAAGTCACGTCGAGTACATCTATTGACTGATAAGTTCATCATGCTTTTGAATGGTTGGGGCTGTATAAAAAGCATTAGACTGCATGAAAAGGTCAATTCTAGACTTAAATGAATAGGGGAATGTTTTCAGTAGGTGCATCTGATACAAAACGGTTTGCTGCAGAAGAATATTAAAGTCCTTTATGTTTAAGCTAATTAACAGAATAGATATGATGCACCTTGTGTTTTCAGCCAGCGTCCCTTAGCAGTGAGTGGACGTGAATGGGATCTTTTTGTCGTAGGAAGTGGGATCGACAATGTTGCACCACAAAGTACTAACTGTTTGCAGGTCAGTAAAAGTTGTAGTTACTTAATCTAGTTTGTGCATCCTATTTTGGTCATTGGTTTTCCAAATCAGATAAGTCATTTTTAAACCTTTTTCTAAAACAAAAAGATCTTTCTGAGTCACGTCCAGAAAGGCACTACAATATATGGATGATGATATAGTGTCTGATATGGAACAGTCATGTTAATCACATACAATATTGTTTTCTTGACAAAGTCCATCCAGCCATTGTCTTTTGTTTATCCGAGATCATTTCCAGGGGGGAACCCCAGACAACCCTCTGCCCAGAGACATCCTCCAGCTTATTCTGGGGGATCCCAAGGTGTTCCCAGACCAGATAGGATATATATTCCCTCCAGCAAGTTCTGGGTCTTCCCTGAGGTCTCCTTCCAGTGGTATGTTCCTGGGATACCTCCAAAGGGAGAAGCCCACTAGGCTTCCTGATCAGAAACATGAACCACCCCATGTGACTGCTTTGATGCGGAAAAGCAGCGGCTCTTCTTTGAGCTCCACCCAAATGATAAAGCTGCTAACCCTGTCTCTAACGCTGAGTCCAGCCACTCCCTGAGGAATCTCATTTTGGCCACTTGTGTTTGGGATCTCATCCTATTAGTACCTCTGGCAGAGGTCCAAAAAAAAAAAAAAACTCTCCTCAGGTTCAGATCGGGGAGGCCATTCTTCCTGATCAATCCCTCTAGGTAACACCGTCATTGTCTCCCAAGAGGACCACTGTACTGTCAAGAGATTCCAAGAAGGCTGGGCAATTTGAACTGTGGTTCGCTGTGGTAAGCATATATAACAGCTAACGGTCAGAAACTTACCTCTTGCAACCTTAATTCGCAAAGAGCCAACTCTTTTGCTCACCCAAAGAAAACTCCAAAATGGAGGCACTCAACCAGGGGTTTGGGACTATCCTCACCCCTACCCAACACCACCCAGGCCTGGTTCCAGGGGGATGCCCCAGTCTCCATAATCTGGCCCAAGTTAGGCTCTTTTTGTGGTCCACCATATAATTGGAATCATTGAAAAAATTTTAGTCTGTTCCCTCCAAGAAGGCCAATTTTCCATGGGAGACCCTACAAAAAAGCTAAAGCTCCAGATAATATAGCATTCAGGATCATAGGGGCACACAAACCCTACACCGCGTTAAGGTGGCGATTCAATGGAGGGTGACAAGGACCTTTCTCTTCTTTTATATAGGAGTTTATCAAATAAATTTTGGGGAAATTGTTGGAAATGCATATTTTTAGAAGTGACAACCCAAAACTACCAGATGAGGACACGACACAGCTCATGCCATGGCTACCATACTATAGTCTACAGCCTCGGAGTCACGCTGTAGTGACTGCATTGTTTTTGAACATGAAGGCAAGGGAAGTTTATTTATAAAGCACTTTTCAGTAACAAGACTATTCAAAGTGCTGTACATGACCAAAAAAACAAAACACATTACACAGGAAAGAAAAACATTACAGAGACAAAGGGCACACATTACAGAGGAAAGCACGTTGCAGTGCAATAGTACCAGTAGGTTAAGATATAAGACAAGTTGAACTGCATACTTCAACGTTGATATTTAAAGGCAACTTTAAACAAGTTGACCTTGATTTGAAGGCTGATGAAGGTTATTGTTCAATAACATGATGTTTGTCTTTTAACAACTATTAGTTGTTGCAGCATTACCTTTTATATGTCTGAGTCAGATGAAAAAGTAAACATTTGACTGCAGTTGCTGTGTAATTTAATGTTCTTTCTACTCACCAAACAACATGCTGCTGTGAGACAAAAAAACATATGGAAGAAGGACGTATCGCTTGAGGGGTGTGGCACACAGTGCCTTTGGGGTAATATTTTGATATCTGCCCTACTTTAGTGCAGTTTCACTTCTGAACAAAGACTGTTTATGTGGAAAAAGTGAGATTTATTAGGTATCGGCAGACTGGGCTCACCATGGAGGGCTTTTAAATCCCTGCTGAGGGGGCTGGTTTGCTAAGTCACAACGCTACTGTAGTCAGACAAGGTTTCTGCTGAATTCCTCCTCCCTGGATAAATCATTCAATAAATCTCTAACTTCCGAATTTACATTCGAGCAAGAGATTTTTAGTATGTCTTATGCACATGTTGTGTTCTCAGCTGTGTCGTGCTCATTGCTTTTACATATTCATAAATTCTGGTCATGGGAATGACCATAACTATCGCAAGCTGGAAGGCTGAACAAAACTTGTAAAAACTTATGACGTATGCTCTTTAATTTATTTGGTTGTTGGTTTGCAGCCCACTTTGAGCATCAACCGGTTGTGGAGAAGAGCGCAGTGTGCAGTCCGAGGCCAACTAAACAAGCCAGCAAGTAAAAAAATGAGTGACATCTTTCTCCCTATTTCATGTCAAGCTGGAACTGTTTTGTGAAAGGTGATGTGAGCAGTGATACCAAAGTGTTTCTCTGCATTAAACATTCATAACTCTAAGTCTAAAGAGAGGGGGAATAAATACAAATCTATTTGTTACAGTATGTAACATTTTTTGATACAGCTTTTGTATTTATAAACATCTTGAAAGAAATTGAAGCAAATAAATCGAAATGTGATGATGACATCTCTTCTTATCAAGCTGCGTTGAAAAGACAAGTGCTTGACTACACCTTCAACCCTCCGCGCGGCTATAATTCACCCTCACAATCTGTCAGCCCCGGCAGCAGGAGCTCCATCATCTTGCAATAATGCTTCACTCAATTGTTGGGAGGAAGATGATGCTCTTCAGGGAGGATGATTCGCCCCCTCCGTGAAAAAAAAAAAAAAAAAACAGCCTAAGCTGAGAGCTGAGAAGATTTATTGTTGTGTCTTTTTAAATGTAGCCAATTTTGCTTTAATATGATATTAAAAAATGATGCATGTCTGAGCTACTGCTATTTCCGTTGAGGAAGTCTCATTTTGGCCAGAGGCGGCATTGAAAATCCAGTCGGCACGTCGGTTAGATAGTTGATGGAGTATTCAGTATGGAGAGTGGCCCTTAGCTAAATAGGCTCCAATCAATTACGATAATACTGTTCACTTTTTCAAACTTGGATCTGTGAAGTGGCTTGATCTGATGACAAATCTGCACAAAACAAAGAACTGAATTGTCAAAACAAAATCAGAGAACCGGTACATTTTTGAAAGAAATTAAAAAAAGTTGAAAGGTAAGGGTGCCAGACAAAATATATTCTACATGTTTTACCACGTCTATTAGGACATTTCTTTGTAATCTGTTTATTTTTGGGGGACCGTAGTCTTTAATTTTCCCCTACTGGCCATATCCTTCATTCTTAATTTTGATCATGATAAAAAAGACCCAAATTCTCCTTGATTTGTTCAGACACTTCACCCAAATTATAATGTCCAGCTAAGCCAGGGAGGCACATTTTAAAGCAAAGTTGCATGAGCATCTAGTGCATCTTAGAGACTCAGCATATGATGCACCTACGTGATACACACCCTCTACGAAGGTTCGCACACCTTTCATTGCAGAATACTTGGAGGGGAGGACATGGGAACAGAGTCTCTCCTGCTTTTTGAATATTTCCTAATAGTTATTTTAGCACTTGGAGACACCCATAGACAAGGCAAGTTTACTCATAAAGCACTTTTCAGCAACAAAACGACTGAAAGTGCTAAACTGTGTAGTTTAGCACTTCTAAAACCCTGTATAGGTTTTGTTTCACAAAATATGCTTCATTTCCTCATGTTTGGAGCTGCCCAACACATTCTTAGAGAACCAAAATATGTGATAAGGTATGAAACTGTGTGCCAGCAATGGAAATCTCGATCTGTTTATGTTTTTCAGGACACACCAGCTCCCCAAACCATATACCGTATTTCTCTAGACTTAACACTAGCTAAAAACAACTATTGAATGGAAACCTTGGACACGTAACCAAAGTAAAGTTCTTCCAATTCTCCGTACAAAAGGAAACACGTGTGTAAGTTGATCTGAGGCCTAAAATCATATTGATATCCACAGGCACTGGTTCAAGTGGCACAGAACTTTCTTTAGAAAAAAGTGAAAACATTTCCGAAGACACAAAGACACAAATCAATAACTCCCAGTGGGATAAGTTAGCCTGTTCTCATGAGTTTCTAGAAACAACAGCGGCGTTTGGGCACATCTTTGTTGCGCGTATGGTGCTCCTCTTTCCTGCCTCCGCGCTCGTCTCCAGTAGTCACTGTGTCAGCTTGTGTTGATTTCCGCAGGGGAAGTTGCCTCAATGCTATCCTAAGACAAAGCCCTGACCCCGGGGGTTAAGGAATGTGAACCCGGGATGTGACGATTGGGACCTTCCTTAGGGATGGACAATGCAAATGACCTAATGGTGTCAAAATGCTTTTGGTGCTCCTTGTTGCTGACCATGTTTCCCAATGCCCAATTTCTCTGGTCCAATTTAAGTGGAATAAATAAAAATGGTTACATTTGGATTTCCTTTGAAGATATTGAGCAATTCATTGCTTTAGGAGTTTTATAAATAGACCAATTAGACACTTCCATTGTTAGAACCGTACAAACTTTGATAGACTTAATGATTTGTTTTGTTTTTAAAGTCCTACATTTGTACACACCCGAGGACTGAAAACCATTGTCAAAGCCAACAGTTAACTGTCAAAGCAACGGTAACTTTTAGGAATGAGCTTCTTGTGAATGGTTAAGGCACAAAGGACGCCAAAAGGTCCTTGTCCCATTTATCACACATTTCAAGAGAGGGGGGGGGGGAAAGGGAGACGAGGAGAGCTGTCAAAGCAACCACTGCTAAGTGTAACGTAACAGCGGCGGTCTCTCGTCCCCCAAGGCCCCAACAAGTTGCATAAAGTAGAGAAACAAAAGACATAACAGAGCCGAGAGATATTGTGATTCAGAGGTAAGTGTAGACTGGAGGCCTTTGAAACCCCAAAAAACTTTTAGAGACTAAGGAGAGCTAAAACACCCTGCAGAGAATTTATGTGGATGAAGGTGAAGGGTCAGAATGCAATTAATCATGGCTTGAGTCGAGGATTAAATGGCTGGATTCAGCGGAAAGATGAGAGACCAAGTCCAGATTGAGGTGTTTAAAAGGGCCGTGTTACGGCTGCCTTGCATTACATAGCAGGGGCTCGGGACAAAAAAAGAGCCATTTGAAGTTAGTGCAAAATACAGATAGAACTAATGGATCATCCTGGAAAGATGGTTTAAAGTGTTGGAGAGGAGAGATCTTCGACATCTTAACCCAAGCGCAAAAATGAGGCACTCGAAGAATACGTTTTGCTTTCTTTGCTCATCTGCAGCTCTTTGCCAGCACACACATATTCGGATACCTCTTGAATCATTAGAATTGATTAGGCTGTTTTTTTCCCCCCAGCTGCATCTGATCTTCGATGTGTCACGCATTGCTTTAATTATGCATCATAACTCAGTACATGCAGGGAACACCTTCCAGTTCTTAGTTAAAGCAAGATCTCAGCAGGGGCCTGTAGACGTGCTGCAGGATGCATACACACAGGACTTCTGTAGGCAGACTTTACGTGAACACAATAATTCAATTCAATTTCATTTATATAGCGCCAATTCATGAAACATGTCATCTCAAGGCACTTTACAAAGTCAAGTTCAATCATATTATACAGATTGGGTCAGATTATACAGATTGGTCAAAAATGTCCTATATAAGGGAACCAGTTGATTGCATCAAAGTCCCGACAAGCAGCATTCACTCCTGGAGAAGCGTAGAGCCACAGGGAGAGTCGTCTGCATTGTCCATGGCTTTTCAGCAATCCCTCATACTGAATACATACATACATGAATGCTCTGTTTTGGTCTGTTTCATGTGTCCAGGAAAATGGAAAAGGGACATGAGTTAATCACAATCTATGACATTTATAAAGCAAAACGAGCGAGAACAGGAAACATCTAGCCTGCATGTTGTTCTGATGCAGTGAAATGTATGCAAAGGCATATTAAACTTACAGAAGATACAATGCTGTGAAAAAGTATTTTCCCCTTACATATCTGTGAAAGGTGCTATGTAAATAAAAACTACTTACTTACTAAGATACCCAAATAAATACAAAGTGCAGTATTAAAACAAATATTTTATTTATAGAGGGATAAAAGCTATCCAAAACAACCTTTCATTGTGTGAAAAATATAATTACTCCCTGTATTAAATTGTAAATTAACTGTGATAACATTTTTAATTCAGTACCATTAGCCCCAGGCAAGTCTGATTACTGCCTATCCTGGGAGAATAAAAACGTCTTGAAGTAGGTCAAAAGATCTCAAAAAGCCACACTTCGAAGAGGTAGCTTAAGAGATGGAAGAACAGATGTGAAACAAAGGTGTTGACGTGGGAAAGGTTGCAAAGGCTTTCTAGGGGACGCCTGCAAAAATGTACTTTTACTTTATTTTTAGGGCAGATTTAACCAGAAGGGTGCACATTAACGCACAAGCGAAGTAAACACGCCACAGTTAGCACATTCACAGAACTACGTTTGAAAACAAATTCTTGAAAATGATCCAGTTGAGTCATATTTTGTTGTTGCTTTTGTCCACCTAACACCTCAAACTGAGAACGAGCAGAAACTTCAGAACTGAAACGCCTAACGGAAGAAGAAACCTGATCTCCATGTATTACTAACAACCCCCTCCCATGGTAGAAAATTGAAATATTTCATTTTCCACAGAAGTAAAACCATCAACTGAAGTGAATACCAGACCTTACAGACCGCCACAAACTGCCAAGAGGTTCAAGACAAATCCGTCTCTGTCTAATTTCTTGTAAACAATAAGGTAAAACGAACATGTCACATTACAACCACAAACATTCAATGTAAGTTATTGTGGTTTTATTTGATAAACCAATACAAACAATACTTAAAGGAAAAGGATGCATGGTCCTATTTGTTTTTACAAGTAAAAATCAGAAAACTGTGGCATGCATTCAGCCTTCTTTTACCCCCAGAGCCTTAAATAAATGACACTGCCTTTCAGTTGCCTTCAGACATCACCTAATTCGTGTTCACGGTCATCCACGTGTGTGTGAGAGTTAATCTCAGCATGCATGCAGCTGCTCGAAGAAAGTTTGTTCTGAGGTCTGTTAGAGAACCTGAGTGAGCAAGCAGCAAACGTGATGACCAAAGAACCGACGGGGTTCGGTTATAAAATAATTTCCTTACGGACGTGTCACAGAAAAGCAGCCAAGAGGCACCATGATCTCTGGAGGAGCTGCAGAGATCCAGAGCTCAGGAGTAGGCAGGACAACTGTTAGTCATGCACTCAACAAATCTGACCCTTATTGAAAGGTTGCAAATGGTTGGTCACAATTCCTCGTTCACAATTCTGCACTACGGTGTGTTGATCTATGGTGTTAAAATCCAAATGAGATACACTGAAGTGTTAGTACAAATTAGTTTAAAAGATGCATGAGTTACCCCCCCCCCCCCCTTTTTTTTTCTTTGCAAGGCTCTGCTGCTTTAGATAATTAATCTGAATGCACAACCCACCCCTTAGTGGCCGTTTTGAGAGAAAGATGCGTTAAACCAAAGAATGCTGTGGTTCAACAGCTGTGCCCAGGTTAAAACAGGTTGATTTTGTAAAGTGCCTTGAGATGACATGTTTCATGATTTGGCGCTATATAAATAAAATTGAATTGAATTGAATTGAATTAAAACAGCAGAAGATAAGCACTTAAAGGAATAACTGCTGTGAAGCTCAAGGAGACCCCTGGGAGGTAGAAACCCGAAAGATGGAGGAAAAACGCAAAAAAGCGAGTCAAGTGTCGTTCTTTCAAACTTTGCAACAAACTTTTTACGTGTCTCCGCCTGCGTCGCTGCAGAGCGGCGCGCGTTGGTGGGAGTACCCCCTGCACAGGTCCCTCTCTGCTATTCTGTTCCAGTAGTTGGAGTTGTTGTACAACCGAGCGCAAGAAACACAGAGAGAGAGAGAGGGGAGGAGAGGAGCGAGAGTGCAGCAGCTGAGTGTGCAAACAGAGGAAGAAACATTAGGTTATCTCCTGATACTATCATCAGACACCGAGCTGTCACTTTTACCGCTCAGAGCCAAGTCCGCTCTCCTCCCAGAGGCCCCCCAGCAGCAGCAGCAGCAGCAGCAGCAGCAAGCCGGAGCAGCAGCGCCCAGGTCTGGTTCGCTTTGCTCCAGCAGCCGCACGCTAGAAAGCTCCCCGAACGCGTTGGTCTCAGCTGGCATGAGCTAACCTCCGAGTCCGACATGGAAACCAAACCGTTCCTGTCATTGGGTAAGTTAGCCCGACTGGGTTAAAAAAAATGTATGTTTGGTTTTGTTCTTTATGACTGCCCTTCTCTAAGGTTTCTCGGGAAACGTGTCCTCGCGCTGCCCCCTTTTCTCTCCCACTTTGACAGCGCGTGCAGCGAGTTGCCAAACGCGCGAGCTCCGTTTAATTTTAACAGAAGTGGAGGAAAAACGTATAGTCTGCACATTTTTTTTTTCGTGAAAGCAAATACATTTCCGACTCTGCTGTGTATTGAAGCTGCGGTACGCCAGTTGATTACATCTCACTTCGGCACGGGCTGACAGCGCTCGAGCTTTCGCTGCGCGCCGCGCATAGGGTCGCGTGCGCCGCATCAAAATCGACTTGGTTTAACTTCAAACTTTCGAACTAACTGTTGACTCGATGCATCAGCTGTGCTTGCAACACTTTCACAGCAGACTTTCACGAGTTTTCTGCGCTGTATCTGGTCGGACACAACGGTTTTAAACTTCGCTGCAGGAAAGAACGAGGTCTAACCTGAACGTACAGCTATATATATATATATATATATATATATATATATATATATATATATATATATATATATATATATATATATATATATATATATATATATATATATATATATTAAATCTCAATGATCAAAGCATATCTCTAAAGGGAAATACCTTGTTTTTACTGCTTTGCGGTTTTCCTTTGTTTGTTGCACTTAAATGCAAAGCGAGAGCGCGTTTTTCTACTTAAAATCAGATATAGATATGTGCCACTTATAGATCAGCTGCACAAAAGTGACCTCTGCACATTGCTCAATAGTTTAAATTTGGACTGTTCTCTTTTTTTTTAGGGATGAGAATTGTCCAGTTAATCTTCAAAGAGCTCATTGTGCAAGATGATGGATTTTACACCGTTATAAACTGAGTTTTCATATGCTGTACTACAAAGATCTTGTTTAGATAGATAGATAGATAGATAGATAGATAGATAGATAGATAGATAGATAGATAGATAGATAGATAGATAGATAGATAGATAGATAGATAGATAGATAGATAGATAGATAGATAGATAGATAGATAGATAAACTGCTCCCTCACCTACCCCTCATACTCCTAAGCTGGGTTGGTGGCTCTCCATTTCTCAAGCTCAGGTCATCTACCAGAAGCCTCGGAGCTTGAGGGTTCTTCTTAGGATCTTAGTTGTTTCTAAGATTGCGCTCTTCTGGACTGAGATGTCTGATGTTTCTCCACATATATGTTGGAGCCACTTCTCCAGCGTGGCGGTTGGTGTTCTTAAATGACCGGCATGTAAAAAGTAACAGAGTTCACAATGTGCTTTACATCATGAAGTTAACATGCAAGGGCAAAATCTGGCTTAGTTTGTTTGCATTAGAGAGGCACTGATAAAGATTTTACTGGTCGATCCCTAACTTTTATCTGATTCTTAATAAGCAAACAAAAAAAGTGCATAAAAGTAAATGCTGTTGCATTCATTGTGCTTGTATGTGTTGCGTTTTTAGACTGAAAATGAGGTGAGTGTTCTTAGTTTTAACTAATTTAATGGATAGCGGGGAAATAATTCTGGCAAACACCAAATGAGGCCTTTTGTAGCTTAGAAGAAGAAGCTCTGGTCACATAGTTGAAGGTACCGGTGGGTGACATATGGCTGCAGAAGTTTAGAAACGTATGAAGGAACATCAAGCTTCAACGGCCCCAGGCCAAAGTCTTCAAGGGAATTCTAAACTGAACAAGGTGCTAGTGCAGAGCTTATCAAGCATGTAACTAAAAAGATTTAAGCAGCTGCAGACTATCCTAAGAAGTAGATGAAGGCAGTTCAATATGGACTTCAAATAATCCGAGATCGATTCTAATTTGTGCTAATTGGTTGTTTGAGTTTGCAGCTTGAGCGAACACAAGCGCGCGGCACCGTGAATCATTAATGGCCCGTCCCACTGTAAGTTAGTCAAAGTAAACAGAGCAGACCCTTGTCCCCTGGTGGCAAAGCCGAGCACGGAGCTGCAGGTGAGCCCCCCTCTGTTATCGTGTCTGGTGCTTTCTCGTCAGGGCGTCGGGTTACGCCTTCGTGCATTTCATCAGCTGCGTGCTCTCTCTGCACCGGGGAGGGGGAGGCTTGGACTCGCAGGGACCTCTGAGGCACCGGCCCCCGGCTTTCTTCAGTTACAGCCTTTGCTCGCTGACGGTGTCACCCCAGCACCCTTTATGTGGCTTCTCAGAACCACCCTGAACCGCTAGCGTTGCACACACTGACAGGCTGTTATTACAGGTGAGCTGTATTGTGTGTCCACGCTGATGCTGATTCAAGTTTCAGACTGTCTGAACGTGCACCTAAACCTGCCCGACGGACAAAAAAAACTTGCCCGGAACGAGAAGTGGCCGGCGTGAGTTTCAGCTCTCTGCCATCCGAGTTGGACCTCATCTTTTACTGCTTCATTAGCAGCCTCTTCTCTTTAAATCATCATTTATGTCTTAGATTGCGCCATCAAATTGACCACTTGAGCGCCAGTTGTTTAATTGGCCTCCTCAAGGACGCCGGCGTCCTCGAACTCCTTGACTCTGTCGATTATCCGCTTGCTCGGCGTAATTCCGTGAAGTTGCGCAGCGTTTGAAATCGTGACATGCGTCTGACTGAAATGACAGTGAACACGTTATGGAATTATAGATTGGCTGCCGGCTGTGCTGACCACGCCCTGCCTTGGCAGCGGATGCTCAGTACCGCGCACAGATGTGTTGCCTGAACCTGACTACTCCGACGTCCCCCACACACGTGGGATTTCAAGCTACCAAGAGAGGAAGGGTGATGTTGGAGGGAGACGGCGGCCTTTCGTCAGAGGAGGTCGATCGTGACAGTCTATCAGGGAAATAAACAGCAGGAAAGACAAGGAGGCTGTTTGAACACAGCAGAGTTCAGCTGCCTTCCACAAAGTATTCGTACTTCTTGAACTTTCTTCACACGTTGTCCCGTAAAAAGTAGCAAACCTTGATGTTTTATGGGATTTTGAGTGATAGACCAATAGAAAGTAGTGTATACTTAATGTGTATGGAATCAGTGTAAGGAAAGGATGTACAGTTTTAAGCATCTTTTACTAATGGAAATCTTAAAACTTTGGCCCCCCTCTCTCTGATACCCCTAAATCAAACCTAGTGGAACTGTCTGCCTGTCAAAATCACCTAATTAATACATAGAGCCCCCGTGTGTCTAAATGAATCCCAAGAAAGAAACAAATCTGTGTGTTGTGAAGTCCTCAGAGGTTCATTTAGGAACATTACTGATACAAATAACAGCTTTGAACATCTCACCGTTCAAGCCTTTATCTGGTAATGTGCAGAATATGGCACAGTTGTAAACCGTCCAAAACCCGATGGCCTGTCCAACGACACCCTCAGGCTGGGCAAGGTGAGCAGTTATCACTAAAGCAGCCGAGAGTCCCATTTTAACCCCGGAAGAGCTGCTAAGATCTACAGCTAAGGTGGAGGAATCTGTAGGACGGAACCACTTCTAGTTGGAGACTCTGACCGTAAGGGAAAGTTGCACAATGAAAGCCATTGGCCATGGTGGTGGCAGCATCATGCTCTGGGCATGCTCCTGCAAGGACACCGATCAGAGCACATAAAATTGGCTAAATCCAGACAATTCATTGAAGAAGACCTGTTGGAGACTTCAAAATAAAGTTCCTTCTTTCTCTGTGAAACTTAACAAAACTCAGTTTTAGTGGAAATCTGCAGATTATTGTGACACATTTCCAGAGACTGCCTGGAAGTACACACCGCTCTGCCCTGAGCATCCATGTAAAAACTCTGTTGGCGTGTAGACGTGAATGAAGGGCACGCAGCAGTCGGGGAATCTTGGAGGACAAGAAGGCTTTTTCAGAACAATAAAAGAAACTGACATAAAAGAACCTGCAAACTATGCTATATATAAAAAAAATGCTTCAAGCACATCACCTTTTTTTCTTATCTGGCCACTTCACTACATGGAGAAAACGCTTAATAGCATTGCTTTAAAATAACAATAAAAAAGTTGATCTTACTTTAAAAGTCTTCAGTGCTATTAAAGAAGGACTTGACTTCTCACCCTGTTCTCAGTTTTCCGCCGGCAAGAGCCGTGCTAATTTCTTTTAGCCTTATGAAGCACACTGTGCTTTCTGTTTGTGTGAACTTACCTAAGTCGTATAAAGCAGCCAGCCCTCATTTCCAAAATCAATGAAGTTCACGGTCTTTGATGGGAAAGTGGGATTCACGGCTGTGTGCGTCTGGAGTAGGAGGGGTGCCGCGCTCCGCATTCCTGCTCTGGCAGTAACTCAGGAACAAAGGTAATACAGGGAGAGGCTGTGTGTGTGTGTGTGTGTCTGAGGTAAAACAACTCTGCCAAAAGCATTTGGCCAAGTTTGTCTTTTACGGCCGCCCAGTCCTGTGTTCCCAATGTGATGCTTTTGCTTCCCTTTTGAGGAATAAAAGGCCGCTGCAGCTGTCATTTTTATTGGAGGAGTTTTATAGCGAGACTTAATGGCTTAAAGTGACAGCTCTCTCCCTCTCTTTTCTACTTTTTTTTTTTTTTTCCTTTTCGCTCACAATCTCACCCATGAGGCCTCTTAACTGAAGCAAGTCAAAGAAAACTTGCTCGCCGCCTGCGTGCCCACCCTGGATTTTCCCACCCCTCACCCATGCTTGCATGCTGACTAAACGGCGTGAGGGAATAATTCATTTTCCCTCAATTATGACAACAGAGTGAGCATGCACACCTGTGAATGTTTCCAGTCGCTTAATTTACGTTCAAAGGAGAAGCTCCTCTGGCTTCAGACAAAATTGCGGGTTTTTTGCTCCTCGCTCTTAAGCGCAGACTCGCTTCCTAAACACAGGACAGATCAGGAAAAAGGCCTCCGAGGTTTTCTGACGGACAAATCCTGGAATGAACTCAAAGGCTCGTTAATTATTTGTGTAAGGAGCTGCTCGGTGGCAGGAGGTCTTTATTGATAGCGGCGGCGCTGAACTTTGCACCTCAAACCTTGACCTTTACACCCCCATATGCTTGATCATTTTAGGAATTTGCCCTTGGCGTTCTGTCCTTTTAAGCTGTTTAAAGACAGTAGCTTCTAGTTCCTTTGTTGTCTGTGGTTTGCTTTCCTTTCTGTTCCTGTCGGGTTTGTAGCAGTTGGCTTAAAGGTTGCCGTGTCACTGATTGACATTTTTTAGTCAGTTTGGTGTAAAAGAGTGACTTGCAAAACAATATTCTGTTTTCAGTACCTTGTATAAATATGCATACACCACAAACCTTTTCACACTATAACCACGGATTTTAATGCATTCTAAAGTGCTTTTATGGGCAGCACAGAGTGGTTTATAATCGTGAAGCGAGAGGAATTTTTCACTTCTTTTTTTTTTTTTTTAAACATTCATTTAAAAAGGTTTTTTGTGTGCTTATCCCCCCCAATTCAATTATTTGCAGAGCTGTTTTATTTTTTTCCCAATCGTCCTTGCAGAATAGCTCAAGCTCAGTCAGATTCGATGGAGAGTGTCCGTGAGCATCAATCTCAGTCAGATTTCGGTCTGGACCACGTGAAGATGCTTTGATTTAATCCCTTCCATTTTAGCTCTCGCTCTATGTTTAGGGTGGTGGTCCTACTAGAAGGTGTACCTTGTTATGGGGTTTAGTTTAAGTTGTATGCTTTTGCTTTGAAAGGTACTACCCCGGAAGTTGGGGCTTGTTCCACGGTTTACGAATACAGCTTCGAACTCACAACATACCTGGTGTACCTTACGTTATGTATACTGTAACATACCTCTACCCCAGATTTAATTAATTAATCTGAATTTACAATTTATTAAGGTTTAACTTTTGGAAAATATGGATTTTATTTTGCCAATGCACTCATTGGGCTTCAACGAAGAGAATAGCATGCAATGCTGAATATATGTTTAGGAAAATATACTGTCAAAATATTGAAAAGAGGATTTATTTTTACCATAGTACGGGGTTCTTTAATCTATCCATTTATTTTTTTAAGTTAGTTTGAAGTTACACAAGTGAAGTGAAGCCTGTTCTGAGCTCATTGGCTGATTCCACTAGCGGCAAACATTTTGTTACAGTTTCATTGTTTACAACGGCAGGGCCGCCATCTTGTTTTACAATTATGTTTCACAGCTTGTGTTGAGTTGCACTTTGAATATTCAGATCAACTCCCAGACGAAATGCTTGACATACAAGCACGTTTTTAAAATACATTTTAAATGTCTTTTTGTGAAAAAAAAAAAATCGATTTCATACGATAAAAATCAGAGATTTTATTTTGGAGCCAAATCGCCCAGCCCTACCCAGTGGCATGTTTTCGCTCTATCCGTCCTCCCATCCGCTCTAAGGATTTCCCCTGTTATAGAGAAATATTCCCACAGAATGATGCTTCCAACACCGTGCTGACCTCATCATGCCATGGAAAGCGCAGTGGTAGTTTAATGAAGTGACTTCTGAAGGCATATGTTTTATTACGGAATATATGAATAAAGGGATCTTAATATAAATTCATTTTACAGCCTTGAGAACTGTGTATTATTCCCTTCCATGTCACAGTTATGCAATACGTTCTGTTGGTCTATCCCAAAAAATCCCAATGAAATATGTTGACGTTTGAGGTTGTAATGTGATAAAATGTAAAAAAAAAAGAAGAAAATAAAGTTCAGCCAATGAATCTTTTTAACTCTGTTTTATTCATTTTTTTTAATTATGTGGCTTCACTTCATTCAGAGAAGCTTGGATGTTACTCTGAGCGCTTTCCCTCCTCGGTTATTGGAATCATCTAAGCATTGTGGTTTCGGGGTTTATTGAAGGTCCTCTGAGTGTCTGAATGGCTTTTTTGTGGGCTGGCATTATTCAGGGTGCGTACAGCCACTCTTTTGAAGTGGAAATGTTAGTCTCTGCGGGGATTTGGGGCAGATCACACTCATAATTCGTATTGAGAGGAAGGTCGGCTTGCCCCCTACTCCTGCCAGAACTCTCCGCTCTCTGCTCTGCGTACATCCCAGAATAAGACGAGGGGAATTGGCTGGGAACGCTCAAGCACACGGACACTGGAAATGTTCGAACAGTAAACTCTGCATCCTCCTCAAAGTCTGTGGCCAAATTCAGCTACTTGTTGGTAGAGCAGCTGGTTTGGGAAAAAAAGAGTAGAGTTGAACAATGACATCCTAGTCATTTCTCCTGATTATGCACTGAATCTGGAAACACAGCATTTATCGCACCTAGAGAACGAAGTTTGCTTCTTCTACCTCCGCTCATATCAGCAAACTAGCATCTCGCTTCTATTGAGGATTTTTACATTGGAAGGAGTGGTAGACTTAATGTGCTGAAAGCTCAGCTTTTTCTCCCCAGTTTTGATTAGAGATAGAAAATATAGCAGAGAATAAACGTTCTTTGTGGTTTCGGTGTGGATTAAACCTGGAGAAACTTGTTTTTCCCCTTCATAAATTTAGCATGGAGCATCAAACACTATAGGTTGTAAGGAAGCCACGTTAGAGGAGACATAGAAAGGTTTCCTGTTATAGATCATTCAGGATTTCCTTACACTTAGATGGTTAGACCATTGTAAATGATAACTTTTTAAAAGTTATACCATTTTAATTGTTTTATCTTGGGTGAAGGCTTTTGGTTCTCCTTTCGAAAGCTTCGCATAATAGTTTGTTGGAGTTTTAGCGCATTTGTCCTGACAGAACTGGTGTAAGTTTGTCAGGGGTGCGGGACATGTTGCTCGCACACACGTTCTCTAATCTGTTTCTATGCTTAGGGTCTTATTCCGTATGGAAGGCCTGCTTGGTCCATTTTAACATCCTGGCTGATATGTTGAGATTTTGCTTCAATATTCAGACATAACTTCGCTTTCTGTGTGATCGCATCTATTTGCTGCTGCTGTGGCAAAAGAATTACACAGCATGAAAACATCACATTTGGCCTGTAATGATATAATAAATAATTTACTAGTATGTAATATATATGATTTTTTTAAAATAATGTTACTAATAACACATTACAACATTATTATTACTATAAATGTAATTCATATCTGTAAACAAGACAAAAGGATTTTACATCCAACACTTGTTTAAAAAAAATAAAGATGGTTGCTGACAGTTTCATGAAATCAGCTTAAATCGAATTATATTATGTTTTGGTATAGCATTAAAGGTAAAATAGTGTTTCACACAGACAGAAGCATGGTCGGTGTCTGTTGGTTCTCCTTCCTTGTCAACATCATTGGAATGGTTTAAAAAAGATAATATTTTGTATCTCATATACAAATATATATATATATATATATATATATTATAGTGGATTATTCCGTCTGTGGTAAAATAATCTAAATATTAAACTTTACCTTATTTTTCCAATGGTTATGGGTACCAATTCAAATGAAGTTCAGGTAAGTCCAAAGAGTGAGTTCCAGACCTGTACTTCCTTTGCGTCCAAATGCTGCTCGTAAGCACACAAAATGAAAAAACTTGCAATGACTTGCAAAGCACATGCAATAAAAGTCTAATTGTGAAACTGAACCCTTGCTTCATCTTCACAAGCTTCCAGCTGGCGTGTTTTCAGCAAAAAGACGATTCTATCTTTGATTTTTCTAGCAGTCATGACGTGTTTATTAATTACGTTAAGAGAAAACAGGCTTTGATGTGGATTTGCCTAAAAGAGAGCACGGATCAACGGAATCTAAGATCAGTTTTGCTCTTTCTCTCATTATATTTCTGTGCATACATATGTTCTTGCTTGTTATGGGCTCCTTTTTTAATATTATTCATGTTGATTTATTACCTGAAAAATGGTTGTATGGAGCAACGTTTTTGAGAGGTTCATTATATTTATATTAAATTATATTATGTGTGTGTGAGTATGAGGACCTTTTTTCGGTCCTCACTTTTTTTGGTTAGAGTGGGTTTAGGATTAAGGTGTCAATTAGGTGTTGATTAGTGTTTAGGCATTAGGGCGAGGGTTAGGTAAACCGGGTTTCCTCTAGGATTTTTTTAAACTGTGATGGCGGGTTGTGGGCGGGGGGGTATGAAGTCATTATCTAATTAGCATATGCATACTTTGATAGATAGATGGATAGATAATTACTTTATTGATTCCTGATAGGGGAAATTCATCTGCCCCATAACATAGATAAAATCATGTAAAATAGGATAAAAACATAAAATTGGATTTAAAAAAAAAAAAAAAGGGGAGGAAAGAGAAGCTTTGCCAAGACAAAAAAGTGATTAAGAACAGTGATTAAATGTGTTGGGGACTACAAATAACCTTTATAAAACAATTTATGAATTTCAACACATTGCCTAAATCAACGCTACATAAAACAAACTGTACCAAAAAGAGACACACACAGTGAATGAGCTGAATGAGTGATTATTATTATTATGATAAGTGCGCAAATATGGCTATATATTTATATATATATATATATATATATATATATATATATATATATATATATATATATATATATATATATATATATATATATATATATATATAAATAATCATATGTCATAATCATATATACAATCATATCACATCTATGGTCACGAGCTTTGGGTCGTGACCGAAAGAACGAGATCCCGGATACAAGCGGCTGAAATGAGTTTTCTCCGTAGTGTGTCTGGGCTCTCCCTTAGAGATAGGGTGAGGAGCTCAGTCATCCGGGGAGGACTCAGAGTAGAGCCGCTGCTCCTCCACGTCGAGAGGAGCCAGTTGAGGTGGCTCGGGCATCTGGTCAGGATGCCTCCTGGACGCCTCCCTGGTGAGGTGTTCCGGGCACGTCCCACCGGGAGGAGGCCCAGGGGAAGACCCAGGACACGCTGGAGGGACTATGTCTCCCGGCTGGCCTGGGAACGCCTTGGGATTCCTCCTGAGGAGCTGGCCCAAGTGGCCGGGGAGAGGGACGTCTGGGCCTCCCTACTGAAGCTGCTACCCCCGCGACCCGACCCCGGATAAGCGGAAGAAGACGGACGGACGGACGGATAATCATATGCTTTACATTGTTTTATCATATGTTTAGAAATACTTAATTCTGAAGGTGTGGCAGCTTTTATTTTGCCGTGGTGGTGTGCCACAATGAATTACATGTAGCAGAGACCCTGGTACATGGTGGTAATGGTTAGGATTAGGGTTTGGGTTAGGGTAAGGTCATTGAAAACGTTGAAAATGAATGGATGTCAAGGAACGGTCCTCACTTTGTATTTTCAACAAGTGTGTGTGTGTGTGTGTGTGTGTGTGTGTGTGTGCATGTACATGTAAACAGTCTGCCACATCCTACACAGAGTGAGGTAATTAAGACACGCATCACGCTGCTCCATCACAGTTTTTTTTGAGGTCACCGGCAGTTAGTAGAGGTGTCCCGGTGTGCCCCCAAGCCTTCCTCTGTAGCCACCATAGTAACCCCCGCTGTTACGATTGTCTGTCACCTCGCCAGATGCCAGTGGGGGGGTGGATGGGGCTCTCACGAGCTGCTGGGCACCGCGCCATGGAAATCCCACAACACTTTGGTTATGTTCTGAGCGTGCTCGTGTGACTGTGTGGAAATGGATGAGTGTTCGGGTGTAAACAGAAGACAGAGGTTCTGAGAGCAAAGGGGGACGGTTATTTATGCATTTATGCATATCTTGAGAGGTGACTGTCTGTTTTACACTTCAGATGGCTTGCTACTACAAGCTCTTTTTTGACAGTACAGTATCTAAATTGTCAATACAATGCTTGCATTGCGGCTTGCAAAAATATTCATCCTACTTGAGCTTTTTTTTTTATCATTTTGTCACCTTACAATCACACGATTCTATGTATTCTATGTGGGTTTAAAGTAATAGACAAATGGAAAGAAATGCAGAAAATATGTGTATACTGTGTCCTTACAGTTTTACACCAACCTGCCAAGGGACTAGAGCTGAAAATTAGCCATAGGGTATACTCTCACATATTTACTCTATGTTCATCAATCCCTTTTATAAATAAATAAAAAAATTACCATGAACTTGTATTTGACCCCTTTTCTCTAATACACCTAAATTAATCCAGTACAAACGAATAGACATCTGTAATTGAAGTACAGTGGAAGCTGAAGGCCTACTAAAACACGACTGTATGCAGAAACCCACAGGTTGGGCAAGGAGAGCCTTGGTTAAAGAACCCTAAACATGCAGCCACAGCGCCTGAAGAGCTGCCGCTACTACAGGATGGTGTTTAGTGTCTTTGTAGTAGCTGAATCTGGCCTGGCGTCCTGTTTAGTTGTGACACCATCCTGGATGGGGGTATCAGCTGAGCTACTGCTGCCAACATCTTCATGTTCTCCTTCTATAGGCGACACAGATGATGCAGTCTGTCAGTGGTTAACCCTGTTTCTCTCGTAGCCATAGCTAATGGCTGAGCTTTCACTGTGACTAACTGGGCTCGTTTCCATCCTCTAGAGTTGAAAAGTGTCTCAGAGCCACTGCCATTGCCGTATTACTTATCTCTAACATAGAAAGTACTCCTGGATCAGAGCTTCTGTGTTCTTTTCGTGCATCTGCTCTGTCTTCTCAGAGCAGTCAGTCGTGGCAAACAGGTGCTCACACCGAGTCTGGTTCTGTGGGAGGATACTTTCTGTTAAAAGGGAGTCTTCCTCTCCACTGTTGCTACATGCACGCTTGGTATGAGGGATTGTTGCAAAGTCGTCGACATAATGCCAACGACTGGACACTGTGGCTCCACTCAATGACTCGAAACAATCTGCTGGATTTCCTTAACTAGAAAACTTTCTTACCAATCTGACTGGATGATTCGGTTAAAGAGGCTTGAGGTGCTGTGAATTAGAGCTATATAGCTAATAAGTATAAACTAACTATAATAAACTTAAGCTGAATTTTAATCAAAGCATATTAAATTTGCTTCAGTTTATTTATTCTGTACTATTTTGCTACAATAGTTGTCTCAGGGCACTGTACAAAATCCAGTTCATTTCAGTTTAAGCCCAGACAGAAATCCAACTGAAAATAATTGTATTAATATAATTAGACTGAACCGGAGTTGTTTTGCAAAGAAGGATGGGCTAAAAATGTACTTTCTAGATGTGAACAAGTATGTGCTAAATTTCGGGAAAAGAAAGTTACTCACCTTTTCGCTGCAAACTGCGCTGAGTTAAAACTGTAGCTGACTGGGAAACAGTAATGATCCTAAACAGTTGAATAATAATTGAAATTGTGGTTTCCAGTGTTGTTTCGTGTTGCTGCTGCTTTGTGCACTACATTTTAAACGTTGTGTCAGAAGTAAAAAAAAAAAAAAAAAGCTTTGTTGGAAGTAGAGCCCTGCACTTAGGTGTTTTAGTTTGTATGTTTAAAATGCAAACACACTCTACTAGTTCAGTAAATGATAGTAAATGCCGAACCAAAAGCCTCATTGCAAACCTTTTTGGTTAATTTGCATATACTATTACACCCTTTCAGACTACTGAGCTATTTTGTTTAAATATAAACAGGATTTTGTTTTCCGTTATCATGGCAAAATTAGTAAATCCCTCTGGGGCAAAAATTGTTTCCATCTTTCAACATAGATGTTTCTTGAATAGATGCAAAAAGTATTCATGCTCCCAAAAAATCATCACCATCACTGTTGACCTCCATTCTGACAACAGAGTGATTTAGTCCAATTCTTTCATTGTTGGAGGTTTCTTTCAACATTTTTCCTCCAACCGTTTTTGATTTCATTAAATAGAGGATGAAATTCACTTGACATCATTTTCAAGATAGTTTGATGCAGAGGGAAAGCAGCCAATCAAATAGTGTTTGTTTCTTTCTTAGTTTAATACAGCCAAAATTAACATTAGGAAGCACTATATTATTATTTATTTTAACATAAGAACCACCAATGTAATATAATATAATATAATATATGGTAAATTGATGCAGGTAGATACTTCTTTCTCCTTTCTTGCAACAGACAGCGGGGGTTTGTTTCATGTTGCAGCGTGCAAGCAGCATGCCGTTTCCATGTTGCCTGAGGTAACGTGACGCTGTTTTGTTATTTCCTTAAAGTACTTTATCTTTTCTTAAGACTTGTTGACGTTTAAAGGCTTGTTCATAAAAGCAACTTCAAGGAAACATCAGCAGCATTCTTTATTGTCTTGAATGCCATAATAATGTCTCTGAAGTTAGACTGATAACGGAGGCATTTTGAGCATTTTCACATTGTTGAAAAGCAAAGATTGGATTCAGTCAAATGCTTTGAAATGAACAGAAAAGCCTGTAAACTGTCAATGTAATTCGCTTTTATTGTCTTGGTTATTGCATAGGACACTTTTCCCATTTTGTTGCACGCTTTTTTAAATTTATATTTTTATCTTCCTGTTTTATAGTTGTTACTGTGCTGTTTTCTACAGAAGACTCTTTAAGGGATGGCCTATCACTGATTTCTATTTGTAATGTCCTAAAGAAAGAAAGAAAAAAAATCCTGCATCTGTGGAATAAAAATACTACAAATCTTGGCAGAATATGGACATAGTCCCTGGCAGCACACTTGAAAAAGCAAGTTCTTAGTTCTTATCTGTTGACCGTCTGTAGGTATGGGCTTCTATGTGATTCTTCCAGTATGACAAGTTTAAGTAAAAGCACCATGGGTTTTATGGTCGCGACAGAAACATTAAAAGCCAAGATAACATTATCTTGCTGGTTGTATATTACAACTTTTACTCCCTACATCTTCAACAACAACCAACAAGAGAAAATAATGTACCTCGGGGTTTTCTGAGCAAGGCTCAGCAACTCTTGAATATTAAGAATTATTTGTGATGTTTCTGCATTCAACACATGGTTCATGCAAAAAAAATTAGTCCTTAAGAACAACAGCAACAACAACAAATCTGCATGATGAGAATCGCTTTAAAAAAAATTAAAAACAGGTTTTTGTTTGAAATGTCCTGTTCCCACAATGTTTGCTGCTTTAGCAAGATGTTAATGAATTGAGGGAAAATTCACAGAAATCTTATTCTGCGCTACTGATACATTCAGTTGTCATGTGCTTCTTGTTTCTAAATTATTGACCTTTTTGTAGTTGGCTACAGTTCATATCTTGTCTTTCCAGTATCTTATCTGTTGCTAATAGATATATTTTTTAATTACATGTTTAATAGGTCTCTTCTCTCTGGTGACTCTAACGGTATACCAACTGTGAAGGTGGGTGTGCAGCTAGGGTGTGTTCAGTTTTTGTAAAGACAGAGTTTCCTGTTCCAACTTAATAATGAGATTTGCTTTCAACCTTTTTGGGACTCTTGAAGCAATTCTGTAAGGGCAAATGCTAAAACTGCGATTATGATAAACAGAAAATTCATCAGAGGAACTATGAAACACTCTGGATTATTAGTGGAATGGATGATGTGTATTGATGAGAGCGTGTCAGCTCAGGTCGGCTTAACTTTTTCGACACTGAGACATAATCTTTTTCAGTCTAACAGTTTGTTGCCCCCGCAGTATTTTCACATATTGCCACGTGTGTTTGAGACCAGAGAAAAAGATCTCATGTCAGATAACAGAGTTCCTCTGTGGGTTTTTGCTCTGCCTGCAGTACTGAAAGAGCGATTAACTGTTTGTTGACGCCTGCAGGTCTAGCATGTTGGTACATCCGCCCAGACTGTGGCCTCTCGGCCCTTAGAGCCAAACAGACAAACACACACCTGTTTGTAAGTGCACACACAGACAGAGACACATGCACATGTACAGGAGTCCAAAGGTCTTTGTCACCTATGGTTAAACACCTTGCTGCGACCGTCTGGTCTTAGGAATTCTTCCAATAGCAGGAGGGTAAAGAGTGTTGAGAAGAGAGGGGGGGAAGGGCTGTCTTTCTGGAAAATCTACACCACAGCCACACTTTTACATCTGACTTTATACTTACCCTTGCAGTCCCTTACAATAGGGGATTAATACCCCTTTAACATTTTTTCCATTATGTCTCATTAAAACACCAAACTCTGTTGTTTTTTGTGATGTTTTATGTGAAAGAGCAACAAAAAGTACTGCATTACTATTAAGGGGAATGATGAGGATACTTGGTTGTACAAATCTTTCAGAGAGAAAAACCTGAAATATGTGCCATGTTTCTTTTTTATTCGAAAACCCCTAAATCAAATCCAATGCAGCCAGTTGCCTACCTGATAATCAAAGAGAGCCCATCTGTGTGTGATTGTATCCTAGTATAAACACAGCTTTTCTGATAAGACCTCAGAGGTTTGTTATACAAGGCACCGGTGATGTGTCATGTGGGGGAACCCAAGAACACGTGGACAAACAGCTCTCTGGTCAGAACTGTGAAAGTAACAAAGCACGGGACCCTCATCAAACCTGTCACAGGTGAACATGGTGGTGGCGGGAAGCTGGTCAGAGTTGATGAGAAGATGGATGGAGCTAAATTCAGGACAACCTTGAGAGAAAATCAAGATAGAGCCCAATGACCATAAACATGTTGCCGGAGCTGCAATGGAATTATATTTATAGTATAGAGTTGCCCAGTCAAAGTCTGGACCTAATTTCAATTGAGAATATGTGGTAAGACTTGAACATTATTGTTCAAAGAAGAATGGGCAAGAACTGCCCGATCTCTAGATGTGCAAAGCTGGCAGAGTCAACAAAAGACAGCTGTAATTTCTGCAAAATAGGGTTCTACAAATAACGCAAATGACAATGTACCATTTTCACTTCGCAATAAAGCACTGGTCGGTTTCGATCTAACACAAATTCTGTGGGAATTTGTCATAGATTGAAACATTGAAGCTTGTGGCTGTAAGTTGACAAAATCCGAACAAGTATGAATACTTTTGCTAGGCGGTGTGCCACAATTAAGCTAAAACAACACATGTATTCTTTTAGCTACTTACATTTTCTCTTGTTTAATTAGAACAATCTTCTTTAATTAGAAGTCTCCTTGACTGTTTTGAGTCCAGAATGTAGCATACATCTAAGTTTGTAAAATCAAATTGAACCTCCTTAATTAAATACTTAATTAAACTACCTAAAGTATTTAAATTAGTTAAATACTTTAGCTTTTTTTTCTCTACAATTCTTAAACAGTTTTTTAAGGCGTGTTGGTTAAAAAAAAACTTGTAGAAATGCAAAAAAAACCTTCAGTGCAGAGTTGTAAATCTCAGTTCTAGGGAAGCATATGTATCTTTTTGTACACTCTACTGTAAAGTTTTTAGCATAATGTGTGGGCTGTTTAGGGGAAGAAAGTTGAACAACCAGGTAAACTAGACAGGCAGACGTGCAGGAGCTAGTTGTGTCTTCGTCATCGCTGTTCTACATACCGAAGTTCTGACAGCAGTTAGAAACGGCTCTGACAAGTTCAAGTGTCACGATAAGGTTGCCTTTCTCTTTTAGCCAAGTAGTGAAAACAAGGAAAAGCTACCAGAAATTTAGATCAGACCTTAAAATTGAACCTATTATTCTTTTGATCTTGTTCGCACCATTGTTTTGGCTTAATAACTTTTTGTAAAAATACCTTAATTGCACTTTTCATACACAAGTGAAGCTCAAAGTGCTTAATAAAGCATCACCAAGATACTAGATGGATGGTTTGAAATTAAATATTATCAATTTTAGATTAAAACGTAGATTTTGACATATGAGTTAAAGAAATATATACTCCTGGTCAAAAATGACACCAACAGTTCTGACTGTGGCACTAGACACTGATGTAAGCTTATGAATGAAAGAGGTTTTTAGGGCCAAGAATGATGACCTGCGTTTTGTTAAATCACAAGAGTGAAAAGTTATTTGTCTTCCAGGTTTTCATTGGTCCAAACCAGCAACAAGCCGATCAGGAATAATTATCTTCATGGATAGGAAAGCTAGGTGTTATAATTGTAGATGTTAAGTCCTGACAATGTCCCCTGAAGGAAGAGTATAAAGCTAAATTCATACTGGGCCATGCCCAGAACCCTGATGAACACCACAGCCAACCCTGATGAATGTGGAGGGTTTATCAAGTAAAAATTGATCCGACAGATAATATATAAACCACTGCAAAACATCCCACCTGGAAGTTCCAGTCTACCAATATCTGATGCACTGTAGGTTTTAATTTGTTAGCCTGCGTGCTTTGAAGGGCTCCAAATGGAGACTGGAAATCATCACTTAGGATTTTGTAGTCAGTTGTTGTATGAAAATGTTTTTAAGTATTTTTAAAAAAAGTGCGGTGAATTAAATATTGGTCTTTATTTTGATGTAATTTGAGTGAGAGTTTCTTTAACAACGGTTAGATTATTGCCAACTTAAAAGCATGTTGTAGAAAACAAGTTAAAAGACATGGGTTTGATGTGCGTGACAAAACTGTAAAATGAAACAAATGATTTTTAGGTTGGCACGGTTCCTAAATGACAGCTAGTAGACTTAGAAGCAACCGTGGTAAAATGTACAAAAAATCTAAATGATTTGTTGAAACATATTAACATATAGCTTCCATATTTTTACATGGAAGTACAAGAAAAATATCCTTTCCCCTTGAACACTGCTGTCACCATTAAAACCTCACATATCACTGGACCATACCAGGATTTTATGTGATCCACCAATACAAAGCAGCACATAATTATGAACTGGAAAGGACAAATGATCTTAATTTTTTATTTTTATTTTTTTTATAAATAAGCATCTGAAAAGTGTTGGGCGCATTTGTTTTAAGCCCTGCCGAGTCAGTACAGGTAGATGAAATATGTTTGTACCTGCTTTGCATATCTAGAGACTGAATAGTTTTTCCAACCTTTTTTGCAAAATATTACCTTTGAAGTGTCACATGTTCTCCTATGGATTTAGGTTTTGACTTTGACTAGACCCTGCTAATACGAGTAGGTTTTGATCTAAATCATTCCATTGGCAGCTCTGACAACATGTTTAGGTTTGTTGTTCTGCTGAAAGGTAAAGCAATCCCCTAATCTTAAGTCTTTCGCAGCCTCAGACAGGTGTTCTTCTCGGACTGCCCTGTATTTACCTCCATTCAGCTCCATCAACTCTGACCGGCTCCCCTGTCCCTGCTGAAGAAAAAACATCCCCACAGCATGCTGGAACGTCAGCCTTCAGTTTTGATCAGCTGTCACTTGTTACTAGACGGACGGAGATTTAATAGCCGGCCCGCCGATTAGCGGCCAGCTCGCTTCAGCACCTGAGCTGAAAATGACTTTCTGTCATCAGACGAGAATCCCCCTGACAGCCAGATTTTCTAAACTGATGTATGTGGAGCGGTGAATGGCGGTGCAGCTTAGAGTCGCTGTGCTGTCTGGGAGAGTTAAGGTCAGGGGTTGTGGCTGGGTCATCCTCTGTGGGAGAGGAGCGGCTTCGGCAGACATGGCCGTATTTGTCTGGAGGTGAGGAGAAGTGATTGAAACAGGGGAACAAAAACAATACGGATCAGGAAAAGGAAGTAGGACGGATGTTTTCATTTAGTCCTTGCTTCGGTTGGTGTACGGCTTTTTGTCTTACTGGTACAGCTTGCTTTGATGACGGAATTAATTGGTAATTGATCCAAAGTTGCAATAAAACCAGGTTTGCTCGTCTTTCACACGCACACACACACGCATGCACAGGCACACACATATAACAGCTGTAGAGAATGAGAGTGGATGTTTATTACAGGATCCTAGTGAATGCTGAGGTGCCCTGGGGGCTATTAAAGTCTTCACTTAAAAGGCACTATCAGAGAGCAGTTAATGTTAGCTGCTGGAAGGAGACAGGGGCGGAGGGGGTTGTAGAAAAGAAAGAGAAGCCGTTGGAACAGCAAGCAGGAGGAGCGAATAAACATTGAGCACATCTGGATTGCCTCAGCAGAATATTTGTGCAACATCTGGAAAAATTCCCTGGAATTTAAGGGTCCCCTCCTTTCATTTCAGTCATTTTTCTCCCCCCTCATCTTTATTTCTTCTCTGTCCCATTTTCTGCATCTTCAAAGTCACTTACCTTAATGCGCCAGCCACGTAAATACTCTCAGAGTAATGGATGTCGAGCCCTCGCAGATTTTATTACGGGCCAAATTGGGCCCATGTGACCAACTCCCCTTTGTGCAAGGTTTGGCTAATTAAGTGGCAAAGGAGCGGGAGGGCACCCGGCTGTGGATCCAGACTCAGACCAGACCCGAGCCAAACACAAGCCCTCATAAAACTAGGGGGGAGAAAAGAAGGAACTGAAGCACTTTCTTCTCACAGGGCCCTTTAAGTCAACGCAGAAAGAATAGCTTCTTTGTTTTATTTTCAGCACAGCTTAGTCTTCTAATGCAGGTATAGACATGCTCCCATTAATTCAATGCAATTTAGCTTTTTTAAAGTATTATAAATCTAATTATATATATATATATACCAAAAATGTGTTATTTCTAAAGAAATAAAGAGCGTACACAAAGCTAGCCGCTGTAGAAAAGTGACAGAGCCTAGAACAGACCCATGAGACTGGTGTACTTTCATTAGGAAAGGGGACAGGAAAGGACAGAGACTACACATACTCAGCGGTAGCAATAAGCTGTGTCAATAGCCCAATCCGGGGGAAAACACGGAGCTAAACACAAAAGCAAAGACAACTTACAAGGTTAATGGCAAGAATAGCTCTGTGAATGACTCTGTCCAGAAAGGAGATGCGACTAAGCACAGAACAACTGTGACAGGGGTACTTTCTAATGGATAAACACATTAATAGAGTACACAAAATTCATGGCAACAATAGCTTGTACAGGTAGGAGAATCAAAGAGTACACAAATGTAATGGCAGCAATAGCCTCATATAGGGATCTTTCCAGGAAAGAAGACTTGCATAACCACTGGATTATTGGGCTGAGCATTCCTTCACAGAAAAGAAGAAACTGAGCCAGAATCCAAAGTTAATGGCAGCAATTATTTTGAGTAATGCCCAACTGAAAGCGGTTTGAAAAAATGGCAGAATAAAAAAAATATGATCAGTGTGTTCTCCAGAAGCCTGACCGTATAGCAGCATAACTGCACAGATAGCTCAGGATAACCTAAGCCATTCAAACTATAAGCTTTATTGAAATGGAAAGTTTTAACCCTAGTCTTGAAAGTAGACAGGGCCTGTGCCTCATGGACAAGAACTGCGCGTTGGCTTCACAACTCAAAGATCTGCCTCCCATTCTACTTTTAGAGACTCTAGGAACAACTTTTAAGCCTGCAATCTATTATAAAATTAAAATTGCATTTTTATTGCAAAGATCCTGCTTTGCTGCATCCACCTGCTTAACATTACAAAATAGTTGCACAGGGAAGCCTTTGTCTGGCTCCACTGCACGATCACAAGAGCATTTCCCTCTTGGTTTCTGGCAAAGTGAGCCCGTGTTTGTTGGTGCTTAGAATTCAGAGCAGCTCCCAGCGCTTCCTGTCTTACCTGGGCCAGGCTCCTCACGGGGTCGCTGGCAGGCAAGTATCAATGAACGTGGACTGCAGGGCCGCAGAGGCGCCCAGCTGTACGTTCTAATGTGGTAGGCTGTGTTGATCAAAAGAGATGCATCACAGTCTTCTGATGGGCTTGCTGATGTCGAGGTCATCACCCCCCCCCCCCCCCCCAAAAAAGGGAGGGGGGGAACCTGGTGTGCACCGGAAGGAGCAGGCCAGCAATCAGAGGGAGAAATAGAAAGAGACAGAGGAAGGAGGGGAAGAAAGAGATGCCAAACAGAAGGGGAAAAATGAAGAGTAACAAGAAGAGGCAGATGGGGGGAATTCAATGAAGACAAGGTAGGCAATAAAAGGAGCTTTAATTTATTAGCTGAAGGAAAAATGTCAAACAATTTAGTAACAATGTGTCCTGGCCAGCCTGTTTTATGTGAATGTGTTTTTTTACTTTCATCAGCTGGCTATCTGCATAAGGCGGGAGATAACGTTGTCAGTCAGCTCCCCTCTCTGTGAAGACACTGAGTAAAACGTTTTGGTTTATTTTTTTGCGTTTCACCGTGTTGGATCTGCAGTTGGCCTACATCTTTCTGCCTGGCTGAGCTGACAAGTTGCGCTCCTTTCGAGGAATGCTGATGTTGATGATACAGTTGACTGTACGTGTTTGCGTGCCACGTTAGATTACATAAAGCCAGATCAGTGTGAGCCTCCTCTGTTGAAGGTGCGGTTCTTTGAACAGGTACGCTGAGGCCTTTTTTTTTTTTTTTTTCTCAGCACGTAATTGATTAAAAGAAGGAGAATCATACAAAACACATAAAGACCGCAGGCGGAGCTTTACGATACGATGCAGTGGCAGGCAGACAGGATTTTCCCCTTAAATGGCATGTTGTCGTGGGGTTTGCTTCCCGTACAATTTGAATCTGCCGGCGCAGAGATCACGTAAGGCACACAGCCTCGAGAGCTAGCTGCAATGGGAAAACATCTTTTTCATGCCCTTAGGTTGTTGTGTATGCAGATGATCTGTACAGCCCTGCGGCCTGACCTTCCTGTAGCTTGTCCAGTGGCCCGGCTTTTGATCCAAATTAACTTTGCTGCTTTGGATCCTGCTTTTTGAAAGCGTTCACCTCTTCTTAGCTCTAAACTGTTCTGACGGACTGTCTCTCTCGGTATGTAATTGTTATCTGAGATAAGATTTTATCATGTTTTACCCTGGGAGGCAGGTTTAATGGTTTTTTTTTTATCAACCTTATGCTTCACTTGACTCATCAGCTCTTGAGGCATCTGCAGGTAGACGAGCACTGTGACATTTCGGTAGCTTTGGAAAGGTGCCTCACCCTTTGACCTTAATCTCTTCACCGCATTAAAAATAATTTGGATTCTTATTGTTGTGGCTGTTGTTCTATTGTGCCTGAGGGCCAGTGCTCTCATTCTCTGTCACTTCAAACAAATATCTGAAGATAAGGAGGGAGCATTCTTTTTTTTATCATAAAAGTCTCTAAATTCAAAGTGAAGTTATTGTTTAAATATGTCCAAAATATACCGACACAATTCTTGGAGAAATACCAAACGCGTCTTGATGTGTGCGATGATAGACGTTGCAGGCATGGGGAGACCATCATGCAGTGGGCTCCTTTTGTCTGTCTGCAGGCCTTCTGCCGTTCTCACAACTCTTTACAACAAACTTGTTAATTCGTGCCCACTCAATACAAACACACTTTTTTCTACACATATGTTCACCCCCCCCCCCCCCCCCACACACACACACACACACACACACACACATACATACGTGCACCGACACACAAATAATCCAAATGATGGAAGGAACGTGAAACACAGGTTGCTATTACGTCAATGGCTATGTTTACATGGACAAAGGTAATCGGAATAAAGGGCCGATTGGAATAAAAATAAGCCTAACCCTAACCCTAAACAAGCCAATCGTTATATGATGATCGGATTAAGCTCAATCAGAATAAATTCCAAATGAAAGGGGTGCTTTATGCCGGTTGATAATCCGATCAACGTGCATATAAACGCTTGTCAGGCTCAAGTTATTCCGAATGTAGCAAAATGACTCGAGTGCGCATGTGCGCCCGACATAAACATGATGTAGTTCCGCGTTGGTGAGTGGCGGATATACGTCGGGAAGCAAAACTGTCGGGGCTCCCAATACAACCTTTCCGTACGAAAAATAAAAAAGCTCAAAATGGTTGCTTACTCAGTAACGTTTCAATCGTAATTAGAGCCCGGTGCAAGTCCAGCCTGGGCGCTCGGAAGACAATTGAGCTGGTATTATAACATATTATCAATTAATTGTACATTATTTTCCTTTTTTCATTCTCTTTTCCTTTAGAACTTAACTTTAAAAATACTTTATATTCATATTACTTAATGTGGAGTATCATTAACTACTGGGATCAGTTCCTAAATACAATTTAAAATCGCTGTGGCAGAAACAAAGTAGGTGTTATTTGCACTTCATAGGTCTCTAGATGAATGCATGTAGTTTTATTTTGATTACTTGATAGTTCCTTATGAGAACTTTGAAAACGTAAATAATTTTGTCACACAGGGTGACATTTGCATCATTTCCTCATTGCTTATGGGAAACTGTTGGGGTTTCAAGTCTCTAAAACTCAGTGATCTACCTGCTCTCTGCTGATCTTCTGACCCTAAAAGCCTGAAGAGGTCAAAGCAATTGAAGAGCAGGTCCACATGTTGATCTGATATTTCATCATTCTGATTATCTCAGAGTTCACTTATTCAAACAGGAACTATAGCATCTTCATCTCCCAAACTGGTGCATGGACAGTAGAGGTCCTCTGTGTGCTTGCTGCTCCTTAATCAGCACAGATGTGCATGAATGACTGATGTTCGGTATCCTGGCCTTCAGGGGGATTGAGTTAATTTATGACCAGATTAGCCTGCGGTCCTGGACTGGATTGGCAGGTATGGTTTCCTCTCTGGATGTGGCAGAGCAGGGGATGACGGGGCATTAGTGGCATTTCCCTTCTCACGACATGTCACCCTGCATCACAGTGTTTGTTAGGCTCCCTAATAGGTTTGATATTCCACCAGGCAAACTTTGAGTCACAATAAGGCTGCTTTAGTTTGTGTCACCATCGAGTGGCCTCAAATTAATTTTTTAATTTTTTTGCGTCTCTTTTAATTGATTTAATAAGTTACATTTTACACAGAGAATGTCCACACTTTCCACACGCCTTCGGTGTCGTTTAATGCAGAGTTAGAATAAGTGACATCTTTGTTTCCCAACATCTCACTCTCTTCTGTATTTATCAAGCATAATGGCCAGTGCATGTTACAGCCATTAGTCTGTCACAATGGAAGCTGTCCAAGGCTGGAACCATGTCCCGTCCTGTTATGATCATTTCCATGCTATTCCGGCTGCGGCTTTGTATCCTGTCTCGGAGGGAAGAGCTCGCTCAAGTCTTTAATACGTTTTTTTGTTCGCAGTGAAAAGCTTCGCCTCCAACCAGCCAGGCAGCATAGCATCATGCTCACTCTGCCAGGCCTCAGACCCCATGGAAGAGAAATAATTCATAAAATGAAATCTACATTTGTTGTGTAAATGACCACATGCTGTAGGATATTTAATCCCGCCTGCTTTCGATCCCAGTCATGTGACTTGACCTAGTTTTTTATGCCTCCCTCTGCCTCTCTCTCCTCTTTTTCACTTTCTCCCTTTTTTTCTTTTACAGGCTGTAAGCATTATTCTCCTCTGTCTCATCTGTTTCGCATTTCTGTTTTTTCTCGCTTTCTCTCTCCCCATGTTGGCTGGTATTCCTCCCCATAGCTGATTCAAGGACTTGTCTTTTCTTCTTGACGTCCTAATATCTTGAAATATGTGTCTAATAGCTTTGTAATGACAAAGGAGACCAACTGAATGGCTTTTGTGACAGAATATTCATTATTACTAAACTCTTGCATCATCCTATCATTTTTCCTCTTAACATGCTGCTTTTAGTGCTGATGTCAGAGCAATATTGATTCAACAAAACGTATAATTTAGACATTTAGTGTGTGTGTGCATATTAAACACATTCTGAACTGATTTAGCTTTATCGTTGTACATTTCTGGGAGTATAATGAGATCATGAGGTCTGGTGATATTAAAACGGCATGATATTTCTTGTCATATGAAGTCATGCTAACTGTAACTAGCATGACTTCATTTAGATAGATTGCCATTGAAGAGGAATGGGCCATTATCATCTTCCCATTTGTAGTCCCAAATCTAAAACACTGTGAAATGTTGTTATATTTGTTACTGATTCTTTGACAGACAATTTAGGATTTGATAAACTGGGAATGTCTTTGTTAAAGCACAGACAAAGATTTCAATGTTTTTGTTTTTAAAGCCTGTACCCAATGCAAATATTTGCAAGCGATTAGCAGCTTCCAACTTTGTGTGATCCTAAAGAGCTATTTCCCTTCAAGGGAATACGGACAGAATATGAAGTCTGTTGACAGAATGGCAGGCAGGACCAAAACTTCAATTCAATTCAATTCAATTTTATTTATATAGCGCCAAATCATGAAACATGTCATCTCAAGGCACTTTACAAAATCAAGTTCAATCATATTATACAGATTGGGTCAGATTATACAGATTGGTCAAAATGTCCTATATAAGGAAAACCAGTTGATTGCATCAAAGTCTTGACAAGCAGCATTCACTCCTGGGGAACCGTAGAGCCACAGGGAGAGTCGTCTGCATTGTACATGGTTTTGCTGCAATCCCTCATACTGAGCAAGCATGAAGCGACAGTGGGAAGAAAAACCACCCATTAACGGGAAAAAAAAACCTCCGGCAGAACCGGGCTCAGTATGAACGGTCATCTGCCTCGACCGACTGGGGTTACAGAAGACAGAGCAGAGACACAACAAGAGAGACAAAAAAGCACAGAAGCACACATTGATCTAGTAATCTGTTCTACATTAGATGGTAGTAACGGGTGAGCCGTCTTCTCTGGATGATGTCAAAGTTAACAGAACGCCAGACCAGGTGTACCTACTATGAAGAAAAAGAGAGAGAGCAAAAAGTTAAAAGCTGAAATGACGACAGTCATTTCAATGTAATACAATACAAAACTGGAGAACCGTAGAATGAAGAACAGTAGAAATCAGTAGAGTGAGAAAATTAGACCCTGATGTCCTCCAGTAGCCTTGTTTTAAAAAAATCTAAAATAAAATCTGGTTATCTGTAACAGGCTGATAAAATTGAGGGTTGCATTCTATTGCTGTCTTTTCATTCATTATTACATATCTAAGGTCTTTACACTGGTCAAACCTTTGTCATTTTTTATTAATTGCTAATACACAAAGAAAAAAATAGTATCTTATTAACTAATTCCAAATTAGTTTAAAGGGCTATATCACTTTAAAGGAAAATGGAGAGCAGATGGTGACAAAGTAAACGCTGCGTTTGGTCGGTGAGCACATTAGTGACAATCCCAAACATCATCCTCCTGCTGGTAATTTTTCATTCACTCTGGATCAACCTTAAAAAAAGCAAACATTGCAGCTGAGGTTTTGTATATCCTCTTTGAAATAAAAATATGTTGCAAACTGGCTTCACCCCATATGATAGCTTTCTAACTGTAATTTGCACATATTGTATCCAAAATGCTGCATCTCCACCCATCAACACAACACTGAAATCAATTATATATAATTGTTCAAATCTTTTTTAATTCCACAAGCACACTTGTCAAAGACAGATCTCCGTGTCCCTGTAGTTTTTGATGAAGTCAAAGTTTCTGCCCCCCCTCACACACACACACACCCCCCTTAGATATGTAAAGCCCCGGGCCCCCCAGGTTGAGAATCACAGATTTACATGAATAATTAGATGAGGCTGGCAGCCAGCTTGGCACACCCACAAGTGGAACGCCTCCTGGAATGGATGCCATGCCTCTGTTCTTGGAGTGCACTGATGTTCTCTCGGGCTACAGAATACACTGTAACTCATTACCAAACCTCTTGCAATAAACGTTTTACTGCTCCCAGACTCTGCATGCCAGAGCACACGTTTTATGCTTGTATCTGTCTACATTACTTTAGCATAGCAGCTGAAATCTTTGACAGACTGTTATGTCACTGCAGACACAAGTCAATAATGTAGCCTGGATGTTACAAACTGTCTATGCAAAAGCTGTGCCCTGTTTCTGAGTATTAACAGAGGAATAATGATTTTTCTTTTTATCTTCGCTAAGATGGGCTTTTATTCGCCATTTGTGGCTAGGCCCCATGATGATTTTAGCATTTCTTCCTGTTAGGAAAATCACATTTGAGTAATGAAAAACAAAAACTAAAAAAACAGATTTCATAAAATCATACAAGAGCTTTTTTAAGATAATATAATAATATTTTATGACAATCTATTAAATACTTCTTGCAGGCTTAGTCCATTTAGGAGCAATTATTCAGCTGCTGACTGGAAGGTTTCAGCTAAATTCAGCCCCTGGAAGTATTTTATATTTTTTAGCTAACTTGCATGTAGAGCCAAGTATGTAGTGGGAACGCTCATCTTGGACATTTCTCGGGGGAATTAATTAGTGTTTTGCTTTTTCAAAATGTGTTACGTTTATAGAAAGTCAATAGCATCACCTAAATTATTCATGTCTATAACATACTTATAAACAGAAATGTAGCTCAGCATTACTGTTGACTCCCTATGTATCTATACATTTTCACCTTAACGCCAGAGCAACAAAAATAGATGTTTAGGAAATCAGGTAGAAACCCACGTGTCATGTTTAAAATTCATTTTTTTTATAATCGTTTTATAATCGACATCATAAGTGTAATTTATAATAAAACGAGTTTTATGCAAACAGCTAAGTGCATTTTGAATATCTTACTCTTAAATATCCAAAATTAATTGTCTTTAATTTTTTTCCTTGGCACATTTTATTTGCAAACTGCATTTTCTGAAGCTTTTTTGCCCGTTTCGTCTCAAACTGCAACAGTTACTGCCAGTGATACTGAAGCTGAAATGTTTAGTCAGATTGAGAGCGCCGTCGTCTCAATTTATTATGCTAGGCAAAATGTATTTTCCAGCCCTTCCCTTTGCTCTGTAATCCCTGATAACTTCTGCTTAGCTCTCTGTGAAGGAATGATATTGAATCATTGCTTCACGCTTCACAATCAATTTAGTGTAGATTTGAAATCCTGCTCAGGATTACAGCAATATTTTTTCCCCCTCCTGGATTCCTCCGCTCCCTAATGGAGCTTTCCTGTCAACATGTTGAAATCAGCACTGCTGGTTTTTAAAAGCCAGCATTTATATTTAATGGTTCTGACTGAAAAATGCATTTTAGCTAAAGAATGCACATAAATACATCCCCGTTTTCCAAAAACTCATGTAAATGTCTCGACATGTGCTTTAGTAAAGTATTTCTGAAATATTTTGCCTTGTATGTGTTTTGTTGATTAGATTTTTTAGGGCACACTCATAAAGTGTGGATCCAGTTCCAGATGCTTTTATATAAAGGTTTTATTTTTTCAAACTTTAGTTTAATAGCATAACAGAGTCAAGAATATAACTTTTTTATTTTCAAAAATACATTTCTGTGTTTTAATTTGTATTGAATCGGACTCCAGTCAGAGGAACTTAATCTGGCTATGAGTCAGGATTGTATTGGAATGGATATTAGGTTAGAATTTAATTTGGATCGAATTGAATTTTGTATAATTGGATATAAACTGGAACGTTTTATATTACAAAGTGACTTGAGATGACCTTTGTCATAAATGTATACTCTACAAATAAACTGAAGGGAGTTCAAGTCGGGAGTTTGGTGCCGGAAAGTCTCAGCTTCTGAACATGTTTCTGAATATGTATGTTTTTAATTGATTTATTTTTCAGTATTACGTTCAGTTCAGTTTATTTTTATAGCACAAGTTCATAACCAAAGAGAGAGAGAAATTTGCTTGCTCCAGCTTCTCACCTTTAAGAAAACGAAAGAAGAAATTTACTTTTTTCTTCTACAGTCTTTGTTGATTTGATTAAAACAAGCTTTTGCCAGGCTAGTTGAATAAGTGCCTCAACAAACAAATTTTTGCTAAAAATGAAGCGTTGCTCTTTAAGCCTTTTCATGTTTCACGTGAATGTCTTTGTTGTAAGGCCTGCTGTAAACATCTTTCTTACTAAATGTTAAGGCTCCAGACACTGGAAAGTGAACACTAGAAGATCTGGCAGGCTAGTGCGGAGTCCACCTGTCTTATACTGTGGCTGCAGGAACAACTAAGGGATGCTATATTTCCATAACTAGAGAAATCCATTACCTTAATAATTAACAGTTTGACATTAATCTCTCATTTCGTGACCTTGTTTTTTCCCCCAGCTTCTTCTGCTCCACTTCTCTTGAAGTTTTCCAGGTGTTAGTCATTCTGCCCCTTCACCATTTCATACCTTTTGAAGTGTGGTTCTTTTGTGCCTGCCTGTCGTTCTTACATACTGCCTCGTCGCAGACGGACCCATTTCATACCCAGGGTTTCCAGATGACTTTGAACTGCAATTCTTCAGGTACGGGAAAGAGCAGGCAGACATTTTGTACCAACCACACACTGGTTTGTGCCCACTTTGGGGACCCTCCCTATACACTTTGACAACAACCGGTTTCAAGTAATTTTCTAGATTCTACTTACAGTTCATTGCCTTCAAATGTGGTTATAGATATCTGCCAGGAGGGAGGTCACTAGGAGTTATTTTAGTTTCAGAGGGCATCCTTAAAGTGGACATATCATGCTTTTAAATCCTTCCTTTTCACATTAATCATTCTGTTGTGGTCTATATGAAATGGAGCCGCAATTCTTTGGTCTGAATTAGCTCCACAGGCCCTTTGGCCTTGTTCTGAGGTACATCTGAGAGGAAGTTGTTTTGGTGTGGTCTCTCCAAATCTAAAGGAGGCACTTCACACCCCGCCCTTATCCAGTTCGAGAGGTGTTCCACTACACCCCATTCGGACACTTTTGTAGTTTAATAGCAGTGATCCAAATATCTAGTGGCTCAGACATTTTTTATTCCCAAACTGATTAACAGATGTCAGCAACAGACTTGTCCTTCCAGCGTTCAAGCCAGAGTCTGACCCAGAGTGAGAGGAGAATGAAGACGACAAACCTGCAGGACCTTAACCTTCAAATCAATGCGTCACAATAGTGTGGTATTACTGTATTTACTCCCTCTCCACCCATACCAAGTAACTAACAATATGGAGCTTCAGCCTCCTTTAGTTCGAGCTACAATATTGCAGCGAGAAGTACAAAATCTGGTTAGACCGAAGTCCATGATCTTGTTTAGCAGTTCCACAGCAAATACTGTGACATTATTGTTCAAAAAGCGTAATAAGAAATAGAGAAAACTGAACAGATTAAAAAATGTGACCCACGCAGAATATAAAGATATCTACGCAGAAACTGGAGAGACTAGATTAAACTTTTCTGCACTTCTAGAGATTCCAAGTCCACAAATAATGTATTTAAGGGCTTGAAAAGTGGATTTTGCATGATATCCCCTTTAAATAAGACTCATCTGCAAACAAGGAACACAATCCAACATAAATAAAGAAAATGTGTGTAATACGAAGTTTTCAGACAACTATACACAATTCAATTAAAAGTGAGACTTGAGCATTTTTTGGTTATCTCCATAGTCTCCAAGGTCTTAACTAGTATGAAAAATTAACATATTCAATGGTCTAATGACAGGTGTATGAAACATTGATTATTGGTACAAAATGGAAGTTGTAATGGATGAAATAGCAAAGTGTTGGAACGTAATGGCTCACCCAAGACAAGTAGTCATAGTTGGAAGAAGTTCATACTGAATTCAATTAGCTGAGATAAACACTATTTATCTGCAGTTGAACATGTCAGGGTAAATGGTTGGTAAAGTGTACCAGTTTTGTCTTTCAGTAGGAGTGAATTGTTACTTAGAACAGTTGTCCATGTCCCGTTATACAGAACAAATGTCTTTCACGGTAGCTGGATTTGATGCTATTTGACTAAGACTGCTCTACATCAGTAGTAATAAGTTGAAGGCTTCATAAATATGTGTAATACAAAAGCATTGAGGTTTTTAGTTTTAGCTTTCACCAGGCTAAAATGCTGCTTTAGTCTCATAGAGCATATTGCTCATGGGGGGGGGGGGGGGGGGGGGGGGAATAAACTGGTGGACACTGGTGGCAGCAAAGGTCCTTCCTTTTGTTTTGTTCTTGGTTGTTTGCAATTTTCATGTTGACATCCTCAGTGCGTGGTCGCAAGATGTGCTCTGCCAATGTGGGAGGATGAGGTTAATGGGGGACTCTGTGGAGATGGAAGCGTAGGCGTGTAGAGTCAATTTCGCAGGCTAACAGGAAGCGTGCTCCGGGATCCGGGCGGGGAGTGAGTGGGACACGGGTCGTACAAACGCTCTGGGCTTCAAAGTTTGTTATTTAAATATCCCTCCACAGATTTTTCATCTGCGCATTGTAGAGCCGGGCTTCACTTTAACCGTAGGTGGCCAAGGTAAGGTTCACACAACAGCTTAATCGAAGGGCCTGCATCCGACTGCGACCATCAATCCAAGCTTCTTCTCTTTTTAAACAGCAGTTTTGATCTGACATCAGAACACTGCAAATCAAAGTGAATGTTGCAAAACGGTGGATAAAAATCCACCCGTGATCCACTTGAGGAAGCCCATAAACCTAAGTTTTATCTCTCCCTTTCTAGTGGTAATATTTCACAGTTGAGAGAGCCCAGTGTTTGCTTTGCCAAGGGCTGTTGGTGTGGGCAGATAGTCTGTCATGTGAACAGCTACTGTAAAGATCAGAAGAGGGATACTAGATTGTTAAATGTTTCTCGTCTCTGTCTCCGTTGCTGAAAGGAGCCTCTTTTACCCTCACTGTCCAAAAATCACACAAATCTGATTAGGAGTCATTTGCCCAAGGAGCGGTTCTGGCTGCCAGGCCGCAGTGAGGCCCTTGTTCTCCTATTTGCCCCGGAGAAAGGCTCTGACATGCAGAAGTAGGCTTTGAACCAGCCCCTTTCTTTTCTTCCCCTCTAACCTCATTTACCGCACTCTTTCAGTTTTTCTTCCTCCCCCGTGTCTGTCTGTGGCCGCTCACCGTTGGCCTGCCTTTGGCTTCATCATGTCACAGCAAGTTAGACAAATGACTGTTATAAATAATCAGGAACTGGGGCTTTGGTGCGATCTCTGCGAAGCACAGTGGAAGTTTCGTGTTTAATGCAGCCCAGAGAGAGACAGAAAGATAGCAGTTCATCGTTTGGGGAAAGGTGAACTTGAGAGACAGGTTGTAACAGAGGCACTGCCAAAACACATCCATCTGCCGTTTGGCTGTAACGAGTCCCTGAATGAAGATTCTGACTAAATCTACTTAGTGGCTGGTATCTATGCAGGTGTACTAGATGTTTGAGAGAGCCAGCAGTTTGGTTTTGGCATAAAAGTGGATGTCGAAAAAAGAGATTGGATTTTTGCAGGTGCTCAAGTTGATTATTTACACCCTCAGCTGCAAGCGAAATTGAAGCTTCTTGCTTACAATTTTTGTTTTTTTCACAAGTATATTTAGTATTTTTCATAACATGATACGCGCTCTTATAAAATTATATATAATTTTCTCCTTTTAAATAGAAAAGCCTCTGGTTGTGTTTCTCATGAAAAGCTTAATCTAAAATAAAGAAAAACAGACAATAACAGAACTTGTAAGTCCTGAAAGAACATATTCTGATACACAGCTAAAGGTGCAAAAGTTTGCCAACATACAATATTAAATTTATATTTTATTTTGAAATTAAAAGGTTACACCTCTGATTTCACTGGTATTTTACAGACGGCAATAAAATGATTGCCTGAAATATCAGGACACAGAACATAAAACACATAATTACACTTTTTCATTGTTTTAAAACTAGTAGTTATGAGTCCTGTTTTTTCTGTAGGTCTTTGCCGTTGTGAATGCTAGACCCCTGCAACTGCCAGTTTCACTATCCTGAGACTGTGTTGAAACATAAAGCCAGTGTAGGAAAGCGTTGCTGTTACAGAAAGGCGCTCTTGTTCAGTCCAAAGTGCCCCACTCAGGGTCTAACAGAAAGCAAAGTTGCTTAATAAGTCTTCAGTATAACAGCGCAGTTAACTTTTTATTGCTGCTTTAGACCTGAATAGCAGTCGGTTCTGTGCAGTTCAAGAAACAGATGCTAGTTTGCAGATTCTAGTCACCTTTGTCCTTCTTTCAGGCAAGGACAACTCATTAGCACTGGCGTCGTTGTCATTTTGTTGAGGAACGTTTTGCAGCGAGGGATTTGAGTTGTTGTGGCTGAACCTGGAAATGTTGTCTTCCTGCCAAGGCCTTTTTGGGCGCCTGTTTCTGCGGAGTCTATTTATGCTTCCGTTAGGACTAAAGAAGCCCTCGGGTAGCTGATGTTGCCCTCAAGGCAGAGAAAATTGTATGTCTGAGAAATCCACTACGCTGTGCGAAATGTTATTTAGAATTCCACATTTTTTTTCTACGTTTACAAGCACTTGTACTCTAGTTTTAAATGTAATGCAAACGCGATGAGACTTCTTTCAAACCCAACATCCTTTTTTTAACATCTGGGACTGGACCTTGGGTGAACTTTTAAGAAACGTAAACAGTCTTTGCTATCACAATAGAGATGCACGAAGCCATGGAGGATATATCTAGATATGTCCTACAGTTAGGGTTTGCTAGGATGTGGCTCAAGATTTTCTCCATTAGATATGAATAAAACCTTTAAGGCATGTGACAATACGGCACTCTTCTCTTTAAAGGGAATATCTGCTTTGTGGGGAAGGTAAGACAATTTTGCTGATGGAGCAAATATGCCCAGGAATGTGCAAAAAAAATGCTTTCCACGGTGATGATCCGGAGGGATGCAGCGTGTCAAGTGTTTTATTAGAACATGATGGGTCCTAAAGTGTGGATTAGCTTTTCAAGTATTAAAACGGTTCTTACGTGGACATTGATGGGTCATCAATACTGAATAACTAAAATGCACTTTCTTTTATTAATACAACCTTCTTCAAGGCCTTTAATTTATTTTTTATCTAATGCTTCCACATATTCACTTAATAAAAACTGAAAAGTACCGCACAAACGGGAATATTTTATTTGAATCAAACAGAAAAGCCAGTATAGCTACAGTATTTTAGAGACGTAAAGAAAAGAAAAAACACTCGATTTACAACAACAGAGTCTTCAAGGTTGCTCTGGAGGACAGACAATGGAGATTGCTCAGTGGGTATGTATGGGGATGGGTCTTTTATGGCTTCCTTTTTCCTTACATGGACCTTTGAGGCCTACTTTAGAAAATGGCTGAAGGTGAATGGCATTCACAGTGGTTAAGTATAGCAATTAATGGCCACTGCTGGTCCATCCCTCTGTGCACTTTAAAAATGTCTTACACCCTGGACTCCCAGGAGGGAAGCTCTTTTTTTTATTACACCTTGGAGATGCAGTGAGGGCCCTGATGAACTTTGACCTTGGGCAGTGCGGAATAAGAACAGTTGTCAGGAACTCCAGCTTAAGCTGTTATATGTGCTCCGTTCTTGTTAGGTTGTTTTTTTTTAAGTGAACCTGCTAAAGAAAAATATCCATAAATAAACAGGAGGCTCTCATCTGTTACTTTTGTCGCTGAGGTAAATTTACACACCTATGTTTAATTAGAACCTTGTCATTAAGCCTCTGTTTTATAACCCAGTCTATCAATGAGAATCCTAGTTTCATTTGCAGAACATCTTTAAGGCTCTCCTTCATTAACACAAAGCTGTAAATGCTATATGTGATTTCATTAGCGGCCCCAATTTAATAGAGAAAACCTCCAGCATGTTTACGTTGGGCTGAACCTCTGTGATCTCTCTGATAACAGGGTTTGGCTGTTTGTGGCAGGAAAGCAACCCACCACGAAAAGATAAATATCATGCAGATGATCACGGTGCGTTGCCAAAAGTATTAATACCCCTTGAACACGTTTAACAACTGCAGACCTCCACGTATTTTTTTAGGATTTCTTGTGGTAGACCAGCAGAAAGGAGTGCCTGATTCTGAATTGGAAAAATTGGAAGTACACAGTTTTAAATATTTTTTAAAATCTAAATAGTGCTCCAATTTTTATAAGGTATGTCTCTACGAGGGCTGCATGATTTCGGGAAAATGTTGAGTTACGACACTGTTGCCGAAACTTATGATAAAGTGATTGATTATTATTTACCCACATTATCAATACATTATTCTATTTACCATCACATAATGACCCCATCCCTGTACATGAGCTGTAGAATCTAGACAAATATAATAGATGTGCACTTGGAATATTATATACTATCCCATATTGCATACAAGTAGTCTCTTGGGATGATGATATTGCACTTACTGAATGCGATTACGACTGCGATTTGGTTTATTGTTCAGCCTTAGTCTTTGCTTGTGTTAAACATCAGACTGACGATTTGGCCCATTCTTTTTTGGAAAGTAGCTTTTGACCTGTCAAATTGGACAGAGAGTGACTATTTTCCAGTGTTACCGCAGATTTGTCAATTATATTTACATCTAGGCCGTTCTAAGTTGCTTTAATCTAAAGCATTCTGTTGTAGTCCTTTCTGTCTGTTACGGGGCAGCTGGAAAAACAAAGTTTTGCTGGAAACTCTAGCCCGGTCACAAGTATGTACTAATTAGGTTGCATATAATTTTCACTTGTAAATAGAAATAGTTTTTGGATGGTGTGCCAAAACGGGGAAAATCTCAAAGGGCATAAATACTTATGCTAGGAACTGGATTCCTCCAATAAGATCCTTTCTGTTTAAAAAATGAAAAGCAACATCAAACATTTCTTCTCATAATGCGAGCCAACACGTAACGGTGCTGGATGAATGCTGGGATTTAATGACAAGACATGTACCAACCTTTACCAGTCATGACAGCAGATCCTCAACCCGCACAAGCACGTCCGCACGCTTTCATCATTTCCTTCAAGCCCGAGAAAGCAAAACCAGTGAAGATAATTCAGCATCAAGCCAGAAGAATAAGATGGATATGTGGCTCTTAACTCCACGGTTTTCCAAATATTTTCACAGCTGTCACGTCGCTGAGAGCTTTATTAGCTTTGCAATTATATTTCTCTGCGTTGGTTGTTTTTTAAGTCAAGTAATGAATCATTAGCAACTGACAAAATGTTCACGTAAGTCGGAGATGTGTGTTTACATGGAAAATAGCAAAGGATACAGTTTCTTTCTATTATGTTTAAGATCCTGAGATCCTGTTCTGTCTAAAACTAATTTGTCCCACTTTCCTTTTCTCCCTCTCAGCTTTAGGTAAAATTCCAACTTCGTTCTGTAACATAACTCTGTTTCATGGGAACATTTTCCAGTGGATGGCTTGGAGTGTGGGGCTTTTTTTTTCGTGGGGGCAGCTGCTGTCTCCTTAATTTACTCCTGATTTTGGAAAAGTGCAGCTTGACTGGGGAGGCTTGGCTGATATGTTAATGCATTAATGTTCAGTGACATCGCTCAGAACGTGGAGCATATGTCGCTGTTTGCCCTTCAACCTTTTTGTACAAAACGGTTTGTTCTGTGTCTTTTTAAAAGTTGATGCTTTTGGCTAAGATGGGGAAGCTGTGGTTAAGTGAAATAAACCCTCTACCCCTTCTCTATTAGACTCTTAAACAGAATTGCTGCTACACTTGGACTCATGAGAAGTACGAATACTTTCCGGTTATAACTTTGAAAGACTCTTTGTCTCAACAGCTTGGGAGGAAGCCACATGTACACACTGCTTAACCTTTCTTTTCTAACTCATTATTTCTTATTTATGACTTAATATGTATACATTGAACTTGATCATTAGAATGCTTTCTTATATATGTTTTAACTAGTTGAATCTGTGGTCGCTCTTTTTATGTCAGACAGATTGTTAAAGAAATTCAGGAGGAGTTTAAGGTGATATAAGGAAGACACAGGGTTTCCCGCAGCGCTATCTTGGCGAGGCGGCTGCCTCGCCAAACTCATGCTACCGCCTCGCCAACATTCCCAAAAAAAAAAAAAAAAAAGTGACGTTAACACGCGGTTTGTTGTTGTTGCTTTCGCGCGTGCGTGAATGGCAGGGAAAAAACACATGGATACCCCCCGCTCCGCGGACAACGTGACGTCGTCTCTCCCCCCCCCCGCTCCGCGGACAACGTGTCGTCCAACAACCCCCCCCCCCCCCCGCTCCGCCAGTCGGTCCGCGGACAACGTGTCGTCGTCGTCCCCCCCCCCCCCCCGCTCCGCCAGTCGGTCCGCGGACAACGTGTCGTCGTCGTCTCCCCCCCCCCCCCCCCCCCCCCCCCCCCCCCGCTCCGCGAGTCGGTCCAACAACCCCCCGCCTCGCATAACCAAATTCCTGCGGGAAACACTGGAAGACAGCAATTCTCAAAATCATCCTAAGTAATAAAAAATATCTTTTAAACTTAGACGTCCAGATATCTGGCACATGATGAAATATTATCTAATATAAGCTCAGATTAGAGAGAGATATTTATGATGATACACTTCAGCTACTAACCAATGCATATTTCCCTGCTGTTTTTGCCATTAGGGCCACCCATCTAAACTAGATGAGGCCCTGCTTCGAATCTTGGGAAGTCAAACAGGTTTGAGTTATACTGATTACAATCCTGTAAAACCCTGTTTGTGAAAAGAAAAAAAAAGGAAATTCTTAGTTTTTGTAAATAAAAAAAGGTTAAAATCTTGTCTTGCTTTGTTTTGGGAGTTGGTTGTCCTTAATCCTCCTTCAAAACTTGATTCCAATTGTTTCAGTATTCAAAACCCAAGCCGTGCTCTAACGTTATTGCGCAGATTTATTAAGATAAACTGTCCGTACGTTGCGGCGTCAGCCCTCCGACGTGCCACTGTTCTGATTGACACCCATAAAGCTGGATCGGAAAGGCATCGCCGATGTTTTGAAGGTTTCCCAACATCCGATAATAACACTGCGCTTCGTGCACAGCAAGATTAATGAACGGAGAATCGGGTTTGCTTCATGTGTAACATTTAGAAGTCCCTCTTCATCCTTTTGTTTAATTTGCACTTTTTTAAAATGGTCTCAATCCGTCCATGTTAGCTTTTGCTCCACCTGATTCCATCAAAGCTTTGAGGGAAAAGCATCCCCTGGTCACACATCCACATAACCGCGCACATGCTTTCTGCAGAAGCACAGAATAAATATCAGCATCCAAGACAGCTTATCATGGGGAACTAATTCAATATCCCTTTTCCTGTTTTAAATGTCATTCTCTGAGCTCATCTGGAGTGACATGTTTTTCATGCTGGAAATAAAGGAGCTTTATTGGGCTCCAAACAGAGTGACGCGGGGCGGCTCCTTCCACTGATGTTTGCTGAAAATCCAAAGGTCTTCAGAAGAAATGACTAAAGTTTGAAATTTATTTCATAAGTTTGTCGCTCCCTCATGATCCCTGCGAGTCAATAAAAAAGGAGCGTCTCAAAGCGCACAAATAAATCTCAGCTTTCCCAGAAGCTACAATGTCAGTCATGAAATGAAATGCCTCTCATATGTCACTCGACGTTTGTTAAAGGAATCATCAAGCGTTTGAGAGGAATACCGAGCCTCGATTTGACACGTTTCTGGTCATTTTGGTTCCAACATCCTGTTTGCAAAGAAATATTCTTTACTTTATTTAAACAGATTACAATCTTTTGGCTCTCTTGGTCTGTTTGTTGCTGCCTCTCGTTTGCTGAATGCTGCAAATGGCCGGTGAGTTCTTGGCTGGAGGGGGTAACGGCCTCCACAGTTGCCTCATTGTGCCAGATAATGACCACCCCATTGAGAGTGACCTCCGTGACCTCAGAGACAGACAGCAAGACGGCCTCGTCCAGCCCCTCGAGGCAGCCCCTATTGTGGCATTTTGCCCACACAGAGCTGCTGGACTCGTAGCCGTGCCCTGCAGCCTTTTGCCCTCTACCAGCCCAGCATTAACTAGCATCCTGCAGGTTCTCTGCACCGTTGAGTAGCTCTGATCGGGACGCAGATGCAGGATGCGGTTGCAGTATCTCAGTAGTTCAATTTAAAAGGAGATTTTGTTGATTCATGAGGCTTCTGTTTCCTATCTTTCCATCGAAAACACGTGACATGGGCCTAAATGTGAAAAAAAAATAGGTTTGTTTGTTTGTAACTTTTGATCCTCTCCTGGTTGTGTAGAGCATGGATATAGAGAATAATGGCGGTGAAAGCGCAGTACTGAGGCGTCAGGCTGATGTACGTCACCTTTAACGCTGATCTCACTGTCTCATTTTATTTTGTTTAGGCTTTGATGTTTAAGGATCAACCGGCCATCTGGAAAACACAATTTAATCCTCTATGACAAAATGCTTTTACACAATATTGTGAGGAGGGTATTACACAGAGTGGTGTTTTTCATTTAGAAATACATGTATTTAAGACAGAACCCCTGTTTATATCCCAGGCAGATTTAGATTGAAAATTATTTTCATCCTATAAGTAAGTTTGTTTCTGTTAGGAAATAAAACAGGCTCCTCTCAAAAGAAAATAAAACATAAGGAGTATCAACTGAAATACGCATTTATTTATTTTATTCACATTTGGTTCTACATTACATTATATATGTATTACATATTTACATTTCAGGAAAAAAAAAGACATGTAAATCCTCTTGAATGGACTTTGCTTCATAATCCGCCCAAGTAGTGCCTGTTTGCCTGGCCGCCGTTTTCTTAACAACTTTTTTCCTTTCACCAAACTTTCCATTTATATGCTTTGACACAGAACTCTGGTCTCCCATCCTCCTTGGCAATGGCCTATCAAACACGGTGATGCCTTGGTCACTAAACCAGGTGTTAGTTGCCAGGCCCTGCTAGAAAATGAAATCAGCATCTCCATAAAGCTTGTCTTTACAGGGAAGCTTGAAGTGCTCTAAATTTTCCGGGTAGGAGGCTTCCTTGACTTCGCAGATGATAAAAGACAGTGGACAAACACTTACGCACTTTTTCCTTCCACGCAGCTGTTCATTACGATGGCTGCATACATCACTATGTGAACAGCCAGCTTCTTTAACGATTACCTGCTTATGCTGCTTATGGAGGGGATCCGTGACTCAAGTCTCAAGTCAGCCATTCCCCATTTTTGGATTTCGGGTGATACAATACCTTCAAAAATGTCCACCCTGTCATTGTCTTGTCATGTTTTCTATAGCTGCTGCTGAAAAAAAAATCCATTATTTATCTCTGTTGGATTTTTCCACCAAGTGCTACTCTTCCATTATAAACTCCTGATGTGTTCTCCTCTCGTATGTTGCAGGGTTTTTGAAGCCTCAGTGCTCATTGGCTCCTCCCATGCAGCGAGGTCGTTCGTCTGAGGCGTGTTCATGTTTCAGCGGTGTGTGTCCCCTCCATCAGCGTCGCCTATCCACAGGTAAGCTGAGCGAGCAAACCTTGTTGCTACGGGGTGTTTCTTATGGGTCACGAATGCGTTTTCGTTTTCTTGTTTCCTGTATACGGAGGGAAGACGTCAGTCACAAGGGTTTCGTTATTTTAAGATGCGCACAATGTGCTGTACGAGGTCGTCTAATCATGTAAAATGCATTCGCTTCTTGTTTTTCTGCTTTCATAACATGTTTTACTCTGTCCGGTTCTACATTTCCTGAAGCGTAACTTGTTTGGCATTAGGAAACTTTGTGACACATTTCAAAATCGCTTCTTTCTTACACCTAACTGGTGTTCTCATGTGGTGGAAAATGCTGCCTGTTGCTCATGCACACATAACCACAATCTTTCTCTAAATGCGGCGCTCAGGCTATTTTTATGATCAATGCTGTCTTTGCATGAGGATAACTGTTAGACAAGGTAAGAGAGGTACTTTGAGAGGGGCCTCTGCCTTTCTATCACCTTGGCCCGCCTTAGCTGAGCTCTTTCTGGTGTGAAGCTAATGAATAAGGGTCCAAGCTATGCGGAACACGTTGTTAATGCTGATATATTCCTTCCCCGAGGCTAGCTCTGTCTGCAGCATCAGCTCTGAGACTGGCTGCATTGCCCATCATGTGAGGGAAGCATGACTTCCACGGCCGGATAAAGCCACTTTAAGCCACTTTTAAGGAGCTTGATTAGAACATTTGATACATTTTTTTATCCATGAATTCAGATTGCCCCAGCATACACAGCCCTTTAAAAGTAGTCATGTCACTTGAACTTTGTTGCATTTTGTCATATTACTACTCCAAACTCCAGCGTGTTTTACTGGAATTTTATGTGACACACCGAGACGAAGTAAAGCATTATTAACAACTGGGAAATAAAACATGGGTTTGAGAATATTTTACAAATTACATATCCTGAAAATGTGACATATATGTTTAATCAATCCTTCCTTTCATTTCACAAAAAGAAATTGCTTTAAAAACTTGCTTTTATGTCAAGCATTTCACCTGGGAGTTGACCTGAATTAGAAGTGCAACTAAATTTAAATGTTAAAAAAAAGTGCAACTAGATACAATGAAAACATAACAAATGTTTGCTGCTGGTGGCATTACACAATGAAATAAGAACAGGCTTCACTTCACTTGTGTAACTTCAAATGAATAAATTAAAAGTGTCTCATCTTTCCTCTTTACAATTTTTAACATTATATTTTCCCAGACATATATTGAGCATTGCGTTCTATTCTCTTTATGAAAGACCAATGAGTGCATTTACCAAATAAAATTCCAAAAATTAAAGGGTTAGGGTTTATAAATTATTTGGAATTAGTCAATTAAATTGATTTATCACCCAGCCCTGATACCTTTACATTTAAGTAAAATCTAGTTCAGTAAATCATCTTCTGATGTCATGTTGTCAGTAAACACTGTAATTGAATTGAAATGGTTTGTTAGAGAACATTAGAGAACTGACAGCACCACGAAGACCAAGAAACGTATCAGACAGGTCAGGTTAAAAGTTGTGGAGAAATATAAAGCAGGGTTTGGGTTAAAAACGGAGCCTTGTTGAAGCCGCCATCTGAAGATGTAAATAGTATGGTATAATTGCAAATCAACCAAGCCATAGTGACCATTTAAACCTGACATGCTGGGCAAGGGTAGTTAGAGTAACCGAAGCAGCTAAAAGCCCCGTGTGTACTCTGGAGAAGCCACAGTTCAGGTGAAAGAGTGACGACATAACTTCTTGTGAACCCCACAAATCTGGTCTCTGATTATAAATTAAGAAAGCTACTGTTTAAGAAAGCCACAAGAGGTCCCATGTAGGGGACACTGCAAATGTGTGAAAGAAAGTGGCCAAGTCAGGTTTTGCCAAATTTTGGATAGGAAATGCTTTATGTGCTTCAAATTAACATTGCACACTATCCTGAACACACATCCCGACTGCTAAAACTGATGGCTGAATAATGTGGGAATACTTTTCTTAAAACAGGGATGGATTGTTGGGAAGATGGGTTGAGCTATACAAGCATGCCGGAAGAAAACTTTATAGAGGCTTTAAAATATTTAAGATATAGGAAGAGGTTCCCCTTCCAGCAGGACAATCACCCCGAACATACCGCCAGAGCTACAGTGGAAAGGTTAAGAGCAAAGCATATCCATGGGTTAAAATGTCCAGAGGTCAAATTCCGGACCTAAATCAAATTGAAAACCTATGGCAAGAGTTGAACATTGATGTTCACAGATCATTTCCATCCAGTCTGACAGAGCTTGTGCTATTAAGCAAAGATTGGTCAAAGGTTTCAGTAAGTAGAGTGGGAGAGAACCTGTAGCAAAAAGGTGGCTCTCTAAAGTCTCTGTTGACTTTAGTTTCACAGCTATGCAATGCGTAGTGTTGGTCTGTTAAACACATTGAAATTTGTAGTCGTAAAATAACAGAATCTAAATACGAATACTTTTTCATTGCACTGTACGGAGTAAATAGCTACATTTACATGGACAAAAGTAATCGGAATAAAGGGCCGATCCGCGTCATGTAAACCAAAAAAAAGCGTCATTTAAACAAGCCAATGGTTATATGATGATCGGATTAAGCTCAATCAGAAGGAAATTTTCATCTGAATGAGAGGGGTGCTTTATGCCGATTGATAATTCGATCAACATGCATATAAACGCTTGTCAGGTTCAAATTATTCCCAATGTGGCAAACCGACCCACGTGCCCCTGAGCGCCCGATGTAAACGTGACATATTTCCGCCTTGATGAGTGGCGGAAATACGTCGGGAAGTAAAACTGTTGGAGCTCCCGATACAACCTTTCTGTTTGAAAAAAATAAAAGAGCTCAAAATTGTTGCTTACTCAGTAACGTTTTCATAATTAGAACGTTGTGCAAGTCCATCCTGGGCGCTCAGAAGACAAACTCGTGAAATACTGCTTTGCTTGCCATTTTCTGTTGTTTATTAAAGACGAAATTTCATAATTGCACATGTCAGAGCGGTTCTATTCTGAATAAAGCCAGGTGCAAACATGCACCTTATGATCGGATTAAATGATTGTGTGCCTTTATAAACGTTTATTTAATACGAAAACATTTTAATCCGATCATGAAATTTTATGCATGCAAACATAGCTTGTAAATCTTTTTCAACCAGTTTATTCATGTCTTTCTTTTAGCGTTAGAAACCAGGTACTTCCTTTTGTTCCTCTTCTCTTTAATAATTTCACAACTGATGACTAAATGTTCCATTTTGCTGTTCTCTACAAAGCTTGGTTATTTCCTTCTGTGTTTTAAAAGTCCTCTTGTTGACAGAATTGGAATTAAATTCTTTATTTGTCCATGGGAAACTTGCGCTTCAGCAAAAATCTTTTGCCTCTCAAAGAATGCATGCATGTGAAAGTAAATCTGTTTGGTTCTCCTTGGCATTAGGAATGCAATTCTTAGTGCTACACACCCAGAAAGGACACGTTAAACAACAAAAAAATAGCAGTTTGATAAGACCTGCATGTATTTCCAAATAAAAAAATCATTCAATGTAACGGTTCTTAAGGTTAGAAATTAACTAACTTAAGTAATTATGACGATGAAATCCAGAAGGCGTTTCTTTGGCTTTTGATGTTTGGAGTTAGTGTTTATTTGTTGGGAAAAAGTTAATGCTGTGTTTTCCTGCCAAGATCATGTAAAAAAAATAAATCCACGTTTCTTTTTGCTTCCAGACTTTTAGAGGGAAAGTAGCAGCCAGGTTCTGCTGATTGAATGCTCTTGATTAATTAATCTCAATGAGTGTGGCCACCTCTATAAAAGCAGGAATTTTACTAGTTTGCTGTTCCGGAACGTACAGGTCCCTGTTAACACAGTAGCCAGATGGAAAGATATCCGCAATAACCTCAGAGAAACCATTGATGCTTCCTAGAAGGACATATCCAAACAATGTGAAGTCCTTCTTATTTCATTGACAACTTTTTGTCAAATCCAAAACATTTTAATGGCATGTTTGGAATATGCAAGTCAGACTAATTGTTCCGCAGAGCTTAAGTTCCCAGAAGGCCGTTTCCTATAACCTCCAATAAATTTTGAAGTCAATTCTGACCACCAACACTAAGACTGTTGCTTACAAACTTAACAAAACAACAAAGTGCACTACAGCCGCTGAAAGCTTAGTGAAATCAGACCATCATAGCAATGAGTCTAAGCGTGTTTTATCATGAAGAAAAAAATCTAAATGTCATTTATTTTTCATTAGTTATGTCAATCCCAACATTTTGTTCAGCCAAACTGAGTTTTAGCTTTCTCCAGCTGTCAAGCAAATTAATGGAGGGGTAATGATTTTGGCTTTTTTTGCAGCCAAAGCATCAGCCCCTAATGCAGCGATTGATTTTAACACAATTAAACCAAAGTATCCTGGTGTCAAATGTAAAGTCATCTGACCAACAGCTGAGGTGTGGCCCAAACTGTGTCATCAACACCAAACCTTTCTTTAATACAGTTGCAAATCTGGCTGAAAATATAGAATCAAGGCGATGCAATGGCTTAGTCAAAGTACAGGTTCAGTATACTAAAAAAAATATATATCAGTTGGCCTGGTTGATCAAAATGTTAAACATGCAAAACCAAAAAAAAAAAATATTCACACACCAAATTAAGCTCGCACTGAATTTTTTTTTTTTAAAGTAACATTTCAGACCTCAGTGGAATGATGTTACCTTAAGAGTTACGCATAAATGAATCCTTGCAAACCCAGAGGAACTGAACCTACGTTGTACAGAAGAGTGGGCCAAACCTCGTCCACGGCGGCTGAAAGTGATTGATGCTGAAGGTGCTTTACAAGCTCCTGAATCATGGACTAGTCTTAAGTTTTCTCCCCCATCACTGTATTCACAGCTGAGAAAACGTTCCTTTTTCCCATGACCGCGTACCTTTTGAAAGTTAATACCACTGTATAAAGTTTTGTGGGATGATTTCACAGCAGACCATCTTTACTATTCATGACAACATCCAGTTTTAGCTGAAAAATACACCTTCAGCTGCGACTCTGGTTCCATCTGCCGCAGCAGTCCCTGAAGACATTTATTTATTTTCCTCATTTTACTTTCTTTTCTTTTTTTTTAGTTTAAAGAAAGGAAATATTTAAATGGGTACCCCAGCGCGGGTATGTTTTTTTTTTTTTTTTTATCCTAAGGTAAAATTAAACCCCGTTCCTCAGACGGATACATTTTCATGGACAAGTTTGAGCATGATGAGGCGCTCAGTTATTCCAGCAACCTCGCCCCCATCACTGTGCATTTTACACAGTTATCTTGATTGATTGCAACATATTTTACTGTCACATCTTGTGGTGAGGGTGAATGTGTTTCCAGAACGATCCAGACCATCTGGATTAAAAGTGTATGGTCTTGCTGAAGTATGCCGAAGGTCTTGGGATATTTTAGGAGCTGTAGCACTTTAAGTTTCGAGTCCAGATTGGGTTATTTTGTCTGTGTCAAAGTCAGGGGGCAAACGGAGGGGAGGAGTTTCAGGGTTGATGAAGTGTATTATCACAGGCTTGTTGCTTTTTTTTGCTTTTTTTTTTACATGAGATGCGAAAGTAACTCAGCGGCATGTTCGGCAGCCAAGTGAAGGAGAAAAGCAAAGCAATTGTTTGACTAGAGAGTGGACAGCCGCTCCAAATTTTATAGAGTCTGTAATAATGGCGGGTCTAATTATGGAAAGTGTTGCTATAAAATCCCAGATTGTGTGATTGTCCTCCAACCTCTGCCTGCACCCACAATGACAAGCTGCTGTGGGAGCTGTGAGGCGTGTAGCGGTGGCCAGGCTGGAGGGTTTCTGGGAACTGAAGGGAGCCTCGCCTGGGGGGGGGGGGGCATTTTCATCCGCGATCTGCTGAACTCCAGGCAGCGCACTGATGTGGCCCGGCTCTGGTTTCAGTGGTTTTTACATTGTTCTGTTTTTTTTTTTTTTTTTTTATTCTCTTACTGGAAAGGGATTGTGAGAAATGTTGCATCCATAGCTTTTCCTCAGGATGTGTTTCGAAAAGAAGCAACCTTTTACCATGTTTTTTATTTTTCTTTTCATGAGAAAAATTAGTTGTGATGGGAAATGCTGTTTTAATTTTTTTTTTGGAATTGCGGTCTATGAGGTGAGGGAGAGGGAAAAACGTAAAAAGAAAAAGGCAGCATTGAAAACAGGGCCCTCACAATGCAGGCCTTGTGCTGTGATTTGGTCTGTCCTCACCGAGCTGAGCGGAGGAATGGAAAAGATTATCCGCAGGAATGTCTGGGGTGCCCTCAAACAGAGCGGGCCGTGTGACTGGCCAATAGGAGCGAGGCTTCCAGAGCGGCGGGCTAATTTTTTCCTGATGAACTCAGCCGCCTGCTCCACAATGCAACCTGATTGCCAGGGCTGAGCTCACATATGGTCCGTGTTTAAAGGGTCCAAATGACAGGACCAATCATGCCTGGAGAGAGAAGGGGGTTGAGGGCTTGGATGTTTATTAGCAACGCCCCCCTCTTAGATGTGTATCAGAAATGTGTCTGACTCTTCTACACTAATCTGACACAATTTACCTATCAGGTCCACTTTTTAGCACTCTGTATTGATTTCACTGCTATATCTAAAGCCAATAAGCTTTATTCTTCTCTCCAGTTCCAGTTCAGTACCGCTACTGATGAATACGAGGACCCTGCGAAAGTATTCTTAAACTTTTGCTTCACATTCGGTCCCAATGCAAAGACAGACTTCTATGGATTTTATTGGGATTTTATGTCACAGGTTCCTGATTGTAAAACTGTTTTTCTTTAGGTTTAATAAATGAAAGGTCAGGGAGTGACATTTATATTCGGCACCCTTGTTTTCTAGCATCCATAAATAAAGTTCAGAACAACCAGTGGCAGTTCTGTTGAGAGAAAATGTTTTTACTCTTACACTCCTCAAGTCTGGACTATAGGGAAGAGCAGCACCGACCTTAAGTTGTAGCCTTGAGGGAATGTATGAATAGAAAAAAATTAAGCTTTGAATTTTTAATGATGAAGCTCGTTCCAGTGAAACAATAAAACAAAAGAAGTTATTCTAGTTGTAGCTTTGGAAAGGTTGGACAAAATTACTTTAGATCAGTAATCCACAAGAATATACTTAGTTTATTTCTTCTTATTATTTGAAATAATTAAATCTTTCTGTATGTTTGTTAATGTAAAATAATTCTAGTCAAGGATTTATTCAGCTTATTCCTTTGTTTTTCCTGTCTGTAATGTTTTTCTCTTCATGTACAGCACTTTGAATCCTCTTGTTACTGAAAAGTGCTTTACAAATAAACTTGCCTTACCGTACCAAAGAAATACCCACTGTTGAAAGAAAGTAACAACAAGTCCTACCTACTGCTCACCACAAGCCGCTACATGGAAGAAGACGTGTAAAGAGGTCATTTGGTCAGATGAGACAAAAATAACGTTTTGGTCCACATTGTGGTGGCAGAGCCACGCTGTGTGGCTGGATGCTTTTCTTCAGCAGGGACAGAGACGTTGGACTAAACAGAGGGCGATCCTGAATGACATCCTATTAGAGGCTGCGAAAGACTTACAACGAGGGGGACGTTTAACTTCCAGTAGGACAACAACCTTAAACATGCAGCCCTGCAGTGAAATGGTTTCATTCCAACCAGTTAGCTAGAATGGCCTAGTCAAAGTCCAGCCCTAAATCCAATTGAGAATCTGTTGCAAGACCTGTTAATAGTTGTTTACATATGCTCTTCTTCTAATCTGAGTGAACACGAATAGGATAGGTAACATTTTTAAGTCTTCAGATGTGCAAAGCTGATGATCTACCTCAAAAGGTTTGCAGCAGGAGCTGCAGTGAAAGGTGATTCTACAAATTAAAATACATCCTCTCTCATATTGCCACGTTTTCACTTTTAAATTGGAAAGAATTACGAAGATCATGAAGCATTTTCCTTCTTCACAAACGATGCATTACTTTGTGTTCGTCTGTAATATATAACCCCAGTAAAATACACAGATGTTTGTGGTCAAAACTTCTCAAAAGGTGGAACATTTCAAGGGGTGTGAATACTTTTGTAAGGTACTGGATTTCAGTGCCTTGCAAAACCTTGGCATCAATGCAACCAGATTCCTATTTCTGCCTGGCAAGAACCATTTTTAGCCTGCCAGAATAAACATACAAAGAGAGTGAAAGCTCCAGCCTTCGCAAGTAATGTATGTTTATGTGTCTATTCTTTTGTTGTTGTTTATTTTTTTGGTCCGTGTAGCTTTTTAGCATCAGCGTTGCAGCAATAAGCCATGTGGTGGGCCTCCGGAGCGAAGCAGCATGTCTTGTAGACCTTGTGGTCACGCAGCAGGGTTTAAAACCAGCAGTTGGGGTGAAAAGAGTGTGAAGGAAGCTAAAGAGAGCAGTTCAGTTGGTAATGGAGGGGGCCGACGTCGGGTTAAAGTGGGTCCTCATGTTTCCCATCGCGGGGTCCCGCAGAGGTGAAGAGGGTCACATAGAGGGGCCTCATTATCCTCAGCGTGCTCCGTGCTCCCTGCTCCCTGCTCCCTGCGCTATCCGCGCGCTATAATTGGCTGGCCAGAGTCCACGCTCTCCCAGGCTGCTTCCTGTTAGGTCAGGAGCCAAAGATGCTGGAGTACACCATGCTGCTGTTTACTTGTGCTGGCCTCTATTCATCAGAACACTGCAGAGATATTTTTAACGTGCGACTAGAGACGCTTATCTCCAGCAGCGGCGTGCTAATCACAAGTTTTTGAAGCAGTTTACTTTAAGACAGAGCACTGGAGTTTATCAAAATACGAGGGCACTTTTTAATTGGCTGCTTGCGTTTTTGTTAAAGTAATAGCTCTTTTAGCTATTTCAAAGTATGCGAAGGCATTTTCCGCTAACGCCGGGTGAAAGCAGAAGGTGTAATGAAATATAGAGATGCCATCATAACCAGTTATGCATGTAAATGAGTAATTCATAGTAGTAGTAGTCGGTAAGATTAGCTCAGTAATAAAGTTGTTTGCGTTAAAGAAAGAACACCTTTCGGTTTGGTGTTTAACTTAGTTAAATAGTTAAATAAGTTAAATAAAACCCCTAAATGATCTGCCTTTCGCTGGCTCTAAAGTACTCTCTTGCAGGATTTAGAAAGTAGCAAAAAGATGTTGCGCCGGAAATGTGCTTGATTGATTGACCATCTATAAAAGAGGGAGTTTTGGGACTTAGCTGAGCTTCCTCTGCGTCAGGCACAGCGGTGGAGATGTGATGATATTGGGCTTGTTGTGCGGACACAGGACCTGAGCACCTTTTAGTTACCGAATTGACAATGAACTCCTCTGCATAGCAGTATATTCTACTGTCATATTTAAGGCCATCTGTCTGAAGACTAAAGCTTTGCCACAACTGGGTCTACATAAGCAATCTGTGAATGTTGTATAAAGAAGAGTTTAATAGCCTGGATACAGGCTATTAATTTGAATGACCTACTTTATACCCTGACTGCATTTGACAGGAGTAGTTGCTAAAGAGTTGTCTCCTAAGACTTAGTTCTATTTTTGTTTATTTTAGCTTTCGCTCTCTTGCGTTCTTTCATTCTTTTTGTTTCTGTGCAAGAGGAATGCAGGAAAACTTCTTTAAATCTTCCCATCCGTCCCCAAGTGACACGGTCCCCTGGAGGCCAGCTGCCACCACCGCAGCAGCCGGGATGCATCTGCAGAGGTGGAGGTCTCTGCGCTGGTACACTCTCATGGCAGCCATCCAGGGCGGGTGACTAGAAATCAGAACGAATAAGCCTTTGATAACTCTCTGAGCCTTTAATCCCCTAGCAACGTCGTCACAGTGAAATGCTATCTCATTGTTACAGCTCAATCCCGGTGGAGAGGCAGAAGAGCAGGCAACCAGGGACGTAGGGCAGGAAGTGGGGACTCGCAGGCATGAGTCACATTTTTTGCTGTCTCGCAGTCATTACCATCTCCTCTGTGGAAATGAGGGTGGCAGAGATGAGGTTTGGGAGTTGAGCTGAACTCTTTAGAGGCTGTTGGTATGAGTTTAAACGTAAGCCTTAGTAGTGCAAAGACAGCAACATTTAAATGTAAATTATCTTGAGAAAAGCATAATTGAAAGTCTAATGAACTACTGGGAGGAATACAAACGTATCTATTGTTCAGTGTTCCCTTATTCAGATGGATTGTGGTGTTAAATGCAGCTGCTGTTGTATTTCTGGGTAATTTTATGCTGTAATATATTCACTCATATGCAGTTTGCACAGACAAGGTGAAATAACATTGGTCCACAGATTCCTGCGCTCCTCTGAGTTTTCACATTATATGCTGACCCCTGGAATGACTTTAACAGTACTCTGCGTGAGACATGTAGAGAAAAATATGAAAAAAAGACATCTTGCATTTTTTATAAACATTAATTAAACATGAATAAGCAAGTTCTCATTCTAAAGGCCTCGTGTTGCCTAACACAGAAAGGCATGTAAATCACCAGGATGCTGGGTGGGTTCCGCTGGAATATACGAGCGAATTAACCGAAGGCATGAATATAAACAAGGACGTACAACTCAACCCAGATATCTCACTGCTGTCACCATTTCTGCTTCACCCAGCTGAGAGAAAACACCAGAAACAGCCTGCAGTGTCACTGCATCCTCTCCGGCTACTTGGGCCTGATGCTTTGCACTGTGTTTACATCAGAGGAGCTGACTAAGTGTTGAAGGACACAGGCCTCATCCAAACATTGATAAACACTGGAGCATGAGGATATGAAAGGTCTATATGTGAGTCAGATACGGCGAAGAGTTGAAAGGATGGCTAAAACAGCCGATGAACTGCTCTCTGCAAGCAGCACGGAGTGTGTTCTTTGTGTGCAGATTAATTTGTTGCAGGCCTGGATAAATACGGCAAATGCATTTGACAATGTTTTCTCAGAATGATATAATGCAGTAAAAATGCTCTTTTGTGCCCCCTTTGTTTTGCTTAGATGATTGAAAGAATACTTTGCATTGTGCATGTGGATTTACTGCAGCAGGGCTAGACATTTAGGCAAGGACAAACCAAAGGAAGAGACATGTTTTAAAAGTTTATTTGGCCAATAAATCTTACTTTACAAAACATGCTTGTCTTGTTGTTCTGCCTTGCTTGAAACATCCTGCCTGTGCTCTTGATGTAAAAAAAAAGAAAGACAAGACCAAAATCAAAGATTGTGTTTCTTTTCCTCAGTGCTTTTAAAAAGTTTTCATAGCCCTTGAAGTTTTTCTAACTTTGACATGAAATGTTGGAATTTTATGTGACTGACCAACACACACATTAGTGCATAATTATGGTTCAGCACTTAGTAAAACCACCTTCCACAGCTGGTACAGCTTCAAGTCTTCTGAGGTACATATCTAGCAACTTAGCACTTCTAAAAACACATTTTTTTTGCCCTTTTAATAAAGTATGTCAACAGATTTTCAATTTGATTTTGACCGGGTTATTTTGGCGAATTCAATGCCTTGATATAAGCTCTTTTAATTTTAGCTCTGGCTATATGGTTCAGGTTGTCCTGTGGAAAGGTGAACCTCTGCCCCAGTCTCAATTGTTTTGTAGTCTTTAAAAACGGAACAAACTTTGCGGTTCACAAAGTCATGCCGCGCAGGCCAAGTACAACAAACAATACTACCTCTTGTCACACTGAACAATGAAAGATGTAGCATTGGAAAATTCTAAGACCTTTACTTTTGCAGATATTTTATTCTCTGACTAAGACGGCAAAAGGTCTTGGTCATGACGTTACGCTGAGCTGAAATTACCTTTTATCCTTCTCATATTTAAACCCTGTCCAAATGCCTTTTTATTAACTGTTGAGATATTAAACAGCTCAAAGAAATGCTTTTCAGAGTGATTCTATTTTTCTTCTAGTTTAAACTCAGCAGACCTTCGAACTGAATACACTCCTGTGTATCCAGTTCGTTAAGTTAGACTTCTGCGTCCTGCCAGAGATATCGTTGTTTTGAAACTCTGTCTTCTAAGAAAATGGATAATCGTTGATTTTAGACCGATGAATAAAACAATGAGTTCTATTTAATGAGACTGGCTTTCAATGCTTGAATTGGACAGCGATATCAGTCCTACTAAGATTTGGACAAACATGACAAAATCTCTGGTTGCAGCAGGAGTGACACTTCACAACTTTCCCAGAAGATTTCTTACATGGCTTATTTGTCATAGCTCATCTTTGGTTAGGAGATCGCTAAATTCATTGTCGGTGTGTCTGTCACACCAGCAGGATTTCACTGTATGGATGTTGGATTAGTTTTCCTCCACACATATCATTTTGCTTGTATACCAAAAAACTCTGACCATAGTACCTTTTACACAAGTTAGTTGGGTCTCCTATATTTTTATATTTCTATAATTCCTTTCTTCTTACCGTTTTCCCATAAATATTTGTGGAGTGTACAACTAATAGTTATCCATAGCTGCTTTTCCTGAATAATGAAACCCTTGCTCAGCCTGAGCCAGATTAGGTTTCATTGTGCTATACTCTACATTTTTGGATGCTTTGCTGAACGGTGCTCTGTGTGTTGGGGTATTGCTTTATAACCCAACCCTGCTTCAAACTTGGCCACAACTTTCTGCCTGACCGGTCTACTGTCTTCCTTGGTATTCATGATGCTGTTTATTCACCAGCATTCTCTGAGAAGGTCCTGAGACCTTCACAGAATGGCTGGATTATAAAAAAAAAAGTTTAAGTTGAGTGCACTAGATGTAGTGTTTCAGCCTTTTTTTTAGATTCTTGCCCATTCGTCTTGTCATTCGCAGCCAGCTTGAAGCTCGGCCCTGTTGTCTGCAGCTCCAGCTCCTTTTCTGCTCCCTGAGGTCGGCTGCTTCTGTCTACGTCAATGGGAATCTGAAATGGAACGGCAGCTTCACATCATCGGCCTTTACGCGTCCCCTCAGCTTCAAAGGGGGAGATTCAGGTTGAGAGAGATACACAGGCGGTCAGTGATGTTGGGGCATAGAGGAAGGGTGGTGAGTGCGGAGGGTCGACTGTTGGTATTTTGATGCTAAAGTGATTTGACACGCTTGGCATTATAGCTGGCCTGGTGGTGGGAGGAGGGAGGGAGAAACTGTGCAGCTGAGCGCTTGATCCGAATGTCACCATCGCCGATCTCATGAAGTGGAGGCTCGGAGAAAAGCACCTGCCAACCCAGCTCTACGGGGCCCTTGTGCTCACCCCAAAAAGGGCAAACCTAGGAATCGAGAGGCTCATGGCGGAGGACGAAAGGTCAAAGATGCGTGTGCTGAGTGCACGCAGGTTGGTGGAGTCCTAACCTCCCAATGTCACATGCCTCAGCTGCGCGGCAACAGGCCCACCAGAGTGTGCTAATGCAGGCCGTACATGCTGGGATGTGAGAGCTGGAAGTGTTTGCAACTCCCACATGCTTTCTCCTCAGAGAGGCACTCCTGGAGGTGCGTGGAGGAAACGAGGGTGGGAGTGATGGTAATGCAGAGGCTAATGGAAATGTCTTGTCGGGACTCGGTGTTGGACTGCGAAGCCCACCGCCCTTCGATGAATGTGCACCACGGCCCCAGCGACAACGTTTCTGCTGTAGGCTCTGTTTTACCAAGCAAACAGAACATCAACTCAGATGCAGGAGGATTCCAGATCAGAACTGAAGAACACAGTTGTTTTGGACCAGAGTGAAATCTTAGTGCCAGGTTCTCACAGCTGCACCCATGTTTAGACGTCCTGTCTCTCAGTTAAAAGATTTCACCTGCCAGAGTTTTTTTACGGGGGTTTATCACAGACTACAAAGATAACAAGAGGAGTACAACATTACAAAGCAATTTTGGCAACATTATCTACTGCAGGAATTGTAAAAATATATATCGACCCTACTGTACAAACTGTAGCTGTTGATAACCACAGGTGAGTATGTGCTTTACAAGTGCATATAAAAAAAATAGAGTATCATCAAAAATATGTACCAATATCGTTAATTTGTGTCAAACATATGTAATGAAGCGGTGACGACTCGGGCTTATTAGGTAGCTACAGGACCTCTTTGGTGTCATTGACTGAACCCGACGCCCCTCTGGGTACCAAGTTATTATCATCAGCAAGTGAGAACTTGCCAGTTTCTGCCAGCATCCCCCCCCCCCACCAACTCTCAACCACCCTGAAGAATTCAACATTGTATTGAGTTACTAACAGGGTATCTTATTTTGTAGTTTAGCTGTTTAACCACTACTTCTCACAACTGAATGAAATTAAGCAAAACTAGGGAATGACATTCAGTCATAATTCATAAGGAAAATATAAATGAAACTCTTGCTAACTCAAAATTATGTAGGTTAATCGTATCTATCCCCCTTTAGATAAATCACAGCTCAGCAGAGGAAAAAGTAGGACAGAAGTCGTAATAAATCAGGAGTATTTTTTTTTTAGCTTGACCCTACTTTGCCCCACTATCACTGGGAGCTGTGGGGGAGATGTTGCAGAAAGCTGACCTTTAGCGTCTGTCCAAGCAGCCGCCTCAGTCGATATGACTGTGATGGAGTAGGGACTGTGGGGGGGGAAAGCACAACAAACGCCACAGGGGGATGGTGTCCAAAAGTCCATTACAGTCACTGATATTGAGCTAATTGAGTACCATGCTTCTGCACCACAGACATTGAAATGGGGGGGGGGGGGGGGGGGGTAAAGATGATGATGATGATGATGATGATAATAATAGACTGGAGATGTAATGTTGAAAATGTCATCATTTTCATGGGGATTTGGAAGATGGCTCAGGAGATATTGTGTGATTCAGTTAGCGAGACCTTTGTGATTCACAAGATTTCCTTTTTCAAATGGCTGAATGAATACATGACATGAAAAAATCTAAATAAACCTACAGACATCTTCATTTTTTACATGTTGTCTAAGTAATTCTTGTACTCAAAGTGCCGCTTAATTGTGAAACGTATGGGTGGCTGATACAGGTGTTCAAAGGTTTTCATGAGTAGTAATCCCAAAAGTATGGGGTCTGCTTGCATTCAGCCCCTTTTACTTTGACACTCGTAAATAAAATCCACTAGTGTAACTGATGCTGGGGATGCCAAATATGTTTTTCTTTTGACTAATTTTGCCGATTCCCAGTTAGGGAAAGTCTATTAGTGTGAGATGAGATGAAGACTGAAATCAACAAGTTTTAAAGTTTAACCGACCACAGTTGAAGCCAAATAAATATTTTGGTGTTTCTGGACGCAGTTGGGTCTTGTGAACTAATCCCTGACCCAACAGCAAATGCATGTTGCCGACAGCTTTGGGATAAGAGAGGCAAGGGTACGGCCTCTTCTATTTGTAACTATACAACATTAAGAGCACAAATAGAAAGGGCACAGTACAAATTATCCCCTAACTAATTACAGTCACATTGTTAATATTTTAGTAAAATATTTAGTTTAAAATAATTCCTTGAGTTACTAAGTGAGGTGTGAAAAATATTTTGTCTCTTTTCTTTCCAGCTTCTGGGTGATGATGCAAAAGTTTCTTGTGATCATAATAATCATCATTGTCATCATTATTTAAAGAGCACTTTAACACGAGGTAAAACAAAATAACATCTAATAAAATGACTTGGGTAAAGACTCAACAGTTTAAAACAACAACAATAATAATAATAAGCTGTTTAAATCCTTAAAAACAAACAGAAGTTCTTTAAACTGAACTCTAAGACAAACAGGCAACCAGTGAAGGGAGGCCAGGATGGGGTAATGTGCTTTATTTTATTTTTTTCCATTAAAAGGTGTGCAGCAGCATTTGAACCAGCTGCAGACATTTGAGTGAGGACTGACCGATTCAGAGATAAAGAGAATTACACTAATCCAGCCATGATGAAATGAAGGCTTAGAGTAGTGTTTCCATATTTTTGCCTTGAAAGAATAGGTTTTACCTTTGCTTTGTTCCTTAAATGATAAAAATGACTTAACTGAGGTCCCTTTTTGACTGTCAAGTTTAAAATCACCGTCCATTTTAAAATCGAGGGGCTAAACATTCATTGTCAGGGTGTCTCAATCAACAGGATCAACAGTTCTTTGGGTGTTTCAACTGGTATATTTGACAATTCATGATTTGCAAAGACAGAGATTTGAGTGTTGATGTTCTCCTCGTTATTAACTTTATCTCTTTCTATAGATTCTCTTTCTCATTCAATTTAGGACTTTCCATATGCCTTATCATCTACGTCTATATTGAAAAATCTACAGTAAAGTAATGAAATGTTGATTCTGGATGTAGTGTAGGAATTCCTTGAATATAAACCAAACATTTTTTTACATTACCTGCCAGAAGCTGGATAAAATCTTTGAAAAAGAAACAACAGTATTTTCACACCTTACGAAGTAGCTCGAGGAAATATTGTAATCTAAATGTTTTAGGCTAAATATTTTAGGCTAAAATGAGTAAACCCTAGTGATGGATTTTTGGGTAAACTAAATAGAGCAGTGTTACATGTCATTGTTTCTAAAACAGCATTTTTCTGAGCTGCGTCTAAAAGGGCAAACATTGAAAGTATACCCACTTCTCCAGGGACCACTACACCACTGCAGACAGACACAGATCAGCTGCAAGGGGCAGATAACAGCTAACAATGTCAAGTTACTTTTCTGTTACCACCGCAGTCACGTCGGCATTAGCTACCGCAACCAGCACAGCAGCAGCTGGAGCAAGCTCTACCGCCACTAACGACGGGTAATCAGACGGTCTTCGAACAACATTTGGATCCAATGCAACACTGCATGCGGAGGTGCTCTGTTGTATGAACACAGCCATCAACAAGTACTATATATATATATATATATATATATATATATATATAAAGAGCGAGAGAGAGAGAGATTGGAGAGTCATGGGTACTTGTTGATGGCATTAAAATTATTTCTGCGAGCATTAAAAGAGCATTAAATTAGGGTTGCTCATTCCTGTATAAACCCTGGTGTTAGATAGGCAGATGATATCGCAATCATATTGATCGCAGACTTATGAATCGAATTTAATGGAAATGGTATCGTAACAGATTTTGTGATCGTTATCCAAACAAATTGATATAACACTGTATCGTGATAAAACTGGTGATTTACACCCCTGGCTTTAAGCGGCTGAACATGCTTCTTCTGCTCGCTTGAAGCATTTCCCCGATAAATTATCCTAGATAGGTGCTCCCCCGAACCCAGTGACAGCGTCGTACTGTAGGGATGCTTTTCATCAGCAGAAATCCTGTGTGAGGCTGCAAAAGACTTGAGAATCACTTGTCAACAGGAGAATGACCCTAAACAAACAGCCAGGGCTGACTGTGAATCTGTGGGAAGACTTGAAAAGTGTTGTTCATACTCATTCTCAGTCTGATCTGACTAAGGCTGAGACATTTTTGCAAAAGTTCAGCCTCTAGGTGTGCAAATCCCAAAACTCTTGCAGGTATGTTTGTAGCAGAATGAGGTTTTACACAGTGTGGACTCAGGGAGGCTAAATACAAACCCACACCACAACTTTTTTTATTTGTAATGAAGTATCATTTTCCTTCTTCTTTACAAATATACAATACTTTGTGACATGAAACTACAACAAGATAACTTAAGCTTTGTGGTTGTGGCCTGACAAACTTTTTGGAGGGCAAGAACCAGACGGGAGTCAATGAGATCATCTGCAGTAGTGACAGACTTTTCTCTCCATTTTCTGACACCTTTAATGTACCTTCCTCTCTCTTCATCTCACCTATCTGGCTTTCCAAAACACACTTACCCCCCTTCCCTGAGGCGGCAGGAGTTAATCATTCATGTGACAGTTTTGCACTAACCCCGATAAAAGCATCCCAAAGACCTGAAACATTTAGGTTGTATATGTGCTTATACTCATCCGGGTTGGATTAGTTGTCCGACTCCAGAACAAGAACTTGATGACAAAATGAAGAAAGCCTCAGGATCATTCCGTGGATGGTTATCCCTACTCCTTCCTTTTGTTTTCTGTTCTGTATTTGAAAGCCCGTGTGCTTTTTGTCTTTTTGCCAGCTGTATTTATTTACAACCCAGCCGAGTGATTAAAAGAAGCTGCCATAACCTCACTGCCGCATCCAAAGCGACTCCTGTTTTGGCTCCTGTTCCGTGATTCGGTTTCCACCCTTCTAGGCGGTCATCGGGACGTGATTGAACATCCATGGCAGCAGCTGCCTGTAACCCAAGTTGATAATGAGCATGTATTTGTGTTTATTTAACACCCCTCGCTTGCCATCTGCTTTGTGTATTGTGATATGCGGACTAGGCACGTGTGCCTCGCACCTGATGATTACCCAACGTGGGCCCGGGCAGGCTTGGCGGTGGCGGCGTCTCATCCGACACCAGCTCGCTGCCAGTTCCATTATTCAGACCGCACCGGCCGTCACCGAGCCTAAACCGAAACGAGACAAGCTGGCAGACATTATCACGTGTCAAATGCACAGGCACCAGAGAAACAAAGAGACCAATGCATACACAAAGTGTCCATTTGTGCCGGCTTTCTGACTGTGATAAGTGTGCACGCAACACTTTCAGGAGATTCAGATACCTGGAGCTGAAGAACATGCTGAGGACTGGGAGGTTTGTTTTGATGCTGTTTTGTTCGAGGCAACTGGAGCTCTTTGTGTTTATCTGCCTCCATCTGCCTGCAACGATTGCAGAGGTTAAAGGAGAATTTAGAACAAACAGATCCGTCATCACTGATGGTGCCTGGGCGTTGTGTGGTAATTAAGCGTTTGTAGATTTTTTTATTTTATTTTTTTAGTTTTACCTGTTCGCATAATCATTATGTGGGAACTCGACACATTTATTGTGTGGGAGGGAGAAGATAATGCTCAAGCACAGCAGCTCTGAAGGTTACATAATGATCATAACCCCATTCTCTGAGCAGCGTGCTTAAACAGTGTTTATAGCCCAGTTTACGACTCTTTGTTCTGCATGAGTTATCATGTCTTAGATGCTATCTGAAAAGAGAGATGAGAAGTTGACTTTTGGTCTGATTTAATGGCTGTGAAAACACCTGATTGATCTTTTATCGTAACTCTGGCTCCATTTGAGTCAGCAGAACCCAAAGCAGACAGATAAATATTCATAAAACCTTATGCAACCTGTGGATGTGTGCCTCCGGCCTTTTATATAGTGCTAATAAACAAATATTTGCAGGATCGTCTTAGATGTGGCTTTCTTATAATGTTGACGAGCTTTTTACAGCAAGCTTAGAGGCAGGCGTGTCAGAAGGGCGACATGTAAAATGGCTCTCTGGCCTTAAAAGATTTATCTAGATGAAAATGTGATGAGGAGTTTAATAATAAAAAGAGCTTAAAATCAGTGTGCTGTTGAAATATATATGAGGGGAGTCAAGCCTGATGACACAGCTGTTGGCGTTCACACATTTACCTCCTCGTGTCCTCATATTGATACAAGTGTTGCAGAGAGAGCAAGCGCTTGTCTAAAAGCTTAACAAATGCATGTTTTTTGTTTGGCCGCTCTTGCACTTTGAAAATGATCACTATTCGCTTTGGTAATGTAGACTCTGATGTTGCTTCTTGTGTCCAACCACAGATTTTATAATTCAGAATGGGTATGGGTAAAATACTAAGTGTAAAGCAACAACATCTGGTTTCTACAGAATAGAATAGAATAGAATAACAGTTTTCCTTCATTTTGCATTATAGTCATGTAGATTAAAACTACATTCAATACATTTTCCCAACCAATCACAAACGCAGACCCAGGAACGTTCCATCACCAAGCTCCGCCCCCTTCAAAGAGCTCAGAGAGCATGCGTTCTTTTTTCTGTTTTAAAAACTCAATAAAGGGTTGAGTTTGAATTCAGTGTTTCTGTGTTCTATATCTAAAAATAGGTCGCTAAACAACAGCATAAAATGACCAGGGCTGCACTTAAAAATATGTTTTGGGTTTGTTGATAATCATCAATATCGATCAATATGAGTTGTGTTTTATCAATATGCTTTTTTTCTATATCGTCCAGTCCTACTATGTTTATTGATATTGGTGCCAATGCCAATTTGCAACAGATACCTCTAGGCACCTGACAAGATGGCCAGACCCAAATCATACCCAACTATAAAGAATACAGTTTCAGCCCTAGATGTATTTCATCCAAAGCAGTTCAGTCTGCCTACATGCAGTTAGAATAAGCCTTCATTATAATACCACACATTCAAAATAAGTCCATCATAAAATGGTGAATAACACGTTATCTTTCTAAGGAAACCCAGATAATTACGCTGAGTGTATGACTTTGCAGCAATGCTCCAAACTGAGCAAGCATGTTGCCTTAGTGGAAACAAACCGCTCCCTTTAAACAGGAAGAGAATTAGCCATGTACATTTTTTTATGGAAGAATGTATATGCTGAATTGCTGGGAGTCAGAGGCTTTGTCCAAGAGACAGTAAAGCAACAAACATCTTCAAAGCATCCAATCTTGGATCCTGGGCTGAGATTGTAGTCCCTACGAAAAAAGGGAGGCACATCCAAACCGGATCAGACATTTCTGGGATTACTTACACGTCAATGTTGGATCTGAAACTTACATCTTGTCGGCCATCAAACATTTACAAAGAATTTTACTGGAGGCCTCAAGGCGTCTTGTGTGGATAAGGACGAACACAGCTACAAAATATCTACATGGCCGTCTGTCCCCTGGAGCTGGTTTGAGACTGATCAGAGTGACGTGAAAGCAGTGGAAGAAGAAGTATAAAAAACACAACTAATAGACGTCAGCTGACAGTAAAAAAAACAACAAACAAAAACAGTGGAGATGTTTACTGACTACGTCGGATCAAATGTGGAGAGATAACAGGCGGTGCATGATCAGAAAGTGGCAGAACAGATTTCTCTGAGGAAACCAGGGGGAATCTAACCCAGTCAAAACAGGAGTTGTTGGAGGCCACAGGTGGTGAAGCAGAAGATGAGGCTTTTTCTAAGCTCGGGATGTTTGTCAGGGCGTTCTTTCACAACGCAATAAAATGGTGATCGAAGAGTGGACAACATGGATGAGCTGCATGAATGTCTGATGTTTTGTCTCGTATTTTTTATTTTACACCAAGCTGCACTTAATAGTCAGAATGGTGGAGGCCGCTTCTCTCCTTCAAACTCCATCTGAAGAGGAGAAGCATGTGGGTGACTCCTACCCTTCCTGAATTATTAATGGGATGCTAATCTGTATGTACAGAAGGTGTGCTGGTGTCTAACAGATTCTGAGGTTGCTTTTATTTTATGTTTCACATGCCGTCAAAGAATCTGTTCCCCCATTCTAAACGTTTTTATCACATCAAATCAGGTTGATGATTTGATCTGATGATTTGAAGGAAATAAAACACTAACCTTAACAGCCATTGACCAAAGTCCTGTAAAAGTAAAACATAATATGGTAATACGGAGATGTGTTAAATATGGAGCTTGAGAAGTCATTAAAAACACAATACTATTAATTAGAGAGATCACAAAGTAATACATACAAGCATTACAAACATGCAAGCATTACAAACGTGGAAACAAATAGAGTATTACAGAGAAAACCAACCTTACAGATAATAATTAGTCCTGCTGCATCAGGATTTGGACTTGTAGTAACTGTGGTAACCACTAATTCTGGTTTCTACTAGAGAATCCGGAAGGACGGTGTCGGGCAAATCAGTTCAGACACTTGGGGTATGTAGTAGGACAATAATCTCAATAACTCCAGCATGTCTATCTCTAATGCCTGAGAAAAATGTAAGTTTTGGGGTGGCCTAGTCAAAGTCCAGGCCAAAATATGGTTGAAATGCTTTGGCATGACCTTAAATGGACTGTTCACACTCGAAAAAACCCGCCAACATGGCTAAAATAAAACAAATGTGCAAAGAAGAAATGGGGCAAAATTCATGGAAGTTGTTGCAAAGGGTTGCACAAGTAGTTGTTAGGGGTTAGGAGGCAAATCCTGTTTTAATTACAAACTATACCATAGAATATGGCTGATGATGATGATGAACTTTATTGTCCCAAAGGAAATTTGTCTTGGGTACAGACTCTGGCTGCCACCACAGAGTCAAAACACGTCTTCAGGAGCGTTCCCTGCACTCCAAAAGATGTCAGGAGACTGAGATCTTTTGGAGTGGGTATGGAGTGGGTATGGAGTGGGTCTGCACCTGCAGAAATCGAACGTGGGTGTTCCCCGTATTGGTCAGGAGACGATACCGCTGGCACCAGTCCACAAGGTGTCCACTCTCTGCACTCTGAAGTAGATTTAACTCTACTCTAATTGACTAACAACCTGGTTTTCTATCATCCTCTTCTATTCATGCGGTTACTTCCACATCATGTTGTTGTGGATATAATTTTTACCAAACTAAGCTGAGGAATTTAGCCAACACTTTCAGGTGAAGGCCAGCTCCTACCCTCCATCAGGCACTATTGTGCTGTTAATGAGGCATTTTGTCTTGGAAGTTTTCTGTGAGAAAGCAGAGATAATATTGTAAAGAAAAAGAGATGTTTTCCTCTGAAGTTCATGTTCGTTGCACTTTTTTGGCCCTCGGCAAAGGGCTGATTTATGCGTGAGGCATTGCAGCGCAGCCGTAGCACCATGAATCACCTGCAGCATCAATCTTGTGACCATACTCTTGCCCTCTGTCACCTCTGGGGTTCAAAGGTTGTCTGTTAGGCTTCTTTCCCGACTGAGGTCAACCCTCCCTTTCGAAAAGATGTAAATTGCCCCTTTAGGAGAAGTGACTGGGATGAATTGTGAAGGAAGGGAATCAAGGGGTGTCTTTTCAACATCTGTAAAGCTACAGTATCAAAATGTTGGGGGAAGAATCCGTAACACTTAAAGTCCCTGACATTTTGTCACGTCACAGCTACTATTGTTGATGCTTTTTATAGGGATTTAATGTGGTGGTTCGTGGTGTGCATAATTGTGAAGAGAAAGGAAAATTATAAATGTTTTTTTTAGATGTTTATACAAGTAAAAATCTGAAAAGTGTGGCATGCATTTGCAGGAGAACATGTTACCTACAAATACTATGTACGCCATTTCTTAGATTTATATTTGTGAGTGTGTATTCTAATATCCAATTAGAAGACATGGAAGTTGCTGGTCGTAAGGGGGAAAAGGAGCTCTTCTTATTCTTGTTATGAAGCACATACTTAGTGTTAAAAGGCTTCCAAATAATCCTCTGCAGCTGTTCGTTGTGATCCTGAAATGTTTAGTGTCATTTCAAAATGATCAGCTCCAACTTTTTTATATTATTTTCTTGTCAAAGCAAGTAATCAGTAAGACTTCATGACTGTTGAAGCTGTTTAGAAACATGCTTCTTCCTCTGGAGAGTCTTTGTTAAAAATATTTTAAATGTTAGTTACGATATCATGTGATCATGTGATTCCTCCCTGTCAATGCTGCCTGCCCTCTGTATTTAACCTGTTAACCCCTGGAGCCTTTTCCCTCCCACCTGCTCTTGCTAATCCCCCTGTCAAAAAGGCACTTTAGTGCTTGACTCATGACCACAGGAGTGACTTTGGATCCCGTTAGCTGCTTCGGGGTGTCTTAACAGCAGAGTTGTGAAAGGCCCTGATCTTCTGCCCACAACAGGTCCATTAGCAAACTTGTTCCAAGATGTGGGTTTTTTTCTTCTTTATTTTCTGCTGCTCTCCCTCTTTCTCCTCCCTTTCCTCGCTTTCCCTCTCCCGGCACTATCCCTGCGGTATGGCAGGGGGGAATTGAAAGAGTTGAAGAAGGAAAAAAAAAAAGAATACAGCAAGAGAGAGATGAGATATTCTACCGGGGATTGTGGGAACCTACTGATAAAGGCTTGCATCTTAATCCATCCTAAGGCCTGTCTTACGGTGTACTGTGAGCTTTTATGTGATCATTAGGACTGAGTGCTCGTATGCGCCTCCACGCACGCGCTTCAGGCGCACGAGCGCGTGTTTGACTTTACGTATTTGATATGTTAATGTTGTCTTTTTGTGCATTCAATGATGCAGCAGCTCGGCCCGTTTGAATCTCTTATTTCAAGGCTCCATGTGATCCTCAAATATCTCTTGCAGAAACACCTGTTCACTCTTGCAGTACTTCTCCACGCTGTGAGTGCATAATGGCTTGTTTTAAAGCTGATAAGTGTATTAAAAGCACTAATTAATATGCCACAATTCTCCCTCTAATTCGCCGCACAAGGTGGGGATTTCTCCCCCACCGTCGCTCTCTGAGGTTATGCCTTTGGCTCGCTCGTTCCTCCTCGAGCTTTAGGGGAATTTGGCTGATGCGCGCTGAGGGGAGGAGAGGAGGCAGGCGCTCATCTTGTTTCAGTGCTTTATGAGGCGGACGTGTACGTCTGTAATTGCGGTTATGGGTGATTAAACTCTCGATGCCCCTCAGGATCCCCAGCCAGCTATCAGTCAGTGTCAGGCTGTGTCTCGCACCGTGCACACGCTGCTTCGCTCAAGTGTGTGCCGGATGGTGCTCGGTGCCGGTCAGCAGTGTATTCCCCATTGCTGATAATCAGAATTCAATGGTGGATTTGCTTTTGATATATTAATTTGCATCATTTGCAATTAATGATTCAATTATTTGTTTTCCATATTTTTTCAGATATGTGTAGGTGAAAAGGAGTCGGTGTATGCTTTGCCTAATAATGTTGTCTTTAGCGCCATTTAACTCTAACATTTCCATGATCTACCTGCACACCGACTATTAAAACTAAATTAATTGAATCCAGTTGTGCCTATTTATATTACATGCAATTTAGGGGGACTTCACAGGACACACATGTCCAGGATACATCCAGTTAGATAAAATCCAGTTTGGTCCAAATCCAAGTCAGGATTCAGATGCAAATACATACATCCCAATTAGTCCAACAGTTATACAATACATTTGAATTCAATTCATCACGGGCGAGTTGGTAATTTTTTTATATCTTTATAAGGAAGTGCACCTGGTCACATCAAGTTATAAATCAGCAATCCCTCATCCAGAGCAGGGATTTGGAGAAAGTGGCGAGGAATTATTCCCTTTTAACAGAAATCGACGCAATATGAGCAGTGGGGTTAAGGGAGTGGAAGGATACCCGAGTCGCTGGACCAGGAGTACTTTCCTTTAGAAAGAAAACCAAAGATAGTACTCTAGGAGATTTACAACAAAAGCTCCATCAATGGGACAGTCCAGCTAAATACAGAAGCACAACGTCAGCTACAGTATACCATCTAAGAAAACAAAAGCAGAGTATACAAAGTCAATGACAATGTCTCTGTCTCCATCCACTTAAGAGATACAACTAAACACAAAATCAGAGGATCTAGAGTACCTTCTAAGTTAAAGAAGAACAAAGAGACTATCCAAGAAAAAAGATACAGCTAAAGAAGGAAGAACTGGGCCTGGAGGGATTTCTTTTTAAAAAGGAAAAACCGATGATACACAAAATTAACAGCTGTAAAAGCTCCATGTTTTACTTTGTTCAATTTTTATACGCTGTTTTTATATGCCGTGGACACGTTATATGTATCGCTTTAAATAAGTATCCCTTTAAGCAACAGGTTAACCACTTGATGTAATTGGTGTGTTAATTATGCCTGTCTGTGTGGGATCTCGGTGTGTTTATGGAAGATCTATGATTTATCCCCAGGGCAACAAATGACCACTGGAGTCTTGGCCTGCTGTCACAACCCCAAGGGCAAAGTGACGGCTCCTCTCAGCTGCAGGCCTGAGGGGAGCCAGGCTACCGAGCTTCACCTATCACTTGGATGATGGTCCAGGAAAAACACTCGAGCATGTGTGTGGTAAAAGGAAGCTGAGCCTGCGTGTGTGAGCGTTATCCGTTAGTGACCTCCTCTCATTAATTTGCTGACTTGGCAGACCCCTTCTCTTGAATTTGGATGTTTTCTCTTCTCCGCGCCCCCGTTCTTGTTGCATTACTCAAGGAGGCAGCATGGGGAGAGGGGAGGAAAAAAAGAAGTAAATTCCACACCCTCCTCGCCTTCGAGAAACACTGTTAGTCATGGGAGACGGGTCCTGAAGGGGAGGACGCGGGGCCGTGGAGGCAGGAAATACAACTTTTGTCACGCAAAGAAAGAGACAGAAAAGTCAAGCAAAACAGAGAAGGGATTAGAAGTGAGAAGAAGATTAAAGTGAAGAAACTACTCATGTCTCTTCATATCTGTTAAGTCTTTTTTAGACTTGACTGAGACGGATTGTCCAGGTCAGCTCGGGCTGTCCTCACTGTTTAGAAGGCTTAGTTTGTTGAAGCTGGGGGTTGATTAATGTATGAAAGTCCATGTGGATTTGGAGATGCATGATTATTCTCTGTTACACTGCCTCAGTTCTTTAATAGCTAATAGGATACATTTGTTTCTTTACTGTTGGGAAAGTTCTGGTGTTAACATTATATATGGGTTTATAAATACAAAATAAAATTTATTCTTTAAATTCTAGGCTAATTAACAGCAGCTGCTGTTGTAAAAACTGGACATAAGGATGGTGTTATCTGCCTTTCTTCAAGCATTTTAGTCTAATTTCTCTTTTTAGCTTTGCAAAGACAAAAAAAATCCCCCTTGACTTAGTGGAAAATCCCGAGCTGAAGTTCCTATTTGAAAGTCTTGCTGGACAGCATGTGTTTTTTGGAGAGCTGCCAGTTAAAATGCAAGAGAGGGGAAGTCAGCAGACTGACTGTCTTCTGTTCACTGTTGGTCAGATTGGCTCTGTCAGGCCAGGCCTTTGAGGCCTGGGATCCAGGTGGTCTGTTCTCCATGGCATCCCTCCCCCGTATACGCACTCTCCCTTCCTTTCACCCCGGCCCACAAACACGCCTGGCATCAGTGGCTTCCTCTTCAGAGCGGTGGTGACTGCCTTCCACCAATTGCAAAGCCCCACAGCTATGGTCACATCGGCATGGGCCAATGAACACCTGCTTTTTCTGCATAAAGGGCCGTCAATGCCAATCATGACCACACATTTATTTGAGCTCTGTCGTGAAGCCAAGCCCAACACAGAAGTGTGTGCATCCAAGACCAGCAAGATGTACAAGCTAAAACAAATTTCAAAGCGAGCAAAAAGAAAAAAAAACGTTCTAATATATAACTTTTCCAGCACAAATGTCTTTGCAAATGTGTCTTGCAGCATTGCATCACTGGAAAAAACGCATACTGCAGCAATGCACCCTTTGATAGTACTGAGAAATCATTGTTCAGTGGTGAGACTGGAAGAATGAGTCATTTTTCAGCCTTTTAATAGTGTGAAACCTTTCGTCTGACTGTATGAACAGCTGGGAATGATGGATATTCTTGGGTTTAACAACAGATTTTGCCTGCCTCATAGGCCTTTCATGTTACAAGCACAATATTAAGGGCAATTGTGAGGTATTACAGTGTTTTGATATATGCAGAAATCTTAAAGCGTGTTTTTTTGCACTGACAAAGAAATAAAGGCACCACAAAATAAAAACATCCAAAAACACTTTTTGCAACTGTTCCTTTTTCGCTACAGTAAAATCCCAGAACTCCTTTACTTCTGTAGTATGCTTCTAGTGGTGTGTTAACCCTGTAGCAAATATCATTGGATATCATTGTATGAAAAGATACTTACATAGTCTTAGTGTATACATAAATAGTTTACCTCAAAGCTAGATGCATGTTGTGATCAAACTGCTTTATTGATGTCTACTAACAATGGGGTGTAGCATGAGAAAACATTAGATCTAAGCTATAACTACTACTAATTCCCTTATTTTTTCATTTCACTAATAAAGGTTTAACAAAACAGAACCTTTTAAAGAATCTGTAGTCAGTGTAAAAAAATATTCCAGTCCATTTCTGACTAGTCCATATATTGCAGTTTTCATGCTTGTCCAGTTCTATCACCCAAATCACCCAAAGGACCCGGGTTCAGCCACAACCCAGGGTGTAAGTTACGATAAAATAGGTTTATTGAAGCAGTATCAATAAAGAAGCTGAGGAACTGGCTCGTCAAGTGAAATTCTGTGGGAAAGCGAACAGGCTGGTGACTGGAAGGCTTGGTGACAAAAGGAACTTGAAGTGTTCACCTGCAGCTCCTTAGAGCAGGCAGAGCTGCAGCTCTGATAAAGCCAGAGTAGGTGGGAACACAGACTCAGTGACGTGGGCAGTGAGTTTTGGCCTGGGGAAACAATCGAGCACTCCTCGAAAGTCTATCAGACTTGACGCCAGGGGGCACCCGGATACTAACAATCTTTTCGAATGATCTGTCATCCAGCCAAAGGTGATCAGGCAATGGTCTTTCAGAGATGCAGATGAAGCATTACTTATCAGAGGGTACAGATCTGTGATGAGCAAGGCAAAAGGGAAAATGTGTGGTTGTGGACCAAGGCTGTGAAGCCTTAAGTAGTGCAGCACACAGGTGAACCAGGGAGGCAATCAGGTATGGGACAAGTGGACTAGAAGAGACTGTTTATATAAATATATATGACATGTGTTTTGGGATCAAGGGTGTTCTGCTGTGCCAAGTGACCAGATAAATATTAACCCCCCTAATCAGAAAGTAGGTCATGCATCAGTTTCACTTTAAGTTTCAAGCTTCCAGTATTTAGAGGTGAGTGTAGCATCTTCTTTGGAAGCAAAGCATGTCCGAAAAATATGATAAGTTTAGCTTTCTTTCCATTTTTTTATATTCTGTACCAGAGTTAAACAAATGTTTGATATTTGAAACCTGAGTTGGAACAGGAGAGGCTGCAATGCTTTTAACTTAAACTTTTGGGCAGCGTTGGGTATTTTTACGTCTGAAGTGCATATATTTAAATGTTTATTTACACTTATGTGCTCCAGAAAAAAAACTTAGACATAAAGTTCCTGTTTTACATTGAGGATCTGCCTCATTCTCCTGGAAAAACAACCCTTTTGGATACTGAAAAATTATCAAGAGGATGCAGAAGAGCATATCTGTCGGTGGTTCTGTTTAACACCTGCACCTGGAGATGGATCATGGCTCCCCCAGTGTTTTCAGTTACATGTGCTGTCAGCCACATTTACCAAACCGAAGCAGTGGGTCTTCATAATGAAAGAGAACACAAGCTGTGTGAAAAACACAAACAGAGAGTATGGAGGCTGCAAGGCTTCAGAAGCCGCAGGTATCTGTAGAGTGGAGGGAGATGGCTGGCAGCACTCACGCCGGCGTGTCTTCTACGAACATGAAAGACTCACTGCTCCCGAACTGGGATTATCCTCCACCTCTGGGGAGTCCCTTCGATGAACAGGGAAGGCAAGGGGAGAGATGTGGAAAGAAATTGAAGGAAACAGGAGCGGAAGAGAGGAAGAGTGAGGGAAAATTAAATGTGAGAGCACGAGTGCCAGGGAGAGATGAAGACGAATAAACCTGCAGGCTCTCTTCCACATTGATGCCAGCTCCACTTAAGGTCCCACTGACACAAACAAAGCATCCGTTAACCACCTTTGTGCCTTATTTTCATTGTCCAGTCCACTAAAGAGTGTGCCCCTCTAGCGTTGCAGCTGTTTGACCCACTGTACATTTTTTTCCTGATAATCACCTGTGACATTTAAAATCAAATTGAATTATTTCTCCCAGAAAAGACAGCAGGAGATTAAAAACATCTATCTTTAAAAAGTCCCTTCCTATAAATAGCAGCACATCACAACCACAAACTTCAATGCATTTTATTTAGATTGTGATAGACCAGGGGTCACCAACGTGGTGCCCATGGGCACCAGGGTAGCCCCCAAGGACCACATGTGGTGCCCACGAGCCTGTTCTAAAAATAGCAAAACCCACCAGTGAGCTACATTTAAATATTTATTTTAATCAATTTCTCTTCTGTTTTATTCACACATGCATTTGTTTGGATTAAAATGACAATATCTGTTAAAAAGTCTAAAAAGCATTAAAAGTCCGATCATTTGACATTACGGTGGACTATGCAATGAGCATAGCAGATAAGGGCCTGTGTTGTGATTTCCATCTCTGAGCACCACCAAATAGGAAGTTTGGTGAGGCAACGCTTCCTTACAGCCTTGCAGTTCTAAAGCTACAAGAATCTAAAGAGCAAAGGTGGTTTAACATTTCATGGTACATTTTTTTTTTCTATCATATATTTATTTTTGTCCCTTTTAACCCCCCATACTTTACAAGTGTCTATGCGTTTTTTTTCTATTGCAAAAATGTATACCAAGAGGCCACGGATATCAAGATTAACTGTCTGTAACAAAAAGTGTGTACCTGGTCTACAATAATGCTTAGTTATTAAGGTGGACTCTGACTCTTCAAGTTCAAAGGTCAGTACTGGTAGCCCTTTGTATGATACAGAACCAATGATGCCTGGTTTTGATTTTTTTTAATAAATAAAACTCTTAAAAGGATGATGTGCAGTTGTATTCAACCCCCTTTACTTTGATACCCCTAAATAAAATCTGACTGCAATCCTGAGAGGGTGTGGTTGTTATGTGTAATACAGGAGAACCCGATATTCATCCAGACAACAGCGTTACATTTTTAAAAGTTTATTGAAATGAGTAGTGGTAGACAAACTCATAGAGAACAAGGCCGACTTTGAGAAGTATGCAGACACTGGAAACGCACACCAGTGAGGGCTAAATATGACCAGGGGACTAGAGTCCAGTTGGCAGAGCACACAGGAACTGGTAGAAACACGGTGGCAGTGCACATGAGGCAAGACTAGATGTTCTGGCAGAGAGTGGGTGATTGAGGCAGGTATAAGTAGGCATGTGAACAGGTGAGCAGAGTGGACTCTAATTAGTGCAGCAGGTGGAGCTGATCAAGAGCAGAGTGGTGGCTGGAAGGAGACTGAGCTGATTGGATGATAAATGGTGGCTGAAGATTGGACAGAGCTGACAGGATGATGGCTGAGAGGTGACAGGGTTGATACTAGAAAAGGTCCGGAAAAGTCCAAAACAAAAAAACAAAAACCTAATTCATGACAGTGGTTGTCAGCATAGGCATGGGAGTGCTAAAGTCTGGCCTCATCAGTAAATCCAACTATATTTTCCTGACTTTGTTTGCTTATACTGGATGCGGCAAGCATCCGATTCTGTGCCTTTCCCTGGGAGGATTTTTATTTTTTGGGTTATTGTTGTTACAAGTTGGTGCACTGATCCAAAATACACTCCACCAATGACAACTACCCTCATGCATACACACACTCCTTGGGACGATGAACCCCCACTCACACTGCGGCGCATGCATTTCCACCCGGCTTCTGCAGGCCTCTTCCTGCAGCACGTACGCACATACTTTCCCATTCCCATCTCATCCGTCTCCCAAAGGCCCGCAGGATCTTATGGTTTCTCTTTCCCGTTCCGCTCTTCTTTTCCTCATTGCGTGTTTTGCAGTCTTTTTTTTGCCCCACTGATCAATGTGTCCGTCCACTGGTCAATCACTGGTCTTTCCTCTCCTCCGCCCTTATCTCAGAGTTGTTCACAATAGGGAACAGGAGAAAGGGTGTTTTGTTAGAAGTCAGGAGCATGCAGCCAAAGCATTCTCCATTTGGGATTCATTACAGACACACCACCACGGCACAGCTTATTCCCAAAAAATAATTATGAAAAAGGGATAAAATGAGAGAAAGAAGAGTGAGGTAATATGTTGTAATGCACTCATAAATTCCAACTTTTTCAAATGAAGCCTCTGATGAGTCTTCAAACCCTAAATGTGATCCAGCTCCTTGTGTCTCAACTGACAGGAACTGACATGGATCACATCTCTTACATCAGATGAAAGGCTGTGCAGGTTTGTATGAGATGGCAGCGGCCATCTAAATACACGTCCTTCCCACTGTGTTCCTGGAGCTCAGTAGAAGAGGCCCATTTTTTCAGACAGCATCCCCCTGGGGCTCATTCCAGGTGCTTCACACAATCAAGCATGCATTAAGTGAAGTCAGGTGTACTTCATTTATATAAAATATTTCATACAGGAATCAGAATTTGAAAGTACATGTTAAAAGTGAAGGTAGTGATAATACAAAACAACCAAAAAATGTAGTTTTGTTACAACAGAGTAAGGGGAGATTGCAGTCACTAGGAAACTAGTCCTAGTGACTAGACTAGAGATTAAAATACAAGTGGGGTCCCAAATAAAATCCAGTGCTAAATAAAAGCATAATTATGTTGTTGTTTGGTGGTGTTAAGAAGGATCTGACTTTGGATATATGTTAGAGGCATTAAAATGCAGTCTGTGATAAAAAACCCCCCAGAGATTCAGATCATGATCTAACGTCATTAGTCTGTGTTTTGGGCACGTTCACAGTGTTCAGCAAGCTCTGAATTCAAAGGAGGATAAGTTAGATGTTTATAAAAGTCTTACCCTACAAAGAGAATATCGTTTTTTTTTTTTCATTCATTTGTAGGAAGTTCCTGGAAAACAAAAATTTGACATCAATAACGAGGTCATTCAGGTCTTTTCCAAGGTTAAAATTTAACTGTGCATGATTAGCATAGGAGTGGACAAATACATCGGGCTGTCTAATAACAGAGCCTGAGGGGAGTTTGTGTCAGTTGAACAGAAGAGGAGCAAAATTCATCCTTATGGAACTCCGTGAGCGGCGCTGACTTTGTCTGATTTTATCTGATGCAATAAAGAAGCAATGAATGGTACGGCGTCAAAAGCAGCAATGGGATCTGGGACAACAAGAAGTTGGAGTTTGTTTGACTATGACCTTAGATATTTTTATGTTTCACTGCTTGTTTAAAAAAAAAACCTAAGTGGCCAATCAACCACAACCTCTTAACTGGTTGTTAGGTGGCAAATTCCTCGTTACCTGAACGTCATTTGCAGTAATTGGCATAATGGGGTACCGCGCACGTGACGTCACCGCCTCAAGAGCAACGCCCCTTTTGCCGCTTAGGTAGGACAAACCGATAGAGAACGCACGTAGCAACCAGCAACAGAACCAGCGATATGACCGACTTTGCAGCCATTAAACTTTCCCAAAACGATGTCCCAGGCGCACGGTTTACTGGTCGCACTGTCGAAGAACACACCAACCTTCAGCTCAAACGATGGCTTGAGTGTCGAGGGCTTAAAAAGACCGGAAAACGGGCAGGGTCGATCGAACGGTAATCTTTGTTTTTTTTTTTTCCTGCGCGGCGGTCATGCCGTCGTCGGTCGTTTTTTTGTTTGTAATCACCGTCCAGGGATCGGTATATGTTTAATGTTTGTCTCATTTGAAATGTTTTTGAGTAGGCTATCCTGGTAGCAGGGTATCATCATGTTAGCGCCTGCTACCATGATAGCCTATATGCTATCATGGTAGCAGGCGTTTCATTATTAACATCTCGGCCACCAAAATAATCTTACCTGTTCACTACTTGATGTCGCTGGAATTGGGTCAGGATGTTCTTCGGTTGGGCCCTTTCCTCCGACAAAATCCTTGCTACATATGTAGGCCGACCGCACCGATGGACCCAGCGCACACATTTCTCCTTGGCACTCTTGAATTTCGGGAAAGTAATGAAGAAAACATCCTTCATATGCGGCCGATCAGCGTAACTCGAGTCGCTGTTGCACGTTCCATAGCAACAATGTTTATAAACCATGGTCTTAGATTTTGGAAAAAGCAGTCTTTTAAACAGTACAACCTAGGCTAACGCACGTCTCTTCCACAGCAAAACAGCGGCGGATTTGGGAGTTTGTCCTACTGCGTACCACGTGATGTGACGTCATCGTGACGTTACGTTTCTAAAAATAGCTCGCTCGCGGTACCCCATTCATCTATAAAAGAATGCTGACTTTAAAAGCGCAAAGTAAAAAGAAGACACCTCTGTAATAATATTTCTTTTACACAGTAGTTCTTGTTTATGAATGCAATGACTACCTTTTTCAGGACATCAGTGTGTCCCTGACATGGGGACCTTGCAATAAATCAATGCTTGCTTAAAACAAGGAGTGCATCCCATGCCCTGTTTAAATATTTTGGAAATTTTAAAACATCAGACAAGATTTGAGCATGAAAGTAATCCAAAGTAGGTATCAGATTGCAACTTGCTGTTTCTGAAAACACCCAAGGTTGTGTTTTACACTCATATTATCTCCTTATGTTTAGGCTCGGCTGGGTGCTTTCAAGTGTGTATTGGCAATGAGCATAGCAGATAAGGGCCTGTGTTGTGATTTCTGTCTCTGAGCACCACCAAATAGGAGGTTTGGTGAGGCAAGGCTTCCTTACAGCCTTGCAGTTCTAAGGCTACAAGAATCTAAAAAGCAAAGCTGGTTCAACATCTCAGAGGGCTGAAGATAAATGTCTTTATTTAGATTAGGGTATAGAGTTGTTCAAATAATTTATATTTCAATATAATTGATACTAAAAAAGTAGTAATCAAAGATTACTAATGCATGTCATCTTCTCCCATGATGAAGGGGTAATAAAATGTTTTTACCTCTCCTGTCTGTTTGTAGCGTTACAGATGACTGAAGTATAAAAGTAATCTTCATGTAATGATAGATCTTGTTGTGTACTATCTGGCTGTTTTCTTACTACTTGCTTAGTTGTAATTTTTTAGAAGAAGAATTGCATCATAATCTTGTCCTGACAGGTACTGTTAATTATGTCTTTTCACCCTCTCTTTGATCAAATTGCATTGGCAGTTACTGTTTAGGACATTAGCAGCTGACCAAAGGAATTGTAGTGTAACAATTTCACCATACTTGCTATCTTTGATTAGATGACGTGTGATCTCACTCTCTATTACAAGAAAAGGTGCATGTTTTCTGTGCTAGCAATCTATTCTAGCTGCTGTGCCTGTAGAGAACATCTCTGTGGCTTTAAGTTAAGGTTTGATGATTAAATTTTATCTTTATCTGTATGCTACAGGTTTAACTGTAGCATATTTTAGTAAAGGGAAGATGCTAGACTATATGACTGCAAGGTGCCCTGGACCTGTAGCTGATGAAAAATAATGCATTCTATTTACTTAAGAGGTTCTGGAAATGAGGGGTACGTTCACACTTGGGAAGCAACATTTTAAAAAAATTTATTTAGAATTTAGAAATGAGGTACTTCAAATTTACTGGTAGATGCCTTATAACCCTTACCAGGTCAATGGCTTCAGCAGGAATTGCTTCTCTAAGGTTATTGCGTTTCCATGCACCTGCATTTTCCAGACCAGCAAATTGCCTGAACGCTTTCTTGTAAAGACACTTCTTATTACACTTCTTGTTGAGAATTATTCAAGTCCATTTGACTTGAATAATTCATACATCAGGCCGCTGTTTTTTCCTCATATCTATCTATATATATATATATATATATATATATATATATATATATATACATATATATATATATATATATATATATATATATATATATATATATATATATATATATATATATATATACAGTATATATATATATATATAAAATATATAGTGTTATCTATATCTATATCTATATCTGTATATATATATATATATATATATATATATATATATATATATATATATATATATATATATATATATATATATATATATATATATATATATATAAAATATATCGTGTTACCATGACTGTATGCTTAATTCAATTCGATTCTGTTTTATTTATGTAGCGCAAATTCACAACACGTCATCTGAAGGTGCTTTCCAAAGTCAAATTCAATCAGATTATACAGATTGGTCAGAAGGTTTCCTCTCTAAGGAAATCCAGCAGATTGCATCAAGTCTTGACAAGCAGCATTCACTCCTTCTGTAAGAGCGTAGAGCCCCAGTGGACAGTCGTCTGCATTGTTGATTGCTTTGCAGCAATCCCTCATACTGAGCATGCATGAAGCGACAGTGGAGAGGAAAACTCTGCTTTAACAGGGAGGAAAACCTCCAGCAGAACCAGAACCAGGCTCAGTGTGAACGGTCATCTGCCTCGACCCACTGGAGGTTAGAGAAGACAGAGCAGTGACACAGAAAGCACAGAAGCACACATTGATCCAGGAATCCTTTCTATGTTATATGGTAAAAGCGGATGATCTGCCTCCCTGGATGATGTCAGAGCTAACAGAACGCCAGACCAGGTGTACCTACTATGAAGAGAAAAAAGACAGAGAACAAAAAATTAAAAGCTGAAATAACAACAAATAATGCAAAATTGGAGAACAGTAGGAGAACTCAGCAGAGTTGAAGAAATAGACCCCGATGTCCTCCAGCAGCCTAAGCCTATAGCAGAACTATAGAGGTAGCTCAGTGTATCATGAGCCACTTTAACTATAAGCTAAAATTGGAGAAATATGATCCCTCTTGTTAATTTTCATCAGAACTCTTGCTGCAGCATTTTGGATCAGCTGAAGTCTTCAAACTGCATTTTGTGGACTTCCTGATAATAAAGAATTACAATAGTCCATCCTTGAAGTAACAAAAGCATGGACTAGTTTTTCACCATAACTCCTGGACAGAATATTTCTACAATATTCCAAAGTTGGAAAAAGGAAACCCTGGAAACCTGTTTAATATGCAATATAAAAGACATGTCTTGTTAAAAAAAATAACACCAATGTTTTTTTTTACTTTATTACCATGCCAATTTAATGCCATTCATATTAAGTAATTGATTAAGAAATTTATTTTTAAGGACTTTGGTCCAAAGATGACGACTTCTGTGTTGTCAGCACTTAAAAGCAGAAAATGTAATATCATCCAGGTTTTGATGCTTGCTGCTTTTGTTGTGGAAGGAACTTAGCTAAGTAAGATGCAACCTGTAACATTTTCTGTAAGTGGAAGAAATGTCATAATTTTTTCAGACATAGATTTACTACGTGCATACATCCTCATCCTCAAAATATTTGTCTTTAAGTTTGTAAGCAGTGCAGTAAGTGTGCAGGCTACTGCTTTTGCCAGCATTTACTCAGCCAGATCTTTTGCTACTTTATCCATAAGCTGGTGCAGTACCCAGGGAGAGTTGGTTTATCACCTCTGAGCTAAAGAGAACAATTAGGCCATATCAACAGATCGGAGTGTTGGCAGTCCAGTTCACAGTTAGCAATAGTGCCAGTAATCTGTGGCTTAGCTGGCACCGAGCCACGGCGAGCTTGCAGCTCCATGGCCTGTTCAGACACTTAGGAGTCACCAAGGGCACGGGCATGGCTCAGGAGCTGGCACTTTCATCTGCTTACTAGCAGAGAAGTGAAACGGGAAGAGAGAGGGGGAAAAAAGCCCACAGGAGACAGAAAAAATGTAAAAGAAAAAGCAGTGGGAGGGAAAGAATTAAGTCTTTAATGAGGGCAGTTGTTTCGGCAGGCAAAAGGAATCGGGTTATATCAACACGGTGTATCAAATGATGGCTGTTAGTGGCCCACCTACTGTGAAATGATGGGTGGCCTGTTTGAGTTCTTTTCTGTCTTTTATCCAACATTAAGGCTTTTGTATGAGTTTGCTCGCACATTCTTTCTTTCAGTCTACAAGCTGGTTCACAGTGGCAGCAGATAGGGGCCTCGACAGACACCATGTAGGGGCTTTGGTACTTTTGATTAGAGCTGTCAGAAAGATACGCTTGATCATATCTCATCATGGGAAGAATTACAGTAACGCCTACAAACTTCATCCCCACCTGGCTTTGTGCACTTTTCCTAATCCTCTTTGACTGTAATGAGGATTTAAAGTCGATGGAAAGACTTTTACTTAAAGGCTGTTATTTTTTTCTTTCTTTCATAGAGCATTAAAGCTCAGGCAACAGAATAAAACCCAAACAGAGGTTTGGGATGCACCTGTTGGGTTTGGAAATGAAACCCAAGGCAAATGTAAAATACCTGTAGTACGACCCTGTATTTTAATAAAAGTTTGTGAGTAAAGGGTAAATGCTGTAATGCTGTACTACCTTTTTGCTATTGTTTTATTTTTTTTCCCCCAATAACCTGAAGGATTCTACTTCAGCTGTGTAACAAATGGCTGGTTTGAGAAACTTCTTGTCCTATTTTGCTATAAACATTTCATTGTAAAAAAAAAAACAAGTTAAAATTAAAAATTAAAAAAGCAGAAAGCATATTTTGAATCCTAATAAATGTACCACTTAACGGAAACAGCAATCAGCCATAAGCAGCAGCAGCACGTCAGCGCTTCACAATATCGGAAATTGAAAAATTGTTCTGATCAGTGCACCTGTAAAGGTAGATTATGAAATATTTGTTTTTCCTCCCATTTTTATAACTGCCTGGTGGGGAGACGTTTACGAAAGCGATGAAAGCACTGTTGAGCAGTTTCATTGTGTTATTTACATTTATCAACAATCCTTCATTTGAGATATACCTCATAAAACTGTTAAAATTGTAATTATCCATAATATTGTTAGGCTCTTTATGGGTGAAAAAATTTAGCATAATTTTAAAAAATTTAAATAATAGAAATGTATTGATCTTTGAAATCACATTGTTATTTTCATCTGCAATGGCAACCAACGTTTATGTCAAATGTGCACATTCAAAAACTATTAGAGTAAAATAAACATCTCTTTCTTTACTGTAAAGAGTATTTCTCTCTGTCTGTGTCCTCTCTATTTTTTGAGCTTTTGATCATTCACGGAGCAGAGGGGAAATACAGTCAGTCAATAAATAATAATAACAGTAGTCCTTCCTGATTTATGCTACTACATGGCAATTTAAATCAATAGAATAACTTTGTTTCAGAAAGGGTTTGACTGAATAGAAATGGAAGTCATTCCTAAATAAAATTGAAAGACAACATAGAACATCCAAAACTTCAACTTGATAGGATTTTTTAATGCCAAACAGTGCACAGAAGAACCTTGGAGGAACGACGAGTTGAAGCTTGGAGATAACAATCAAAAGTTAGTGAGTACGGCTGGTTGAATGGGGCTATAGTTTAAAGCATTTTGAGTGGACAGTATGACTGGAGAAGTCTTACATAAATTCGGTCCATTTTCAATTTATGTGGCTGTGCAGTGCTTGTCAGCTGGCTGAAAGGCTACGCCATTTCTCTAATACTTAACGAAAAGATTAAGCAACTTGAGCAGAACTATTTTTTCTCAAGTTACAGTATCAGCACTGTGGTTTTTTGAACCACAGAGCTTTTAAGCATGTAAAGCACTTTGCTTTGTCCTTGCACTGAAATTTGCTATGCAAATAAATTTGCCTTGCCTTTCCTTGCTCACAAGAAAAGTTAGGGAATGTCGTGTGGAAACTAAAAGAGTGGTATCTATCACTCTCCTTAAAGGAGCAATAAGCAAAATTTCAATATTTTTGATAGAAAGATAAAAAAAAATAATGAGGTGAAGAACTAAAGGTAATATTTCAGATGGACTATGCTATAACATCACACCACAGCTCTCTGCGTTGTTCTCCCATCTCTTGCTTACACACTCGAGCCGGACCGTGCTGGTACATGTACGTGCATGTAAACAGCTGCCACTCAGGGCTCTGCCCCCCCTGCCCTAAAATACCACCAGTTATGACTTAGTTACTTCTTCACTTCAAATGTTCCTCTGAAAGGTGATGCTGTTTCGCTGTGTTTTTATCCTTTTCAAATATGCACATAGAAGGGGACGCTTGAGAAGGGAAGGATGGGCTGGGTTTTGTTTTGGTCTACTGACAGTGTTCAAGCACCACCTAGTGGTGAAATATCGCTTATTGCTACTTTAAGGTAGGTTTGAGATGTTGGCAAGCAGTGAAATTGTACTTAAAGCTAGGGTCGGCAATTTTTCCGGAAGTTTCCCCAAGTCCCTTTTTGAATAACTGTGTATGCGCAAGACCGTCTTACCTGCACTTCCGCTCCTCAGGGGGATCGCGTGAAAAAAATCTCCCAAATCCACTCTGGTCTTATTTCTTTCTACTTAGTCCTTCCTCTTCTTCTCATAAACACGAACGGGGGAGAGCAGTGGAGCGACAATGAACAGCTAAACACCAAGCTAACCTAGCCGCTAATCTAGCCAGATACATAAACACTAGTTTGGAAACTCGGGAGGAACGAGCACGGACACTGGTGTTACGTGAGCATGTCAGAATGATTGGCATGTGGGACAACCACTAGATAAGGTAATACCCCCCAAATTTAAGGGACAGAGGAGCGTGAGAGCAGGAACAAAATTATGACAAATCCATGCCCTTCGAACTGAACGTCAGAGATTGGTGAGAGTTTTTACAGGCCTGCAGCTCCCACAGAGATAGATTTTTCAACCTCCTTTTGTGAATACATAATGTATATACGACTTTCAGGAGGGAAGGATGATTTTACCCAGTATAACAAAAAGTGTTTCTGTACAGGATTACCAACTACAGCTTTAACATTATCATGCCTCTAAAGTCTCATCTTGCCCCATAGCTAAAGGTTGCCTTGCTTGACAAGATTGGCCTCCAAATACCCCAGGTGTCAGTCCAATAGCATCTGTGGGATGGTTGCAAAGCCAGACCTCGCAGCTTACAGGACTTAAAGGTTCTTCTGCTAAAATCTAATGCAACAACACAACTGGAGGGGTCTGTCAGAGTCCATGCTTCAGTGGGTCACAGTTGTTTTGGCAACAGAAAGAGGGTCCATCACACTATTAGGCTTGTAGTGATAATGTTATGCCTGATCAGTGTGTGAAATGATTGCACAGTCTGTTAAATAAGATATTTAGTCCGTTTTTTTCCACACTTACATCTCATGAATATTCTGCACGTCACCTTTTGCCTTTCGTTCTCCTTATTCCCGTCATTACTCCCACCTCCGTTTGTACACACACTCCCACCGTCCACAGAGTAAACACTTCAGACTCAGATATTTACACTCTATCTCCACTGAAGGGACCAGATTAGTCTGTTTATGCTGTCCAAAAGAGTAGACGGATGGATACCAGTAATGAGCAGGCATGGATATGCACACACAACATGTTGACACTGCACATAGTTGGATGCTGACAACGACAGCGTGATGAATATTGGTCTAATTTTCCGAGCAAGCTCCAACCGAGCGGGCAGATTGAAATATCAGCCTGCTGTCGTCATGGTGATACAGACGTCAGAAGTAAAAACTCTGGAAAATGAAGCTGTTACACAGACTATTGTGTTATTTTGGGTGTTTTTCTTTTTTTTTCCCAATGAACTGAATCTCTTGGGTTTTTTAGCTGCATCTTTTCCCCCTCCTCGTCCCTTCTTCTCTCTTCTTCCTCTGAACACATCCGGAGAAATGCTAATGACTTAACGTTTCATCCTGGCTGCGCTACGCTGTGCTGCGCTGCTCTGCAAGCTTCTAAAAGTGACTCACCTGCCTCGCCTAAAATGTCCCTGTGAATATTAACAATAACGCAAACAAAGATTGCGGTTTTCATCGGGTTTTCATCCGTTTTGGAGCTCGGGTTTGCTGTTAAACTGCTGTGTGGATGCACGGCCAACTAAGTGCATGAAATGATGTTGCGGCTGATCTCTCACTTTTTATGCTTTGGCTTAACCCCCCCTCCCTGCAAGGAGGTATAGAATTTGCGCGAGGACCTACATATAGGTCGTATGTGTGTTGCTTTGGTGAACATCTCGGAGTCTCAGGGGAATGTGGCAATTGGAGAGAGGGGTATTAACCTAAATCTGTATGCATCAAGCTCAATCACACAAAATGCAAAGCATGATGAGCACTGCCTATGGACGGTCAATTCCTCTGATCAAGATTTAAGCGCCTCAGTTTCGGGACGGCAGCTGGACACAAAGTGTGTGATTTGCAGGGATTTACGAGCTTATTCTCTGTCTTTTTTTTGTTTTCTTCTTTTTGCTGTGCGCCACATGTGCCTCACCAAACCTCAGCTGTTCCAAAAATAGATAAATAATAGAGGAATGGAAGTTGGCTTGGAGCAAGAGACAAGTATATTTGTTTGTGTTTCTGTTCAAGGTTGTCAATGTGTTTTTGTTTAAAAAAAGAAACCCCTAGTCACCAGTAAGGTGAAGATGGAACTGAAGAGTGTCGCTTGTTAAAACAGGCTAAAGACACAAATATACTTGTCGTCTTTTGCCTCTGCTTTCAGGGTAGTTCAGACTATCAAATGAGTGGTTTTGACATCCTTTCTTTCTATAATTCATCGTCCCTTGCTAAAAGCAAAGACAACTCAAAGCTTATGGGCTCGATAGAAAATTTAGCCTACAGTCTGCAGACCTCTGCAGAATCTGTGTCAATTCACGCTTTTCTGTTTTTTAGTGCTAACAAGGTCGACAAATCAAATATTTTAGCAGGAAAATCCCGACTTAACCAATTAACTATCTTACAGAATCCTGAACATGTTTTAACATTGTTAGTTATTACTTAATTTATATAATAGACCAACACACAATTGTTCCTAGCTGTTAAGTGAAAGGAAAATGCTTCATGGCTTAAAAAAAAAGATTTTCGCAAATACAAATCTGAAAAGTGTGACCTATATTTAGTCAGTCACTTTTAAAACCACCTTTTGCTGCAATTAAAAAAATTATTCTGTTAACAGATTCTCCCAGTTGAGCTTTGGATATCTACAGCTCCTCCAGAGTCACCATGAGCCTCTTGGCTCATGGTGACTCTGGAGGAGCTGTAGACTCTGGAGTCGTAAGAATTATTACTTTATAACTCCAAGCCTTCTTGGGATTGTGAGTTTAGGTGGTTGGCCATGTCACAGTGCTTTGCAGTTGTGCATTACTCTTTCCATTTTCAAAATATAAAATAAAACTGTGCTCTGTGAGAAGTTGGGTCATTGTTCATAAGCTGGCCCTGCTTTTAACCTCTTCTCAATGTTACACCTGACCTGCCCGCTGTGTTCCCTGTTCCTATAATACTGCCTGTTATGAAGTTGTGTAACAAATCTCTGAGGCCTTCATGGAACTGCTAGATTTATACTGAGATTACATCATGCACAGTTGTTGCATGATGTGGATATAAATGATCATCAGTGGATATAAATGAGTATGCCTTGATACGTTTTAATATTTTGCACTCAAGCTATGCTTTTTGCAAGCAAATGTCCCATTAGTACACATATCACACATGTGGTATGTTTACCACATACAGAATTAAGTGTGCACCATCCACCAATAACCATATCGAAGATATTGCACAAGTTTAAACTAGCCAAGCTGATTCATCTGAAGATATTCCCAGAAAAGAAGATTTTATACCACACTTCCTGCAAATGTCATACCTGCAGATGCTCCTTTCTTTTTCCGGTCGTGCCAGCTTTGCTCAAGTGTCATTTTTCTCGAAGGTCGTCTTTAATCACTCTCGCTTAAGTTTCACTCTAGACGAAGAATGTAAACAGGTTGTTTTCAGCGTAGGAGGAAATGCCACACGCTACTGTTTGTACGACAAAGTCTCTCTTTTTCATCTCACTATCTGCTCTCATCTGCATTATCCATTTATCACATTCTAAACACACAAGGCCGCGAGAGCTGGAGCTGGAATTGGCAGTTTTCCTCCATGTAATCACATCCTAAAACAGAACAAAAGCGCAAGGAAGGCAAAAGGGAGGGAGCTATTGTTTAGAAACGGGAGATGCTTGAATGAAGTGGAGAGCCGATAAGTAGGGGGGCTCTTGTCTGCGCCTGCCAGAAGATTGGGGCCTAATTTGCTTATTTGTAGCTGTCGCTTAAGCTTTTATGTGTCCAGCGATGTGTAGCAATTGACAGGCAGTGGCTACAGGCGACAAAGACTTTTTCAGTCCCTATTTAACCCTGAGTCAGCTTTTTTTCTGTGTTGACACTTGTGTGACTGGCACAGATACCGCTCATTTGTATACATGATTTTATTACTATCACCCCCACTTCTTCCCTGATGTTGCTTAGCAATTTGCTTTAGACAAACTCATATCTAATCTTACAAAGCTTGTTTATTTTATGCTGCACGCAAAGCTGAGCAAACTGCGGCCAGAGTTTGGCTTCTAGAGTTCTGCAAGTTGAGATGGAAAGCAGGCAGATAAAAAAAAACGTGTAGTATCCCTGGGATTAGGACAGGGGTCCTTTATATCCAGCTGTAATCCCACACTGTTTACCCATCTCCAACAAGAGAGAACAGACACACACATGCACAGGCAAGCACATTTTGCTTGGAGAGAGCTTTTTTGTTTTTTTTTATCATGCAGCTTTTACCAAACTAGACCGTGCACATCCGGTAGCAACCCACCGCAATATAACATCACCCTTTTTTAAAAAAAAAAATGTCAGAGAAAAGTTCTCCTTTAATCAATGAAATAACAGAGAAGAATGGGGGGGGGGGGAAGACACATAAGCAGCCCGCATTGCCTCCCAGCTTGTCTCTGTCATCCCCCTCCAGGTGGAGCCTTGCTGTCAGCTAAGCCCTCCCACTCCTCAGCATGCGCGCACACACAAACACACACACACACGCACACACACACAAAACCTCCTGCTGAGCCCTACAATGGCGGATTGGCAACCCTAATACCACGGCTCGCTTTATCTGCCTGAATTAAAACCCAATTGGAGGAACAGCTGTGGGAATTACTGGTTCAGAAAGAGCCTTCATTTATTTATTTTATTTATATTTTTTTTTTTTCAGGAATTATGTGGGTGGGCGCATTCTAGAGAAGGTAGAAATAGTAATCAGTCAGATAGAAGCTCATGGTGCATCAGCCAGGAGATTAAAGACTGAACTAATTTGTGAATGTGCAGGGCTGTTGTTTGCCCTTTATCAAAAGGAATGTTTGTTTCTCGTCAATTGAATGTTACCGTGTTTATGTATCTCTATATATATATATAGTACTGATAAAGCCGGCAGGTGATGCGGGATACATCCCTCCCATACGCGCGTATAAATTCTGCAGAGACCAAACAGTTAAAATGTGAGAGAAATATTGAAGCCTCAATGTTGGGATTCAATTTACTAAAGTATTCAGCTGGTATTCGGCTGAGTGGAGCTGCACAAGCCACTAAGTTATTACAAGTTAGTATGATAGAAATGTTACTCACATTTAATGGTACAGATGCACCAATTGCAGCGCTCACAGATACTTATTATTAATGGTTATTATAAGTGTCTTACCGACTACTATCGGTTTATTTTTATTTTTATTGTGTGCTGCTTGCACACTTTTTTCCTGTCTGTTCTCATATGCTGGTATATTTTAAAAAGCATGGTACTTAGGTCTAAACATTTGAGAAATATGTGGAACCTCTAGTCCTTTAACATCTTTGAAACATTTGTTTTTGTGTTAATACTGCATGTATATTGGGTCGAGGGTGTGGGGTTCACAGTGTTCTGCTGCGTCTGGGTAGGGAATGTCATTTTGGGGACAATATTTTATTTTATTTGGTTTCCATATGTAAGATTTCTGAGTCAGTTTCACTTTCAGTTTCAGGCATCCGGTATGACAAGGTAAGTGGACCTTCATCACCGCAGACAGGATAGCATAGCAGGAGTTAATCGTTGTTGTTTTTGGGTCATTGCTCACATACCGGAGGCAAAGTTGTGTAGATTCTGTTTTGGTGGTCAAAATTCTGCAGAACATGGCTACTTTGTTTATTTAGGGATAACATTGTGAACGCTCGTGTCAAATGTGTAATGCACAACAAAAGGCAGATGTGTAATAGAATGAGAATTGAAAGCACCATAGTTCAAATTAATGTTTTTTTCTCAGAATAAAATGTTTTACATGAGAAAAGCGTTTTTTTCAGAGCCAGATGTCAGAGCTTTCCCAGTGTCTGTGAAAATCTGAAATCAATTTATTAAATAATATTACAATTATTCTCACTATTGTCACTATTGTTGTTTTAATGTTATTGCTATTATTGCACTTCAAGACATAAAATTGCAATCAATTAAATCAAATACCATTTAAAGTCAGAGATTATGCATGAGAAACAAAGCGGACTGCAGCGCTGAAAGATGAGGCAGAAAGGGAGGAAATCCTTATGAACAGACATACAAACCCCGTTGCAAAAGTTTCAATATCACTGTGTGTTTGCTTAGGTGACTGCCTGTCTTAGATCTCTGTGTTGACAGCTGAGTAATAGGAAGGCTGCTAAGTCAAGGTAAAGACTCGGTTTGGAAGTCAGATGAGCTCTTGCATACATGACCTTAGCTGTATCGCCGTCTCTGACTACAAACCCGCCGCGGGTTTTCTCCTGGGATGTGCTGCAAGGTCATGTTTTTCCGTTCTCTCAGGTCTACTACCCCACTCATCGACCACATGCATTATACAGTAGGTTTGTTCTGCATGCTGACCTCCTGCATTCCTGGGGGAAGCGCTTTTGAAGTTTGAGGGACAGAACCAGCGAGAGCAGCAGAGCGACTGTGTAGACATCGCCAATTCCCACTTGGCACTCATGTTGGTTGGAGCACTTTTTCCTCTATGAACTAATCCTGCTGAAATTGTTTGAGGTGTTCTTTGCTAAATTGTTGGGCTTTTTTTTCCTGGATAGTGCCCAGCTTTGACACCTGCTTTCCCACTTTAGCAGATGTGCTAGACTCTTGGTGCCAGCAGCTGTGGTCAAGAAACGCTATAATTATCATCTGGGGGTGCTCATGAAAACAGATCGTTAAGGTTTAATTGGAATGCATACATTTATGGAGCTGCAGTGCTTAGAAAAGCTTCACAACAAAAATGTTGTTAATTCTGTGATCTTTTTTAATAACACTCCTTTTTATTTTTCCCACCAGATTCTTCAGGCCAGGTGACCTCCTCACCTTTAGGCTCGCCTACCTCCCATCGTGGAATGCACCCTTCGTTGCTGAGCCCCACCTCCATGGGGCCCTCTGGCTCTCTCCATTCTCCGATCAGCACCCTGAGTTCGCCGATGAACGGCCTCACCTCACCCTTCTCAGTCATTAGCTCACACATGGGGCCGCACTCCATGAACTCACCTGGCATGGGCTACGGCCCCAGCATCAGCCCTCAGGTGAGGCCTCAAGCAGAAATAAACAAACTGTGCCTTTTGTTCATATACTTTGAACTTCCCTATGCGAACATATACCGTAACGCCAAATTTCAGTGTGTTTTAACTGGACTTTTGGGATAAACGTCGCGCGATAAACCAACACAAAATAGAGCATCACTGTGAATTGGGAAGAAAATGAAAAAAGGCGTTCAACATTTCTGACAAATAAACATCTGACAAGAGTGATGTGCCGCTGCTTTACTCCGCTTTCAGTTGATACCTCAAATGAAAGCTTCACACACCATTCCCATTACTCTGTATTTAATTCAACCACATTTCTAATTCTTTAACACTTAGAACACAAAAAGAGCTGATATGTTTATCAGGATCATTTGCTTCAGAGAGAACATAGGGGCCGAGGCAGTCCTGGAAGAAAACCTGTTACTGCAGAAAGGGAACCACAGGTAAGTCAAATGTTCTTGAAATGAGTGTATTTTTCCTTGATTTGAGCAGGCAAGTTTAAAGGAGCTATAAGTAGGATATTTACTGCAAAATTAACCAGAATCATTCTCATTTGTTACCCAGGATGGAAGTAATATTCCCTATAAACAATTGGTCCTCTCCATCATCAATTCAATTCAATTCAATTCAATTTATTTATATAGCGCCAAATCATGAAACATGTCATCTCAAGGCACTTTACAAAATCAAGTTCAATCATATTATACAGATTGGGTCAGATTATACAAATTGGTCAAAACGTCCTATATAAGGAAACCAGTTGATCGCATCAAAGTCCCGACAAGCAGCATTCACTCCTGGGGAACCGTAGAGCCACAGGGAGAGTCGTCTGCATTGTACATGGCTTTGCTGCAATCCCTCATACTGAGCAAGCATGAAGCGACAGTGGGAAGAAAAACCACCCATTAACGGGAAAAAAAAAAAACTCCGGCAGAACCGGGCTCAGTATGAACGGTCATCTGCCTCGACCGACTGGGGTTACAGAAGACAGAGCAGAGACACAATAAGAGAGACAAAAAAGCACAGAAGCACACATTGATCTAGTAATCTGTTCTACATTAGATGGTAATAGTCGGTGATCTGTCCTCCCTGGATGATTTCACAGTCAACAGAACGTCAGACCAGGTGTACCTACTATGAAGAAAAAAGAGAGAGAACAAAAAGTTAAAAGCTGAAATGACAACAGTCATTTCAATGTAATGCAATGCAAATCTGGAGAACAGTAGACTGGAGAACAGTAGAAATCAGTAGAGTGAGAAAAATAGGCCCTGATGTCCTCCAGTAGCCTAAGCCTATAGCAGCAAAACTATAAAGGTAGCTCAGAGTAACATGAGCCACTCTAGTTATAAGCTTTGTCAAAAAGGAAGGTTTTAAGATTAGTCTTAAAAGTAGACAGGGTGTCTGCTTCACGGACCAAAACTGGGAGTTGGTTCCACAGGAGAGGAGCCTGATAGCTAAAGGATCTGCCTCCCATTCTACTTTTAGAGACTCTAGGAACCACCAGCAGACCTGCAGTCTGAGAGCGAAGTGCTCTGTTAGGAACATACGGAGTAATCAGAGCTCTGATATATGATGGAGCTTGATTATTAAGGGCTTTATACGTTAGAAGAAGAATTTTAAATTCTATTCTTGATTTAACAGGAAGCCAATGAAGGGAAGCTAAAATTGGAGAAATATGATCCCTCTTGTTGATTTTCATCAGAACTCTTGCTGCAGCATTTTGGATCAGCTGAAGACTTTGAATTGCATTTTGTGGACTTCCTGATAGTAAAGAATTACAATAGTCCAGCCTTGAGGTAAAAAATGCATGGACTAGTTTTTCAGCATCACTCCTGGACAGAATGTTTCTAATTTTGGCGATATTCCGGAGGTGAAAAAAGGAAACTCTGGAAACCTGTTTAATATGGGATTTAAATGACATGTCTTGGTCAAAAATAACACCAAGGTTTTTTACTTTATTACCAGAGGCCAAGTTAATGTCATCCAGATTAAGTGATTGGTTAAGAAGTTTATTTTTTGAGGACTCTGGCCCAAAGATTACAACTTCTGTCTTGTCAGAATTTAGATGCAGGAAATTTAAAGTCATCCAGCTTTTGATGTCATCAAGACATGACTGCAGTCGAAGTAATTGATTGGATTCATCAGGATTTATGGATAGATATAGCTGAGTGTCATCAGCATAACAGTGGAAATTAATCCCATGCTGTCTGATAATTTTGCCGATCGGAAGCATATATATAGTAAAGAGAATTGGTCCAAGGACTGAACCCTGTGGTACTCCACAGGTGACCCTAGAGTTTGAGGAAGATTTATTATTAACATGAACAAACTGGAATCTGTCCGACAGATAAGATTTAAACCAGCCTAATGCTTTCCCCTTAATCCCTACAGTATGTTCAAGTCTTTGTAGGAGAATATTGTGATCAACTGTATCAAATGCAGCACTAAGATCTAACAGGACAAGTACAGACACAAGTCCATTATCTGAGGCCATGAGAATATCATTAGTGACCTTCACCAGAGCCGTTTCAGTGCTATGATGAGCTCTGAAGCCTGACTGAAACTCCTCAAGTAGGTCATTGCTTTGTAAATGTTCACAAAGTTGATTAGCAACTACTTTCTCAAGAATTTTAGATAAGAAAAGAAGATTAGATCTAGGTCTGTAGTTTACTAGCTCATCTTGATCAAGAGAAGGTTTCTTAAGTAAAGGTTTAATAACAGCTACTTTAAAAACCTGTGGTACATATCCATTTACTAAGGATAGATTAATCATGTCTAAAATAGGACCACTGATCAAAGGGAATACCTCCTTAAACAACTTGGTTGGGATTGGGTCTAACATACAGGTAGAAGGTTTAGATGAAGCTAAGATTTTAGATAGCTCAGAAAGCTCTACTGCTTCTAAACAGTTCAGACACAGCGCAGGTTCTAAAGATTCCTCCAATGCTGCCTTACTTACTGGGGATGAGGTAATCATGTTTGGGAGGATGCCAATTATTTTATTTTTAATGGCATCAATTTTATTTATGAAGAATCCCATAAAATCATTACTACTAAGAGCTAAGGGAATGGATGGATCAACAGAGCTGCAGCTCTGAGTAAGTTTGGCAACTGTACTAAAGAGAAATCTAGGATTATTTTTATTCTCTTCAATTAATGATGATCAATTGGTATTTTATCTTGGAAAAACATAGAAGCCAGTAAGAGAAGTGGACCAGAGATAGAACAAAATACAACATAATATACCTGTCCTGTGGAAGTAAAGATTCAGTGCAACAACGGACCGTTGTAAATGGGAGGTCTCCATGAAAGGCATTGTGTATTTTTTGTTCCGATGTTAACCACTAGGTGTCATTATTATTTATTGTTCCTTTAAATGATCTGCCAATGGAGTAAGACTTTTCCACTTAAAATAGGAACAACTCATCTCCATCATCTTATTTCAAGTGCAGTATATCTAATTATGTTATTCTAGGGGTAAAAATACTCATTCCATTGGCAGATAATCTTATTTACCTGCTCAAATCATGGACAAATACACTCATTTCAAGAAACTTTTACTTACGTTTAGTTCCATTTTTGCAGTGTACAGGCTGCAGTAAACCTGCGACTGCAGCAGACGCTTCTCTATTCAGCAGGGTGACGACCAGAAACATACAGCCAGGGCTACGACAAAATGATTTCAATCAGAGCTAGTTCATGTTCAGAATGGTCCAGTCAAAGTCCACACCTGTCTGACCAGACTTTAAAACTGACGTTGGTACAAACATATCCCTGAAGACTTGCAGCTGTAACTGCAATGAACGGTATTTGGGCCTAATTTGCTTATTTGCAGCTGTTATAATGCATCTTCACAATTCTTCTCTATTTTGTGTTGGGTTTTCAGTGTGACAAAATATCAAACAGCTGTCATTTGTTGTTATTTAAACACGTTATTACGTGTATTTTTAGTAAAAGTGCTTAGCTTTGTAGGTGCAGTCTCACTGCAGTATATGCCAACACTTGACACAGAAACATGATATATATTATCAGCAGTGAATGATTTATTAAGGTTGTGTAGCTGCAGAATGTTTCTCTCATTTAAGGTTAATGGAAAACATGACTCTCTAATTGCATTTACCTTCATTACCATATACACTAATTAATGTTGTTTGTAATATGGCTCATTTCAGTTCCTCTTCATGGAAAGAAGTCAGACCTTAGAAAAATGCCCCCAACAGGCATGAATGCCTTAAACATTGTTAGGGATGAGCTTTTCTTCATGATATATAACTCCGCACCAAGCTTTTTATATACTGTAGCAGATCTCTGCTCTGGGTGGTACTTTTTGGAAACTAGAAGAACTGGATCTAATTTTGGCACAAGTTTGGAACCACAACTTGGACCGCTTAGCTGGATAAGGCCTGGTTATGCAAACGCACTGGGATTACTTTTTCTTTTTTAGCCAGTCTGTTTGTGAGACATTTTTATGTAGTGCTTCTGGAGTCTCTGGCGACGACCACACAAGTGACCCAAAACCACATCATCAAAAACAGCTCATCTACCTCTTGCCTTCTGTAAACTTTGCTTCTCCTTTGTAAAATGGTTGGTCGTCTTTCAATTTAAATGCGACATAAGTGTAACTGAGACATTTTGGGAAGACGACTCTTTGTGGTTGAGATCCAGCCAAGCGAAGATGACCCATGTTTACAAAAGGTGAAACTTTTGTAAACATGGTCAAATGATGACACATGTTACGTTATTTTTAATCTACATCTCAGCTATGATGCATCATAGAGAGCTTCATGCTGTGATTTACATCCCTGAGAATACAAGTTACGGGCCAGTGAAGGCAAAATGGTGCGGCCAACCTTTGTGCATGCAAACAAAAAAATATCAGAGCTCTTCATGTTTGGAAACTCACCAGGGTGTAGCCATTACCTCGAGATGGGATTCATTTCATTTAGTTTGTTTCACAATTTGCCAAAAAAGATGTAGGAAGCAGAAGAAATGTCTGGAGGAAGCCTGTTCAGTTAGGAAGTATGGAATATTAAAGTGAGGAGTTTATTCATTATTACAGCTTTCACAAATCTCTTGGTGTAAATGGACCTAAAGCCAAAAAAGGTTGAAAATTCCCTTTTTGTGTTTTCAAACTGAGTTTAAATAAATCTTTATTCAGTGTAGAATCACCCAATTTAAACACTCGGGGTATTTCAGATTGTGAGCTACGGGGGATCAAAGGTAGTTCAGTTTCATCAAAAGAGCAGTGAAATATTCCATCAGCTCAAAATATTTTACATTTATTTGCTAGATATTTCAAATATTTCATTCATTTTTTTAAAGCTAAAGCTTATTCTTAACACCAAAGCACCTGTTTTAAGATGGTTTTACAGAGGAAATGTACACATTAGCAAAAATGCATTTCAGTTTCCAACACAGCCTTTGTTCCTAGATATCTTTTTCTACATTTTTCTGACAAATAGTGCATGAAAAAGGAAAATGTATGAGAAGTTATCAAATTTGACCATATTTAGCCCATAGTTAACTTTCAGCTGCATATCGCATAAGCATGTTTCTTTAAAATAATTGCTTTCAGACAGTTTAGTGTTTATTTACACCCCAAGAAACCAGGAGGATCAACGTTCAGCTGCCTCATTATTGTACAATTTTCCACTGAGGCCCAGTTTTGACCCCGTGGCTCAGTCAATTAAGGCCTATTCAACACACCAGCTTCAGCTCTGTCACTCGTGCTTTTATTAGCAAAGCATCCTTGTCACTTTTTCTCCCACTGGTTCTCGTTTTCTCCTCCATCCTTTCTTTGCTCTCTTCTCTCCGACTGTGCTCTTTTCTCCTGTTTGCCTTTTCTCATTCTTTTTCCTCATCATCTCAATTTTCTTGTTATTTTCCTGCTCTGTCTCTGGTGTTTCATCAATAAGCCTCCTTGGCATTGACAACACACACACACACACACACACACACACACACACACACACACAAAATTAAGACATCAAAGCTTTGCAGTGGCCCAGTTTCAGCCTGGACCCATATCTGAAATTAAAATTGTTTCTCTCCACAAAATGCATTCGCCAGACCTTTTTTTTTTTTTTTGTATTCATTGATAATTGAGTTAAAGTATCCCGACAATGCGCTGCTGTTTGGGGATGGGCTTTCTCTTTCTCTTGTTAAGCTTATCAGCACCTTTTTTAACGAAAGCATCCCACATGTAATAGAGTTAGGAGGAGATTAGGGCCCCTTTGTGAAAACGGATGATATTTTTCATTGCTAGAAAGCTCCCTTCTTTCTCCTCACCCTATTCGGTTTCATTCTTCTCCCCTCCTTGTTCCCAGCACTTTTGTTTGGGCAGCACTTCATGTCTTGCATTGGCATACTTTATGCACGCAGGTTACAAGTGCATAAGTAAGGGGTGACTTTGGGTTTATCCTTTAGCTTAAAACATGATTAAAGTATATGTTTAAGGATAGACGCATAGTAGTTTTGTAAATACCTTTATTTGAAGTTTCTGATTGGTGGTGTTGTGTGCGCACATGATTGGTTCATCCTTCCTTTGACCACATTAGATACATATTGACCAGGAATACCCTACAAGAGCTGAAGTTTTAAAAATTCTCTTATCAAACAATCACAATGTGCCCCTAGCCAAATCAGCTCAAACCCTTACGTTTGTCCATCTTTGCTGCTTCTAACACATCAACTTTGAGGAGAAAACGTTCACTCTGTGCCTAATATATCGCACCCACTAACCGGTGCCACGATGAAGACATAACCGGTGTTGTTTGTTCCATCTTGTCAGCAGTCTTGATGTCTGGTTGGTGAATTATACATAATTACAATTCACAGCAATTAGCCAATTAGGGCTTTATAGGCAAATTACCAGATTTCCCTAATTAAATAAACACCACTTAAAAAAAAACGTGTCCGCAAAGGTGCTTTTCTTGAGCCACTTGAAGAGAGATGTGAGCCACGTGTCTTACTGGTGCTCATCAGAGCGTTTAGCTGTCACTGTTTGCTAAGCCGAGACTGCAAGCTTCAGACTGTTGCTGTGAGAGGGTGGAGATCAGCAGTTGGATGGGCGAGTGCGGCTCAGAGGTTAAAGATGTTGGCATTGCCCTGTGGTCGTGAGGCGCGGCACCTCTGATGAGACGTGATTTGAGTCAGACGGTGGATGCCGCTTGCTCTTAACACTTGGCTGACTGGCCTTTTTCAAGAGCACTTAACTGGAACGAGGTCACTGCTCGGCTCAGCCACTACTGTATTAAACCACCCTGCCTTTGCTAACCATACACATTTTACAGGCACATACTTTAATTTTGATGATTTACAAGGCATATATATTGCACTGTGCAGTGTCCCTCCTCTAGTCCTCGCTGCCCTCAAGAAAGCTCTGCTTATCATGAACTGCAATCAGATGTCTTTTCCAAGAACAAAAACGTGCAATAGAGTTTAAAATCCCATAAAGCACTGGCTTTCTGTCTGGAACCTGTGTTATTTTCGCTTAAATATGGCAATAATCAAAATAAGTGAGGCATAACCCTCTTCCACATCAAATATTCACAAGACTGCTTGATGAAAGCCAGGGACAGGATGACTAGAAGTCCTGTTCTTTTAGAAATTTTCTGTTTCAAAAACCAAACCACATCTTAAGACAGAGTTCTTTTTCACCAGTCAGATCCTACATTTAAAACAGCCGCACATCTCCCCTGTCCTAAACTGTCCTTTTTCTCATTGTGTCTCACTGTGTTCTGGTCGTCTATGTGGGTTAGTGCAAAAGACCAGAAAGGTAACTGCATATTTTTGCAAAGAGGCCAAACATTGACCGAGTTTTACTGTCACTCAAAGTCTATGCCTTTATCTTGGAGTGGACGGAGGGGCTTGTGGCCGGACGGTGGTTTTGATTTTAGTAGATATTTCTTTTGTCTTTGCTGTGTTTGTGGAGGTATAGATAGAGGAGATCTGCAGGATACAATCCTTTGCATGTGGTTTCAGGGATTCGCTGGCCACAACAGGGCTCGTTCTGATCAGACTCTTCAGCGGTTTGTTCCTTAGGGTTCAACAAACCGACAGGACAGACCATCCTTCTCTATAGGAGACGCCACAATGTTTTTTATGCAGCTGGAAGGGATTATGTGTGAGGGTTGGAACACATTTCACACTTCCACTTACAATAGCGAGAGCTGTCTGGCTGTTGTCTTTTGGGGAAAAAGAGGTCCTTTATCGTCAAACCACTACAGGGTCCAACTTTCCATTTTGCGGCTTAAGCTAGTACCCCTCTGGCTCCTGCGACTGGGTTCTGAAATCTCCCCGAGGATCCTAAACCAACAACGGGCCCCTGTTGTTTCTCAGTTTCCCAGTTTGCCTTTAAAAAAAAATACACACAACTCGTGAATGTTTTTTTTTTTTTTTTTTTGGGGGGGGATTTGGATGCAGAACAAGCACTGATGCAGAAAAAAGGTGTAAATGTTTTACAAGAAAACAGAACACGCGCTTAATAAGTTATAAATGAGCGGTGGCAGTGATGTCATGTTCCAGCTTTGAGGACGGAGTGTTCAGACGAGAGTCGCTAGGAGACAAAAACAGAAAATATTCAAGGGAATTAAACCAGCGGAGCTCAGTCACTTCCTGCATAGGAGTCATAAAGTCCATTCCTCTACTTTGATGGCTATTGCAGTCACTCCGATTGATGCTTTGGTCCTGCGCTTACATAAAGGGTCTGTGTTTAGGCTCTTAGGGTAACTATTAAAGGTCTCTTATGTTAATCAACTTTATAGGATTTTTTTTTTTTTTTTGTCAAAGCTCTTTTCAGGTAGCAAAGAAAATCTGACTCAAAGATTACTTTTTCCCTATTACTGCTTTCTGCAACTAAGTGCAATTTAATCTCATACAGCACTCAAGTAGTTGTTTAGCGAAGCTTTGCGGCTCTCAGATGCGAAGCCTTATTCCGAGTACTACAAGTAGACTCTACCAGATTCGTTCTGTATTATGATGGTTCCAGCCGTTGTTGGAACCAAACTGAAATTCCTGTCCATTGAGGGCTTTTAGTCTGAGGCATACGCCGGAATCATTTTTGAAAAGAATGCGAAGTGGCATGAAAACACAGAGAGCACAGATCCTGCCTCAAAACACACATTCCTTTTTGAAAAAAAAAAAAAAAACATTGGAGTACATTCTCTATCTGTTGATTTATCTGACTTTCAATTATTTGTTTAGACACACTGTAGGCTCTGGTTTAAGAAAGTAACCTGACAAAAATTGCCCGTTTCAAGTATAAATGTAATATAAGTGCTTACCGCAAAGAATAAGCAATAGATATACTTTTTAAGCACATGGCAAACGATAATAAAATAAAAAAGTAACATTTATTCTCATTGACCACATTAATAGGTACACGCCACTAGTACCGTGTTGGACAGCCTTTTACCTTCAGAGCAGCTTTAATTCTTTGTGGCATAGATCCAAGAGGAGTCGGAGACATTCCTCAGTGATTTTAGTCCACATTGGGGTGACAACGTCATACAATTGATGCGGATTTGTCGCCTGTAAATTCAGGATGCAGACTTTACGGCTTTTCAAATCCCTCACTTCATCGCATCCAAAAGGTGCTCTGCTGGATTGACATTTGCTTACTCTGAAGAACATTTGAGAACAGAGAACCCACTGTCATATATATTCAGGAAACCAGTTTTTGATGGCTGAGCATTTTGATCTGATGCATTATCCTGTTAAAAGGAAGCATGTTAGGATTACTTCAGTTTTACTTCAGTTCAGTAGATGATCACTAGACATCCCATTGTTTGTCTTTAGGACACATCTGTGAATTATGTTTTTTTTTTCCCCTCATCATGAAACTTGATGAGGGGAAAAAAAATTAATACCGATTGTCATTGGCATAGTAGCGGACATCATATTTTCTTATGATATTGCCAGAATGGAGCATATGTAGAGAAAATAGAAGTGGACCTAGAGACAAATGCTGAGGAACACCATATTTTACTTCATTTACAGATAAAGATCCATTATATTTACAAGCCGCAATGTGTCACATAGATATGGCTTGAACTACGTGAGTCATGTGTGTCAAAAGCAGAATCAAGGTCCTTCTACATCAAAACAGCTTCTAACAGACAAGTTGGAGGATTTAAGGGCAAATTGTAATCATTAAGTCAGATACAGTGTAAGAAAGGAATTGTTAGTTAGGACATCCATACTATTCTAAAGCTATGTTTCCAGTATATTGGTATTAAAATGCTGTGACTTGTTCTGACTTGTGTTTGAATCTCCAAGTAGTAGCATTTATATACATATCTAAAAGGCAAAAGAACATTAGCATTAGGTTTAGGTTTCAAACGGTATTCTACGAATGCAGACACATAGCACTGTGGTTTAAAATCTTCAGGGAAACGCTGTTATTTTAGAGCTTAGAATAATCCCTTTGGAGCCTTATTGCATATGATGGTGTGATCTTTCTGCAACACAATACTGTCTGAGGGCCGACATGTACACCCTGGCATGTCTGTGAAGTGCAATACTGACTGGAAGACCTTTTCCCTACCACCTGTAAAAAGCGTAGAACTATGGATTATTTTTAATATTTTCTTATCCAACCTTTTTTAATGTCTGTTAAAATATGCTCTTTGTGGAGAATTCATACAACAAAAACTGGCCAATGCATAATATGATGTGAGAACAGCCGCAAACATGAACTAGAAACACAATTTACATTTTTGCTTAGTATCAAATGGCCTCATTTTGCCAATTAATTGGTATCCGGCACAAACACCATCCCCAAAGCCATTCTGACTCATAAATAAGCACACACTAAAGAATAAAATAACATAAATACAGAAAAAACAATCGGAGCTGTGCCTCAGATGAAACAGCCACTTCTAAATAAATAAGGATTTAATTGAAGAGTTAATTAATTTCAGTAATTGTATTAAAAATTTAAACCAACACAGATATTTAAGTTGTTTATTGCTATTACTTTTTTGTAGTTATGGTTAAAAGATTATTAAAACCACCAAATTCTTTCTTCAAAAATTGGGAATTAATTAAGAGCAGTAAAAACAATGTTTTCAATGGATTTAACGTTTTTGCTTGCAAAATGGTGAAATCTGTTATTTTTTAACAAATTTGATAAGCCACAAACGGTCGTTGCCAAAACAGCTGGCTGTATGGATGCATACAAGTGGAAAGTTGAGTGGAAGGAAAAGGTTTAACAGTAAAAAGCTCCACATATAAAGTACAGTTTATGCACTCTTTACTTGGTTGGTTTATATAATTACTGCATTAGAGCGGGATGGAAGGGTACAAGTACTAAGTCCTCCGAGAAAATGAAATCCAGCATAAACATAAAGCTTGTCTGCAGAGGAAAGCGTAAAGTTCTAAAATTTAGTGGTAGACAGCTGTTCTGACTCGAGACTTGAACAAACACCGTGCACTGCCACCAGAAAATCAAATAGCTCCCCAAACCCTCACTGAATGTGGAAACCTCCCCAAACACCTCAAGCAAGTATAAATCTGTGCCTATCAACTCTTCCTGCAGTGTCTGGAAACATTCTGATGGCATAGGAGTGACTTAACACAAATTAGCCAATAGTTGTAGCTCATCTCTGGGTGTGGTGGTTGAATATCTATTGCTTTCTCCTCAACTTTACATTAGTATGTTCGGATATAACACCCCGTAAATGGCCAGCGTCTTTAGTAATTACCTTTTATGGTTTACCCCCCTTGTAAAGGGTGTAAATGACTATCTATTATACAAAAATTCAATAAAGACCGCTGAATTGACAGTGGGTGTTCTAATCCTGGACCCGTTTCCCTTTAAATAAGGCACCAAAGCCCCCCCCAAAGCGCACTATTTTTTGCACATTTTGGGTATTTTCTTTGAAAGACAGTTAAGTTGTCTGAAGCTCAATAAATACACAGTGAAGCCAAGACTGTGTGACTGTTCTTTCAGTTTGCTTTGATCGTACTTCTTACATGTTTAAGGAACTAATGAAGCAGAAAAAGTTCTGTTTGCGTCTTAGATTCAAGGTAAAAATAGTCATTAAAGAAAATTTAACACAGTTGCCATGTGGCACCCTAATGCTCATGTAAAGAAGTCTTTTAAAAGCTGGATCACTTGCACTGGGATTTACCCGCCCCATTATCTACTCAGGGACAGACAGAAAGGAATTAATCAAAGAAATCCTAAATGTGGTTTGACACAAAAAATACCTCTTGAATTATTACTGGATTATGTGTAGTTTGACTAAAGAAATTGCCCTCTGTTCTTTCTCATGCAACACCCCGGAGCACGCTTAGGTTATGATTTATCACCAGAAGATAACATACATATAGAAAATGTATCCCAGGATAGGATCTCATCTTGATGCTGAAAATACTTTTAGATCCAAAAACAAAGTGATATGCTGCAATCTGGAACACACACACATATATATATATATATATATATATATATATATATATATATATATATATATATATATATATATATATATATATATATATATATATAAGACGTTGAAAAAAATTCCTTTCCTAAATACTTTGTTGCATCCCCTCATGTTGGCATTTAGTCTCAGAGTCTGACTTTATATTTGAACCTCTGAACTGATTTCTCTACACACAAAGCCAGATGGATGGGAAATGACATTTGAGAAAATACTTCAGGGATCATTTGGATCCAGTTCTTACACAATGGGGCAGAATGCAATAAAAGTTTGTGTATGCATGCATTATCTCAGAGATAACACAAACTGTTGAATCATTTTTCCATCCTTTATACAGTAATGGATAAAAGTGAAACACCCCTTGGCTGCAGGAGCTATAATCCGACAATATTGCCGGCCGAGTGGGACATTTTTCATTATGAACACGTTGCGGTCAGAGGGACTTTGTTGGAAAACATTGGTGAAAATGGTTAAACGTTGTCAGTGGCGAAAGTACATTCCAGACACGCGTTTGCCCAAATGTTTAGAGGGTGGAATACAGTTTATTCCCTTCTCAACACCTAAAAGGAGTCTAGAAAAATTCAAAAGATGGATCAAAGCATGCGGCCAACCTCATGAGCAGCTGAACACAACAGTGATCGACAGGAATTACCGCATGTTTGTCTTTACGAAGGTAGCTACATTTTTCCTGTGTTTTATGTGCCCTAGTGGATATATCTATGTTGCACCTTCTGGTTGCATGACCTGAATCTTTGTCAGCTACGATCAGTTAACAGGACTCTGATTTTGCACAAAACGTTTATTTGGTAAAGTAAACCTTGCATTCCTAATAGAGAATTTCACTGTAAATACATGCCAGGGATAACTCAATGGCAGCAGTAACTATTTTAAGTTACTAAAATATATTTTAAGTTGTGCATAAGTTGGCTACTTTAACTTGGGCTTTAATGTTGATTTGTCCACAGGTACCTTTAAATAATGCTGACTTGATTTTTTATTTATTTATTTTTATTTAAAAAGCGACAGTGCATATTCATGAACATCCATCCATCCATCCATTTTCTGACCCGCTTAATCCCTCATGGGGTCGCGACACCCATATTCATGAACATTTAAATGTAGATATGCCAGAATTAGCCCCAAGGCTACTTTACATCTTTAGTCCCTGGCAAGTCAATAAGAAAAAAAGCAAGAAAACACCAATCAGACACTAGAAAAAAGACATCAACCAATCAATGAATAACAAAACGATATAATAAAAGACAGTGGAACATTAACAACACTGCACATGATAATGATAATCTGACATTAATGATCACAGATCTGGTTCCTTTTGAGCCATCTTTTACAATTGGTCTTAAATTAACTGAATGTAGTAGAGTCTCTCATAACAGCTGGGATGTTCCAAATTTCTGAACCCTTGACTGATAACACCTGTTGACTAAATGTGCGTTTGTTGTGCATTTACGAGCCGTTTGAACATCTTTTTCTCTTCTTTTTGCCTTAATGTTGGCTGATAATGCAAAACTGCCTCAGAACGCTGTGAGATTCACTATCAATGCCATTAATGATGTCTTTGTTTGTGGCGGGTTAGAGGAGCCTGGGGTACATTTCCGCATTGGACGCAGCCATCTTACTGTTGCTGTCACGTCAGTTGCTCAAGAGTAGCAATAGGACTTTCCTGAGTTTTGGTGGCACCGACAAGCACAACCCACCCATGTATGGCATGCATGCAAAGTCTGTGGATAGTGTGACTTATGCCCACATGAGTGGACGTGTTCCCTATAAAAGAACCCCATATGCTCATCACTTACCCAAGTTGGAAAGAGCACAGTCACACGCATGCATGGAGGAGTTTGTTACCATCATGTCTGCTTGCACACAAAATCACATGCAGCAATGCACACGCAGTCAACACAAATGCATGCATAAAATGAGCCCGAGTTCTGTGTACCATCTCACAAATGCTAAAAACACTTAAAAAAAAAATACATGCTCAGATACTGCCAGGCTCAGGTGATACGGCACCTGAAAGTTGCTGCATATTCCCACTTTGCCCCATATGGTTCAGCGCCTTCATTCCACTGATAATCTTCGTAAAATACCCTCTTTTTTCCCATCCAAGAGAAGTTCTTGTCAAAAATACACTGACTCTCCCTCTCTCTCCCACACTTACACATACACTCACACACATATATATAAACTGAGCCACCAGAGCTTCGTTTTATCTATTGTGGCACAGCATGAGGTGAGTGTTTTAAACCTCCGAGCTGTCTGGAATAATGTCTGCTACTGCTAAACCACTAGGAGAGCGCAACGAGGGTGTTTTATTAGAGCCTAGTGACAATAATCATGAAGCTGTCCTACAGGAAGGTCAGCTTTAAGGGATTTTATGGAACCACAGAAAGCCTTTGTTAATGGTTAATAAATAATTACATACTCCCTTAGTACCTGTGCTCACCAATACAAATAATTTGCAAAACAGAGATTTTCTGCAGCAGTTGCACCTCCCAGTGATATGAAACCTGAGTATTTGTTGACAAAAAGGTAATTTAGTTAAAGTGCCATTTGATAAGTATAATTTGTTTTCCTGTTTCTGCTTTTGTGAAGCACTTTGTAATTTTAATGTCCATTAATGGTGCCATGTGGGTCTCTTCTCATCTGCCTTGCTTTGTCCTGATGCTGTTTCCACTAAAAAAGTGATATGACTAAGAAATGATAAACAGTGTCAAAGAAAGCAGTGTCGTTATTTTTTTTAACTGAAGTAGTACCGAAACACAACTGAAAAGTTAGCTTTTTTTTTTTTTATAAAAAAAAATTAAGATAATATGCCCTCTAACTAGCAAAAAACTTTCCTTCTAAAAGATGCTCAGGTTTGCACAGAAAAAAGGAAAAAAAGCAGCAAAAGCCCCAAAAAAAAAGAAGCTTGGGGCATTGTTGATCCAGACCATTTTAAAACAACTGGAAGGAAACGTGACTGAAGATATGTACAATGACTCTCCCAAGTCTGTGTGTACATTTTACCCCCTGGTACAATGACAAGACAAGGCAAATTTATTTGTACAGCACATTTCAGTACAGAGACAATGCAAAGTGCTTTAAATGATTAAAATATAGGAAAATAAAAACAGAATAAAAGCAAGTTTGGAATAAAATGTGGAAAAAATTAAACTAAACATGGGAAAATAGAAACTAAAAGCAGTTGGACTACAAAGTTGAACTAATGATGTTTCAGTAAAACAGTTTAACTAGAACAATCGAAGTCAATCCTAAACAAATGTGTTTTTAATCTTGATTTAAAAGAACTCAGGCTTTCAGCACATTTACAGTTTTCTGGAAGTTTGTTCCAGATAAGTGGTCTGGAGTGGTCTGGAGGGTTGATACATTCAGCCTCCAGACCACTGCAGACGCTAAGCCATTCAGTGATTTATAGACTAACAGAAGACTATATAGACAATAAAGACTATTCTATTCTTCTATTCTATCGACTTCTTGCGGTGACCTCTTAATAAGGGAGCAGCCGAAAGGATGTTTTTATTTCATGCAAGACGAAGTCAGGAAGCAAATGGAGCGCAGACTGAACAGAATGCATCTCTCCTGCATTATGATGCTGCAGAGATCTTTTTTTTTTACTTGCTATTCCTGCAGGTTCATTCGCAAAGAGATGCGTTACAAAAGAACGATTCTCCTGGTCGCACGAATGTTCAAACCTCTGTGTGTTTGTTTGTGCTTGTTTGTGAGCTGTTTGCTTTCAAACAGGTGTCTTTCAGGCTGATATTCAAATCGTCCCAAGGGAGTGGAGCTCGTCTCACTGTGATCATCCCCTGAAGGCATAGTGGCTAGTCAGGGTCCATTAACAGGCCTCCCTGCGCGAAACCTGATCCACTATCTCTGCTCGTGTGTGTCCGGACAAGACTGTCACACACCAACACACACCGCGGCGAACAGAAGAAAGTTCCTCCTCACTGTCCAGATAGGGTAGCTTTTAGGAGGAAGTGATCGTCACAAGGTGTCAGAGGTGAAAGGGGACTGGGGGTTATCTCTAGGTGACATCTTGACCTGATCCCTGTCCTCACCTCTCCCGATGCGGCCAATTAGGCCTCCCCTTTCTTTCAACAGGGGATTTGAGCTCTGACCACTGACTTCCTGGCACTTCGAGTTCTATTTTTAGAAAAAAAAATTAAGCGCCACGCCTTGAGGGTTGAAGTAAATTAAAGCTACAAAAAGTAATCATACTTAAGATAAGCAGCTTGGGGCCAGTGATACAGTGGTAGGCAGTGAGATATGTAACAGTGGATTATAAAGTAGAACGCTCAATTCCTGGAGATGCTGCTCCTGCCGCTGCATGTTGGAATACCTTATAAAGGAGTTCTGTTACAACGGTTTTAAAAGAAAACAATGAAGATAAATTCCTCTGTATTAACCAAGGTGCCCTTGAATAATAAAAGAAAGGAAGATCCACATGAGGAGTGGTGCACCAGGAGTTGATATCTCCTTTTAAAGTGCCGTTATGGCACTCTGACTCTGAATCAAGCTGAGCCCATCTTAGGCTGAGGCTTCTTCAGTTTCGGCTCTCCTTTCCTTTTTGTCCTCCGTTGCCTCAAAGGACGACTCGCCTTCCTTATGATTCACCCCTGTGTGTTTTAGCATGCTGATAGTTTAGAAGACCTATTTTCTTTTTTACCATGACTGCGTGTAAGGATTTTGTAACTAATCTCGTTTCGTATGATTTTTTTTTTTTTTTTCATATTCCAGCGCAGAGCATATAATCAAATGCAACAGTTCTGCAAAGAATCTGACACCCACAAGTAGATCGTGTTCCAGTTAGATGTCCTTCATGGCACATTACATAACACCTGCGGCACATGAGGCATTCCTAAAGCTGGAGCGTTCCAGCCGCTCATGTTGTACATTGTTCCCCAGGAAATCTTCTGTCCTACATTTCAGTCCTGGAAGTTAATTGTCTCTTTTTATATATATATATATATATATATATATATATATATATATATATATATATATATATATATATATATATATATATGATGAAGTTTAAGGCCTAGGCTTATTGTTGGTCTTTAACACTGCATGCAAAGACAAGTGTTGTAGCTGGGGTTTCCCAGGGCAGTTTGGTTGTACACACAGCTGGTATACCTCCTTATGAGGGGTTACTAGTGTGTGTGTGTGTGTGTGTGTGTGTGTGTGTGTGTGTGTGTGTGTGTGTGTGTGTGTGTGTGTGTGTGTGTGTGTGTGTGTGTGTGTGTGTGCGTGTGTGCGTTGTAAGGGAGAGCTCACATTATTCTATTTCCAGAACTGGCCCTGAGCTACTTTAATCCCCCTGCCTTGTCTCTATTGCCCACGGCAATAGAGAAAGAAAGCACCCCCACCCCGACGTGGGCTGCTGCCTCTATCACGCTGAGATTGAGTTGCAAGTTTACTGAAAGCAGACTGAGAGGTAGAATCTTTTCCGTCAGGCAGACAGAGGGTTTTTAGAGACAATCCCAGCCAAGGAGACAGCTCCCACAAGTGCTGCCCTACGGGGAGGGGCGGGACTAGGCTCGGGCGTTTGAGGGAGGTAAGACCTCATACTGTGCGTGATCGTTTGAATGAACATGTAGTCTTGTGATTTTTTAAGCTTTTATAGTTCAGTTAAGATCGTTTTTTTTTTTCTTTCTTGAATTTCCTTGGTTCTCCGAGCAATACGTTTTCGAATTTATCAAGAGACAAATGCCTCTTGATAAATTCGAATATGAATTAAAAAATGTATTTTCAGGAACTAAATTCAAAAGGTCAAACTTATACAATATACAGATACATTATGCACAAAGTGGCCCAATTTTCCCTTTCCTAAAAAAAATATATTTGAGTAGATGAAAAAGAAAAAAACTTTTAATACTGAAATGTCAGCATATAGAAATCTTTCATTGTTACTTTACGGACTCGGCTGCAGTGTTAGGGAAGGCCAGGTTACTTTGGCGTTTACTTGTAGATGGTTGTGCTGACTTTGGGTTGGATAAAACCTTTTGGTCGAACAGCAGCAGACGACAGGACATTGGTCTACGTTTTCTACTGCACTTCATCCTTCCACTAAACTTTCCTTTAATATTTCTATAAATGTGACTTACACTCCTTGTGGATGGTGTCCATAACTGCTGAACAACTGCCATTACTCCTGATTGCGTAGGCCATAACATGCACTAACATTACATTTTTTGTATGATTTCTTTTAAGTTTTTGTAATTTTCCTTTTTTTTTTAAGAGACTGGATGATAGCGTTTCAACTTTAAGCACTACAAATGTTACGTTTTTTTATTTGAATTCCTAAAAAGTTAACTTTTTTATTAATAGTCTTATTTATTGAGATGCATCTGTACATCGCCCCTTAAAAAAGTTTAATCAACCTTTTTGTGGACGCATCCGTTAAATTGCTGCCGGTAATTCAAACCCACACAAACTCTTTCATTCCGAAATTCTCCTCATATTCCCAGGGTTTCTGTGACACTCCATATGTCATGCTGAATCGTACAGAAACATGTATGAAATGAAGGAAAAAGTGCATTTTGAATTCTCTATTTTACATGACGGTGAAGCACCGCGGTCAGGAGTATTTCTGTCAATGGCGGAGCAGTATGCAGTAGCTTCAAGCTGGAATATATAAGCCACTTTTTTCTCACTGATGCTGTTAAACAGGACTCAAGTCCTGGGCTGCTGGAGTTTAAAAAAAGATGAAAAAAGAAGCCTGGAGCCACAGCAGCTCGTGTACCCATGTGAGAACAGCAATATAATGTTCTGTATTACTGTAAGGAAGTTTTTTTGACCCGTAGCTGGAAGGTCTAATGAAAATTGCTGAGTAGCAATATGGAGATGGATACACTAGTACAAAAAAGGATACCTGTAAAGGGAGCAAGTGTGTAACTCCTAAAATTAATTTAGCCTAAAGTTTTAAGCTTTGTCGGATGACTCACTTGGTTCATCTTACCATATTTTAGAGAATGAAATCAGATTAATATTAATGTTTTTTTTTACAATCAATTTAACTTTGTCAGACCTGTAACTCTCAGATAGAACACAGATGGATATTAGTCCAGTTTTCAAAGAATTTTTAGAAAAAAATTAACTCCCCAAGACTCAGTTCTAAGCCCTGTTTTAGTTTTTCCATTTTCATTAATAACAGGTTCACATCTACATACTAAATCTACAGCTAAAGTGCACCTTTATGCAAATGTCACCATGGTTTACTCAGTTGGATCTACTCTAAGGTTCAGACTGCCTTTTACCTGCTGTAGGCTTCAATGTTTGACTTAGTTTGTTCCGCATGTGAGGAAACTTTGTATTTTCATCCAGAACTACATCTCAAATCACTACTAGAGAGTTTCTATTATGAATTCATTGTACAGAATACACTAAGTATTTCATAATTTGGTTTCTTAGTGCTTGAGTAGTCTAAAAAGACAAGAGCACTAGTATGCCATTATTGGACAAGGCTTTTGTAGATAAACACCCTCTTGAGTAAATTCTTAACACCTTCAAACCCTTGCCATATTTATTGATCAAGGACTTGGCTTCTCCTTACAGTCCCCAGAATTTGGTTTGAACTTGGTTGAACTGCATTATCCTATCTTGTACCTGGGTCATAGAATAATCTTCAGAGTATGTTGTAACTTAATGCTTTGATATTTCCTAGAGAGTTTAAAGCTCTTTTTAAAAACATTTTGTTCATTTGTTATTCTCATGTCAAACATTTAGAAGATACTTGACTAAAGTAGCATCACGTTCTTCGCATCTGATACTGTCAGGTCGGCGATTAGTGTCTCTTTGCTGCTGCTGGATTTTTAAGTCAGGTTGATCCGGTCCAGATTTCTTTATCTTTTTTTTGTTTTGTTTTGTTTTGTTTTATTCTCCAATAAAAGTATCATGAAATCATTATTTTGTAACAAAATGTAAGAATTTTCTGTCATGGCAACATTGCCTCTTCCATTTGAATCTGACATTTGGTTAGATGTGTGGCCTGAGACTTACCAAGTGATTACGTTTCTTTCCTACTCCCAGAGTCATAAGCCAAGAACGTAATAATTTCTCAATTATTGAGATTTGATAATACAGCTTTCTGTGCTATACATTTGTGGTTGCTATGCCAACTTGTGTTGAAGTAGCTGTTCTCAGCTGTTTGTTATTAGGTTGTTATATTGGCTAGCTTGTAACTATTTAATCTATTCCTTTTAGTCATTTAGAAATACATGCATACGTCCATGCAACATTTATCTTCTCTGGAAGCAACATTTAGGCAGTTAAAATAATTTGCCTCCCCTGGCTTTTCACAGGCACAGAGAAGCCTCTTTGGGATAAATTTTATCAAAGCCTATTTCCAACAGAAAGTATCAAGGAGCAGTTGAAGGTGGATTTAAAAGCTGTAGTTTGCACTGCTACAGCAACAAATGCTGCCTCTTTATTCCGCTGTGCTGTTAAATTTTGCAGTGTAGTTATGCTAGCGCTGAACATTTTGGAGCCAGCGGGGCTTGTTGGGGGCATGAATAAAAGAGTTTCTGAGGTTGAGTTGTGCAGCATCCTGCTGCGGCAGATTTAGATCTTAAACAGGGGTGAATAGGAGGGAGGAAATAGACCGCAGGACCTATAAATGGAGCTACTGGGACTGCTGAAAACTCAGTTTTCCTTTTTTTTTTCCTTTTGAAGTTTGGTCAATTGGTTAAAACTCTGCATGTCAAACTTTATTCCAATGTCTGCTTTGTTAAACAGTTCTTTATGGCATCATTTATCTGCACAGGCACACTCCTTGTGCAGTGAGGTGTATAATGTTGCCTGTTTTAAGTTCAGAGGGGCTGCTTTGGTGACCTGTCGGCGTGTGTGTTTGTGTGTATGTTGATGTTTCAGCTGAACTCTCCGATGAATTCGGTCAGCAGCACGGAGGACATTAAGCCCCCGCTGGGCCTCAATGGCGTGATGAAGGTGCCTGCTCAGCCCTCAGGCACGGCCCTGTCTCTTACTAAACACATCTGCGCCATCTGCGGCGACCGCTCCTCAGGTGAGTGACATCAAGACTGGGACAGTTGTCTCTAGAGTACAGGTGTGTCTCAGTTCCTGGGATTGGTATTGTTAAATTCATTTATTTCAGTAATTCAGTTCAGCTAGTGAAAGTCATCCATCATATAGATTTATCACATACACAGTGATGTGTTTCAAACATTTGTTTACTTACTTGCGTTTTCGCTTTAGCTAATAAAAACATAAATTTCAGTTTCTCAGACACCGGTCACTGCCAACTGTGGTGAGGATAAGCCACGACTCACACAGTGTTGCGGCCATGCATATTAATGAGAAATTGAGTGAAAGAAAAAAATGCTTTAGAAACTTGCACATGCAACAGCCATGAACTAAGCCTTAAGAGGATCTTTATAACATATTCAAGCATTAGAAGTAGATTCAAAAGCATAGTCTATAGGTACGATAAAAGTGGACTATAGGTAGAATAATAGTTGGAAAGTTGAGTGGAAGGAAAAAGGGTTAGAGGAAAAGACATGGAAGCAAAAGAGATGCCTGCAACTCATTCAACATTCTGGATTGTGATTGGAGTCGGTGCTTTAAGAGCCACCACACAGATTTATGTGGATCCTTAGCTACAGATGTTGCACTGATTAAAATGCTTTTAATGGACATACTTTTCTGCATACTGAAAGGTATATCCATGAACTGTACGGTTAATTCACTCATTAGCTACATTTGCATGGCTTCATTTGTATGATTCAGTGGAACACGCTCTTGGAACTTGATTTCCATTGAAATGTTGAAAGAGGACTTTGGACCATTGAGCAAAAGTGCAGACCTTTTTGTCTTTACTTAAAAGTAAACATTTCTAATTGTCTGATTGTAAGCATGCAGGACGTGTAGCCCATTCACTTGTCTGTGACTGGTTGCTGGACATTTGTCAAGTCAGCAGTCTTTCCCATGATTGTGAAGGCCAAAACATGGCCATAAAATAACATATCTGGCCTAAAAAAAACTTTTTATAGGTCTGGTGTGTTATATTAAAATTTTCTTTTTCTTTTATCAGCTGTAACTTTTAATTATCAAAATTAACAGCAAAAAAGCGCCACCCTACTCTTAAGGTTATGCACTAATTATATCATTATGAGCTGTCGATTCCAGGAAAAGTTTGGAATAATTTGTAAACAACTAGGGTGACATAATCTCTAATTGTTACCTAATTAGAAGAAAGCCAAACTACCCAAAATCTTGCTTAATCCTTCTGGAGCCACACTGAAAAACCTCCGAAGGAGATCTAAACATGATCGCTGGCAGAGAGCAACCCCGCTGACCACTCTGGCAGAACTACAGACTGCAGCTTCTTGCAGTGGGACCCGTCCTGGAAGGACAACAGTCAGTATAATTCTTCAGAAATCTGGGCTATGTGGTAGGCAAGCCAGAGTTAGGCCACATTTTGGGGGGGCGGGAGGAAAGCACATGAAGGCTGCAGCATAAAGGTACTTAAGAAAAAACATAAATCATGAGGCGAAAGCTCATATACTTAGAGGCAACTAAACCTCAAATCATCTTCTACTGAAATAGAGAAATGTTGTGTATGCGGGAAAACCATGAAAAGGCCATGAAGAGATCCAGCAGAGCTGCTGCTGGAGGCAAATACAAACAGATTTTCATGATAAAAAAACAATTGGATCAGTTATAAATATAACATTGTTCAGTTTTGAACACAAAACATAACAGAATAATAATTCATGTTATATTTTATACTTTATGATATAATCTTAGCACAAGCTTTGCTGTAAATTTGCTTTGCTTTAGGAGGTGTAAATCAGTCAAGAGGCAGTACGTTGTCTCAGTAAAAAGGATTTAAAATGTATTGGTGACATCTTTAAAATTCACTTAAATCATAGGTGCAGAGCTCGCAGAGAATGCTCAAAGTGTTATTTCTTTGGCAGTTTTTGACCTTTCACAAAACATGTCATCTTTCTAAAGCTCTGATAATCATGGGTTATCCTTTGGCCTAGAATTAACTCGGCCACTTCAGCCAGAGACACTTTTAAGAATGAATAACTGTTCGCCCAAGGAAATAACTCCCTAAAGTATTTTTTGCAGAGTCAAGCAATTTATTATTTTTATTTTTCCAACAGTAAACAAATAGATCTCTGTTTATTTTATTTTTTTTACTGGGGATGACCATGAAAAGCTTTTAACCTTAAGGGTTACGTGAATTTTGCTGTCATCCTGCGTCATCGGAGTTGCTTGCAGCCAATGGGGGGGAGAATCAAAACAGTGTTAAATAGCAAGTCATGCTTCATTTGGCTTTGCTCAAAGGCTTTATTTATCTTCTCTGGTGGTCTAAGCAGCAGGGTTTGAACAAAGAAACAGTTTGAGCAACGCTGAAGACGGCAAATGGGCTCCATCCATCATAAATAACAAAAGAAGTAGCTGATAGGAACAGGAGGCAGACATGAGAACAGGGTCCTGATAGAAACTGTCTTCAGTGAGCCTCTGTTTCCTTTCACAGTCATAATGTAAGCTTACAAACTTGGAGCCTATTGACTTTGATAAAACAACGAAGTATTTATGATCAGACGCTTATCAAACCACAGTACCCAAATGCTGCTTACATGACTGCCTACTGGCCCTGCGTGGGAAATGTTCACCCGTTTACCCACTCGCTATGCCATCTTAACTGTGTATAGCACTTAGTAGTTGGGATTAACCGGCTGTTTAGGCCTTTTGAGCACGACTTGAGTGCAGCGGTTCTTCTTAATTATTTATTCGAAGCTGTGTGTCACACAAATAAGCACCTGTAGAGCGCAGCAGGAAACGTTTGTGGAACTGAGGTGAAAAGCAGATGTAATCTTCACATGGTGCTGTGCAAAAGTGTTCTGACCCTTTTATATATTTTGATTTTGGGCAAGGTCTCCAGCAGCTTTGCACATCTTAGAAATGTAACTTTTTGACAGCTTTTCTTTGCAGAAAAGCTCAGGTTCAGTTAGATTAAATGGAGCGCATATGTGACGGAAAACGTTGTTACGTCTGGACACAGATCCCTGGTTGGATTTAGGTCTGGATTTTGACTGAACCATTACGACATGCTATGCTTTGAACCTCGCCCTTTTACTGTAGCTCTGGCTGCATGTTTGGGATTGCTGTTCCGCTCTAAGGTGAACCTCCACTCAAGTCTTTTGCAGCCTCCAACAGGCTTTCTTCCAGGACTCCCCTGTATCCACCTCTTTCTAAATACAATCTCCCTGCAGAAGAAAGCATTCCCACAGTATGATGCTTCCGCCACCATGTTCTGCTGTAGGAAGGGTGTGCTCAGGTTGATTTTTCACATTGGGGATGGTGTGTCCAGGTTGATAATCAGTTTTCGCTTTCAGCACTGCAAAAACGGAACTAAAAATGAGTAAAATTTTCTTAAAATTAGTGTATCTGTTCTTGATTAGAGCGGGTAAATACGATTATCTGCCAATGGAAGGAGATTTTTGCACTTAGAATAGGAACAACTCATCTCCATCATCTTATTTCAAGTGCAGGATGTCTAATTATCTTATTTTAGGGGTCAAAATACTCATTCCATGGGCAGACAGTCTTATTTACCTGCTCAAATCTAGGACAAAAACACAAATTTTAAGAACATTTTACTTATTTTTAGGTCCGTAACAGTTCCTTAACAGTTATATCCTCCTGAGACCCAGAGAAAAAAAAGTTTTTGAATTTGTTTTTTTTTTACAGTACATGACTCTTTGGAGTGAAAAAACATAACTACAATTGAAAAAATTTCAAAACATGTTTTTATTTATTTTTTAGAGTATGTCCTTTGGAGAGGACATCGGGACTCCCTTGTGGCAAATATGAACACATTTCAAGGCATACATTTACCTCTGAACTCTGACAATCTTTGGTGCTGTAAATTTCAAAAGGCCACATCATTTAAGCCAGTGATTCAGATTTCCAGGCACCTCATTCAACTTATCAAAAGCCAGCTGATTAGTGTAGTTTAATCAGGTGTGTTAGTTCTGTGTTGGTTTGTGGTAGTCCATAAAGCAGTTCTTCTTCTTTGAGATGCAGAGGTACATGTTGCATTTCATGCACTTTATGTAGGTTTTTCCAGTGCACCCTTCTGCTCTACACCTGGAAGTATTAGGATTGTCCATCATCTGTGGCAAATGGACAGCTACTGGACAGCAACTATTGGCACTCATTTTTTTTTGGCCCAGTACATTTAGATTTTTGGGTAACCAAGGCATACCATGTACACCGAGACTCCAAAGAAGGTCTTAATCTCCTCAGGTGTTGTATTCAGACTTGAGCCTGACACCTGAATATGTCTCTGGTTTGTGCAAAAGGACATGTCTTCAAAAACTTTGTTGTCAATGTACTGCTCAAAGTATTTTGATGGTGGCCAGTCTACAGGGTTTGGGGCAGTACAGACAACCTCTCCGGAGTCTTCCAGCACAGGCAGGAATCAAGAGACAGACAAATACGTTAAATTAATTATATCCTCTAAAAGTGATAGTTCATCCAAAAAATACTCTTATCTGTCTAAGCTTATCTACTCTTGTCTCAGAAGCCTACGTGTTAGTTTTGGTCCAAAGTGGGCGACGGGCCCTTGCATCCTCAACTTCACTCTCCTCTTCCTCACTTGATGCCTCATCCTCTGAACTCCCGACCTCAAAATCACAGACAATCTGTCCCTCTTGGTCCTCCTCATCTGACAAATCTATGTCTGAGTCTCCATCAGTAATCCTGTTTAGGCTTTTCTCTGCCTCAGTCAGTGAGCTGACTTCTATTAAAACAGGTTAAAAAATAAAAAGCAAATCCTGATGTCCTCTATGGAGGACACACATAAACAGGTAATGTTTTATGCCAACAAATAATTAAACTGCTCTGAAAATTCACCTAACTATTCCTTAGATGTTCATTTACTAGATGCAATCTGAATATTAAACTCACAAAGTTCATAATTAGAAAATAATATACTTACCTTTCTTCTTTCGATAAAATGTGCTCACAGGGATGGCAGCCATTTTGAAGAATCAGGAAGAAAATTTTAGAAAAGCCCCACCCCCACACATGTCATATCATTGGAAAGCCCAGGATGTCCTCTCTAAGGGCCAACAGGATTTAACACAGTGGCATGTATGGTTTCAGAGTTATGAACAAAAAACCTATGTCCTCCACAGAGGACAAAAATGTATTGCTGGGTCTCAGGAGGATATCTTTCTTCGTGTTGATTTAGGACAAAAATAGTCCAAAAAGGTATATTGAAGTCTGTGGTTGAAGTGTAACAAAATGTTAAAAAGGACATGGGTACAGAAGAGGTTTTATAGGCAGTTCTTTTCATCTGGATATTGATTTACTTTACTTTTTGCTACATTGCTTCATATAGTGAATAGTAATCCAAAGTGCACCATATAGTAAATGAGTGAAGAATTAAAACACAGGCTAGAACCGTTACTTTTATATCCTTTGGACAATCAGTAAAAGTTACAATGCATGCCACGGATATATTGTTTTTCCGCTGTTATTTTTCTTACTGTCACTGACGTGAGACTTATCTGCAAAGCATGATCGAGGAACGTCGAAACCCAAACAAACATCCTCTGTCTTCGCCCGTTCCCAGGAAAACACTACGGTGTCTACAGTTGTGAAGGCTGCAAAGGTTTCTTCAAAAGAACTGTGCGCAAGGACTTGACCTACACCTGCCGTGACAACAAGGACTGTGTGATCGATAAACGACAGAGGAACCGCTGCCAGTACTGCCGCTACCAGAAGTGCTTGGCCATGGGCATGAAGAGAGAAGGTACAGCACATACCGTTGAGGATAAAGTCCTGCTTAAACATCAACCTCAAACCTGTACAGATCTTCTTAAACCAAAAGTAATGTGTCTATTTATGGTAATTATTTTAGGTGAAGCCAGCTGAAAATATGAGATTTCTTTTGTCAGTGGAACACCTGTAGAAAGGATTTGTGAATTTTTGCCTTTTTATCTCTAGAAGCAGAAAAAGAAAATAGTTAGTCTTTCATGTAAAATAAATGTTTAATTTGTCAGGACTTTATCTCCTCACATTGTTCTGAAGCAGGTTGTTTACTCAACAGACATCTTTTTTCTTTATTGCAGTAGCATAAACTTAAAACAATGCCACAGAAATAAATAAAAAACGCTCAGACAGATTATCCCCATTTGTGCCATGATAAAAGCACTTATTACTTATTAATAAGTCATAGGACTGATTACATATAAGCACTTACAACATCTGAGCTTACAAATCTTTGACCAGTTCTCTTCCACAACCTCTCCAGATAGTCTCTCCTGCTGTCTTCTCCTAAACGCAGCCCTGGTTTCTCTATAGGATTTAGCTCTGGGGACTGAGTAAGCCACTGTTTTTTCATTTGTTTTTCAACTTTTTTATACTGATTAATCTCACTTAGACACAAGGTCTCATTTTCAAAAGCAAGCTGTTTTTAGTTTTCTGGGAGAGGCCAAACTATTTTATTTTTACCGCTAACAAGGCTGCCAGAATGTTCAGAAGAGAAACACGGACAAAACTTCACAGAACCTCCACTGTACCTAACAATGGACATGACCTGCTTTTCCAGATGTTTATCCTTCTTTCCTAGACAAGACCAACCTAAGGTGGTCTGCAAATTCTACCTCCACCTTTTTGTTAAGGTACGCTTAGAGATTTTGTCTAAAGTGGATTTTTTTTTTTGGGAGACCAAGAAGCCACTCTTTGCTGCAGCTCCTCAAAATTAATTCTGAAGATTTTTTTACTTCACTTTTTCTTACTTTGTTTTCTACATAAATTGGGGTCCCCACACAGCCTTGTGGACAGTGGCTAAAAGCAAAGGCTACTCTGTGTTACTCCATATGTGTACCCTAGGGAAACAGGAAGTTACTAACCCTGGATTACTAACTCAAAGTTCCTAGAAAGCTTGATGAATCCAAAAAAAAAGACTAAATAAATGTAAAAAAGAAAATGCTACAGGCACATTTATTTTCAAGGGATTATTAGGAGTACCAGTAATAACAGTATATGTGATTTTTATAAAATTGTCTTAAAATTGAAAGATGTTTTCCACTTAATGAAATTTATTTAAATTAAAGGCTGAATTTATCCAAAAAAACGTATTGGCAAATTATGCTGCTGCAATAAAATTAGAATTTATGTTACAGCTTTTTACCATTTTTACCAGGAGTAAATGGATGATATCTTGAACTGCACAGCAAACCGAAGATTTGCACAGTATGTATGGCATGCAAATGCTTTCCCCCTTTCTCAAAAAGTGTTCCTGGTCAACGCAGTCAGACAGTTGAAAATCAATGTACAAATTACCATATTGAACAAATTCCAGCAGAAAGAGCATCCACCATATCTGCACACACTAAGGCTGGTTGTTTTCAGCTTCTTATTGGAAGAACTTTTGATTATTGTCGCACATTAGTTCAGACTCTATTTTTCTATCTTATTTTAGTTAAAATCTCTAATTATGGCACCTTCAGTTCTTCAGAAAAGCTCCACTTCTTACATCTTCTGTTTAAAGTTTTATTTATTTACTCATGACTAGGTTAATATATATATATATATATATATATATATATATATATATATATATATATATATATATATATATATATATATATATATATATATATATAATGACTTGCTCTAGCTGCCTTCAGCAGCTGAAAAGTCTACATATTTAAAAGATTAATATTTGATGCTGGATTTCATTTGTGTGAATTAACTAACAGAGCATTTTCCCTCCCCTCTGATATAAAATCCATCCGTTTATGTAAATGTAAACTTAGACCATTGATGCATGTCGATATAAAAACAACTGAACAAGCAAATCAAAGTAAAACTGCAGACATTTTTGTCTTGAAGGAGACCTTGCTCATGCAAAAAACACCACTCGTTGCCATGGTGATTTTTGCATGACACCATCACATCTTCTCGTCAAAGGAGCGTGCGTGGACTCAGTTGATGATGTTTCGCTCTTACATAACAAACAACTTTAGTTAAGGCCTAACATGGTCGATCAGATTTGAGATTCAAAGGGAGGGAGACGTCAGAGAATGGGCCACAGTGTGCTTTGGAAACCAGAGGAGTTTTGTTGTGTGGGGAAGAAAAACAGGCAGTGAGGTGTGAATTTTAACACTCCACGAAGGTGTGAGAAATATTTGCGCCGTCAGCAGTGCTGTGAAGCGCTCCTTCGCACATTGAACAAATAAATCAATGCGTCTCTCCAATACGATAAAGAGGTTTTTAAAAGGAGAGTGCATATATTAGTGCCTTGCAAATGCCCCCCGTCAAAACCTTGTATTTTGGTGCATTTTATTATGATTTTATGTGCTAGACCAACTCAAAGTTGGACATAATTGTGAAGTGTAATGGGAAAAAACTAAAATCTAAAATCTGTACATGAGTGAAGCGTTGAGTAGAGTGGCAGCTTCAGTTTTTCCCTGTCTACACGACAACAGCAGCCAAGATGGTTTCAAAATGTTACACTCTGGAACCCGTTTTCAGAGGAAACACAAGCTGTTAATGAACTGTTCAACACAACCCCCCCCCCCCAAAAAAAAACAACAACAAAAAAAAACATCATTGCGTGCAAAGGGCCTTAGTCATCTAACTTAGATTCTGGACAATGAGCCCATTGTATGCCCACTTAATACCCATCCAACTTGTCCCTAGTCAGTCTGGGGCCCACAAACATGTTTTTTGGGCTGTGGATTTCTTTTAAGGATGACTTCCTTGCTGCCACTCGGCTATAAAGACCCGTCTACAGATCCGCCTACCCGAGCTGTGGATTCTTGCAGCTCCTCTAGAATTCTCCTTTTGTGGCCTGTCAGATGAGGTAGACTGTTAATGTGTCATCTTCTTTCTAATTTAGTATTTCATACGCCAGAAGTTTGCGCTTGATTGTATTTAAGTGTGATAAAGTAAAATAAAATAAAACGGGGAGAGGGGTGAAAAATAAGGCACTTCTTTAAGGCTTCTGCAACACTGAGCATATTAACTATCCAGGCAGCTTTATTTGAGCTTGTTTATCTCGAACAAAGCGTTTTACATTTCTCCCACTTTTTCTTGACCTTATCTTGGCCTCCTGTCCCCTCCCGCATGCTGTTGTTTATGTCATTGTTGGGCTCCATACTCCTTCCAAGGATATTATCGTTTACTACCTCTTGCCTCACTCCCTGTGCAGCCGTAACCCCCCCCCCCCCCCCTCGCACCCCGAGGGCTGTGGTTGGAGAACAAGGCGGCAGCAGTAGCCCAAAAGGCTAAGCGAATCCACAGAAAAACAGGATTAAATGAATTTATGCACTCCCAGTCAGGACAGGAGAGGAGAAGGAGGAGGGAAGAGGGGAGAATAAAGCTAACATGATTTCAGCCCTCCTCACCTCTCTGTGACTCCAGCACAAGTATTCTACCCTTGGGCTGACCTCCACTGCCAAACAGCCGTTCGTCCAAAAGTGGGGCCCCTTTCTCCATCTCCTCTGACAACTTCTGCTTCCCTTTCCCTCACAACACGACTGAGGCCTCTCCAGTTCGGGACGTGAAATGGAAACCAGAGCAGGGAAAACTTAAGAAGACAGGCCGTCCTACACACCCAGTTTGTAATGTGTGTGCAAAGACCTGCGTATTCACTTTAGCTTTCTAAAATCTCCCTTTTATATAACATTTTTTATAAACTCTATTAATCTGCGGTTGGAAGGAGAGAGAAAAAAAAGGCCACAATGCGCTGAAACATTTCTCTGCGGTGCCTCGGATGAAATAAATTACAGCCTTTTGAAAAGACAAAACATACTCATGCTGCTTTTTTTTTCACTTGAGGGTGGACATGCGGTTTCTCTCGCCTCAGCCATGAGTCTCTCTGTCTGCCCAGTGACAAAATCATTTCCTGTTTCAGTCAATCAGGTGACACAATCAACACAGTTGTGTATATGTTGTTTTTTTTCTAATGCGCGACAAAGTTCCCATTGATTTCTACTCCAGGGTTTTATTGCTTTATTAAGGTGCTCTGCCCTGTATTTTTGGTGAGGGGAAAGTGAAAGGACTTAATAGATCCTTGCAAAAGTGTTCACATTTCTGCAACTTTCTCACATTTGGTCCCCACAAACGACAACATTTTATTGTTATTTTCTTTGACATTATGAAGTAAGATATTTTCTTTAAAACATAAACATAAAGTTCAAACTTTGAAAAGTGGGGCATGCCGTTTTATTAAACACCTTCAGTCTAATACCCGGAAATATAATCCAGTACAACCAATTGGTTTTATAAGTAGCCTACATAGCAACTAGAGTCCCATCTGTGTGTAATTTAATCTCAGTAAGATCCAGCTGTTCTATGAAGGCCTTAGAAGTTTATTAGAGAACATCAGTTATCTAACAGCATCATGAAGAGCCAGAAAAACAGCAGACGTGTCAGGGAGAAAGATGTGGAGAAGTTTAAAGCAGAGTTAGAATATTAAACACTATTCCAAACTTTAAACGTCTCACGGAGCTGCGTTCCATCCATCGTCTGAAAAGGGAAAGAGGATGGCACAGCTGCAAACCTGCCAACACATTCCAGTTTACCTAGTTTACCAAGCAAGTACAGCAAGAATTAGACATGCAGCAAAGAAGTCCACGGTCATTTTGGAGGAGCTGCAGAGATCCGCAACTTACGTGGGAAAATCTTTGGACGGAGCAGCTAATCGTCATGCACATAACAACTGTAGAAGAGCGGGAAGACCAAAGCAATTGTTGAAAGAAAGTCAATAGAAGTCCTGTTTGGTGTTTGCCTCATGCCAGGCAGGGGATATGGATAAGGAAAACTAAAACTGCTCAAAACAAAAAAAACATCATCGTGACGGTACAATGGGGTGGCAGCGTTGTGCTGTGTACATGTTTTTCTTCAACAGTGAAAGGGAAGAAGGTGAGATTTGATGGAAAGTTGTGAGGACGAAAACCTTTTATTGGTTGCGAATGTCTTGAGATTCTGGGACAAAGCTCCACGTTGCAGCAGGACGACAACCCTAAACATACAGTGCTTCAATAGTCCCGTGTTAAAATTGTCCAGTCCAAGTACAAAACTAAATCCAACTGATAATCTGTGTAAAAACTGGAAAATTGATGTTCACAGATGCTCTCCATCCAGTTTTGGCTGAAGATTATTTGCAAAGAAGAATGGGCATAAATTCCAGCCTCCAGATTTACTAAACTTGTAGAGACACACCCCAAAAAGGCTTAGAAAGTACTGACACAGGGGAGGCTGAAAACAAGGGCACACCACACTTTTCTGATTTATTTATATATATATATATGTATATTAAAATTGAACATGAATCATTTCTATTCAATAGTGCTTTGTGTTGGTCTGTGCATAAAATGCAAGGAAAACACATTGAAGTTAATGGTTGTAACGCGATGCGTTTAAGCGATATGAGTAGTGTTGCAAGGCACTGTATTTGTGGTGTAAGGGAGAAGTGAAAGGCCTTGCATTATTTATGTGGGAAGGAAGTATTTGTGTATGAAAGGACATGGCTGTTTGTCATTGAGCGCAAGAGAAGAAAACACGTTTCTTTGATGTGGAAACTGGAAGGAGTCCCTGAATATTTCTGGGCTGCTTTGCTGATCCTTTTTTAGGTCCAAGGTCCTTTTATATTTAATGTACACTTTTAAAAAATGACTTTTGGCTGAACTTGACCAAAAACCTCCAAATGTCATAAAAAGTTTGAGTTTTCAAATAAATGTGAAGTTCTTCCTTTTTAGTTGCCTTTCAGGCTTTTGATCATTTCTAGAGGACTAGACCAAGCTCTGGCTGTCTTTAGTAACGTACCTGAGAGCATGTTGAATGAATGCTGACGTCTGCAGTAAACAGCAGTAGTGAACGGAATCAGTTTTGTTACATGCAGCCGTCCAGGAGGAGCGCCAGCGAGCCAAGGAGAAGAACGAGAACGAGGTGGAGTCCACCAGCTGCGCAAACGAGGACATGCCCGTGGAGAAGATCCTGGAGGCCGAGGAGGCGGTGGAGCCCAAAACCGAGACCTACATCGAAACCAACCTGGGCATGCCGTCTAACTCGGTGAGTGCAGGTTCTGTGTATTTCTTCCAAAAGTCAGGACTACGATGGAGAAAATTTGCCGTTCTCTACTTTTGCCTGTTTAACACTTAAATCTAAGTATTGGTTTATTCGTTGGCTATTTGTTAATAATATAACCCGTTCCTGGCACAACAAACCAAGCTCAGGTGCCTCAAGCTGCTTACCAAAACTATTCAGGTGCAATTAAGACAAACTTAACTAAACAGTTTCTAAAATTCCAGCCCTTCCCATTTTCTTCCTTTTTCATAGTGATTGGTAGACATAGGCAGGTGTGAGGTTCTCATAGTATGAACAACTTGAGTAAAACAATAGCACAATTTAACTGTATTTTCACAAAGGTTCTAAAACAAAAATCCAGTCTATTTGTTTTTATTTGAACCAGAATGCAACAATTATTCATACATATTGACAAAATAAAGTCATATTTAATACTTATTTGGTGTTATTTTGATTCTTTAAGGTGAAGACTAAAAAAACTATGACTAAAATTAATCATAGTTTTGTTTGTTTTTTCAAACTTTTTATTTATTATTCAAAACTGTCTTACACAAATATATGCAAACGTCCATAGTTATAGTTTTTCAGTAAGCATACTTATTGTGCAGAATATTTTACAGTCCTGTTGTTCTCTCTAATTCAACAGGTCCCCAAGTGGTCATTTGCGTTCTTGATCCAGAACCAAAACAAATCATATATGCAACAATGTCAACTGTCACAGTTTCATTATCATATTAGCAGATTTAGGTCATTAAATTGTAACGTATGCAGCTTTTCTAGACTTTGCAGTCCTGGAGGTGAAAGCTGCATGTCCATATCTCCAACAGGCACTTTCTGTCTCTGCTCTGAGAAGTCGCTCAACAGAGAGGCAGAGGTGGGTAAGCCAGGGGGGAAATGCAGCAGGTTAAAGGAGAAGCTCTGCACGGCTTTCTCTGAAGAGAAGAATTGAGGAGTAGCAACCTGTTCTTGTACTGCTGAAGAGACTCCTATATGGTATTTAGCTCAATGGGAAGTTTTAAGGCTGTTCTAACCATCACAACATCATCTTCTGCTTATCCGAGATCGGGATAAAAGATTCTGGAGGGAAGCTTCCTCTCCCCATCCGCCTGCAGTTCATTCTATGGTTTCTCAAGGCGTATCCAGGCCAGAGAGGGATATGCTGTCTCTCCAGCTTGTTCTCGGTCTTCTCTGGAGTCCTCAAACATTTCTCCAAAAATCACTATACTGTCCGTCCGTCCGTCCGTCCGTCTTCTTCTGCTTATCCGGGGTCGGGTCGCGGGGGTAGCAGCTTCAGTAGGGAGGCCCAGACGTCCCTCTCCCCAGCCACTTGGGCAAGCTCCTCAGGAGGAATCCCAAGGCGTTCCCAGGCCAGCCGGGAGACATAGTCCCTCCAGCGTGTCCTGGGTCTTCCCCTGGGCCTCCTCCCGGTGGGACGTGCCCGGAACACCTCACCAGGGAGGCGTCCAGGAGGCATCCTGACCAGATGCCCGAGCCACCTCAACTGGCTCCTCTCGACGTGGAGGAGCAGCGGCTCTACTCTGAGTCCTCCCCGGACCATACTGTCCAGACATTTTACAACAGCGCTGCAACAGCACCTGGGCCTTTTTGCTTTTCTTTTAAGTCAAAATGTCAAACTTTTCAGTTGGAAAAATAAAGAAAACGTCTGAGGTTGAAAATTAAAGAGGCAAAGATGGATGCTTCCAGTTCTATATGGCAGCAGTGAGTTTACACATGGTGACCTCTGCTGTAGTGAACAGTTTATTAGCCCTTCTTGCAGTTTGTATAACTTGAAGTCGTTCTTACATGTAAACACATATAAGAGCCTCTGTTTGTGAACATGTTCCTTTATGCATGAAACGTAGACTGTAAAAAAAAGTTGGCAGAACTCAAAACTTAAAGGCAACAAACTTCAGGAGTATTTGAAGTTTAGGACTTCTATGCAACTGTTTAAGTTTTGCTTTTGAGTTCGCCAAACTTTGAATTTTATGTTTTTGTAACATAAATGTTTTTCAATTTATATGAAAGTGACTAATGTACAAACTATGACCCTGCAATTTCTTACTTAGACAAAATTGTGCTTTTTACTTAGCCCTTACGGTCCTTCAGTTGAGAAATTTGTCATCTGCATTATAACCCAACACTTTTTATTTCAGGGACAGTAACATTCTGAGTTTTGAAACAGTAACCTTTGCAGCAAATGTCCTGCTCTCTAACCACTAGGTTACTATCTACCAACTACAAATTCCATCCTCTGGTAACTTCCGTATGAGTTGTATAACTTTAAACTTATGAAATAAATGAGAGGCTGCATTGTAATTGTACAGAAAGTACAACAAATTTTCATTATTAAAAGAACACTCAGCCTCTTAACTCAAAAGCCAACTCCAAAAGTTGGTTTTCCCACATTTCATAACAAAAGCATGAACACTAGCAGAACTTTCACCGTTTTAAATAACCTACAACGTACTGACAATTCACTCAATAATGTTAAGGATTACCACTGCCTTGGCTTTCTCGGCTGACTTAAATTATTGTCCCTATATGTCACACTTACTTTTTCAGGTCTTCACAACTGAAAATAGTTGTTCAGCCCCAAAAATGGATGTTATTTTATTTTTACAATGTAGAGGCACACATTACTATTAGCTTGCATTGCTAAAAGCATTTAGCCTGACCACTTATTGAAATATCCTACTGATTTTCCAACATGCCTAACTTAGATTTGATGTTACTTCAATATCCAATCTCCAACTTGAAGCAGAAATGGAAAACAAGTGCTCTCAAAGGCACTTCTTGGTCCTCTGGGCGACTATTTTAGTTTCTAATGATGGGGTTTCTTAAAAATAGTCTCCAATTCAATTCCTTTCAAGTAGTTTCTATTTGAAGCTATGATCAACATGCCTGACTTGCATATCTTTTTGGCTTTTCAGCTTGCCCGCTTTACATTAGGCAATCGTCTTTGTGTTCATCTTGGGAAGAATTGATGCCAAAATATTTTTGTGAGTACCACTTCCGTTAGCCCAAGTACCACCATTGCTATTCCCGCAATAATTTGAGAACCAGTGTGAAGAGTTTGTAACACAAGTTTTAAATAGGGACACAAAAATCATTCATGAAAGAACCCAGTTTGACAGGTCCAACAGAATATTGACACATTCATTGACTGCCTGTCAGAATGACGGATTTTGAGTTGATACCAAAAACCAACCAATCCTGCAGGTTTTAAAGCATCTTTGTGTTTGAAGAAATTATTTACATATAAAAAATAACAGTTAAGAAGTGTTGATTGTAAAACCTAAATATAAATATATATATATATATATATATATATATATATATATATATATATATATATATATATATATATATAGAAAGGCAGGCAGGCGGGTGGGTGTGGAGACAGCCAGGTACCCTTTTTAACACAAGTATAATATGATATATTCTGTTTTATTGGTCAGGCTGTCTGCACCTGTAGCCAGTTTTAAATTGACTTAAAAGCTGCGTCATGAGTGGTTGTCCTTTAGTTTCCACATATCTGTGCTTTTAATGATGGGACATTTTCCAATAATAAGGATTTGTCTATCCTACAAGCGAGGAAAAAGTGGTCTAGCTTCTTTTTAGTTTCCACCAGATGACCAGCGGTGCAGAGCAACATTTGGAGGAGGGGCAGCACAAGGGGCAGCCACTTCATCTGGCATTTTCCACTGAAAGAGTATGATGGATCATTTTAATAGTTTCGAAGCAGTAGATAGTTCTACCTTGACACCACAAACCAGCACACGCCTCGATGCAGCTGAAAAATCATTTTAGATTCAATATAATATGTTAATTTTATATCTATTTTAATCGGAATTTTCCATGGAGCCTTTCCAGCTGAGCTAACGTTTTAATATTTGTGCTTCCTCATAGTTCTTGTCGTTTTTGTTTTGCCTTGTATAGAGTGCAGAAAAAGTAAACTCACAAGTAAAAAGAGCTTCTTCTGCAATGTTACCTGTATATAGTTAATATTTTATATGCTACAAATGTTTTTTTGTTTTAGTTCTTTTTCTTTTCGGTGTTGGAAGGAGTTGCTTTAGAGTGCTGGTTTAGCTGTTCACGTCCTTTATTCAGCTGTGAGTTTTCTTTCTCTGCTCCCAGTATCGGCTGGGCCCTCTTTGACACAGAGGAGACTAAAGTGTGATGAATAATGCAACAGACAGACTGTTCCTGAAAGGATCCCACAAAAGCCACTGCTTTTTCTAGAATTTTGTTGCAACATGGGAAGCAGAGGAGCCGTGCAGGGGCTCACCAAAGGACCCGAGCGAGGGAGGAGGCGGAGGAAAGAGGGAGGGCTTCTGGGAATTATCTGCTTCAGAAGGGAGGGAAATGTCCTGTGAAGTAAAGGTAGAAATGTGAGGGATGTTATGAGAGTAAATGGGAGCTATTTTGGTGGGGGGGGGGGGTGGAAATGTAGGAGATGAGTGTTGACATAAGGGAGAACGAGGAGGAGTTTAGATTCAAGAGGGAGCGACTGGCAGCTAAGACGTAGTAATTCGCTGAGTGAGTCTGAGCTCAGTCGAGCTGGCTCCTTCCACGTTTGTTGCCTGCCCAGCGCCAACAGAAGAAGACTTCTGGGGGGATTAGGGGAAGCTTTTGCAAGCTGTCCAGAGCTAGGAGTTGTGTATAATTTCCAACTTTAGGCAAAATCTTACGGGACTATTTGATAATACCGAATTTGATAAAGAATGGGACGCATGGTCCTACAAGCAGACAGCAAAGTTTTTATGAAGCAAATAAATCATGAAAAACTCCCAAATCCTTCTTGTAAAAGAACTTTTCTATTATTTGTCACGTCCATCGTTCATCTTTCTTGCGTAACTTTGTTTTAAATAAATTCTGCACAATAATTATGTTTAGTCTACATAACTACATAACTAAATGTAGGTGGTGTTCATCTTATTTTTTGTTGCAGCCCTCCACCATTGTGTACTTTTCAAAAAATCTTAATGCCTTTTAAAATAGCCTGTGTACTCTGGCGTTTAGTTTCATCTCAGCACTTGAAACTGGATTAGGATTTCAGCCTTGATCTTATAAATAGCTGAGTCTGCATTAAACACATTCACTGTTAATACACTCCTCTGTTCCCCTCACTCTTTAAAATAAATAACATCATTATTAGTATTATCACTAAAAGTGATATCTTAGCTGTAATAGCTGCATTTTTGAATGTAAATTTAAAACAGCATAAAAACATATCATTTTGCATTAGTTCAAGGTTATCACACCATCAGAATCTCAATGCCTGAAGCCATGAATCTGCTAACAACAGAGAAGCAATAGTAACAAGGAAAAGAGCCTGATTTTTGTTTCTCTGATTGGGGGCCACTGACCCTTTCACTAAAATAGTGCCGGCAATTCTGGCGTTGGATCAGCATTCAAGTGGTCCTGTCCAGAAGGACTTCCCTGTCTTTGAGCATAACGTCCCCATCCAACCCCCCAACCCCCCTCTGGTGTCTATTGAGGTTCACTGCCCCGTGCTATAATTAATCACAGGGCCCAAGTCATGGGTGGACACCATGAATAGGCCGCTGCCACTGTCTAATGGCCGGGGTCTGGCCCAGCAAAATGAAAGTGTGTTTATCTCATGGTGACCTAGAACAGGAGTTAAACAGGCGTTAGTAATATGCCTTCACTCACAGAGGAGAGATCCCCTCTTTAAGAGAACACCGAGCGAAACGAAGCTATCATTTAATCCACCTGGGGCTCTTTTTTTCTGTCACTGGTCCTATTTTTAATATTTCAACGTTGCCCACTCTACGACACTTACAGTACACAGATTAATTTAATGGTTAATGCAAAAGTTGTATGAAAAGTATTCATTCTTCTAGCAATCTTTCCTACTGTGTCACAACCACTAATGTTACTTTTTTCAGGATTTTATGTCAGACCACCACAATAATGGGGAGTTGGAAGGGAAATCATGCAGCTTTGGTTTTTAATGAGTAACACTTTTTTATGGATATAAATGTGAGGGGTGTGCTCTAATGGGGCAGGGTTAGCACAACCTATGTACAGGGGCCTTAGTCCTCAACATGGCTGACCCGGGTTCAATTCCGGCCCGAGGTCCTTTACCGCCTCTCAAACCCGCTTTCCTGTCTGCCTACTTTGAAAAAAATTACCCACTAGTGCCATAAAATCAAAGAAAAATAAATTTAATTAAACCTTTTTAAAGTGGAACATGGTGTTCATCCACTTTTACACAGAAATAAAGTCATTTCATGAATGCTGTGTGGAGAAAAACTAAGGCTGCACATCACCTTGAAAACACCAGCCCTGAGGTAAAATATGGTAATGGCAGCATCAGGCTTTTCTCCAGCATGGGTAGGGGAAGCTGGTCGGAGATGGTTGGACCTAAATACAGGAATGTATTGGTGGAAAACAAGTTAGATGCTGTGAAAGGCTTTAGACTGGAGTAGAGGTTTGCCTTCCAGCAGGACAACGGCCCTAAAAAGATAAAAAGCATTTTAGCAATTTACTTTCATACCGATCTGCATTGCTGCTCAATTTTCTCTCTGTCGCCACGCTGGTATGGTCTGCTTTAAGCGGAATAATGAAAAATTGAGAGGCAAATCTTTCTCCACCCCTCCACAAGTGATGAAAATTTCATAGGACAGTATGCAAGGCTGGCAATCCTAAGTAGTGCGGATGATGGTGATGAAGTGCACATGTGCTATAAATCCTTTGATTTGCCTACAACAAAGACAGCCTAGTTTATGGTCACAGCTAAAACATCTTTGGCACAGTTTTCTTCTTCACTTGATATTTTTAGCGGGCTGGAGATCCAGTTAAGTGTTTCCATCCAGGGAGGGTACAGTTACGGTGGCGCAGCTCGGTGCAGATTCTTTTACTGTAGCCTGATAACATCCCAAATGCTGCTCCGTGACCTGAGCAGTAAGTACAGTAACGCGATGCTCGTTAATTGTCTCAGGAAAGCGTAAGCTCCTCTCCCTGTCATCTCCTCCGATGGAGGCAAAGAAACGAGGTCAGTGTAAACACGGTTAAGATAGCCATACAACATTCATGAGACCCATGATGTTCATCGAGAATCCCGGGACTTGTGTTCTTATGAAGAGCAGGAGACTGGGGGCTGGTGGCCGATCCCTCCCCCTCCTTTTTTTTTTTTTGTTTTGTTTTGTTTTTCTTGGCCAACCTGCCCTTTGGAACGAGTTAGCTCAATCTGTGTCTCCGAGAGGAAACGCAGCTCACGAAAACTGTCGCTTAGAGCTGCGCCCGTCCATCGCTTCCCACGGAGATCAGATGCTGAAATATTCATAAGACGCCAGTTGTCTTTCTGGCCCCGTGGGGGTAAAAAAAAAAAAAAAAAAAAAAAAAAAAAAAAAAAAAAAAAAAAAAAAGACGAATTGCAGTTTCCAAAACAGTGCAAGCTTTGTTTCTGGTTTAAGTTTTATATATGGTACATTTCAGATAGACATCTGCAATGCTCTGCAGGCATTGTGACTCTTACACTGTCAGGGAAGGAACATGAAGGAGAGGATTGGGTCTTCTTTGGCCTGCACATTAGGAACAGAGAATAGGAGTTTTTTTTCCCCCTTCATCTTGAACTAATCTTCTCCAGAGAGCTGCAGTTGATGTCAGGCTCTTCCCAGCTTTTAGCATCGATCTGTGGGATTTGGTTTAGGAAGTCGGGGAGAAGTTACTGACTCTCTTTGGCGGCGTGCGAGTTCACACAGGGACACATCACTTAAGAATGTTTACGGGATATAATATGATGCAAAAATAGTGTGCCTGTTTACACATATGCATATCAGCTTTTTGGACTCCTGGGACGACGGTAAACTTCTCGTCAAAGACTGACACTATTGTTTAGGATGTCCAAAAGGAGCTTCATTTTAGTGAGGTAGTCATACAGTATGCATGTGTTGCATTAATATTCTGCAGTTATTCCCTTTGGATCCTCATACTGTACCGCTGAATCTGAAGCACAAGGACACTTCACGAGAAACCATATTTGATGTTGGTTTGACACAAACAAGGATGATTTTCTTCTTCCTCTTCAAAGGAAAGATGTTTGTGACACCGAGCAGCTAAAAAGTTCTCTGAAAATGCAAGGAAGTTTAGTCCTTTCTTGTATAAAATGTTTGCAATCCAGTCAGTGACATATTTTACCCCTCAAAAATAATGCGGACAAAATGTATGTTTTCATAAAAATCTTATAGAAATACATTGGCCGTCAGAAGTTGGATTTAGTCTTTATGGGCATGAATGTCATTTTGAAGCTGGAATTCAGACCACATGTATGACATTACTGTGGATTTTCCTCAAATCAAACATCAATCTGTGATCTATGGCCACTTATCCTTGCATGGCCACCAGGGGTATTTTCTGATAGAGAAGAGAATTCATGATTCCATCGATTCAACCAAGTCTTTCAGGTCCTTGGGAGGTTCTCTGTCTGAAGTGCTGATTCAGTTTTACAATGGCTGTAACTAGATGTTTGGTTTTTTTTGGCAAATGTCAGACGAACCGTCTGTTTTCTTTTTGGACAGCAGTGGTTTTTACTTTTGAGCTCTCTCATGGAAGTTATTTTTGCCCAATCTGTTTTTTATTGTTGAATTAGGAACATTGACCTTAACTAAAGCTTGTTACATACTCCATGAGAACAAAGAGTGTTTTTCTCGTAGTCTGGTTGGGAAGAACACGAAAAAAGTTTGTTTTGGCTCTGTCTATTCATAGTACATGAGACGTTCAGCTTCAGAAGTTCGCACTATGTCACGTCAGACCTGCCGGACGGACGGACGGGGGGGCACAGCGAGCTGAGCACGTTGAGAGTCAGACACACAATACCGCACAGTGTGGTCTGCCACTATTGTAATGTCTGAGAATATCGGAGACGTGCGGTGCTACGAGGACAGGACTGCCCCGCTTGGATAATTTACAGAGTAAACGCCGCAAGTGAGCAGAATTGGCACGTTCGACCGCCTAAATGACCAGAGTTGAACTGTGGGACTGAGCGACAGCAGTTCCACAGGTGTGTGAGACATTTCTGCTTTCCCAACATAAACGCGGCCATCTAAATTGTGTCCATTCACAGTACAGTAGTTGGACGCCCCTTGAGAAAAAAAGTTCTGCCCAGTCGTTGTGTTGAGAACATGAAGGGAGACCCTCCAAGACAGGGCTGAGAGAACAGAACAAATGTCTCGTTTCTCATGGAGTATGTAGCAGTCTTATGGCAAGTCTGTCCTTCACAGCTTTTGGGGGTCTATTGTTTTTTTTTTTTTGTGGCCTTCTAGATAAGTTGTTAATTCAGTTTTGGAGTTATTGTGGTGGGCCAGCCTCTCCCTGTTCCATGTCTTTCTCCCTTCATGGGGTTCCAGGGCATTTGTAACTCTTCCAGACTGATAGACTTCTGTGACTGCTTCTCCTCTGTCCTTTGACATCTTTAGATCAGGACATGATTTGCTGCTTTTTGAAATGTTTTAGTCTGCTTGGTGTTGTCAGACAGGTTTGGTTCAAGGGAATTCTTGGTTCTGCAGGTCTGACAGTATCATCTGACCTGTAGAACCACTATTTTGCACCGCCTTTGTAACTTTGGGATCATTGTCCTTTTGGAACTCCTGGTTGTGTGTTTGAGTTTCAAGCATCTTTCTCCAGATGGCAATTGGCTCTGTCCATCTGGGCAGCTGCAAATATCCGATTGCAAAAGTTACATTTAATGACTTAAAGAGACAAGAGACGAAGAAAAAATATTTTTTTGTGTCTAAGAGCCGCAAAATCCTTCTTTTTTCAGCTTTTATGATCACATCACATCACATCACCTCAATGGCTTCTGAGATCTAATAGTCAAATCAGTAAATTATACTGGCTTTTGTCCTGATTCTTCCTTACCATTTGTCAGAAAGAGAAATGAACTTGGCACTGAAAGGACAATCCAGTAGGATGCCTAATAGAAAGCACAAATCTTAGCAAAGCTTGGTTTTGTCATTTAACACAGTAATGATTACAGTCAAGTCATTCTTCTAAGCCCATGAATCCACTGAAAAACTGAAATTATTTGCCTTGTCTTCTCTATGCAGAATACAACAAGAGAGTTATTTGAACCCTATTTTAGCCAGAAGGACTGCTGAATTACTGGGAGCAAATATGAGTTATGCACACAATGTTGGTTGCACATTTTACAGCTCCCTTCAGGTTGGCAGTAAAGTTCCCTTCGACTTGTTTAGTGGTAAAGTGTCAGTCGCGCCTCTCGAAGGCCCTCTTGAGCTCCCCTAGTTCTCCAAGAATGTTTCAGCTAAAAGCTCCCCAAAGACCGAGCACGCTCCGCAAACGTTGTTTTTTCACCAGCAGCTCTCTGCAGGTATTTCCTTCACAAGCTGGGACAGAATCACTGTTTGTTTTGTCTTCCTGCTTGCCTTCCTCTTGACAGGCCATCATTCCCAGCGTAGCACTCATGTTGCCGCCGTTATGTCTGTGAAGGAAAAGTGATTGGTAGCTCAGAGGTATCCCGAGATCAGGCTCTGGGCCAAAACACTCGTACAGAAAAGCAACAAAAATGACACCTATTCATTGTGCCTGTACTTCATTCTGTCCGTGTTTGTGTGTGTGCTCCCTTGCAGCCCAACGACCCGGTGACAAATATCTGTCAAGCAGCAGACAAACAGCTCTTCACTCTGGTGGAGTGGGCCAAGAGGATTCCACACTTCTCGGAGCTGCCGCTGGACGACCAGGTCATCCTGCTACGAGCAGGTATGTCAGCGCTAGTTCAGGAGGTCAAAGGAAATGTAGCGAGAGTTCTTGGAAAGCAGACGGAGTTTATTTTTGCTATTTCCTTTACATACTATTTTTGTCGACAATAGTTGTGATATTTATATACACCTCACAGGTTTGCATGAATGAAATTACAGCCCTCCATTATGTATAGCCACTTATCCATGCAGAGGTATATCTCTAGAGGTCACTGGACGAGGAGTGAGGTCCGCCCTAGATAGGGTCACCAGCCCATGACAGGGCAACACGGACATACAGGACAAACAGCCATGCTCACACACAAACACACACACCTCAAAGTCATGTTTTTGGATTGTTCGAAGAAGGAAGAGTACCTTCAGAGAACCCAAAAACTCCATGCAAAACGGCCCCAGGCTGGGATTTGAACCCAGGACCTTGTTGCTGCACACTGTGCAACCCATTAATGAGAATCATCCAACCATCCCCCCCCCCCCCCCCCACCCCAGTAGAATAGGTTACAAAAATGTAAGTTTCCTTGTTTTCTGTTTTAATGGATTAAAGCTGTAATTCTGAAGATTGCCCAGATTCCCTTTTAAAATGTGTAATGTATATATGTGTTCATTTATAACATATAACAACGGTTTCTAACAACTAGTATGTTTCAACATTGGCACACTTTTTTTAACTATATAAGAATAGCAACAATATAAATGGCTTTTAGCCCGACTCAAACCTGCAGTCAATTTTTAACTCGCTATGAGCCTCATATGATAAAAATAATATCAAGTAGTGCTGTCAGTTAAACGCGTTATTAACGGCGTTAACGTAAACCCATTTTAACGCCGACAATTTTTTTGTCGCCGTTAATCGTGCGTCAAAACACACACACCGTTCCCTAATGTTTTTCCCCCCGCCGCGCTCTCCGGACTGTGTTTCTTTTACCCTAGGCGCTTTCCGTAGTTTCAAGAGTGCTAGAAAACTGTAGCAAAACAGACCCGTCACCCGCGCTCACTGTTGCCAACAGTTTCTTTTACCCTCGGACACATGCGACTTTGGGCTCCTGTTTTTCTAAAAGCGCTTCTAAATTTCATGAGTCACGGGTTGCGTTTTTTTTGGGCAGGTTTCTGAAAGTGAAATCGCTTATTTGGGCTCTAAAATAAGTGACGAAATAGGGGTTATTATGAGACCTGCCTGCACTAGACGCTTTGAGTGTATCCAGCTGAAATATCCCTCCGCCATAGGACGTAAAGGCAGACAGAGCAACTCTGCTCGTATTTTCTGCAGTTTACGGTGCAATAACCGGTGGTAACTGCTGAAAGTAGATTAGGCGGTGCAGATCACCATTTTAAGCAGAGATTGGTTCTGAAGATGAGCTTTTACACGTTGATGACATTGCAGAAACCCCAACCCATAAACCGTACTTTAATGCTTATTAATTTGTTGTCTCTGTATTTGACAAACTAAGGCTGAATCACGTTGCCAAACGAAGTACCTGGAGTTACTAATCAGTTCCTAAACAGTCTCTTTCAAGGGTATTAAGCTCCTGGCCCAGTTGCAAGCAAAGTGTAAGACTGGAATGACCTGGAAATTTAAAACCTTTTTCCAGGCTTAAACTCTATGAATATGGATAGAAACAGCATGCAACAATATTCAAAGAAATTATTGTTGTTGGTGTGAAAGCTCAGAATTACATGTGTGAGAGAGAGAAGAAATGAACAAAACTTATGACTTTATTAAAATGTACAATTTTTATTAATTTATATGTTTATGCATAATACCATGTCTATCTTTGTTTAAGAGGCAAAAAAATATATCGGCATGAAAACAGGTATTTATTTACACATTTGTTTACACACTGTGTAAACATCAGGGCGTCATGATTAGTCATATAGCCATTATAGTCCAGAGTTTAACATTTGGCACCAGGATGTTTTCATTCCAATTCTGAAAAGTGCTTGAAAAATAACAAAATAAAAATATTTTTTGTACAAGCATGTATTTTATTAGTGTCATTTATTGCAAAATTGCATATTAAAATGCCCAAACAGGCTATTACACTTTCAGAAATAAAAGGATAAAATATGCGATTAATTTGCGATTAATCTCGAGTTAACTATCGACATTATGCGATTAATCGCGATTAAAATTTGTAATTGTTTGACAGCACTAATATCAAGCCATTAATATTAAAGACAAAGTTCAGTTGCATTAAGTTTAGTACCTTTTTAGGAGTTTATTAATAGTATTCTTCATACTACTTACCGCAGGTACATACCAAACAGCAGGGGGTGCTGTTGTCATATTTAGACTGAAGGCCTGTATTTTCTGGACAAAAAAAGGCAAGGCTGTTCTCAATAAACAAACTATTTTCCAAATATATTCTAATACAGCAAAATTACAGTCGGGTGTAGTAGTTCAGGGTGTGACCTCAAGATTTCTGTATATATCTTCCAGAATGGTGTTTAGTATGTGTGGAATATGTATCAACCCAGCCGTATTAAAGGAGCAATTAGCGAAATTTCACCACTAGGTGGGCTGTTCAGCACTGTCTGTAGAATAACAGATCACAAGCCACAGCTTTCTCCCTCCACTCCAGCTGCAACCCCCCTTCCCCCTCCCCTTCTCACCCATCTCTTGTATGCGGATATCTGTAAAGGATAAAAACACTGAAAAACAGCATCGCCTTTCAGAGGAACATGTCTAGTGAAGTAAGTAACTCATAACTTTATAATGCAGATAGGAAGCGAACGTTTCACCGGCAGCTGTTCACATAAACATACATGCACGCGTGGCCGGCCCGGCTTTTTAAACAAGAGACTGGAGAACAACACAGAGAGATGCTGTGTGACGTCATATCGTATTTCTTCTAAAAAGATTCCTTTAGTTCTTCACATCTCTATTTTTTCATTACTTTTATATAAAATAATGAAACTTTGCCTATTTCCCCTTTAAGCCCGGAAGACGTTTAAGGCGTAATTACAAAGCCTGACGGGAGGAGGGGTTTGGCTTACTGGCTTTCGATCTGGATCAATACATTTATTTGGAAAGACAGTATGATGTTTTTGTAACTGTAAAATGTTTTATTTAATGCTTTATTTTATTTACATAAAAAGTTATTGTTGATGCCATTTTTTTGGACAAAGACACAAAACTCTTTAATTATCAATTTCCCTGTCCCAGCCTCGGTATTTTTTAAATGTTTTTTGTTTTGATTTTGTTTCTGACATTCTGTTTTTTACCCTTCTGTACGGTGACCTTGAGTGTCTAGAAAGGCGCCTTTTAAATAAAATGTATCATTATTATTATTATTATTAAAACCCCACAAAACATATTTCAGCTCATAAAACGAGTCCTCTAAATACAGAGCGAACTCAACACATCGCTAGGCAAGCAGGCTAAACGCTGCTTATAAATGTCCAGATTGTGTGACTTTAAGTAAGAGACAGGCCTCCAGTCGCATCTTCTCCTCGTGGAAAATGACACAAGCTAGCTTCTGAGAATTAGAGATGCGGCTACTTTGAGCAAAGAGTGAATCATCCATCACTTCTGCTAGGTTCACCAACATCACAAGCAGGACCGCAACACATTGCCTTCGTTCTCTGCCTGTCGCTCCAAATTACACTCATATTATCTGTCCATCTCTAAGAAAACGAAATAAGAAAAAAAAAAAATCATCCTCCCGTGATTGCTCCTTAGCCTTCACACTTAACACTTACACTTGAAACCTCACCAAGGTGGAGAGAGATTTTATTCTGCAGAGCTTGTCTCTCCTCGTCTCCCAGGTTTTCTATAAATAACCACTTTAGTTCTGCTGTATCACAGATAAAAGCATCGCGGCTCCTCTCACGGCCAAACTCAACTGAGGGGAGAAGAGGCGAGTTGTTACCAGGCAGAATAGTTAAAGGAACCCTGTCGCTCATCCGCCCTGTCTCGCGTCTTCGCCGCTCCCCCGTGTCAGGCCCCCTGCCTTGGCACGTCAAGCCTGTTGTCTTTATTGTGATGGCAGGCGCAGTTCATCCCTTTTACACGCCTGTCTCCTTAGAAAGCATGATTCCAATGTCTCTGTGATAACCTGATGCTTGTGCTTGAGAGAGCTGCAGGGTTTTTTGCAGCGCGGCTGTAATTGATTCATTGGGATTCTGCCTTTGTTGTCGTTTTAATTTTGCTTGAACGCTGTGTGAACTTTTGTACTCGGATTTACCTTTTTTTTCCCTTATTTTTAAAACCACCCTTTGCCTTGATCCCTTCTCTTCATCTCTGTCTCAGGTTGGAATGAACTCCTCATTGCATCATTTTCGCACCGTTCCATCGCGGTAAAGGATGGGATTCTGCTGGCGACAGGGCTGCACGTGCATCGCAACAGTGCCCATAGTGCTGGAGTGGGAGCCATCTTTGACAGGTCAGTATTTATATATTGCTAAACTTTTTTCTTTTTCTTTTTACAGCGTTGAAATAATAACTTCAAAAATCCAATTCGAGCTGTTTCTGCTTTTAAATTTGGAGAAATGAGGATATCCTTGTAAATTTACATAAACAAAAGCCAAAAAAAAGTCAACTCCTACAGACTCTTTGCACCTAAATGGACATGTTTAAAATGTTAATTTTGATAATTGTATAAAAACCAGAGTCTCAGTTTTTCAGACATTAGACTATTACACATCACCAGTAAAAACATTTTCATTAAATGTTGTGGCCTGCACAGTCATAGGGAAGATTGCTGTCTTGACAGTAGTCCAACAGTTACTGTCAGACATCGACCACAAGGAAGGTTAGCCACAAAAGCTCGTTGCTAGAGCTGTTGGCTTTTCACAGGGTGCTGTTTCTAAATATAGTAATGAAAAGTTAAGTGGAAGGAAATAAAAGTGTATAAGCATAACGTTGAGTCGAAGTGTGACGAAAACCCTGTTCAAAAGTTTGGGCGAGGTTTGAGCTTTGGATTGCTGCTGCACTTTTCCTTTCTGCTTTTGAATCGACGAGTGCATCCCTATAAATTAATTAAGGTTAACTGAGTTTAGTAACTCAGCTCAAAAGGTGAACCTGTAACATATAAATTAACTAAAACACAGAGTGATATATTCAAAGTCACTCTGAATATACAGTAGCTTACATTTTATTCAAACTTACTTTTCTGCCACCTTGTTTTTGTAAAGCCACTGCTGGACCAGAGGCAACATCAGAAACCTCTTACCTAATGAGGAATAAAGGATCAAGGTCCTCTCTGATGGAAGTAAAACTCGCATTTTATTTGCTCACAGAGTCTTGAGGAGGAGAGGAGAGGCACATAATCCACGCAGCTTGAGGTCCAGTGTCACACAGTCAGTGATGATTTGGGGAGCCATGTCATTTTTTGGTGTGGGTCCATTGTGTTTTATCAGGTCCAAAGTCAGCACAACCTGGGCTTCCTTAACACCTCAGCAGCACCTAAAGATGATTGCATGGATTGATGCAGTTATTCATGCAAAAAGGTCTCTGACCGAGTATTTAGCACATACACTGCACAGCGCATGGACATATGTTCCAGTAGGTCAGCTTCCCTGTAAGAATCATTTTTATTAGTCTGAAGTGACGTGCTAATTATCTCAGAAACTGAACTCCATAAAGATACATATCAAGTGGAGCACTATGGCATAAGCACTAACTCATGCTCCACCTGTGAAAGTAAATCTGTTGAGCTGTCTTTGGCATTAAGAAAGCAATTGTTAGTGCTATACTGCCAGACAGGAAATGTTTAAAATATTAATAATAGAACAATAGAAGAAACTGAATTCTGCAAGTCACAATCATCAGAATTAACTTAAATAAATGCTTGAAATATGTCCTTCTTTGTAATAAATCTATACAAAGCAGTGTTTCACCATTTGAAATGAATTACACAAATAAAGTAACATTTAATTTATCTTTTAATAATTGAGATGCATCTGTGTAAGACCTTTATGGGATGAAATAAGTTAGCTGTTAAAAAAATATATATTTTGACTGAGTTATCTAAGTTCACTTTTAGGGATTTTGTCGCTTTCTTTGCAGCTAATTAGCTCTTAAAGCACGGATATTGTTTTGCCTTTAATAAATATATTTGAGCAAAGTAATTTTGACAGCATATGACATTTCTGATTCTTTCGACGAAAACAGTTCATTGAGTGGAAATCACAGGGTTGCTTCGCAGATGGTCGAAGCAGCATAGAAATTATTGATTAACTCCGCTGTATTAAATATTTACACCTGGGCGCATCAGGGTTCTCAGAGAGTACCTTGAGCTCCTTCAGAATATGTCAAAAAATCCATGCAAGGTTCAATCCTAAGTTAGGAGCGTGCAGGAACCACTCGGGTGGCTGTTATTGACGTTGCTGGGCAGCAAACTGACAGACTGACTGAGATATCGCACGGGACTATGGCGTGTGTTTCTGCTGCATCACAACTTGAGCAGAAATAATAGAAACAAGTGGAAATGTTGCGGCCCTGACTACAGAGTGCTGCTTCAGATGCTTCTTAAAACATTTAGACAACTGTTTTATTCCCGTCCAATTATGATCCTGTTTTAAGTATGATTAAGCAGAAATCTGTGCAGCATCTAAGTTCTCAAAGCATCCATGGATGCAGAGTACCCAAAAATGGAAGAAGGATTATCTTGAATAAAAAGGCTTTTAGTAAACGTATGAGCAACGAGCAACATGGACCATCAGATGCAAAATCTTGAGATGAGTGAAAATGCCACCGTTACGATCGAGGGAAAGAGGGATACAGAAAAATAAAGCTGTGTATGAAGTGAAGATCTTTACCAATACGCTTTGTAGAGCCACGTAAACGAGGCTTTATATATTTGTATATATATATATATGTAGTTTCATTATTTCATTCGGTTCATAATTTGCCACACATTTTTCTTTTTATTTACCTTTTATTGGGAAAAAAAGCATTTATAACATTTTAGATAGTAATAGTAAAACTATCAGATACCTAAATGTTGCTGCTCTTTTATCTCCAGTACTGTAAGAAATGTATACTTTCCTCGCAGGTTAATTCTGTTTTTCCTTTTTGTCCATCGAAGTAAAAGAAAATATCAGTTTGCAAATTATTTGATTTATTCAGGAATAAAATCCCAATAAAGGTTATTGTCCTCAAGCTAATAACAAAAAAAAAAAAAAAAAAAAAAACTATATTCTCGTCCCCAATCCAGTAACCAACACCTTTTGGGGGGTTTCTGAGCCCAAACAGCCGTTTTAAGGTAATGACACAGATATGCTGGTGAAGATTCTCAGTCATCCAGGTCATGATCATTCCAAAGATTTGCCGCACATTTTTCTTTTTATTTACTTTTTATTGGGAAAAAAAGCATTTATAACATTTTACAACAGATTACCTTTGTATAACGCAACCAAATTGAAAAAAACAAACAAAACAATAGACCTGGGGTCCGTTCTTCGTACGTTGCTTAAAACATCCAAGATCAAATGACACATCCAAGATGATTTCATCCGGCTAATCATGATCCGGCTAATTGGGTTCTTCGAACACATCTGTTGTTTAGGATTAGTATGGCTGGATTGAGTTATCTGAGACAACTGCGCGTGCATGCGTTTGTTTAAAAGGGGAAATGTATCGATAGTAGAAACATTGATCAGCAACGCTGCTATTGGCTGTTCAGCATGGCCAAAGAACGCCCACAGTTTTTCTCCCAAGCAGAACACGAGCTTTTAATGGAAGGTTATGCTGAATTTGAGTCATTAATTAAAACACCTCAAAATCTGTTAAAGCCAGGAGAGAGGGCTGGCAAAAAGCAGCAGACAAATTAATGCGTAAATACTGTCCATGGTAGATGTTTCTATCACTTTCTACAGTATGAATTTTTGCATTTTAATAATCTCATATTTACTTTGTTAATTTATGTCAGAGCCTCCACGGGACCCACTAGAACATGGGGACAAGTAAAAGTGAAATACAACAATATTCTACAAAATGGTAGCCTTTAATTATTATACTTCATTTTAAAAAAGCACTTGTTATGTCAAGAGATCCAAATTTCAGTGTCATTCCTTAGACACGGGAAGTAAAGGACATGTGCAAACTGGGAATTTTAACAAAAAAAAAATCTTTATCCAGAAAAAATGAACATTTTCCTTTTCCAAGTCATCCACAGTTTACACGGTAAAACTGTATTGCTCCGTGGCTAGATAATTCATCCATAGTTTTTTCTGATACAATATACGGCTGGACAGGAAGCAAGCCTTTCAAAGTAAACTAAACTTCACAATAAAATGGCCTGAACAAATCTTCTTACTGAATAGGATAAAAATAAAAAGCAAACCATCATACAAATAACTTAAATATTTTAGATGTATGGCTCCAACACCACTTTTTCCTCTTTAAAAGCCACTGTTAAATTATGTGTTTGTCTGTTTATAACAGCCACCAAGCAAATCTCTCTACAATTACACTGTCGCGCTGCGCTAAAGGATCCTGTCTATTGCGCAATACGCGATTAATTCGAAAAACTCTGCAAATTATTCTTGCACCTTCCCCAACAGGTTGCAGTCGTAAAAATGGACATGGCTACGGCAGACTTCCCTATCTCCTCCGCTTATACAGCCGTGATCTAATCTTGTTTACATGAAATAAGCCTGCTCTCGAGCAGGCTTAAGCTGGCGCACATGTTGCTATGACAACAAGTGCAGGATGTCTTTCGAAGAACCAAACGATCCAAGATCATGCCAAATCGTCAACAATGAAATCCTGCTAACTGAGTTAGCGACTTACGAAGAACGGACCCCTGAGCGGCAGGGTGCCCTATTTATTTCATATTTTTACATAAGTGTTTAAATTGGAACCTTAACATTGAAGTGAAGCAGAAGGGTTTACAAAAATCAAACCTCACAGGTTTAACATATTCTGTGAAAACTATCTCTTTGCACTCTGAGAGAGTAAGGCAATTTTCCATCTCTTTCCACTCATCCATTGTTGATGCTTCTGGCTTAAGCCATCTCTTTGTCATAGCTTTTTTTTTACTTGCAGCCGATAAAATGTACAAGTTTCTTGTCATGGTGCACATTTTTCAACTTACTGTAAAAAGAAATGTTCCAGTCTTGTGAATGACCAAATTCAATTAGATTCAAATTAAATCAGTTCAATTCGATTCAAAAATACTTAATTAATCCTAAAGGAAAATTCAGTGTTGGTGCAACCTGTATTATGCAGGTTTCTTCAGGGTTGCTGTACTGATGGCAGCTGGCAGAAAGGATCTCCTGTAGCGGTCGGTCTTACAGCGGGTCAGAAGAAGCCTCTAAATCAGGGGTGTCAAACATACGGCCCGTGGGCCGGATCCGGCCCGCCGAACAATTTAGTCCGGCCCGGTGGCTAAATGCATCATCATTATTCAAAAAAAAAAAAATAAATATATATATATATTTTTTTTTTTTTTCCCCTAGTGTCCTGTCTGGCAATGTGGCAATAAGAATTGTTGTCTTAATGCCAAAAAGAGCTCATCAGATTTGACTTTCACAAGTGGAGCAGTATTGCTTTTGCCATAGTGCTCCGCTTGATTTATGAATGTGAATAGTTTTATTATGATTCATGCAGAGAATATCTCAAATGATATGGACACTACAATGGGAAAGTAGGAGATGAAAGGAGGAACAAGAAGAAAAAAAGAAAAGGTGAAAGAAAGAGGAGATAAAAGGAAGAGAATGATAAAACAATTATTGAAAAAAACCTGTACTTCGTTTAATTGAAAATCTGCAGTTCCTCTATTGTCCACGAGGGGCGCTGTGTTTTAATCAGCAGATGGTAGCACTGCGCTTCAGATGTGGAAAATTGATTTTAAATCATTTCTTCATTTTTATCTGTTTGATGTATTTTGTCATGCAGGACAGTGTTTTTAAGTTCTAAAAATGTGAATAAATGTTTTTCAACATTGTACAATCACTGTGATCTGTTCTTATGCATAATGCACTTAAGTAAATGTTTAACTTTGAGTAAAAGTATTGTTAAAATTGCACATACTTTTCTTAAAAACGCTGAGGTTATTCATAATATATTGTGTAAAACTGAAATTCATTTAATATAAAAATCAACAACAAGTCCACTTTTATTAGTTCTATTTAATCTTGCAATGAGTTTACTCGTGTGGCCCTCTTGAGATCAGATTAAGCTGAATGCGGCCCCTCAACCAAAATGAGTTTGACACCCCTGCTCTAAATGAACACACTTTGTTGTTGTACTGCAGTCTGAAGAGGATGTTGAGGGTTGCATGTAATTTACTTCAATTTGTAAAAAAAATTCTTATTTGCATCTCCAGAGGTTCTAGAAGAGTCCCTAGAAAAGAACCAGGTTTTTTTTTTTTTATCCGTTTGTTGAACTTTTGTAAATCCCTGGCTCTGGGGCTGCTACCTCAAAAGATGATAGAGGAAGAGCTCCTTCTCAACAGCAGACTTATGCAAACATTGAAGGAGCTAAGCTTCCTCAGGAGATCCAGCCTGCTCTGCCTCTTCTTATGGACGGCTTCACCGGTGCATCTCCAGTCCAGTCTGTTGTCCAGGTGAACACTGAAGTATTCATACTCCTCCACCACCTTCTCTTCTTCCATGATGGAAATGGTGTTTGACTTATTCCTGTTTCTCTTGAAATCTACAATTATCTCCTTTGTTTTATTCACATTTCAATTGAGATGATTGTTTCCACGTTATGACAAAAAGGGCTCTAAGTCAAGTTTATTTGTATAGCACATTTCAGCAGCAAGGCGGTTCAAAGTGCTTTACATCATGAAAACATCATAAACGTATCGACAGTCACTGGTTGTGAGACCAGTAACAAACATTCAAGTCTAAAAGGACTAGTTTTTCTAAAGGTTTACTTTTTTTCTGCAGTTTACTTTTGGTTGTTGTGTCATTGTTATATCAAGCTTTGCTTTCAGTTTTAGACCAGTGGAGATTCCTTCTCCTGTTCTTTATAACAAGGTTCTCATGCGTTAGACATTTAGAGGCGGAGTGTTGTTGATGGAAGATTGAATCCAGGTGCAGCACTCCTGGACTCTCCCTGTCTTTAAAGGGCTATTGGTTCGTTACACTCCGTTTGACTCCCTGAGGGAGGGATGTACGCCGAAATGGTGTTTAGCCTTCATTACCACACCTGAAAATGAATGCACTTTAGCAGTTTTATGAAACGAGCACATTAGAGTTATTGTTAACGCCTCGTTTTTTTCAGTTTTATAAATAACTGCTCCTTAGCCTTCTTAAAAACATTTTACTTTCTTCAGCTCCTAGAAAATTTAGGCTCAATATGTCTGATCTCCTTTTTATTACTAAAGTTATTGAAGTTGTAGCACTACAGCTTTTAAATGCTTTGCCAAACAGATTTTTTTTCCTCCCTCCATTTCAGATAGTTTGGTATCACTGCTCTGCAGCCAATATTGAATTTGCATTGCTTTTACACCACATTGCGTTGCAAAAGTTTCTGATTTAGACTTGAAACAGCCAACATTTCTGAACTTCTCAGTGCTATGTTGCCAAAAGGTCCTTTTGTATGACTAATCATCATTATCTGTTCATAAATCAAGGCTAAATAGTAAAACTATCAGATACTTAAATGTTGCTGCTCTTTTATCTCCAGTACTGTAAAAAAATATATACTTTTCTTGGTTAATTCTGTTTTTGCTTTTTGTCCATCGAAGTAAAAGAAAATATCAGTTTGCAAATTATTTGATTTATTCAGGAATAAAATCCCAATAAAGGTTATTGTCCTCAAGTTAATAACTAAAAGAAATATATATATATATATATATATATATATATATATATATATATTCTCATCCCCAATCCAGTAACCAACACGTTTTTGGGGTTTCTGAGCCCAAACAGCCATTTTAAGGTCATGACACATATGCTGGTGAAGATTCTCAGTCATCCAGGTCATGATCATTCCAAAAAAGTAAAAAAAAAAAAAAGAACTGGCTTTCTGGATGGGAAGCGAAACGTCTTCAAACTTCAGAAAATAGTCCAGTTGTTTTGTTTTTTAACCTTTTTTTTGGAATGTCATGACACAGTTTCAACCACAGTTAAGTCCGGGCTATGACTAGACCACACCATTGAGAGGTGGACCTGCTGATGAGTTCCAGATCATTTTCCTTAGTGTGTTTGTGATTAAGGTCACAAAGCGATAGATGGACAATTTTCTGCAGGGTTTTCATGTAAAGAGCAAAATCCTTTTGATGTGATGCTAGGACATCCAGGCCCTGAAGCAGCAAAGCAACACCCAGAACAACAGTCGACCGCTGACATGTTTGACTGCCAGCATTTTGTTCTTTTTCTCAAATACTCTGCAATGCTCACCTTCCAAAAAGTTGAACTTTTTTGTCTTCGATCCACACAGTATTTTCCCAAAGGCTTTTAGGATGGTTGAGATGTTCTTTGGCTAATTTAAGAGGGGCCTGTGGGTTCTTTTTTCCTTTTTACTTGGGAACTTTCCCATGGATGCCATATATGCCCAGTCTATCTTATTGTTGTTGAATCATGAGGATTTGCATTAACTGAGGCAAATTAGGCTGGCGGTCCTTAAGATGCTGTTCTGGGCCCTGATTTTGGTAGGTTGGCCACTCCGGAGAAGGTTTGTCACTGTTCCATTTTCTATCCACGTATGGAGAAAAAATGCAACTGACTAGAGTCCAAAAAAAAAACTAAACTTGTTTGTAACACTTTCTATACTAATCAGAGTCAGTGACTTTGTTGCTTACCTGTTCGCCAATTTCTTTAGATTGAGGTATGATGTGTTGGTTTTTTTAGATAGTTTGCCCTACTTCTAGTTTTCTGACAGGTTCTATTTAACTGATTTCTTGATTCAAGAGGCCTGGCAGTAATCAAGCCAGGACGTGGCTCGTTTAATTCAGTTCAGCTGTCCAAAAGATGGGGTTAATCATCGTTTAACACAGGGGGCGATTACTTTTTACAAAGCGATTACAAAGCCCGGTTGGCATCTTTTTTAATCTAATAAATAAAATCTTTTTTTAATTGCATTGAAAAAATCCAAGTGTGCAACAAAAAAAAAAGGTCATGTTCCAGGATTTTACATCTTATTTCAGGCATTGACGCTTAGTGGTTCCTGAATTGTTCCCAAACATCCAAACCAATTTTCTTCCATCTGAGGGTAACGGTTTGGATCAGACGGTTGAAAGTTGGACAATGCTTGGCTGCAGAGGGGGCGGCGCATTTAAACTGCGGGGTTGTTCAGACAGTTTTTCCGTTTTTTTAGGGATCTGTGTAATTCATCTGGAATTATTTATCAGGAAAATATCACTGAACGCGAGCCAGCAGGGAATAGACAGCGGCTGTCAACAGGCCAGTTGTAGAGCCACGAGACATTTTCCATCTCTGCATTAACCGTGGCAAGTATTAAGATCCAAAGCACTGATTACGCTTCCTTATCTACTCCTTTCTCTCTCTTCCCCCATACAAATTAAGAGACTGATTAACTTACACACTTTAGTCTCTTTTTTTTTTGTCCTCTGGCTCTGTCGCTCCTCCTTGGAGCAAATTAAATTAGCCGAGAGTCACAATTGACTTAGCAATCCTGAGGGCCTGAGAGCGAAAAGGGGAGCGAGAGAGGAAAATAATGACGGGCAGCAGGGCGAGGGTGTGACCGAGTCACAGAGGGGTGAGCAGTACGGGCAAACCTACCCTGTGATGTCACACGCAGACAGTGGGGAGCGCTTGTGTTGGATTACAGCTTGTGTTTACGCTGCGGCTCTCCCCGTACGAAAACCACGCACTAAATATAATTACTCTGCAGGGTTGTAAACTTTTCCACTCATCTATCGGTGCCTTGCAGTGTGCCCGTGTGGCTTTATTTATAGACAGATGTGAGCTGCTCAGCGGCTGAAAACATATTTTTAATATACCAGTCTGGGTAATTAACTTGAAGAGAAGTTTGGGGGGAAAGAAAAGAAAAAAAATAGACTCAAGTGGTTTCCTGTGATGTGAACTTTTTTGGCACTTGTTTGGTTGTTTGACACAAACCAGTAGCCAAGGGGAAAAAAAAAACTGAATTGGAGTTCTGGCCCCAGATACTTTTTATTCTCATCTTTTTCCTGTCTTTTCTTTCTTTCGTTCAGAGTGCTCACAGAGCTGGTGTCAAAGATGAGAGACATGCAGATGGATAAGACCGAGCTGGGCTGCCTCCGAGCCATCGTCCTTTTCAACCCAGGTAACGATCATGTACAAGCCAGCTTCCACTTTCAGCTGCAGCTTTAAAAAAAAAGTCTGTAAACTGAGGGTTTGAAATGCAGAGCTTAAAGAAACCAGTTATGGTTCTAAAGAGGGTAATAACAGGGCACAGGAACTCTATATTTATTCATATAGTCAGTGCTGTCCAACAGTCTTGAGTCAGCCATTATTTCTTAGCATTTCGCATCCAGAAGGCCATGTTTTTTTGGACGTGGTTTTAAATTGTTTCTCAACTATCTGAAGGTTTATCAAAGTGATTTTTACAGTTGTTTTTTTTTTTTTTTGTACCTACCAATATTCAGAAGAACAGGATGGTCAGATGAAGAATGATGCAGCTCTCTTTTCTCAGAAAGCACCCTGATCATTTGCTCTGCAACCCAGGCAAATTTTATTCTGTCTTCCAGTTGTCAAGTTTCCTGAAAACCTTTTGGACACGCTGGATTCATAAATGTTCTTCAGGAGTTGCCTTGTTGGCAATTCCTATTCACTGCTAAGACAGGATTAATGGTTTTTTTTTGTTGTTTTTTTTCCTAGTCCTCCTGTATTGAGACACAACACTGGTTCATGTCTTGATTTAGGTGTCATTTTTTATGTATGAAGGTGTAAGTTTAGAAGTCAGAGTTGATTTCTAGTCGGGCATGTATACTGAGAGAAGCCATTTTCCCACAAAGAAATACTGTGAAAAGACAGCTGGATCCTCTTACCACAAATCTGTCTATCTATCAGTCGGTCAATGTTTCTATTAATGTTTCTTTTATATATATCCACTTAGCCACCAACCACTTTTTCCATCCATCCATGCAACCTCCCAGCAATTTTGCCATCCGTCCATCCATTTTTTTCACCTATCACTCCGTCATTCTTTCAATGCACCTATCCATCTATCTATACATTCACACGTCCATCTAGCATCCAGCCGTCAATTCATTTGTACATCCTTCTAGCCCTCCATTTTCAATTCATTCATCCATCCATTTTTCCACCCATTCTCCAGTAATCCATTTATCCCTCCAGCCAGCCACGCTGTTTAACAATTGGAGGCTCTGGGGATCTTTTTTTTCTGTTCATAAAAGCTCTTAAATTGTGTTTTGCTTTTTGTTTTTTCTCTAAAAACGTCTCCCTACAAAGATTTTTGCAAAGAAGAAAAGAAAAAGCTCCTGATTTTCGGCTCAGCATATTACAGAGGCATGTGTCATTAAGCTGTTCTTTAAACCTTATCAAACCAAATGTCATCCTTGTTTACCAAAGCTGCCCATGAACGTGACCCAGGAGCCTCCCTCCGTCCCTCCGGGGCCGCGGTGGATCTGCTCACGCCAGACGCTCTGATCCTCTTGTGCTCAACATTTTGTTCTGGCCACATCCAGGTTCACTGGCCCTGGTTTGCTCTGCTGCCTGATTCCTGTTAATTAGCGGTTTGCAAGACTGGACTATCTGAGGAAGCGAAGGGTTGTGGGTGCAGAGGGGGCGGGGGTGTTTGGGGGGGTCGGCAGAAAGAGGCCCGCAGTCATTCCTTTCCCACACCGTGCGAACTAGTCCAGCCATTAATAGAGTGCAGCGCTTTGTCGGGCAGAAATGTTCATCAATGACTTGTTTGTTATGCAAACCAAAGCAGTGTCTCTCTGTTGGGCCTAAATTAGTGCAGCCTTAATTGGACTAACCCTAAATTGGCCACACATGTTTGAAATGAGCTTGGGCGTATAGAAATTAATTTGGAAGAAAGTCGTAACTTTCCAGGAAAATTACAATGTGAGCACAATCATTTCCTGATTAGGTAAATGTTGTTCTTTTTGGGAGTATTTTAGAGCCTTTGGTGCTTTACTTTGTTATGAAATGTTAAAAACTGAAGCAATTATTTTAACTATAATTATCTTTAGCAAGTATGTGTCTGGCCACAATGAACTGCGTTCCAAATTTGAAATGTTATCGAGGGGACAAAACTGTCTCGATTCAATAAATAAGTTGTTAAATGACTATATATGTAATACCATAAAATATGGAGGACCAGCTCTGACATAAAATATACATACTAAAAATATATATTTATCATAAGTAAATGCTCAATAAATAAGCATACAATGAAATGCACAAAAATACAGCAAAGAAATGTAAGCAGTAATTAAATTATACAATGAGCCATAAATGTATGTATCTCTTTTAATTGGCTTCTTTATTCACCTTTGTAATATGTACCTTATTTTATTATAATTTTAGTTTTCAACTTTGTTTTAATTACTTATTTTTTAAATGTATTTATTTCAGTGTATGTTTTACTAGTTTTATCTGTTTTATTCTTCCTTTGTAATTTTTCAACCTTTTTTTATTTCTGTATGCATTTCTGATTCATTATGCAAATTGTGGGGGGCTCAAGGGGACAACTTCTGCCTATTGGTTGTTTCGATTGCATCGCTCGAATCTATGCTACTGCCACTGGTATCAATGGCTGCTGCTACGAAAATACTATTTGCTGATTGTCGCACCATCATGAAATATTTATTTTACAGACTTTATTTATTGAATTGTGCCAGTCTTGGCATGACCTTGATAAAACGTAAGAAAAACAGGAAATATGTCTAAAGGACTGTAATGAGATCTAATCTAACCCAGGCTATTTGTTCTTGTGCCTCTGCAGACTCTAAAGGTTTGTCCAACCCAGTTGAGGTGGAAGCTCTGAGAGAGAAGGTCTACGCGTCTTTAGAGGCTTACTGCAAACAGAAGTACCCCGAGCAGCCGGGCAGGTGAGTTTAAAAGCAGTGAAGGACTCACAGAAACAACATTTTGTGTGCCATGTTTTGCAGATGACATCTTCCTCTCATACAGTCTTTACATACAGCCGTTTGCATACCATATGTTCATGTACTGTGGCTGCATTCACAAATTTAAACCTACTCTCAATTCATATTTTCCATTTTATGGGTTGAAAACAAAAAAAACATTGGATACAAGTTTGGTGTTCTTTTTAGAGTAAAAGAGATTTCACATTTCTAAAACATAAGCACAAAAAACAGCACAGTTATATTAAACTGACATTAAATTGACATTTAAATTAAGGTATTTCCTTATCAATTTCTTACAAAGGACTTAGGGGTCACAAGAAAACACCACACAATATATATATATATATATATATATATATATATATATATATATATATATATATCCATCCACTTCAAGACAGAATGGCACTAATCAGTGAAATAGAAGCCTAGAGACATCTAGAAGCATCATATTGTTTTTGTCCATCAAGAGCAACTATTATTATGACCTATTAAAAAAATGTCTGCTCTTTCAGCACAAGTTGAAATGGAGTCTCAGTGAGGTTATCTCCATAAATCAGACACGCAATAAAGACTTTTATCAGCATCTAGCGATTCCATAGAGTTAAGACAAACCAATAAATGTTGTAAAGAGTTCCTTGTCTTTTTATCTATAGATAAATAAATCTGCATATCATCAGCAAGGTAATGGAAAGGAGAAATCATATCTCCTAAAGATGGAATGGAACCTAATGACAATATATGTTAAGAAAACAGCACAGGACCTAAAATGGAGCCCTGTGGAAATGCAACAAGGGTTTGCTGGTATTCTGGCTACGCTTAAATATTAGAAAAATAATTTAGAAAGGGAAAAACATACATTTTTCCCAAGTAGCTCTACAACTGGACTCACTACATTCACGGGCCACTTACCCTGAAGATGCATGCAGAACCACGTGTGCAAGCACACCTTGGCATAACATTTACTTTTGAAGGTTTTAAACCCCGTATGTCTAAAAGAAGTGGAAACTGCTTTCTATGTTTATTTGATAAAACAGAAAACAAAAAGAGGGGTACACACAAATATTAGTGACGGTGTAACCACAAGGCGTGGCGTAGTGGGCAGCCAGCTGATGCTCTCAAGGGTAAATGTTCAGAGAGAAATACCAAAGGTCTTTCAGTTTGCTGCCTGCCGCTGTCTACATGGAAAAAAGAACGCAGCCTGATTTCGCCATTTATTCAAGCTGTTAACTTTGTCTTTCTTTCTTTCTTTTGCTGCGTCTCATCAGGTTCGCCAAGTTGTTGCTACGGTTACCAGCACTGCGCTCCATCGGGCTCAAGTGTTTGGAGCACCTCTTCTTCTTCAAGCTGATCGGCGACACGCCCATTGACACCTTCCTCATGGAGATGCTAGAAGCCCCTCATCAAATGACATAATAGGAGGGAGTCCTCCTGATCCTCAACCTCATAGCATCCCCCCCCCCCATCACCCCAGCTGCCTTGCATCGAGAGCATCTCTACAAAAGGACAGATAAAAAACAGACATCTCCCTTCCGACTTTAGTCCCTCCATCCACTTTTTCTGTTCACCAACTCTCTGAAGTGTTTTGAATCTAGGAATCCATCACACTTATGGGTCTCTTTTATACCTTGTAATATATATATATATATAAGAAAAATATCTATATATATTAAAGAAAAAACATCAACATGAGTGAGGAGACGGGACTGAAAAGAGGAAGAGGGCGTGAACGTACTGAGCCATGGTTTTCGCCGTTACTTGTCGTGCCCCTTGATGAGGAAACAGCAGAGATGATCAGGTTTTTAACACCCACAGCACTCACCAAAACCGCAATGATGTCACAAGCGTTGTGATCAGGACAATCGCAGACTCTGTGGGACCTCGGGGACGTTTAATCTTGGATCTGAGCCCGCTTTTGCCTTTCAGGACTGGACAGCTTTGGGGGGGTGGGGGGCACATCAACGCAAAGAAACTTGTCTGTCCAATCTGTCTGAATACGTCTGGTCTTGCACTAGGTGTTTGATTTTTGGAAGAATGAGCTCAGAAGAAAGTGGCTCAACTAAAGTGCAAGTCTCACTAACCTCAGGTCTCTGGCCAATCCCAACAGACCATGTCTTACTTTACCAGCACTGTGCAGCATTAGAGAAGGACGTCGTGGCAGTCCGGAAATCAACCCTCTAGTACTCAGAATGAGATGGAAGACCCTGTTAAGTACAATCTGTGTTACTCTGTGCCCATAAACTGATGTAAATTAGCTTTATGCGACCTGAGCATCTATGGATGCTCCAGGAGGCCCCCAGCAGGTGCAGGGACAACTCATGTCAACTTTTGTTTTTTCTTCCCAGACATTTCATTGCCTCGACACACAAACGTCATTGTTCTGTCAGACTCCGAGATCCTCTCCCCGCCTAACATGTCATGCAAATCTCTGCCGAGCAGACACACCTCCGCGCTCAGAAGTCCCTCTGCTCATTGCAGCAAGCGTCACGTTCTGGTTTTTTTTCTTTTTTTACTTTCCGCAAACACCTCATATCTACCTGAACTGAAAGCTACAACAGTGTTGACCTTATTTTCAGCAATGCACAAATACCTCTGTCTCCATACACTCACGTAGGCGTTAGGATTACACGGGAGGGAGCGCTTGTTTGTTGTGGCAGAGCCATTATTTGTTTGTTTCTTACTTGGCACTTAACCTCATGACAGTGTAGCCGGGTTTCTAAATGGAGAGCGGATGTTGATGTGATCGACCTCCGCACCAGAGTTTGGCACCCTCCAATTCAAGAGCGCCTCAGTCCTATTCCTCCTAAAAAGAACTCACACATTCACTCTGTGCACTTCTCTGGACAACCAAGCGACGTTTAAGTTGAACTGAAATGTTAAAAATCTCGACGTGTAAACGTGTTTTGTGTCTGTATTCTTTTCGTACTTTCGCTCTCTCTTGCTCGTCTCTAAATGCTGCAGCTGCTGCAAAACTATGCATAGTGTTGATTTCCAAAGACTGTCCCCAGAGCAGCTTAACCGGAGTAAATGTTTGTGAGGTGGGCATCCCCATTAATCAGATACTGATAGTAACTTTGCTCTGGTTTAATCGCCTTCAGATAATTTAAACTGGTAGCCGAACCCATTAACGGAAAAGATTAGCTACAACCATTAGCGGCTCGATGTATTAGCTAAAGTTTCCATTTCTACTTGGAAGTCAAATTTTCTACATTCAAAGTTGCTCAAGATTAGTTTAAAGACTACAGGGTCAGGTTTAAAAACCAGTTTGGCTGTTTGTTACGTAATCGGTATGGAGACCTTCAGTCAAAGTTTTACTGTACAAAACAAGTATATCTATCATTAGATCAGTCATCAGTTGTACTGAATAACATCTGGCAGTGAAGATGCTACAGGTTTGAAATCTCAGTTAGCAGATCCCACAGGTTTTTGGACTCTATACTAGAAAAAAGGGTGTTGGGACGGATTCCATTTTCTCACAGAGTCCAAGTTTGGACTCCTTAGATAAATGGAACACAACACCTCTCACTAAACCCATTAGGTTAAAAAGGTCCAACGTGTTAGCCTGTGGTACATTCCATTTGTACTTGGAGGTTGGAGTTCCTAGTTGGAAAGATAAATTAAAACTCTTCCGATGTCAGTTTTCAGCATTAGAAACTCAAGAGCCTTCGCCTCAAAATGTAATATGGCTGCCGCTCATATATTATGTAACAACTCTTGCCCTGCATCAGATCCATGTTGGCAATTAACATGGGGTTGTTATGAAACCCAGGAGCCAGCCCTGTTTGGGCCCCATTTTCCATCCCTTTACATAGCTACGCGGGCCCCGTATGTAGATGCTGGCTGGCACAGCTCACCAGTATTCCCTGTTCCCTCTTCGCTGCCCAGAACGTCTAATGGCAAAACTGAAACGTAAGAGTAGGAAAGGAAAAACACTGAACTCCACCAGCTGGAAGTTGTCGGATATTGACGGCTTTCGTTTTCTCATTTTCCTCACACCTTTTACGAAAGTTTTAATCATAAAAAAATATTTCCAGGCACAAAGAAATTCCCATATTTTCCAGTAGCACCACTTTGACTGCACAGGTAATCCATAAATAGCTGACCAATGGCAGAATAGGTCTAAATCTGTTTGTTTGTTTTCTTTCTCTTTCAGTATTACAGGTTTGTTAACGTTGTGAAATTGTTCCCAGCCATCCCTTCTGTCGAAAAGCCAGTTCGGATATGTCCGACGGGACGGAAAAGAAAAATGGCCCGACTCCGCCTGAGGCGAAGAAACGTGTGGCGGTGATTTGTGTGCTGTGAGCTCCCTCTGGCGGCAGACAGGCCGCACTACAAACATTACTTGAAATCCTTTTCTAGAAGTATTTAAAGAAACAAACAGCAGGCTTAGAAAAATGAACTTAATCAAGTTGGTCTAGTCCTCGCAGCCTATCCAGGTGACAGTATTACCCGCCAGCTTGACTTCCGTTTACAGTATTTATATTTCGGGGAAAACGCGTAATCGTTTCCCTGAGGCAGAATATGTTTTTTTTTTTTTTTGTGGAGCTTTCTGATTTGAATGAAGAAAAGCTCATTTCAAAGTCAAACACTCGTTCCCCCCCCCCCCCCCCCCCCAACATTAAAAATTAACACCCTCCTTGTTGCTGGCTGAGTAAGATTGCAAGCGATCTTGTGGAAAAGCCATGTAGTCTATGACGTGCAACGTTCACCCCCCCCCCCCCTCCTTTGTAGGAAATGGACAGATGTGGAAAAGATGAGGAATGACTCGTTCACACCTAAACGGATGCTTTATAACATAAAGCTATATTTTGTTAATATGTATATGTGTATATATTTATAAATATATATCAGCAGATCTGCTCATTGAATATTTCAAAACTGAAAACAAGAAGAAAAAAAAATTAAACTGTGTTTTTATTATCACAAATACGGGTGGGGAGGGTTGGATTGTATTAAGGAATAATAAAGAAATAAAACAATGATCCACCAGCAGAATCGCAGCAGCTCTGAACTCAAAAGAAAACCAGCTTCAGCCGTTTTCTGTGACCTCGAGAAATCAGGAGAGGCATAAATAAAATAAAAAAAATAAATAAAAATCAACTATAAGCTCTCCAAAATGTATGTGTTGCTTAGCAAATGTATGTTTAATCAGGAAAAGCTGAGCTTGTGACACAATCACTGCTTTGTTTGTTGCATTGACAGTTAAATGTTCTAGTTTAAAAAAAGAAAAGATTAAAAAAAAAACCTTGTGGGAAAAAGATCTATTTTTGTACAAAGGTAATTTTATCCTCTGCTTATTTACTCTGTTCTTTACCTTCTCCTCTGTGGGCTGTTTTTATCCGTTTGTGGACAAGCTCGCTCAGTTTCAGGCTGAAAGTGTAATTTTGCGGGGAGGGAAGGATTGTCCGCTTTGGCACTTTGGTAACTGTGTCGCCTTTTATTTTTTGCCACTTTGAACCCGTCACCGCAAGACGGCAAAATCTCTCATGTTTTTATTCTTCTGTCTTTAAGGAGACCTTTTTTTTGTCATCTGTTGTTTGTGGGATGTTCTGTCTCATGAACAGAAACAAAAAGTTATTAAAAAAAAAAAACTTTGATGAAAGCTGATTTATTGTCCATTTATTGTTTGAGATTGAATGACGGGTTCAGGTGGAAAACCCAGACACAGTTTTCTAAGTCATTCATGGGGCCCAACGCCCTTCCCAGATCAGAAGACGTATTTTTCATCACATCGATATATTTTAGGTAGTTATTTCTGATGAGGTTGATGATTGTGGTGAATTTATCAGGAAATTATATTACATAAAGCCCAACAAAAAGGAAACCATGGTGGCTGCAGGAGATCCTTGCTGAAAAAGCTTGCCTTTCACATAGTAATGGAAAATTGAGTAAAAGGAAAAACTTCTAAAGGTGGCGAGGCATACGAGTGCAGTGCAACCCTTCTACGATCAGGGCCATGCCATCTACTGGTGGTCCACTGCTTTAAGCCCAAAGACGGATCTGATGCCAGGCGTGTTCCCCAAGATTTTTCCCTTCACTTCCACAGCGACTCCATTGGCTTTAAAGCACATTTCCCCCTCAGAAATGTGGCTCTACAGTGACGCAAGATAAGGCACAGAAACACAATTTCCACAACACTGAACATACAAAACTTTATTAGGCTGCAGATTATATCCGAGAGCTGCAAACAAATATCCCTCAGAGATCCAGGTTAGCTAGAGGAACCGGATGTTGCACACCGTTTGTGAACCAGTTTAGCAGAGCGTGACAAAACAGAAACAAAAGGAAAAGAAAAAAAAACACTTTTCATTATATGTACAAACACAAGAGCTGCGACTGGTTGCTCATTGAATTAGGCTAATAAACAAATATTAAAACAAGGTTTAAAACTAAAGTCAAACTCCGGTTTCAAAGCATTTTGAAAAACAGAAAAAAAAAAACCTTGTGGCACAAAGATCTGACATTTAGAGATTTAAAAAGGTAATCTTGGTAACTTTTTTTTTTTCTCCTACTTCATTAAGGCTAAAGCTTAATGTAAATATGCTCTGGGTTTAAACGGTACTTCACGTCCACACAGACAAAGTAGAAAGACAACAGGAACCGCACGGAGGCCCGGTGACAACATTTATTGGACAGTAGCCGTCATGAAGCAGAGAGGCGAAAAACACTGCAACAGCTGAGTGTTTCTTTAACACAATTTACTCCTTTTGTGTCTTTTTTTTTTTTTAAACAGACGAATAAACGACATCATCGGATGTGAGGAAGATTTTCACTGCAAAGCTGATGTGTAGTTGAAGGGTTTGCTACTCCTTACTCAGTTTCATCTCCAGTTCTCTGCATCCATCAGGAGCTCCTTTATAAAAAACAAAAAAAGGGTCCTCTTGTCTTGCAACAAAATGTAGAAAAAAAAAACAAACATATATATAGAAAGGTGAATATGCCAAAAGTATTCCAAAAATAACAGAATTAGCAGTCGCTTTTCCATAGCTTGATGGTTTTGTCGTTTTCTAGAGCAGCGGATGCGATGATGTTCTCTGTCGGGTGGCAGGCGGTGGAAATGACGACGTCTGCGCACAAGCAGAGGGAAACAAGTCAGAGCAGAAAGAACGTGAAGGTGGTGAGAAGCAGACGGGAGAGGAAAGAACCCGTCCTCCGACGTCTTAAAGGAATCGACGTTTTAAATCATGCTTTGGCTCACTTTTCTGCTCAGGAACCGGGAGCCAAAGTTTTGTAAAACGTCGGACAGGAACCTTTTTCCACCGTCGATTGTAGCCGTTGGATCTTCCACAGGGACATGCAGATCAGCCCTTTTTACTTACAATGTTCTGTTCCTGCACGCTTTAGAACCGCAAGAACCCGACGGTTCTTCACGAACAAAGTTCACGAGCTCAGCAGTGGAGCAGAGAACTTCTACCTGCGCTTCAGCATTTTATCGCTTTAATGCAGATCAAGTACCAAAAATTAAATAATCCTAATCTGTTGCATTTTTATTTTACTTTTTGCTATAAATATCTTTACCACAAAATGTCGTACTTCATGTCCATTGTGAAGCACAGAGGAAGAAGCCTAATTTTCCACTTAGGATCACACGTTAAAACTTTACTGAATTATTAATTACGGTCACTTTAACGATGGATTGATGAAATGCCATCTTTTCTGCTCATTCAGTCTAAAAGCGGCAGACTCCAGCGGCGGGTGCCGCGCTTCCAGCCGGCGTGCCGTACCTGTGTGGCCCTGCAGTTTCTGCACGATCTCCTTCGTCTGCAGGTTCCAGATGTAAACCATGTTGTCCTCGGAGCCCGACACGATCCACTGCAAGAGAGCGGCCACAGAGGCGCCGTCAGTCACAGGGAGCGTTAGCTACACCAGAACCAGGACGGAGCGGCGGGACACTAAAGGCCTTACCTTCCCACCGGTGACGGAGAAATTGGCGAAAATGCAGTACTTCTCGTTTTTATGGCCCGTGTACGTCTTCAGGCACTGAAACCACGAGAGACATCTCAGAGTCAAACGTAATCTGAACGGCTTGTGCCGGGGGGGAAACAGCCGAGGAGGGAAAAGCTTATTCCGTGAGACTCGGTGCAGTTTTAGTTTGACATGTGCAGGTGTGGAGGTTTCAAACGAGTGAAAAGTGAAGGAAGTCCAGCGAGCATAATGGTTAGAAACACTTTAGAGTCACTAAATGTCTTTTCAGCCACTTTTCTTGCACCATCCTGCTCTCTGAGGCAAAAACACGAGAACGTGCCTCTATGCAGTTAATAAACGTGGCTTTTGGAGTCATTTCCTGGTAGAAAAGTAATTCCAATTTTATATTTCATCTTTCTGCAGCTGCCTGATGAATACAACTAAATACAGATGTTTGTCTTCTTCTCACCTTTCCTTTGCTGTAGTCCCACAGCTTCAGCGTGCTGTGGAGACAAACGCAGCATGATCACACAAAGCAAAGCGCTGCGCTGCCCCCTGCAGGCGAGCTCCGTGCACAACCCGACCCTAAGAACCAGACGACACTCACTTATCCAGCGTGGCAGCCAGGATGTATTTGCCATTGGGAGAAAACTTCACAAAGGACACCGGCGGGTTGTCGTCGTCTGTCGGAAACAGAAGCAGCGTTAGCAGACAGGAGAAGACGATCACGACGAGTTTAGCTTTCCGACTCAGAACACGGGTTCATCTCATCGACGTTTATGGGGCTCGGAGTAGAAACGGTGCAAATATTAACCGAGGAAACCTCCACCCCCTGAAGTAAGATTTGTCGTTGCTGCATCCGAGTTAGAAAATCAGCAAAAAGCTCATTTAATGCAGTAACTTTAAAAAGTGATGTAACAATCCTTTTTGTATCATTGGGGATTACAGCTAATGAAATCCTCAAGTTATGTGCTCATAAACAAAGAATATGCCCTAATAACAAAAAAGGACTTTACATACAGATAATCTTGAGGAAAGGCCGGTGATTGGACAGCTGTCTGCAGGCAGTCACTAACATTGATTTAATTTAAATAAATAAAAAATCTCTTTCCAGATTGCTGTTGAGGAAAATTTGGTGGAAGAAAAGGCTTCACGTGCAATATGGAGAAGTGAACCTTGTGGACCTCCACCTAAACTCTAATGAGCCGCGCCTCTCAGGCTACAAGCTCCACCTGTGGCCTGTGCACCTCTAACCACAGCGCTCTTCCTTCCACTTAACTTTCTAATGCGATGCCTGGATACGGCCCTCTTGACAGCACGTTTATTCAGCAATAATCTTTTCTCTTGTGCTGGGGATAAACGACAGCTGTCAAGTCGGCCCAACCTTTCCATGAATGCGCAGGCCGGCATCAGAAGCTTCCTTGTTGCTCTCAGAAAGGGAAACCTGGACTTCTGTGAGCTTTAAGCCACGATCTTCAAAATGAGCCACTAGAAATGGATCGCTCTGCAGGAGGAGGAGGGGAATCTTACCAATCAGCGTTTTTAAACACTGCCCCGACGCCGTGTCCCAGATCCGGCTGAAAAGAGAACAGCGGGCTCGTTAGCACGTGTAGCTGCTGCTGAACGAGACGGCGGCAGCGTAGAGAACGAGAGCGGGCGCCGGCGGACTCACCAGAGGCCGTCGTAGCTGCTGGACACGATCAGAGAGCCGTCCCGGTTGAAGTGAACCTGCGGATCCGGGCGGACTTTAGTTCACGTCCCTTTCTCGGTCCCGCCGACAGAACAACAAGACGGCGGCAGACTTACCGCGGAGACGGGGTCGGAGTGAGCCGGCAGCGTTTTCAGACACTTGCCCGTCTTCACGTCCCATATCCTCACGCTCTCGTCGAACTGGAAGCCAGAGGAGCAGAAGGAGCAGGGTGAGCGTTCGGGGCTCGCCACAGCGGGAGCGCCGGCTTTGCGCCGCGCGGACTCACCGATCCCGACACGATCAGGTTGGACTGGGGGTTGAAGTTGCAGCAGAAGACGTAGTTGCTGTGGCCTTTCAGGGTTTTTAGGCACTTCCCCTGCGTGGAAGAGAGAACGCGTCATGGGTCACGCCTGTTAGCGGCGCGCTTTTGGGGGGGGGGGGGGGGCATTACCGAGTTGACGTCCCAGATCTTCAGGGTCTTGTCGTCAGACGCCGACACCAGGAGGTTGGAGTCGGAGGACCAGGCCACGTCAGAGATGCCCTGCGGGGTTAGGGCGTCGTGAACGGAGCTCTGAGGAGAAACTCGCTGCACCAACAGAGGTTCTACTCACCAGCTTGTGTCCCGATATGGTTTTCTCAAACTTGCCGTCGTACGCGCCCCAGATTTTTATGAGTTTATCGGCGGCTGAGGAAAAGAACGGAAGAAAGCTGGAAACCATTAATGTTCGTTTTGACAACTGAGGATTAACTATTGCATCACCAATAAAAACCTAAAAGTTTTTTTAACTGAAACTTTTTCAATGTGCATGGCTTGGAGAAAATCAAAAACAACAAAACGTCAGAAATCATTCTAAACGTCTGGAGACAGACTAGCCAGAAAGCGTCACTATTATTACCACTACGACTATATTGTTCAGACTATAAGGCGCACTTAAAAATCCTTAAGTCTAAATTCTCAAACATTGATACTGCCCCTCATATATGATCAACGTTGTGCTTACTGACGGATTTTATGTGGTACAATGCGCTCAAAAATCTGACTTTGGTTAGCAACGAAGCCGCTCCACTCAGTGAATATTTGGAGCTTTACGGTACACTGTCACTACCTGATAGGACCTTTGAGCTGTCTACCAGACTGCCTGACTGTAATGTCACCAAATGTAGGAGCAGAGCTTCTTCCTCAACTGGATTCAACTAATTTTACTAAGTGTAGATCATTTGGCTTTTATGGTTTTTACACACCGGCTTAAAAAAAACGTATTTCTTGTATATTTTTTGAGCCTCGCTCCTTTTCTCTGTCCTGCTTTGACTTGTGAGGCCTGGAGCCCCTTTGAGCAGCAGCATATTTATTTAAGCAGCTCTGGTTGTGTTAACGCGTCTATGAAGGTGTAAAACTAATCTACCCGCAGGTATTAAGCGACCTTGAACCTGGACGCATAAACAGCGGGGGGGCTCATTACAGTGAAACGCTACAAAGTTCCTCACAGAAGTAAATTTGTCTATGTCTGCGGCTCTAAACGTGACTTTGCCTGGTGAAGCAAGTGAAAATGAGGGATTTTAGTGTGAAAGGCTGCTGTACGCATGTTTGAGACTCTTATTTTGCAGACGTGTGTGCATTTGGATCTTTCTGGATAAAAATGTAAAACATGATGGAACCTGAACAGGATGATCCTACGCAGGACAGACACTCCTTAAAACAGTTTTATCACAAACTCTTACTCTGCTGGTGAAAAACCCAAAGGAAGACGTTTTTGCACAGAAATGAAAACTCACAGGAGCTGGCGAGCCACTCCCCGCTCGGGCTGAACTTGACGGAGGACACGGCCTTGGTGTGTCCCGCCAGCGTGAACTTCAGGCTGTAGTTGGGCTTGGCGGGCGCCGACTGTGGAAGGAGAGCAGCAGAAAGGATGAGCGCGGCCACGGCGACGCGTCACACGGGGTCCACGGTTTAATGGGCCAGACCTTGCTTTGGCTGGAAGACGCCGACGGGACGACTGGAGGCTTGGTGTCGGTCTCTGGCTTCTTGTCTTCGGTTGCCATGGTGAGAACACTAACATTGATCGAACCTAAACTGAACCGGAGAACAAACGGGTGAGAGGTCGGCCATCTTTAACGAGGCTGACGGCGGCGGTGGGAAATCAGGCCTGCACACAAACGGCTGTAAGACATTCAGAAACGTTGTGACCTTGAGTTTGTCATCGCCGTTTGTTTTCCTCCTCTGAGCTGTATCAAACATTTTGGAGTATTCTAGTAACTTTTGAACAGAATACACATTTTCCACCCGTTTCTGTGGGAAACGACCAGAACAGTTCTTGTTAAATACGATAAAGAAAAGCCGCCAATCTTCCTCCTTTAAAACCGCTCCATCAATTATTTCTGTTCTATGAACTGATCTCTGCTCTTTAGTTGGTCAAACTAGAAGGCTAATAATCCAAAATACAACTAAATAAAAGTAAAAACATTAAAACAGGTCAAAAAGAGAGCAGATATATCAATATAGACAAATAAAGCCACAACAGCCAGCATGTCCATCAGGGAGAGAGAAAAAAAACGTGTTTTAAAAAAGATTTAAAAGCAGAAAGTCAGTCGGACTGAGAGAGAAGACTATGGACACATTTAAAAGCGAATAAAAAGTTGTAAAAATAAACCCCAAAGTGAACCAGCAGCAAATAAATTGCTGCCAGACCGGCAGAAATTGGCTCTTGGTGTTCGGTGGCAGCTGGAAGACGAGCAGCGGCGTTTCTGGACCGGCTGTAGTCGAGCCACTAAAGCGTGGTTCGGTCCGGCATGAGGAGCTTCGTATTAATCTAGACGAGTTGTAACAAAAGCGTGGATTAGAATCTGAAAGTGACGGGAGCGGTCTGAGGCTTCAGAGGAGTGTAGGATTTAAAAGGTAGCCTCATAAAGTCACATCTTCCATGGCATTCTGAGGCAGGCGGCTGGAAACATTTTCCTGTCGTCGTGACGTCAAGCCGGTCTGTGATAGGTTAAAGTGTTTGGCTAAAATAGCATTTGTTTCCAAATTCCATCAAACAGAATGAAATCCCAATAAATGAACCTCAAAGGTTAAGAACAAAATAACAGAACCAGTCTCCTTGGTACCGCCTCACCCCCCCGCTGGTCCAAGCAGACGGCTGGCCGCCCTGGCACCGCTTCTGCTGAAGGTTTCCTGTCGTTATGAGGGAGTTATTCCTCTCCACCGTCGCCCCTTGCTTGCTCAGGAAGGCAACGGCAAGATCTGACGCCATCTACTTATTTTTATGCTGTTTTATCTTTTTATTTCGTGCTGTTTTCATAGTGAAGCACTTTGCTATATAAATAAAGTTTACTTACGGTACTTTACTGATTCATCGACTGCTCACACCTGTAGCAGTCATGGGCAGTGAAAGTCCGTCTTCGTGGCCAAATGTGTTAATCAGCTCCAATAAACGGCACCTGAAAACCGCTCTGCCTTCCAAACAAAACTTCTAAGCAGTCTTTTGAAATTGCAGCTATGTACACATTAATGCTGCAATGGCGAATCACTATATAACGCAGCTTGTAATGAGAATAAGTCACCCTATGGTAGAAACAATGGTTGGGATTAAGGCTGGTTGACAAGGCGATTCGCCGATTTTTGCCCCATTATTGGCGTGGCTCTGAAGAGACATTCCTGCCGTGTGTGAAGAGCGATCGGGTCCGCTCAGACGGACGTCGGCACCGCTCCGACCTCAAATCGGGGATATTCAACATGCTGAATGGATTGTCTAGGCTCCGATACCCTGCACGGTGTTCCCCGAGGACAAACGAGCAGTGTAGCCAATCAGAAAACCAAGGGAGGGAAACCCTAAGAAAGAAAACAACTCACCTGTATCATAGAGCAGCAAACATAGAGCCGCTGTTCGGGCCGTCTCCACTTCTTTAGCCAACGCCTTTTTAATCTACCTTCTCTGTCAGAATCATCCGCAGACCATCGGCATGATTCTTCCTAATCATCCATGTTTATTGACTGGAAAACTCACGCTCAAGCTCCAGAAGTTTTCCCTGACTTCCCGTCTCACACCCGCCGGTGAAATCCGTTTGGTGCTCACCGTCTGACCGGACACCCTACGAGCAAACCTGTTCTACCTACGGCTTTTTATCCTTAAGAGGACCCTTATCCAGGCTTTGAAAAATCGGCCGGCGGTCTTAAAAGTCTCGGTGTGAACCAGCTGTTAGAGGAAGGCAGAAAGCTCCCCTGTTCCGACTCTCTGAGCGAGACCCTTAAGGCTGAAACACGGCAGACCATCCGGACGGACGGATCCAGAAACGCTTCATTCCGGTTTCTAAACGTGACAGACGGAAATGATTGAGCGCCGTTTGCCCGTAGAGCAGAACCACTGAGCGGTTGGAGTGAAGAACCGTTTTAGATAATGGGCCAGTTTTATTCATAAAGCAGCAGCTGCTTTTTATGGCTCTGACTGTACAGAAGGACACATTTTGAAGCCAAAATAGGCTTTTATTACTTTCTTCGTTATCACATTAAAAAAAACACACACACACGCGCACACGATTTTAAGTTCACATCCCGAGCTACGCCAGCACGCTTTTTTAGCCACAGCAATAATATGGCCTCTATCAAAACATTCGAAAGGGTTCGGATGCTCTGTCTACCCTTGATGCCCACGCCTCGTGTATTTTTCAGATACTAAAGCTTACAATAATAACCTTTATCAGAGCATTCTGGGGCTAAGGGTCTTGCTCGGGGACACAGAGCGGCAGTCCGTGGGAGTCGAACCCAGGACCCGCAGGACGAAAAGCGCAATGTTCTAACCACCAGGCCAGCAGAGCGTGGAGTGGAACTCCTGGAGACGGAAAAGTGGGAAGTTCCCCCAGATGACCTGCTGTGAACTGGCCCGATATGAATAAAATAAGATGAACTGAAAAGTAAGAGGAGGGGGAAGAAAATGTGCATTAAACAGCAGCTCTATCAACATTACAACGTTCAAATATAATCATCCAAAGAGCCCGTGTGCCTGAGATCACGCAGCCCTATTTGGACAGCATCATGTTCACTATATGAGACGATACGAGCAGACTGACCCCTTTAAAATGTGAAAATATCACAATCTACAGTAATGAACATGGCCTTTTGGCTGAATGCGGGACTATTCCTGGTTAATTAAAGGCTGTGTGTTTGAACTCCTTAGAAAAGGTCAAACTTTCATTAAGGACTGTTAAATGAAACGGGGAGAAAAATATAAAATGTAATTTTACATTAACTCTCAACATCTCACAGGTGGCAATGTGAACCGAGGGGCGTAAATAAACCCATGAGGATTTTTCTTTACTCGTTTATTTTGCTTTAACCATTGAGATAAGCAGCTAAAAACGTGATCTTATTAGTTATAAAGCCTTTTTAGTGCTCTTTCGGATGAAATCGCCTGTTTAACATACAATGCATCCTACATTGACAGAGCCTACTGCTGGGTTTTTTTTTTTTTTTAAAGGTGTGCTGGACTAAACGCTTTGCTAGCACAGCGTCCTCCGATTATAGCTACTTTACACACAACAATTCAGACGCAGAGCTACATTCGTAGCCTTTAAACGTCCTTATCGCGTTCAGCACATGTTATAACAGAGCTAGCTGGTGAGGAGTTCAGCTGCTTTCTGCTGCTAGCTACTTAATAAACACCTGCTAACACAAAGTTAGCTTCTGCGGCTAGCTTCGGTTAACTGACGTTAAAGATGTTTGTCTTTTTTGAGAAAACAACGCGTACGCCGTACACGCATCTCGAAAAGCCATGTTAACGTAATTAAGTTCAGTGTCAAACCCCATAGGGTTTACAAATGTCCCCTGAAATAAAAATGAATGCTGAAAAGTAACATTAAACAAAGAGCCAGACGGGATCATTTAGCCAAGTTTCTTTTGAGATTGCGAGACGCTAACCGAGGACGATGACGTCATTCCAAAGTCAAACATTAAGGGTTTTACTAAAACATATTTTCCGACGAAAAAAAAATGGCTTTTTTTTTTTTTTTTTTTTTTTTTACGGAGAAGCTAATGGTGGCCTGATCGTGCAGCGCTGTTGACAAGCAGCAGCCACGAAAGGGGGGAGCCATCTTCCATTCAAACAATGAGCTTTTGCGAATATGCTAATACTCACGATGCTGATTCAGGGTCAGACGCTGTTTCTTCGTAGAGACGGGGAAACGGGGAGAAAGCCCGTCCGGTGGAGTAAAAGGCCCCGCTGAGCAGCAAAGCCAAGCAGCTCGCTTAATGTTTGCGTTGAGCTGGGAGGACCTGCGAGGAGAAGGAGAAGCGGGGAATGTGGTGTGCTGAGGCGCTGCGCAGGCGCGTAACGAGGCGATGGAACGGGAACTAATGAGGGTCAAAAGTAATCTTAGCGCGTCTCCCCGCCGCCACCGTTATTATATTAGTTAACTAACTATTTCAAACTATTAGACTTTATACGAGACGGGCTTCGGTTCGGTAATAGTGTAAGAAACAGCTACAGGTCAGTGGTTAAAAAAAATGGGGGGAAAATGAGCGAAATTGCTGACAGTTTTCAGGAAACATGTTAAAGAATGTGCGTTAGTTTTCAAAAGGTTACAATGTGAATGGGCCGACAAGTCTTCAGAGAACTTTCAGAGTTGTATTTAAATGTCTAAAACTTACACATTGCCACTTTGAGAAAAATCTTCGAGGGACTTAAGGTACTTTTTTTTCTTACTTCCTGATAGTAAAAAATTACAATAGGCCTTGAAATAACAAATGCATGGATTAGTTTTTCATGGACTAGAGTTTCGTTTTACATCCACTGGAGTGCCCTCTGTCTCAGTTTAGTGCTAGTTGATGCTATCAAAGCAGTCCCAGAAGCAGATGAATTCTTTGCTCTGTTGTATAGTCTTTATGTTTTCACTTTTGGCTGCTTGTACAAAATTACATGTAGGGCAGCACAAGAGAGCTCTAAAAATTGAGTGACTCACATAGGTCATAACATTAGCAAACTTCAAACTTTTTAGTTAGCAGGAGTTTTGTCACGCTTTTTATCATTTTGATTGGAGTAGAACTGAGCTGATCCCGATGTGAAAGCAGCATTGGCCTTCTCTAATGAAAGTTTTCACAAATCATTAAGATAAGATAAGAAATTCCTCTACTGTCCCACAATGGGGGAAATTCGGGACAAATAAACATGCCCCTTTTAAGAGCTCTGAACTATCAGATGTTAGTCATGAACAAAATTTAGCCTGGGCAAAGGCTCAGATGACAGGTTCTACCTCAGACTGGCTTGTTTTCAGGCAGTTGAGAAACAAGTGTTCTTCTCGCATATTTTGCCTGTCTCTAGTCATTAACCAGTCAGTTCTTCTCACTTCTCAGCCACCAGTAACTAACCAATCAGGTCGTTCCACTTCCAGTCACCTTCATTTGATCAGTTCCACTTGTTGCCAATAATTATTTTCATTCCGGTCACCTGTCCACTCCTCTATTTATACCTGCCTCAGTCCACTCTTCAGTGCCAGATTATTTCGAGCCTTTCGGTGAGTCTAATCCAGCGTTTCCTGTTTGCCTGTCTACTGGTGATTCTGACCCGATTCTGCCTCCTGATTTTCTGAGCCAGTCTGATCCCTGTCGAACCTGATTACCTGCCTGTTGCCTGACCTGTATTCTGTCTTCTGATTTCTCTGATTTCTGATTTCTCTGAGCCTGCATTACCCCAGTCTGATTATCTAACTTGGCTGTTACCGGGCCTGGATCTGTTCCCTGACTCTGCTCCCGGATTCTGCCCTGGACTACCCTGCACTTCTGATCACCCGGTTTGTCTTTGGACTGTGTTTTGGATTACGAACTCTCTTTATTCCCTTTCACCATTCTGCCTGCCTGTCACTCCGGTTCTCACCCATCACCTGCCTGATTATTTTTTTTCCTTTTTACCCGCAGCAGTTATCATTAAACAAACTGCCTTTAAACTTTACCTGTCTTGTCTTGCTGAATTCTGGGTCCTCTGTTTCTGAGCTTGACAGCCCTATCTCTTGACAACAAGGGTGATGTATTTTTCAAAGACACCACTTGGTTTGAATTTCTCAACTCTCGAGCTTTGTAAACTTGTTTGGATTTCTGGAGCTCATCCCTGGACCTGGGGTCCGTTCTTTGTACGTTGCTTAAAACATCCGAGATTAAATGAGACATCCAAGATGATTTCATCTGGCTAATCATGATCCGGCTAATTGGGTTCTTCGAACACACCTGTTGTTTAGGATTAGTATGGCTGGATTGAGTTATCTGAGATAACTGCGCGTTCATGCGTTTGTTTAAAAGGGGAAATGTATCGATAGTAGAAACAATGATCAGCAACGCTGCTATTGGCTGTTCAGCATGGCCAAAGAACGCCCACAGTTTTTCTCCCAAGCAGAACACGAGCTTTTAATGGAAGGTTATGCCGAATTTGAGTCATTAATTAAAACGACAGGTAACACCTCAAAGTCTGCTAAAGCCAGGAGAGAGGGCTGGCAAAAAGTAGCAGACAAATTACATGCATAAGTGTCCATGGTAGATGTTTCTATCACTTTCTACAGTATGTATTTTTGCATTTTAATAATTTCATATTTACTTTGTTCTTTTATGTCAGAGCCTCCACCGGACACATTAGAACATGGGGAAAAAAGTGAAGTACAAGAATATTCTACAAAATGGTAGCCTTTAATTATTATACTATATTTTAAAAAGACACTTTTTCCTCTTTTTAAAAGCCACTGTTAAATGATGTGTTTGGCTGTTTATAACAGCCACCAAGAAAAAGGCTGAAAAAAAACAGGTTCTTTTTACTTTTGTTGCATGAGGCATGTTTCACCCTTTCTTTTTCTTTCACAAAATGACACAGGGTGCCATCCGTTCCCTATATAAACGGCATCTTCAACAAAAAAATTAGTATTTTGACCTGAAAAAAACAAATTAAGAGGAGAAATTGAACTCCACAACTTGAAAAATTGCACTAGAGATCGAGTTGCTTCAAAAGGACCTTCAGAGTAAGTTCTAATACACCATTTGACAGTAGTATTGCTGACTTTACATAACTCTCTCTTATTGCAGGCAAAAGATGACTTGCTGGCTTTTCTTTATAAAAAAATGTTTAAATAAAACGAGAGGAACTAAGCATTATTTGTTTCGTCTTATATTAAACATTAAAAATGGTGTTCCACAATTCTGTCCCGTCCTCTGCCACTAGGTGGCCCAAGTGCACTGGCTGGATATCCCTATCTCCTCCATTTATACAGCTGCGATCTAATCCTGTTTACATGAAATAAGCCTGCTCGCGAGCAGGCTTAAGATGGCGCACATGTTGCTATGACAGCAAGTCCAAGAAGAGTTTCGAAGAACCAAACGATCCAAGATCATGCCAAATCGTACGAAGAACGGACCCCAGGATGCTTGCGTACTGGAGTTGCTGCAAGCTTCCTGGTTCAACTCCCACCCTGGGTCCCTGAGTGAGACCCTTAACCACAGGTGGCACACAGTGACCACTATGAGTTAAATGCTGTGGCCGGATTGGAATGTATGTTGCAATTTCAGCAAAGAAACGTTGTGCAGTCGGGTGCTTCTGGTGTCTTCTTCATTATGCGTGTAATAGTTTAACGTTTTTTTAACATGGGTTTCCAGAAAGGTTTAGATTTGGGCTTTTTTTTTTACTGATGTGGGCGGATTTTGCGTTGTGTTTGGGCTGGAAACTGTCAGTCAGATCTGGCAACCCGAGGCCCCTCCTTCCTGCCAGGTCAGCTGCAGACCAGTTAGTGTTTTTGTTTTTTTCCCCTCACTTTAGCTGTACAGCTGCAACATCTCCTGTAGTCATCTGGTTTGGCTCTCTGCCTTTATTCCGCTTCGCTTAAAAACTTCTCTGGTGCACAGAGATTTTCGTTTTTTTTTCTTCAAAACCTTCAAGGGTTTATTTGTATTTTCCCGACCACTGGCTCTGAGATTAACAAGAGGGATATTTTTGCTTCGTTTTATGAAGGCACGAAGAAGAGTCGTCAAAACTTCGCAAACAGGAAAGTTGACTACTTCAAACCAAAGAACCGGCTGTTCCAGGTTGGCTGTTTTTATATTTTTATGAAACCGAACTGTGTCGCTAAATATGGAGTTGTGAGTTGTTTTTTTTTACTTTGCTAGTCAGTGCCGCTGCATTAAAGCTAGCAAAGTTGAGCTAACGAGCTGAACCACTGATGGGACATCAGGGGACTATAGGCATGACACACATTAATATACCTATGAGCTCAGCTTTTCTCTGTGGAATAATGAAACAATAATCAGCAACAGGTAAAGGTTCATTTACATCATTTGAACTACACATTTTGTATGTCGTAGAAAACCTTGTTTGGAAAGGATCCCACCGTCTCAGAAAATGTTGAAATCGTTTTTTTTTTTGTTTTCAAAAAACAGAAAGAAATAGTGAAAATCATCCAAGACGTGTTTTTTGTCACGTCTGCCACTTTTTCCTGCCTTTATTTTATTTTTGGTTTAAGCTGTTATAATAACGCGCTGGTGAAGATTCTCTGTCATCCAGTTTTTATATATTTATTTATTTGAATTAGGACAATGCACATTCATCAACATGTTAGCATAAAGCATCAATGTAAATATGCCAGAATTAGCACAACAGCTAATTTGCATCCGCTGTCCTAAGGCAGGTAAGAACAGTGAACATTAAACAAGACACTAAGGGAGAGAACAGAGTGGACACGAACAGATAAGATGCCAATAACAAAATCCCAATAGAATTAGGTTAACAGGCCCAAGGAAACAGATCAATTTACCTGTGAACACATGTCTGGTTAGTTGTCAACCAATGTTTCAAGGAGAATTTAAAACTTATGTAGGTTGCACAGCCCCTAACATGAGCTGGCAGCATGTTCCATAACTGCTCCTCTGATGGACGCAACCATTTGGCCAAATTTGGTCCTACGCCGCCGAACATTACAGTCTCCTCTGGTTAAAGCTCTGGTGTTTATTCTAGTAATTTTTTTTTTTGCTTATATCTGTTAGAGGAGGAGGAGCAAGTCCATTTAAAACTTTAAAAACAAGGCACGCATCCAAACATATCTGATGACGTTCAAAGTCTAAAATGTTGTACTTACTTAAAATGTCACAATAATGATAATGATGTACAGGCTTTTTATCAAGAACTTTCAGAGTTTTCTTGAAGAGAGACTGTAGGGGTTTCAGAATGGCCTTTGAAGTGTGAGACCATGTGGTGTGGCAGTAGTTTATATGGCTAAATATCATGGCATGCATATAGGTTTTTGCTGATTCAAAAGTCAGAGAGGGTCTTATATGTTTAAAGTTTGAAAGATTAAACCTAATTATTTTTTAGATTCTCTTTACATGCTGCTGGAAATTTAAATTAGAATCAAAGACCACTCCTGAGCTGAGCCAAAAGGCGAAGCTCTCGATTTACCGGTCGATCTACGTTCCAACCCTCATCTATGGTCACGAGCTTTGGGTCGTCCACACTAGTCCAGACTTTTGGAATTGATTAAGCTTCCTGGATGGGAAGCTAAACGTCTTCAGCTTCAAAATAGAAGTCCAGTTGTTTTTGTTGGTTTGTTTGTTTTTTAACCTTTTTTTTTGGTTTTGTTTTTGGATTATGGTAATGATGTGGCAGAACTCTGAACTAATCACCCGAGAAAAAAAAGGAACTTTTAAAACTATGCACTCAGAAATATTTAGGCTAATTGCTTTTTTAGGATTCATTCATTTTAATTGCATAAAATAAAAATAATAATTTTATGCAAAACATCAGCAAATCAAGGTCATTTGTCACTCATTCAAAAGTATAGCAGAAACTGCAAAAAAGTGTGTGCAAAAGCATGTGATTGCTGTTAGTAGGGGCTATATTTATATATTTGTTTTATTTAACTTTTAATTTGCACTAATAAAGGATTAGATCCAGTTTGTACGATTTCTGTGTTTGAGTTGTGTAACAAATTCCCATAGTGAGTAATTTCTATGCAAGACACCTGCAATGGGAAAATGAAATAATCAAGTTGAGATGGGTGAGATCGGCCAGCTTTGTTTTCTTGCTAGAAAGTGGGAGCATCTCATCCAGATTGCGCTCTTGTTCTGAGGTTTAAAAACAAAACAAAACAAAAAAGACTCATATATACACAAGAAAGTGATCACTCAACTGTCCATGTCGGAAAGATATAAACATGCCTACTTTTCATCAGAAGGAAATATTCTGATAAAAGAATTCAGTATTAGGTGTTTCCACTTGAACGATGTTGGTCTGATAAATTCAGATAAATTCTTTTATATACAGGGTTGGTACAGGTGCTTGAAATCCTTGAAAATGCTTGAATTTTTTTATCAAGGGGTTTTCAAGGGTTGGAAAGCGCGTGACTTGTGTATAAAGTCATTGAAAATGCTTGATATTCTAACTGCACCGTTTTTGTAATAAAGATCATTCTAACAGTTTCATTGAAAACCTCGGTTTGCTATTTTTATTTCAAAGACTCAACAGAGAGAGATCATTTTTGTGGCAAGACCGGCTGCATCCTCCGGCGTAGCTATGAAGCCGACCTACTTTGACCACGTAACTGTGTCTTGCTAGTCGTACACGTCTCTTTTGGGTGGAGGAAAAACGGCACGACATTTTACCTTGTCTTAAAGGTGCATAACCACGTTATTTAACTTGTTTTTTTTTTAATATACGTCAGTAGCTCACTCTGGTTGCATACAAAGTTTTTATGAAATATTATCACGTCCTGCTAGCGTATTAGTTGTTATTTTGCTGTTTTATGCTTTGTTTTGCCTCAATTTGTTAGTAAATAAAGCCTATCGTGTTTATTTATGATTTTAATGTAAGTACGTACTACGCATGCGCAGCAGGGGTTAAAACAAGGAAGCGGCTAACGGCTATTAGCATCTCCCAGCGAAATAAGAAAGGTCCAAGATCCAGTGGGGGGGGAAAAGCGCAAAAAAAAAAAAAAAATGATTCCAAGAGGGAAAAGACTGGAACGTCGCTGGGAATACAGTCTGAACGTTGGCGTTCACTGAAGCGGACGCTAAACCTGCCGAGACTCAGATGTGACGCAGAGTTGACTGACGTGAGTAAACGTTCTGACGCGGTGTACTCTACGCGCGCTTGTAGTTGATTAAAGTAAGCCCGGCGTAAATTGCATGCAATATGACAGATATGAGACTTATGATAATGTAATAAATAAGCCACCACATCACACACATTACAACAATTTCAACAACTTACTCACAAATAACAACTAATCAATGAATACGTATGTACAATGTAAGGTGAGCGAGCTTGCCTTTCAGTGGCTGCATCGTAACCACCTTACCCGTGAAATGAATCATACATACCCTGGCTTGGTTGAATATCCGCCTTCATGTTCACCAAATTCCTATGTTTGTGCATCAGCACACATCCACCTTTGTTGCTGTGTAAGCACGGACAAGCTTCCGAGCTTTTCAGGTTGTTCATAGCGCCCCGCTACCGACTCAACAAACCAAAGTATTTCTCCTCGTTGTAACATTAGGCCGTTGCGTCATATTATCCTCCCAGTTGAATATTGTAGCAGGGTGGACGTTTAATAAACCACCTTTTATGAGAACTAAATGAGCATGCACCCGTTTTAGAGCTATTGCCATGCCATGTTAATAAACACCGACCTTACTCAACCGGAAACGAGTAGTAGAAATAGCTTGATTGCCGAAGTAAACCGGAAATGCCCGCAAAACTTCTCTATAAGGCGCTTGTAAATTCTGTGAGTCGTGGGTTGTGTTTTTTTGGGGGGGGTTGGGCTTGTTTTTGAAAGCGAAGTCCCTTATTTGGGCTCTAAAATAAGTGACGATAAACACGAGTTATCAAGAGACCCGCATGCACTGCCGCCCTACAGACACCGTGAGTATAACTGGCTGAAATATCCCTCCGCCTATCCACGTTTACACACTCATACATACACTATTGACAAACTATACTAGACGCCTCATTACGTGCTGGAGCACATCCTGCGTCGCCGCCATATTGGCTGGATCTTTTCTACTCTAGGCTGCCATAGGAGCCGACGGGAGTAAAGGCAGAGGGAGCAATTATGCCCGTTTTGCAGTTTACGGTTGCAATAGGTGCCGATAACTGCTGGAAGTAGATTACGCGGTGAAGATCACCATTGTGAGCAGAAACTGGTTCTGAATATGAGTTTTTACGTGATGGGAAACAGTGCAGAAACCCAACCTATAAACCGTACTTTAATGCTTTTTAATTTGTTGTCTCTGTATTTGACAAACTAAGGCGGAATCACGTTGCCAAATGAAGTACCCTGGAGTTAGAGTGTCAGCACATGCCCCAGTTGGAAGCAAAGTGTAAGACACGAATGACCTGGAAATTTTAAACCTTTTTCCAGGCTTTAAAAAAAAAAAAATGTGTGTATGCAGGTGGATAGAAACAGATGTGTATAAAGCTTTGTAGAAATCTCGAAAGGAAACGACAGAATTATGAACGATTCAGCTTCCTTGGCACAATTAAACATATTCGTGGTGCCGTGGCTGTTCCATTCCTTGATGCGTCTATGCGTCCTACGTCTGTCAAATTAGGCAATTTTGGTTGTGAAACTGTCAGACCCTACAAATATTTTTGATTGTGATAGCTTAGCTTTGATAGATTATCGATACTGTAGAGTTTTACCACAGTAGCTCACGTCTGATTGCTTCTGATGTAGCTGATTTTAGTTGTTAGACGTGCACAGTTATCACTGTTTGGCGTTTTGATCAACAGGGTTGTGTGTTATGAAAACTGGGCACAAAGCAGGCTGGCGTTCCCTCGGAGTCGTCACTGAGCCGAAAGGCACCCACTGCTCTGCTCAGACGAGATAGCAGAGGAAGCCAGCTTCACCTACGCCATGTCGGCCGACGTTGAGCCAGATCCCGAATTGCCTGAGAATCCGCCGCCTCCCGAGGTGACCGATCCCAGCAAGCCCGGCCGACGAACCAACCAGCTGCAGTACATGCAGAACGTGGTGGTCAAAGCTCTGTGGCGGCACCAGTTCGCCTGGCCTTTCTACCAGCCTGTTGACGCCGTCCGTCTTGGACTTCCAGTGAGTAATACTTTTTGTGCTCCTGCAATAGATGAGAACTGATCTACCGTGTTTGCATAGCTCCCAAGCAGTCGTACCTGGGCGCAGCTTCTCGGCATTGCAGGATTAAACATACAATACAGTTTGTTTGACACTGCCTCTTTTCCAACAGGACTATCATAAGATAATAACATCCCCCATGGACCTGGGCACGATCAAGAAGCGACTGGAGAACAACTACTATTGGAGTTCAAGTGAATGCCTGCAGGACTTTAACACCATGTTTACCAACTGTTACATATATAACAAGGTTAGGAGCTTTGTGGTATAAAGCACGTTGACTCTACTGATCCCCTTTTTTGAATGTGTAAGTCCTAATTTTCCTTATCTTCTTTTCTTTCCAGCCTACGGACGACATCGTGCTGATGGCTCTCTCTTTGGAGAAGACTTTTGTGCAAAAGGTTTCCCAAATGCCTCAGAAAGAAGAGGTTATTCCTCACGCAGCCAAAGCGAAGGCCAAAAAAACCTCGCTTCCAGGTAATAGAGCAGCTTCTGTAAGAGGCTGACATCAGCGGAGATGTACAGCGCAGCGCAAGATCATTTGTACCCCCTGAACATTTGCCGTATTTGTCACTGTATTTTATTTTTATGTGCCAGACCAAAACAAAGTAAGCCATGATTGGATTGTGAAGGAAAAGGATGCATGGTTTTATTAAACATTGGAAAGTGTGCGTTTGGGAAGGCGACCCTCCGCCCATGTCTTAAGCTGTGTCTAACAGGTTTTCCCATCGACTCTTAGCAGCTCCCCTTTTCCCTACTGAAGGAAAGTATCCCCACAGCATGACGCTGCCCCCACCATGCTTCACAATGGGGATGGCCAGTTTTTAAAATGTTCAGTGTTGGTTCTAATCTAACTAGAGGACCATCTTCCGTCTGTGTCCCCCGCCAGGCTTGTGGCAAACTGTAAATGGCTTTTCCTTTTTTTCTTGCTGCTTTTCCATAAAAGCCAGAATAGTTGAATGCATAACTTTGATCTTTTATTGCAACAGCTTTTTCTTTCAACCGACCAGCCGGTTGTATAAATCAAATCAATAAGAATCACAGTTTTCCTGTCAGTAGCTACTCACACTCTGGATATCTGTAGCTCCACCAGACTTACCAACAAAACCTCAAGAGGCCTTGACAGATTTATTTGTGTCAAATTATTTACTGATTGCAGGTCATTTTATTTAGTTTTAGCAGAATAAAGGGGGCTGTATAAATGTCAAAGCCATTCTTTTTTTTTTTTTCTTTTTTTTTTTTTTTTTAGATTATTTTGGAAAAATGGTTGATTTGAAACAGTTGATCATTTTCTTTGTCTTTCACAACTATTCTGCACGTCTACGGTTGTAAAAAGCTCAAGGGGAACGAATACTTTTGCCCGGCCCTGTATCTAACTACGGGACTCTGCTTTTCTGCTCCCTGTAGAAAGACGGGCGAGGTACGGCGGTGTGGGTCGAGCAATCGCTCCTACAAAGAGCAACTATAAAGAAAACAAGGCGCCGACACAGAACACAGAAAAGGGAGGCGTGAAGGAGCAGCTGAAGTACTGCAACGACATCCTAAAGGAAATGCTGTCGAAGAAGCAATCAGCCTATGCCTGGCCGTTCTACGAGCCCGTTAACGCCGAAGCTCTTGGGCTACATGATTACCACGACATCGTCAAATACCCAATGGATCTCGGCACTGTGAAGGTAACAAGTCTGCTTTCTTCTTGCAATCTGCTTTATTATGGATAGAAGTGTAGTCTTGGCTTCACATAAGACATTTATCTTGTTGATCATCAGGAAAAGTTGGACGGAGGAGAATACCAGGACGCGCAGCGATTTGCCGCGGACGTCCGCCTAATTTTTTCCAACTGCTACAAGTACAACCCGTCTCGCCACAGTGTCGTTGAAATGGCCAGAAAGCTTCAGGTGTGTTCTGAGTTGTTATACTTGTGTGATTTGTATAGTTATGCTCTCCACTTCAGGCTTGTTCCCCTCCTCTGTGTGTGGATGCTGTAGGGAGTGTTTGAGCAGAGGTTTGCAAAGATGCCAGAAGAGCACGTGGAGATTATCGCTGTAGGTAGCGCCGTCTGCAGTTTGTCTAGTTTTGACCGATCTGAGTCGGCGGAGGAGCAGGCCGCCCAGCTTGCTGAGGCGCGAGAACAGGTGGGTGACATGGAAGTTCGGTGGGTGTAAAAAAAAAAAAAAAATGTAATACACATGTTTTCATAACATGAAAGGTGTCACAATTATTTGATCCTCACTTAGGCTCGTCGTATTTACAGTGTGGTGGTATTTCAGAGTTCACGATGCCATGCTTTCTCTAAATTCCCAGTCTACAGTATCCTCCACTCTACTTGTTCATCCTTTGATTTACACCTGACCCGGCTGGAGTATTTGTAGCTAAGATCTCAACTTTAGCCTCATCTGACCAAAGCACATACAGTAGTTCATCTTAAAGTTCATGTAAAGTTTAAAAAAACTTCAAATTTGTTAGTAAAGAGCAGAAAAGGCTTGTTAGTTGCTATGAATGTTCCAAAGAGTCAAGTTTCTGTTTTATTTTTCGTGGAACTAGTGACCTTTATTTCAAAGTGGACAAACAGTAAATAGCGTTGGGGGAGAAGACATCCGGCAAAGGTCCACGGGCCAAGAGTTGAACCCAGGAGGGCTGCCAAAAATTCAAGTTTCTGATGCAGCTCTGTCACAGTGAGCTTTGAATACTCATATTTTGGAACATGTTGTGTTGTCTTTCCCATTTTGAAGAGTTTCTAAAATAAATATATATTTCACCCAAGTAAACAAAGTCATAGATTAAGATAAGAAATTCCTTCTTTTTTTTTTTTGTCCCAAAATGAGGAAATTTGGGCACACATCATCAGTTTAGTTACACACTAAATCAGTCATGAAAAAAAAAACTAATCTAAAGTTAGTTCTGAATTAACTTATCTGAACTTATCAGAAAAGCCAAAATCAAAGTAAAGCGCTCCTTAGAGCATCTGGGATGCAGCAGTCTGTCCCTGAAAGAGCTCTCCAGCTCTGCAACAGCTCCATGCATGTCAATGGATATTAACTGGGTCTGCGTCTGTGAAAGTCCACCACCACCTCTTTTGTTTTCCCTGCGTTTAACCTGCGATGGTTCTGCTGGCACCGATCTGGTCCACAGCGCCAGCACAGCTCCCTGCGGTGCCTCCATCCTGCAGATCCAGCCTGCCAGAGACACAGCCCCGTGTTCTCACATACTGCTGTCCATTCCTAACACACTTTATCTGAGAATGGTCTGCTATTTTTATTTTAAAACAATTTAATGTCATATATTCCCCCGCTGAAATTTACTCAAATCAAAGGTTGGCTTTGAAATAACGTTTTCAGCGTGAGATTATACACTTTATATGATGCCAATAAATGTGGATAGGTCCGTTTGTAACATAAAAATCAAAGTGTTAAATGTCTTGCCTTCTCTTCCAGATGTGCCCCCTAAGCTGTTTTCACACATGAACTTAAACGGTCTAGAGATGTTCCTGATGGGTGAAATGTGTGACAACAAGCAACGTGTGCTTTGGACTCCTTGAGGATATTTTTATTAGTGGGCAAGAAAATGCAAATGTGGGAGGGTGTCTTGTGGAGCCTTTACTTTAAGTTAGCAACCTTGCTTCCAGATACATTAAAGGGGTGCTTGAATTTCCTCTCTGCTCTCCTGATTTGTTGATCTCAGCTTGCCTGGAGGGTTAGAGTAAAAACCATCTAATCGGCTGACAAAACCAGAAACCTTACGTGCTGGAGAGGCGTTGCAAAAAACCTGCATACAATTTCTTCTGCACGCTTTCCGCATCGTGTTCTGCCGCTCCACCACATTTCTAGGAGGGTGTTTCCAACAGATAAGGTCCAAACCGTAATTCTGTAGAACTTGGGATTCATTTGGTTCGACATCTTTGGCTTCTTGGTGCTTTTTAATTGTTCTGGCGGTCATTTTAAATGAGTTTCACAACATATAAACCTTTTTGACCTTTTTCTGTCTGGCTAAAGACTGATAACCAGATTGCAGCACTATCTGAAGGGCCTGTGAGTAAACCGAACCTGACGGAGAATGGCAAAACAGAACCCAGCAGGGACGGAGCGAAACGTGCTTTAAACTCCACTATCAGGTACGAGTGTTGACTTATTGCTGTTTCATACATCATTTACAATCCTTCACTCGTTCTTCCTAATTTCAGGAACCTATCAAGAGGGAGCGAAGATTGCGATTCGGGTGATAAATCCTTGCCGATGACGTACGAGGAAAAACATCAGCTGAGCCTTGACATTAACCGGCTTCCCGGGTTGAAGCTGGCCCGCGTGGTGGAAATCATTCAAAGTCGGGAGCCCGCCGCGTGCAGCATTGACCTGGATGAGATCGAGATCGACTTTGAGATACTGAACACGTCCACGCTGCGGGAGCTTGAGCAATATGTCCGGTCTTGCCTGTTCAAGAAATTCAAAAGGTACCAAAGTAAGTCCCAAATGTCGATACAGATCTTTTCTTTAATCATTTGACGTAACGATTTTGTTTACCCTTAACCCTCCCGCAGTCCCTGAGCTTGCTCAATTCAATTCAATTTTGTTTATATAGCGCCAATTCATGATACATGTCATCTCAAGGCCCTTTCCAATGTCAAATTCAATCAGATTATACAGGTTGGCCTAAAAGTTTCCTCTCTAAGGAAACCCAGCAGGTTGCATCAAGTCTCTCCAAGCAGCATTCACTCCTCCTGAAAGAGCGTAGAGCCACAGTGGACAGTCGTCTGCATTGTTGACGGCTTTGCAGCAATCCCTCATACTGAGCAAGCATGAAGCGACAGTGGAGAGGAAAACTCCCCTGCCTCAAACCACTGGGGTTAGAGAAAACAGAGCAGAGAGACAAAAAGAGTGTTCCTTGTCTCATGGTCTCCCACATGTAGGGCGGCAGTGAGCCCTTCATACCACATTTCTGAGCTTAGGCTAGATTTAGTATTTTTGTTTACCTCGCGTGCTCTTTTTCCTCGTCCCAGGGGGAGATCAGAAGGGTATGGGTGAGTCCTAAATTACCTATTTGGTCATGTGATCAGAACAACAGCATAGGGCTCACACTCGTCACCCCCGGAGGGGGATTGCATGGGTCCCGCGTGCACCTCTCATCGCCCTTGGGGTGGACCAAGACGTGTTCTCAGCCTTCTGGGGCGGTTTTCTCGCCCATGGTTGAGCGCCTGGTGCATGAGGTCACAGAGACGGGTGTCAAGCTAGGAGCGTTGGCCCCGGATGAGGTGGAGTTGCGTGCCTTTGCAGGCCTGCTGCTCCTGGCAGGCGTGTTTCGCTCTTGCGAAGAGTCCGCGGCCAGCCTCTGGGATGCGGAGAGCGGATGTGTGATCTTTGCAGCCGCTTCTACGAGCTGTCGAGACTGGTAAGGTTTGACAACCAGAGCACGCGAGCGGAGAGGCATGCCGGGGACAAAATCTCTGCATTCAGGGACATGTGGTGAGCGCTTCTCTCTGCGATGTACGTGCCTGGACCAGAGGTCACCGTGGACAGGCGTCTTGTGCCCTTCAGAGGTGTGCGCCCCTGTACTACTGGTTGTTTGTTTTTATTTATTTATTTTTCTTACGTTTGTTCTCCTCTTCTCTCCAGGACAGTGCCCCTTCCGTCAGGACATGCTATGCGTGGAGAATGAGCGTGTGCACAGGCAAGCCGGCTGGGCACTCGCGGCCCCGAGAGAGATGTTTGGGGATGCGAGTGGTGCTTGACATGACTCAAGGATTCGGGGATTGCAGTGTGTTTTTTTTTTTCTCCCCCTCGCATCTACTCTGCTCTCTGCGTCGTCCGCAGGAAAGCTGGCGCTGGTAGGTGCAAAAACAATCCTGAGCCGCCACCTGTCGTCTTGCGTTTTCGCTATGGACCGCGCCGCACTGTCCACGTCCTGCGCCTCGCTTGTCTCCTACGTGCCCAAGAGGGACAAGAACGTGCTGCTGCTCAGCACGCTGCACTGCGGGGGCGTTGAAGTGTTTCACAAGTGCAACGACAAGAAACGGTTGGTCCTGCTTCATTACATTGCCAACAGGGGAGGCGTCAACAACCTCGACAAGCTCCTCGCTGCCTATAGCTGTCAGAGGATGAGGTACTACTGGACCGCGGCCCTCTTTCACAACATCCTCGACGTGTTCACCTACAACGCATCCGTTCTCTGGCAGGAGACCAACCCCAACTGGATGCCTCGCGCGAGGAACAGGAGGAGGCTGTTCATTGAACAGCTTGGCAGGGCGTGGCAGTGTGCCGCTCGCGTCGTCACCGGGTCCTCAGGGGGTCCAAGGCTGATAAGAGGAAGACGTGCAGCTTTTGCCCTCGCAACAAGGACCACAAAACCTGCTTACACTGCTTCCCTCTGTCCAAGTCCGTGTGTGGATTCTGTCAGTCTCCGTGCTGCCACGCCTGCACACGTTCGCTCCGGGCGGCCGCCAAACCAGACAACTCACCCTTGCTGCGTTTTTTTTTTTTTCTTTTCTTGTGCACGGTATCCCCAGACATCGGGCTGCAGCGAGCCTTCTGCAGTGTTTCCGAGTTTATCCTTCGAGTTTTTCTTGTTTGTCCTTTTACCCCTCATACAGTCCCGGAGAGGTCGGGCGGACCACCTCTTGCGCACTTTATTTTTCAGATCTGTGGGAGCTGCAGGGCACCCAATCGCATCCTTGTGATATCTGCCTCCCTCCACCTGAGCACCGAGCCGGGTCTGCGGGAGTGTTGAGGATATCCCTCATTTATCTGATGATGGTGCTTTGTTTCCTTTGCTTCTTCCAGAGACGACCAGCCAACCTGCCTTTCAGTACATCAGCACAAGCAGCAGTTTATCAGACTCTGCCACCAGCACCTCCCCAGACTCCAGTTTAGAAGACACTGACTCATAATCTTTGTTGGTCTGTATTTAATTCTTGTTCTGTTGACCAAAGGTTGTTGCATGTAAAATTTATTGTTGAATTTTGTTCTATCTCTGATATATTGAAAATAAACGTTTCTTTTTTTTGTCTACTACCTAATCATAGTATTCAATTTGTAAGTGAAACTCATTCATTACAAAAAGAGAGATTTCAAGCTGTTAGTTTTGGCTGCTTTGTGATTAAACAGCAGTTTTCTGCTTGTAAATGTAAAATATTGAGAGAACATTAACTGGAGAATTTTTATTTTTGCACTATATCAAAAGTTTGCGAAAACTATTTTAAACAATTTGGGGAAAACCCAAGTGCCAGCATAGCTTTATAAGTTTCTAGTGATTGACCCATAACGTTTGGGTTAATAGTGCCGCAGATGGATGTATTTTAAAGAAACACCTCAAACACAAAACAAAATCACAGGAAGAGAATTGAGGACCTTTACGAGTTAATCTTTGAGTTTAATTGCACGGCAGTGAAAATGAGCTTAGATCTTTCCATGTAGAAATCAAATATGCACAAAGAAAAGTATTTATACCCCAAAGCTGTAGCGACTGAGAATAGCAATATATACATTTTCTCTGTTTTGTAGAAGTGTACCTGAAGCATAAAGCATTATGATTACAGAAAGAGTGACTGAGCCGATAAATGAATTATGATTATCAAGACGGAATAGGAATAAAATACATTATTCTTTGGTTATTGATTCTGATAAATGCAGATGACTGTCATACAAGTAATTCTGTTGATTCTGGGAAACTGTGTGTGAAATATAAGCAGTAAATGTGATATGATGCTCATTATTTTGTTGTATGAAAGGCTGGAAGTACTGAGAGTTGGATGATCTGTAAGCAGGTTAAAACAGTGTGTGTGTGTGTGATAAGACTGTTGAAACAAGCCACGGGCTTAGAAATAGGGAACTTAGTGACGCCAGATAGAAAATTCTGGCAAGATACAAAGCTCACCAATAAACACCAGCAGTTGAGTCAGCCATGAAAAACCTTACAAAAAGGGGTTAAATGGGAAAACTGTTGGTTGCTCCCTCGCAGAGGGCTTTGCAGTCAGATAGCAAAGGGCGAGACGTTGAAGCGGAGCATCGACCACGGACAAACACAGGACTCCGTTTGAGTTTCCTAAAGACTTTGGTCAGTGGACACAGTGAAGAAACAGGGATTATTTCAAAACCCAAATTACAATGGGGGAGCTAACAAGCCCGAGAACACCATACTAACTGAAGTGGAGAGGAGCTATTATCAAGTTATGTGTGTTGATGCAGGAGGCACTGCACTTCATAAAGTAGATGGCTTCACCGGGAAAGAACATTATGGGAACATACTGGAGCAACATCAGCCCTGAAGTTAAAGATTGAGCACAAAAAAGCTCTTCCAAATGGAGAATTAACCCAGTCATACTGCCAAATTAGTTAAAAATTGGTTTAAGGACAACAAAGCTAATGCTTTGGATTGGCCATAACACATTTTTCTTAACTACAGTTTCCCATAATTGTTTGTAATATAGTTATCTATAAGTAGGTTACCTTATAAGACAGAGTACCAATGGTTTACGACCAATCAAGTTTAACAGAAAACATTTTCCAGAAAGGAAAGACTTGAACCACTGACAGGCTGGAACCCTGAAAACCTCCCTGTGCTCTAAAACTGTGGAAGAAAAAAACTTAGACGTTCTGTCTTTGTGCTGTAAAGGGATTTTAAGATAAGATAAGATAGGCTTTATTGATCTCACAGTGGAGAACTTCACTTGTCACACATCGGCTTAATAAACAAAAGGCGGAAAAGGTGCATAAGGTATATAGAGTGTGTCCACATGTATACAGTGTATCAAAAAAAAAAATACAAGGGAAATAAAGCAGAGATTTAGGATGACTTCTGTACATTCAGGTGACTTATATACAAATGGATTCACGTACATTAAAGTGGTACCAGGTAAGAACAACAGTGAGGTAGTGAGATAACTATACAGCTGAAGTCATTTATTTAACAGGATTACTGCACAGGGTATTGCACAGGTTATTAAATAGAATTGTACACTAGTAATTGCACATTAGTTATTACAGGTATAAGATAAGATAAGATAGGCTTTATTGATCTCACATTGGAGGAATTCACTTGTCACATCGGCTCAATAGTCAATCAATAGTCAGAAGAAGGTGCCAAAAGTAGGAAAAGGTGCATCAGTTATATACAGTGTATCTTCATATATACAGCGGATGAAAAAGAAAATGAGAAAAAAATAATAAAAATACAAAAGTAATCGGAGTAGGCAGATGATGTCATATGTACATTCACGGTTTTATATATATATATATATATATATATATATATACAAATGTATTGACATATATTCACTTGATAGCAGCAGAAGTCACCTCTTTCAGGATTATTGCACGGATTATAGCACAGTGTATTAAATAGATTATTGCACATTAGTTATTACAGTTATGGTTACAGTTATAGTCCAGTATTATATACATATATATATATACACACATGACTTGGTGATAGCAGCAGAAGTCACTTCTTTCAGGATTATTGCACGGGTTATAGCACAGTGTATTAAATAGATTATTGCACATTAGTTATTACAGTTATGGTTACAGTTATAGTGCAGCATTGTATAATCTGGTCTGTCACTAAAGGAGCTGCTCAGCTACTCTACAGTGAGGTGCAGGGGATGAAAGGTGTTGTCCATGATGGATGTGAGCTTGGACAACACCCTCCTCTCAGCCACTTCCTCCACCGAGTCCAGAGTGCAGCCCAGGACAGAAGTGGCCTTCCTCACCAGCTTATTCAGTCTCTTTTAAAAGAACTGAGACTACTCAAAAATGTATTGAAAAAATATTAACTGGTTACATAGTATTTTTTCAAATTTTTTTAGACATAAAGCTTTGAGGAAGAGCTGTAAAAGCTTGATACCTATTAGTTGATTTTTTTTTTCCTATTATTGGTTCCGAAATTGCTTTTTTTGAAGTAGCCAGGGACAGCACCTGTGTTAAGACTCAACATCTGTTAAACAGAGAGGTACAACATTCAGCAAGAGGAGGATTTTAATTTGGAGACAATATCAATGAGATTAGGCCGATCACATTGATATATTTTAAAAGTACGTTAGGATTTTTAAGATTAATAGATATTATATGCCAAGTTTTTTTCAAATTTTCTTTCAACTTTGACCATTTCTGATAATCTTTCAAGTTATAATTGATTGACTGATTAAAAGCACAGGAGATTGATTGATTAATTGCAAGTTCATGGGGTTAATTAAGTTGAGTTTGATGTAATATCTCAATTTCCAAAGGAAATCTGCTATGTTTGGTCCTGTCTTTTGTTTCAGTTTACTTAATGGTTTCGGTTTGTGGTGGGGGAAGACTCTGCTGTCAGCAAGTAGTGGGTTCTTCTCACACACCCTAGGTTTGGTGTTTGTTGTGTGGCTACGTAGTTATGGACTCCTGGCTGGTGGCCTATGGCTCCCGAGTCAAAACCAGGATCTTGAGACGCACTCTATAATAAACCAGGAGCCAATGAAGTTGCATTATCAATGGAGTCACATGACAAAACTTTGAAGAGCTAGTAAGGGACCTTGCATACGATTTTTGTACAGACTGCAACCAGTCTTGAGAGGTTTTGGTATGACAAGTGTAAAGGGGATTGCAATAATCCAGACAAGATGAACCTTAGAGATAAACTTTAGAGATTAATGGCTTTTGAAGAGTCCTCAATAAAGGATACAACGTACAGTAGATGCTGAGTTAAATTTGAAGTGCCTCTTAAACTGATACCAAACTTTCAATGTAGAGCAAACTATTTGTAAAGCCAAAAGAGTTGGATGGAATGGAGGAAGTGAGTAACACGTTTAGACAGGATGACAAGACTGCACTTAAATGAGATTTTGTGAATATGTTCTGCCATGTAATACAATTGTAAGTTTGGAAGTCTGCTGGATGAGAAAATTCTGGTGCACAGGCGTTCTCCCCTAAAAGCCAGATCTATCACCTCTGACCCACGCCGGCCATTTCATTCTGACAGTCTCATAAAACTTGTTTATGGAACTCTCCCACATGCGTTCACAAATGTATTTTCTGTGTGTGACAATCTGCATTTTAGTTTCATGTTTTATTGTTATTGGTTTACGGGCCCCAAAGTTGCAGTCTGCTATATCCGTGTGCAGAGATGGAGGGATCCAGGTTCAGAAAGTAAAAAGCTGGTCCAGAGATTGGTTCCAACCATTTGCATTTCCAGCTCCACAGCATAGACCTTGGCTCCATCTGAATACCTTTAAAGGCTAAAAACTCTTTAGCCAAAGCAGAAGTTCATCAGCAGTTGCCATGAAAAGTGTCTGAACAGTGAGGTCAGTAAGGAAGGAGATAGGAAAAGGAGCCCGTGTTCTTCCCCTCATGCCCAGTTTTCCGGCGCTAAGAAGCCTTAAGTCATTAAAATGTTAGCGCTTTATTAGGTGCCATCCGCAGATTGATTTGACCCGAAATCCGTTCTATGTGAACATTACAACAGGCAGCTGATGCCTGAAGAATCTAATAACACCCATTTTTTTTTTTTACCTTCTGTGAATGGTTAGACTGTGACAAAAAAGCTGCACTGAATTACACATCAGCTCAGCTTCCAACAGGCCTGCCAACTGCTCTGCACAAACTGGCACGGTCCGGCTCTCAACAGCTGGTCCTTCCACCAGTTTCTGCTCTGCTGGATCTCAGTCTGTGCATTCTTAGAGGTGCTCCATATTTGCAGTCGGGAAGGTTTTACACCAGAAATGTGCCAGTGAGGTGCTGGATGAGAAAAAGATTGAGCAGTACTGGAATCTGCCAGGAGGTGGCCACCACGGACCATCTTAGCATTGGCTTTATTTTTTGACATTTAAAAAAAAAATCTAAAGTTTGATTATGATGACATAATCAAACATAAGATATTAAATCTAGCTTTACATAATCAAAACAATCGTTTCATTAAACAGTTGTTATATGGAAGAAAAGTCTGCTGTCCTTCCTCGGTGAATGCTGCAGGGTGACCTGCATTCCCTGCATGCCATATGGAACATGTCATCCTGCAGCCCCCAACAGCCTCTGGACATGATTGATCAATACCACAGCTCCAATGACAACAGGTCATTTATCCCAGTGCAGTAAAAGAAAAAAAACACAGGGACCAAACATGCAATGCTGCAAACACATGCAGCACAAGACTGGCTACTTTGATTAACTGGTGTCTGCTTTTCTTTTCAACACCCAACCCAAAATCAGAGGGAAACCAATAAAAACGTGATTAATGTGGGCCTTATGTCAATGTTTCTTCCTAATCGAGATCTATTGAGCAAAATGCAGATGAACACAGTTCTGTTTGGTGTTCAGTTCACGATAATGTGGCGTACATCAAGAATCTTAATTGAAAATGAGCTGATACTGTCCTCTAGGAAGCAAGAGCCTCTTCTGCTTAATGTGCTCAATTTGTATGAGACTTTATGGTGCTTATTAATCTATTCCAAAGCCATTACTTATGGTTGGTGAGGTTTTGCTGAGCTGGATCTTTTTTCCGACTTGTGTCACATTCACAGAGTATACCCACTTCAGGAAGCTGCTAAGGACAGGAAGCGTAGAAGTCAACAGGTTCACTGAAGCAGCAAGGCTGCTCCTCTGCACTGAATCTGTAGCTGGTTTTCTTCTGCAGGAGGCTTTCCTTCTCATTACCCATCTATTCACACGACTTCATTGGGGAAAAAATGTTTCAGAAATGTATTAAGAAGGCAAAACAGAAGCATCCTTTAGTTGCAACATTATCTTTTATTATAGATTATTGTAGTAGTTGATTGTAGTTTATTCCATCTTGATTTATTTTCATTCTGTAATTAACAAACTGTATTTTTTTTATTTCTCAATAAAGTCATAATTTATTAAAAGGTATTTGTTCAGTCCTTTATTTATTATTGCTGAATTTCTATTTATTCGCTATTAAACTAAATTTTATTTATATAGCGCCGATTCACAACACATGTCATCTCAAGGCACTTTACAAAGTCAAATTCAATCAAATCCTCCAGACAAATTGGTCAAAAAGTTTCTAGTATCTAAGGAAACCCAGCAGGTTGCATCAAGTCTCTCCAAGCAGCATTCACTCCTCCTGAAAGAGCGTAGAGCCACAGTGGACAGTCATCTGCATTGATAAAGCGACAGTGGAAAGAAAAACTCCCCTTTAACGGGAAGGAAAAACCTCCAGCAGAACCAGAACCAGGCTCAGTATGAACGGCCATCTGCCTCGACCGACTGGGGGTTAGAGAAGACAGAGCAGAGACACAGAAAGCACAGAAGCTCTCATTGATCCAGGAATCCTTTCTATGTTATAGGGTAATAGCAGATGATGCCAGAGCTAACAGAACACCAGACCAGGTGTACCTTCTATGAAGACAAAAAAGACAGAGAGAACATAAAGTTAAAAATTTAAATAAACAATGCAAATTGGAGAACAGTAGAAATCAGTAGAGTGAGAAAAATAGGCCCTGATGTCCTCCAGTAGCCTAAGCCTATAGCAGCATAACTATAGAGGTAGCTCAGGGTAACATGAGCCACTCTAACTATAAGCTTTGTCAAAAAGGAAAGTTTTAAGATTAGTCTTAAAAGTAGACGGGGTGTCTGCCTCACGGACCAAAACTGGGAGTTGGTTCCACAGGAGAGGAGCCTGATAGCTAAAGGATCTGCCTCCCATTCTACTTTTAGAGACTCTAGGAACCAGCAGCAGACCTGCAGTCTGAGAGCGAAGTGCTCTGTTAGGAACATACGGAGTAATCAGAGCTCTGATATATGATGGAGCTTGATTATAAAGGGCTTTATACGTTAGAAGGAGAATTTTAAATTCTATTCTTGATTTAACAAGAAGCCAATGAAGGGAAGCTAAAATCAGAGAAATATGATCCCTCTTGTTGATTTTCATCAGAACTCTTGCTGCAGCATTTTGGATCAGCTGAACGCTTTGAACTGCATTTTGGGGAATTATAATAGTCCAACCTTCAAGTAACAAATTCATGGACTCGATGATTTATGTCATTAATTTATTTCTTTGGTGTTTATTTTCGATTTTCTTACTTTCACTCATTCCTGACTGGGTAATAAAACTCCTAATCGTCCGCCACTGGAGTATGGATGAAACCAAGAGGCCACAAATGGATATCCGACTTGTATCTTCCTGAAATAATCTGGCCTCGGTCCATCTGTCTTGAGAAGATTTAGGTTGTTTACTTTTGGTAGAAACTTTTGAGAACAGCATTTTTGCCACAATTGCTTTAAAACCACAGTCTGGTGGTGCTTAAAGCCACAAAAGGTCTGTGGAAATGGCTGCAAGTTGAATCTCTGTTCCTTCTACTGAGCATAGCAACACAGCTCCGCCTGGCCAAAATGCCTGCATGGAGACTTATAAGCCATATTTTAGACTCACAGGACTACAGAAAAAGTCTTTAAAGGTTAAGTGATCTCATGGCTCCATGGCCACACTCAAAGAGTATTTATACATCACAAATTTCCCTGTGCAAAGGCCACGCTTTTATGGAACTCCCTCGTCTTCATGAGAATAGTCCTGCATATTGAAGCTCACAGAGTCAAATGTCTTGCTGTGATATAATGAGGTGCATTAAAACACAGCCTCGGCTCTCATTAACAGTCATTTTCTGTGCTGATATCAGAGCCTCTTAAATGTCAGCGCTGTTGGAGGTTCAGGGAAGCCTTCACAAAAGGTTGTAACATCTCAGAAAGCGCACAGAAGGAAATTCTAAAATGCTTCTGTCTCACACCTGGCGCTTGGCAAAGTAGTCATGCCTTTTGACCCTTTTCACATTTTGTCAGGTCACAGCCACACACTTCAAAGTCCAGCCAGTGGCTTGCAAAAGTATTCACCCCCATTGAGTTTTTACCCATTTTGTTACATTTTAACATGTACAGGTAAAAGCCAGTAAATTAGAATATTTTGAAAAACTTTTTTGGATTTTCATTTGTAGCCACTTCAAATCATCAAAATTAAATGAAATAAACATTTGAATGCATCAGTCTGTGTGCAATGAATAAATATAATGTACAAGTTACACCTTTTGAATGCAATTACTGAAATAAATCAAGTTTTTCAAAATATTCTAATTTACTGGCTTTTACCTGTATGTTTTTCAGTTATATGTTATTTGATGGATCTGCACAAAACAGTCTAAGTTGGAGAAGGGAAATTATATATATCATTTCCCTTCTCCAACTTAAACTATAATTTAAAAAAACAACAACAGAAAAATGGCATGTACTTATGTGCCCCTTTTGCTATGACACCCCTAAAAACTTCTGCTGCCACCAATTACCTTCAATAGTCACATAATTAGTCGAATGAAGTCCACCTGTGTGTGATCTAAGTGTCACATGATCTGTCAGTATAAACACACCTTTGCTGAAAGGGTAGAAAGGCGGCCGCTCCACTAAGCAACACACATCACACCATGAAGAAAAAGGAGCTCTCCAAACAAGTCAGGGACAACGTTGTTGAGAAGTACAAGTCAGGGTGGGGTTATAGAAAAATATCCAAAACTTTGATGTTCCTCGGAGCACCTTTAGATCCATCATGTTCAAAGGGAAAGCACCTGGTACCACAACAAACTTGTCTGGAGAGGGCCGCCCACCAGAACTCCGACCGGGCCAGGAGGGCATTAATCAGAGAGGCAGCACAGAGACCAAAGGTAACCCTGAAGGAGCTGCAGAGCTCCACGGCAGAGACCGGAGGATCCGTTCATAGGACCACGATAAGCCGTACGCTTTATTGACCTGGGCTTTATGGAGGAGTGGCCAGAAAAAAGCCATTAGTTAGTGTGAAAAATGAGAAGGCATGTTTTGAGTTTGCCAAAAGGCACGTGGGCGACTCACCAAATATATGGCGGAAGGTGCTCTGGTCAGATGAGACAAAAGTGTAACTGGATGCTCACAGACACTGCATATGATCTCACTGGGTGTAAAGTATTTTGCAAATAAAAACAGCAAAATAACAATGTAAACCCACCTGATTCCCTGTTTGAGCCCTTTTTTTTTGGTCAAATGATTTATCCTCTTCCTTCCACCTCCCATTTATGCTCTAGTTTGTGTTTGTCTATCCCATAAAACAACTGTGAAATACATAGAAGTTTGTGGTTGTATCATCACCAAATATGGAAAAAAGAAAAAGTTAAGGGACATGAATACTTTTGCAGGACACTGTATGAACCACTGCTCTGCTTGATCATATGAGCGGAGAATTAAACAGCTTTGTTTAATGCCGGAAGATAAATTGGCTAAAAATGTTTCATCCCAGTGGGAATCTGGGAGCTGGGGAGGCGCAGTGATGAGTGAGCAGAGAGAGTAATGAGACATGACAAAGGCCGTTTAACCATGAACAGGTGGCATGCTGATGTTGGCGGCAATTAAGTGTTTAATTGACCAGTTGTGATTGTTTGATTTACAAAAATGACATTTCGGCAGAAGAGGAAGAGCAGAAAATCCGACCTCAACTATTCGAGCACGAGTGAGACATGTGGAGAGAAATGGAAGAGTAAAAAGCTGTTAACTGTGCTGAGTCATAGCATGAACTAGCTGTACCGGGAAATGATTTTAGAGAGAAGAGGGCAGAGATTTTTCTTTTTTTCGATATATTGTATAGGAGACATAAAAACATATTGAACTGTTTGCTGAAAGCCGAAGGGAGGAAACTCAAGCTTGCATTAGCTGATATTTGGAAACACTTTAGAGGAAGCAGCAGCACTGGTATTCAATAGCCTCCTGAACTAAAATCCAATATCTCTTCTTGTTTTGGCTCCACTAACACTGCAGGGGGACAAAGTCTAGCTCTTAAGCATTTCACCCTGTGCTCTGAGCTGTATTATTTGGCTGCTCCCTGTGTCTTAAACAAAAACACTGATGGGATATTGGGTTGGTTTTATCACCCCTTGCACAAGGTAGAAATTGGCTTGCATCGGCTTGAAATATCTGACTGAGTGATCAGTTGGCTGCTGCCAAACACTCGGTTTGGATCTGAGATATATCCTGAATGACAACATGTATAGTCTACCAATATGAAAAAAGAGGGAATTAGAATTTAAACAAAATATTATTAGACCTTGTGGCAGAATTAAAACACAGTTTCTTGCAAATTTATTCATGCAGCCGCAAACTTTGATGTATTTTATTTGGAATTTTATGTGATAAACGTCGATCCAGTCTAAGTCCCAGCAGTGCTTGGCAACTCTTTGTTTATATTTGTAATGGTAGGATGGATAAGGCCTTTTTCTGGCATGCCTCTGGAAAAACAGCAGCCATCTCAAAAGTGTACCCCCCCCCCCCCGTTAAAGTACAAGGTTTTTGTCATGTCCAAAAACACAAGATAATGATCAATCATTTCAAAACTTTTCCCGCATATAATCTGACATAAATACAGTAAAATTCAACTGAGAATGAATCCAATCTGTTAGAAGGAAAATAAAGCTGCAACAACCTGGTTACATCTACCGTCGATTAATGTGATCATGGTTAACATGAAATACAGTACAGATGTCCTGCTTGGATATTTCTTTCTTTTTTTATGCAGGGAGTATTTCATGTTATATGGACACCACAATGAGAAAGTAGAAGAGGAAAAGAAAAACAAGAAAAGAAAAAAAGGGAGAAAAGGCGAAAGAAAGAGGAGATAAAAGGGAGAGAATCAAACGTCTTCAGTCTGCTTCATCACCTGCAAAGAGAGATGTAAAAAGAACAGCACAACCAACAGACACAATATTACAGATACAATAAAGTAACACCTTGATACCATCACTGAAGTAAATGTAGTATTATTTAATACGACATGCATAATGTGGCAGCTGAAGATAAAAATAGATGTTTTCTGTATGGAAGTGAATCTCTAAGTACCTGGAACCAAGCTCCTGTAGTTGTTTGTGAGAGTGCGCTTGTATCTGTGAGGTTTATCCCTGTGAAAAATGCTCAATAGTGGTTGTGAAGAGCCAAAGACCTCCCAGTGCTCGGATTTTTCTCACATTTCCCTATTCGCATCTTTCAGCTAAAGCAACGGTTTGCCGAGAGGGTACGGACTGTGCTGAACAAAGGTACCAGTCAGCAGAAGTGTACAATAAGTTCCACAGCATCATATAGATACTATTGAACAGGGAAGGCACTCATCACTGATTGGGGAAAATCTGGGTCAAATGTAGCCCCTTTCAGATAATACTTCTGCAATAAACAGGCAACCACACGCCCGACGCCATGGATCGTGTTGTTCTTTCACATCACAAAAGTCAATTTGGAGAGATCATAAAGCTTTCAGGGCATATGGCTGGGCTTGCGGAACCAAAGGGGCGTGGCTTAAAACTTCTAGTTTGGGGTGCCCAAATTAAGGCCCAGGAGACATTTGTGCCATTTGTCTACAATGGTATGAATGGTATAAATTAGTTTGCCAACTTGGGCAGTTGATGCAGATGTACATGGAGAAGAAAATGCTAGTCAGCCGTTTTTACAGATGCGAAGCCTCTCTAAGAAGACACAAATGGAAATCTTCAAATGGAAAATGTAAGGTGCCACACAAAGTATTTAGCTCCTCTCAACCATGTTTTATTTTTCTACATTTATTTAGTTTGGTGGTAAGGAGGAGCACAAACATCCAGGGACTTTCACAGAAAACCAGACTTGTGCATTTGTTAAATTTGGGTAAATAAAAGCAAGAGTAACACATATCTTGTTCTCGTGTTTGAAAATACACACGCAACACGAAGAGAATAAACCCGACAGCATTATATGCTGTTTTGCTTCTGACTGGACAAACCTGCGGGACCCTTTTAATGTTTCACATACACAGTGATTTACACATCCCTTTTCTACAGAAATCTAACTTTCATGCAAAAAAAAAAAAAAAAATGTGTTTAATATTTTTTTTCAGCAAGTAAAAATGAAAGAAAAAGTTTTTATGCAGTAAAAAAAAGAAATAATCAAACTTTTGTCGACTTTTCAAATACTTTCAGCTTCACATTTTTGGCCCCCATGACAAAAAGTTTGGACACCCCAAATCTAAGTGACATGTAAGAACATGCCAATCTTCTGACACAGGCTTAATTGCATTCTGTCCTTTAAATACAAGTTTGTTGTGCAACACCCTTACAATGTCATTGTCTGCATGATATTCTGCAGTCAGTCAGACTTTAGCTATGTTGTATCAATGCAATACATCTTACTGGTTCTGCAGACCCAGTTGAAAGTGGTTATAACTTTATAAGTCCACAGTCAACACAGCTACCTACCAGGACATTTTTAGAGAATTTCATGCGTCCTTCTGTTGACAATTTATATGGAGATGCTGATTTCATTTTCCAGCAGGACCTTGTCACCTGCCATCACTGCTAAAGGCACCAAAAGGTTCAATGAGCTGATCAGAACCCCACAGAGGATCCATGAAGTATTGTCAAGAGGAAGACGAGAGGCACAAGAGCCAACAATGTAGATGACCTGAGGGTCACTATTGAAGCAACCTCGTTACACCTCAGCAGAACCACAGGCGGATCGCCTCCATGTCACATCGCATTGATGCAGTAATTCTTACTAAAGGAGCTCCATCGAAATGTACATGCATGTCAGAGATCTGATAGTTCTGTTTAAGAATTTAATTACTTAAATGATCTTATGTTAAATTCCAATTTAGCGAGGCACAGAATTTTGAGCTTTCATTACCTGCAAGCCATAATCATCAAAATTACAGCAAATAAAAGCCTGGAATGTGTGCATCTTATCTATATAGTGTATGAGCTCCACTTTCTGAAGTGAACGATAAGAAGCAATGAACTTTTGAACATTTTTATTGTTTTGATATGCACACAACCAGCGTGGATTGCAAAAACAAAGAAACAACAAATCAAAACTTGCACGGACACCTGCAGTGTGCCCATTATCCATCAGGGGGCGATAGATAACGCTCAATTTGCGAGCCCCAAAACACCGTGAATCTTCCATGGTCCTTTCTTCTGTGGAGCATGGAGCCACTTTGGGAAAGTCGGCACGCGCTGTCCCGGCTATAAGTTTTGCAGGAAACACCCCCTGGAAGCTGTGAGGTCATTTTTATCTCCGGGGTCGGGAAGGAACGCGACACGGGGGGTTTGGAGGTGGGTGGAGGTGGTGGGGGGACACAACGGGTCCAGTTGTGGACCAGAGGAACAGCTCCATGCCAAGGGGAGCCGTTCAGAGTGAAGAAAGCGCGTGAGAGGAAAGCGAGCGGAAGGGAAGCGAGGCTGGAAATCCCTACCACGTTTTGGCGCGTGCGCTTACGCTCGATACAAAGTAACAAACGTGACGTTTTAACGGAGCTGAATGTAAACACAAGCTCCTCTGTTTTTTTTTTTGTTTTTTTGGGTCCCCGCTGGACATGTTTCCGGTGCTGTAGACCGAGCTGTTGTTCTCAGCCTGTTCTCTGCATCGGTTTATTTTCATGCTAAAATAATAATTTAAAAAAAAATACCGAAAGTTCACGTTTTTCCTCCCTCTCCTGCCGCTCGGTTGTGACGAAACGTAAAATGCAAATACGGCGAGTGACTCCGGGCTTTCTTCGCTGTTAAGCGAGACTTCTCCACACTGCACGGACTTGCCTTTTTTTTTTTTTTTACCTCACTGGATTATATCTGAGTTAAACCGCTGCATCCAGCGGTTCGCTTCTTGTCTGGAGGGGGAGACTGGACCGGATCTGCTGAATTCAACTTTTGTTTGTTTGTTTGCTTGTTTTGAGCATGAAGAGAAGAAAATTCTCCTGCATTTAGTCTCTTTTTAGTCTTCATGGTGGGCATCGCGGGAGAGCTGGCATGCAGAGATCCAGCCCAGCGTTTCGCTGCTGTTAAGCCCGAACTTGTGACATCACGTCGTTACAGGAGTAACAGTGAATGACCGAGACGCCCAGAGGAGCCCAGAGGAAGCCGACCGCAGTGCCTGCTCGTGCGCCGAGGAACGCGGCTCTCCGCCGGCTGTGAAGCAGCTCCAGGGCTCGGTCCGTTTGCTGGGAGGGGTCTCCGGAGCAGAGATGGAGGAGTGGAGGCAATGCGGGCGGTGGTTGATAGACTGCAAGGTCCTGCCCCCGAACCACCGGGTCGTGTGGCCCTCGGCGGTCGTATTCGACTTGGCACAGGCGCTGCGGGACGGGGTGCTCCTGTGCCAGATGTTGCACAACCTCTCCCCCGGATCCGTGGATCTGAAGGAGATCAATTTCAGGCCCCAGATGTCACAGGTAAGTCTGTGCACAAACAAACTTCCAAACCAATAACGTGGATGCATTTGCTGTCCCCCCCCCCCCCCCCTCCCAGGCACTTGTTTTGTGACTGTGCACACACACTCTCATATTAATGAGCCGAACACGCTGGTGCATTTAGTTACATTACATTATCATTCACTCCAGTAACTACATTCATAAAGTGAAACTCATATTCATTGCACACAGCGACACAATTCAAGTCTTTAGCGTTGTTAATGATGATTCTGAATTACTGCTAATCTAGCGTAATGTTGGAAGGTTTAGTGGAAGGAAAAAGTGTGTTCAAGCAACAAGAAGAATTGGAGCTTTGTGGGTGATGTGAAGCCAAGCCCATGTAAGAGTTTTCAAGAAGACTCACAAACATGGCTTGTGTCCTGAACCACCATGATGCTTGGCCCTCTTTTTTTTTTTTCCAGTCACACTTTTTCCTTCCACTAAACTTTCCAAGTTTCAGTATTTTGCTTGAACCTTGTGAATAAGTCCATGTCCATAACATTTCTGTATGAAATGCTTTAAAAAAAGGTTCTTATGCAATATTGCCATTTTCCGGGGAACTGCTTTTTGGGTTTTCGTTAGCTTTAGGCAACGCGTACAGCAATAAATGCTTGACAAAAGTGAAAATTTGGCAGATTTTTCTAATTTTAGTTCATTTTGCTTCGGATATCTCCATTGAGGCTCTTCTGGAGCTTCCTGTCAGAGCTCAGTCCACATCTGGGTTGTTGCAGGCCTCCGGTCTGTGATGATGCGATGAGCATGCGGTAGTACGTGTCATTTGCAACATCCGTACAGGTTTGTACTGGCTGAAAGAAACAGTTGATCACCTCTGCAGGTGCCGGCCGTGCTTTGTGTTTGCAGCATTTTTTTTATTTTTTTTTTTCACAAAAGCGAACCTCCTGCCTAGGTCTGGATGTTTTCATTGCTGTTCACCCCTCCGCCAGAAAATCTGCCTCGTCAGCAAAGTGATCGTGCCGTTTTGCTGCCGCTTCAGCATCTTCACATCTGCTTTAGAGGATGTTATCTCGGATTTATCAAGCCAGTTGTGGAAATGAGCAAAGGTGTGACGCTTGAGACGAGGAAGTTGCAGATTGAACAGTTTACACTGAGACGCGGCTGCAGCTTTATGACGGCAGTTGTTGCAACAAACGACAACAATCGGGCAATTTTGAAGGGCAGAAATGAAAACGGGGTGGATTATTTTGGAAGCACTTTAAAGACATAAATATAATGCTGCATGCACAGTTGTATATTAGTATACCAGCACGGATGTGATTTATTTCCACCCCATTTCCCTAAAGAGCGTAAAGGAAACAAGCACTAAAGCTGAGGAATTGTTGCATAATCTTGCAGCAATAAGAACAGCCTTCCCTGAGCAAGGCGTCAAAAACGTTGCTCGATAACGTAATTTAGCGTCCCCTTCAGCAGTAAAGTTTCAAGTCTTAATCTCCATGTTTCCTTAGAACAAGTCTGCATTGTGATAATCATTCAAGGAAAAAAGTTATAGACTTTCGATTATGAAGTCTGCAGATGCTTTCCAATTCAGAAATATTATTCCTAAAACACTCCGCTGTTTGCGTTTTCCTTGAGTGGACGTCTAGTTTCAACCTAAGAGAATTCTGCAATTTTTTTTTTGCTTTTTGCACACCACAGATCCAAAAACAAAGCCGTTTTTCTAAAGATTTCATCATGTAAGGGTCCGTAACCTAAGAGGGACCTTATTGCAGAAGGTAAACGTGTCCCTGAAAAAGGGGAACCTTTTTCAGCAAACATCCTGATATATAATCAGACTAAGATTGCACATGAGCCTACGTGGTTTTATGATCAAATTGATGTGCCTCTCTAGAGCTTCCCATTGACCTCGACATCAATATGAGGAAGCGTTTTGGTTCCTCGGGAAGTTGGTATGACCACATCAGTGGAGTAAAAACGTGCCCTTACAGAAAATGTTTCGCTCTGTGTTCATTCACTCCCAAGTCTGACGGGAGACACCAGCCGGTGCCGATCGCTCAATGTGGAGTCGCCTCGGTGGGAGTTGGCAGGAAGGCTGAAAAGGACGTGCCAGCTCGGAGTAAACGAGTTTGGCCGTGCCCGTTCTCGTGGTGCAGAAGTGGGTCGAAACGGCCGCGGTCTGAGAGCGATGGGTATCTGACAGGGTGTTTGTCAAATATTCTCGGCACACCTTCAGTGACCTGTTTCTGTCACAGTAATGTGTGAATATGTGTCACATCTGTCTGTCTGCGTTGCACCAGGGCCTCACCTCTCCTTCCCTTTGCTTAATAAAAAAAAAAAAATTGTAATTCTGGTCACTGGGTTTAGTAGGATTTTTGATCAGATGTTTTGGTGCATTGATTTTGATTTATTTCATTGAGACATTAAGGACCCAGAAGGCTAATTGTAAGTCAGATGAGTGTGCCAAGTAGGTCCCTCCTCCGGAAGAAGGTGGAATGCTCCCTGAGGGTCAGGGGACAAACCTCTGCCTCAGTGAGAGGAGTTCAGGTATGGCGTCTTGTTCATGGGTGACAGCAGGATGGAGCAGGCGACACGCAGACCGCTCGCGTTCTTCCGTTGGCTCAGATCTAGCTTTATTGCTCCGTCTGCAGTCATATTCCACTAGTTAGCTTGTTGTTGAAAACTTAATTTACTTCAGTAACTCAATTCACAAAGTGAAACGCATAATGTAGATTCATTAATTAATATAAACACAGATTGATGTCTTAAAGCTTATATTTCTGCTAATTATGATGGTTTTCCGCTTACAGTTAATGCAAACACATCATTTAAGATTAGAATATTAGATTAGACCAATAAAAAAACATTTTAAATCCAGTAATGTGGGCTTAATTAAAAGCGTGTCTGATACCTGCTTGGAGGTTGTTATTTTCATAAGGTACCTTAATCTGTCCAACCAGCGTCATTGGAACAGATATTCTAATTTTTTGAATATGACTGTATGTTGAAGGCCTCATCTATGGTTTTAGATCTGGAGCTTGACTGAAAGAACAACCCTCTGGATGAAAAACTTTCTGCGGAGGGCTGCCTGGTTTGGGATTAGGCGGAACTTGAGTTGCTCCACCGTCTGAGCTGCTGCTGCGCTGCATCAAGGTGCCAGCTGAGGTGTTCCTGAGATCTCATCGGAATTGTTTAATTACCTTTTGGAAAAGCTTCTACAATCTCTTCCTCTGAGTTCATTTACACACCTCAGTAATACTGAAAGTATTGAGCTTGAGCTTGAGTCTCATTCACTCAGTGACATTATCCACACTGAAGTGTATTGTGTCAAGGCTACCTGGTGGCTCTTTAATTCTGTTTGTTCGTTGATAAAAAGAAAAACAACCTAAGTTTACCTTTTTTTTTTTTTTTTAAGTTTTCAACCATTGGTTAAGAGGGACTAAGCTGGAAATCATCCAAACAGCAGATTCTTCGGGGCAGCTCTAATTTTATCTGGTACACTTTGTGATTTCAAATGAGAACGCACTTTAAATCTAATGCTATAGTTTGGAAAAAAAAAAAAAACGACGCTAATCCACAAGCCTTTCCTCCCTGTGCTCTGTGACCAACAATAGCCCTCACTTATCAGCTCCGAAAACTTCGGACTCCCATGATTACAAGGCGAAGGAGATGTCTGGATGGCATCCTTTGATCCACCCACTAATTGCCCTCCCGGTCCTTCTGAGAAAATCTGCAGCGAGGGTGGAAGAAGTGTCCTTAGTGACAAATTGGGTTAAACAAAACCCTGGCAGGAGAACGGTAGTTTGTGATTTATGATAAGGAAAAGGTCAGAGTGTGTGTTCTGATGCTTGGAAACTCACAAGCTGAGTGGCTTAACCAAATGAGAAGGACGTGAAGCAGAGCAATCAAATGCTTTGGGGACACCATTCATTTTCAAGTTTCTACAGGCTTGTAGGTTTCTACGGTTATGTTCATTTCTGTGGCCAAAATCGAGAAATTTGCAAACAAGCGTTTTAAAGGAGAAAAAAAAAGCGTTTTTTTAAAAAGGCAGCTGGGAACACAGCTGAAAGTTGGATAAGAGTGATGACGTTACATTTGGAAGGCCAACCTCCGGCATCATTTCACAAAATTTTGTATATTTTTAGTTTTCATTGCTCTAAAATATGATGAGGTTTCTATAACGTTGCCCAAAATAAATTTCCCTGTCAATGGACACATTCAAGGAATTACCGCTAGAGGTTGAATTGCTGCTCGAACCGTACGTTTCTCACTTTTTACTCCAGTTCCTTTTTCATTAATTTTTCATGCAGTGTAACAAGCTCAAGGGGTCAGTTTGGCATCAGCGACAGACAGAAAATGAGTCTGAAGATCAAATAAACAAACGTTTTTAATGCCATAAAATGGTGGAGCGTTTGACCAAGCACATTTGCATTTTAAATTCTTAACTGTGTATCTTATCGATCAAACTAATGGAAATCAGTTTCTCTAATGGTAAGTAAGTCGTTAAGGTGGTAAATAATTTTATTCACCCTGTTATAAATCTGCCAGCGCAGACTCCGTCTCTTTGGGATGGATGCAATAATGTGACTCCTATAATATAGGTTAAACTGTGAGTACACCATTTAAACACCAGAGCCAAACTGAAGCAATTTCCTTAATGTCCCATATTTCTTAATGGTAGCCACAATTTAAGTACATTTAGTACCAATAAAGCATTAAGAGACTGCCATTAACATCTGCTTGATGCTGAAAGGTGAGAACCCACTGCAACACTTGCATACCAGGTGGATGCAGAACAACACGCATTAGCGGTATTCTCATTAATTCTTCTAAAATCTATGTTCTGAAGGGCTGTACCAAATGGGTTTACAGGAGAAGGAAGAGATTTAGATATTTTTATGTTCTCATCTGTGTATCCAGGAGGAGTCCAGCTGACCCCCAATTTATAGAATCCAATAAAGCCTTCATTGTGTTCTCGTCGTTTATTCATCTTCACCTCAAGGTTGTAAACAGAAACTTAATGAGCGCTGGTGTTTGCAGACTCTGAGCAGCTCAAATAGTATGAAGCGATAGTGCGACGCCTCAGGCTGTGTCTGGGAGACAAGAGTGAGCTTTGCTCCATGTAGCTTTTTTTTTTGTGTTTTGCGGTATTTTCTTTCACCTCTCATTCTTTGATATATTTTTTCCCCCTATCCCTGCCAGTGAGGTTACCGTGAAAGCCTTTGGGATGACTGAAGCAGATTCATGCACCACCATGCTTTTGTTTGTGTGCTTAGGATGTATGGGATTTGCATGCGTGAGTGAGAAATGTTACAGTACCTGTTTTATGGCTCGATGCCAAGCCTTTAGAGCTCTCCTGAAGCTTCCCAGTACGCTGCGGGGCTCCAGATCCCACACAGAGCATGCTGCTTCCAATCACTGTAATTGAGGTTCTTTCTTTTTTTTTGTCCAGCTCCCACCAGACAGATTAGCTGATGACAGCAAGTAGCAAGACCTGATTTGAAATCACAAATCACACACATGGCTAGCAGACCAGGATTTCCTTTTTTAAAAAAAATGGTGTCAAATCATTGTGTCAAATAGGATTCAGTTCTTTAAGCAATATTTTTCACATTTTTAGGTCAGATTAGGTTCATCTTTTGAACTTGTGTTTAAAAGATGAGTAAAGTTGGTAGAGAAACACCCCAAAAGATTTTTAACTGGGATTTCCAGGACGGTTGTTCGGACAAGTATTGTGTCAAGGCTGCTAAATATAAATACACCTCACTAGTGGAATAAATACACGTAAGTCAGTGAAAAATACAATGTGTTTAACTATTAATGTAAACCATTTACAGTTGTTTTTTGATTAGTCTCAACTTGGCACTATGGACCTTTTTCCTCTTTATTTTGGGAAAAATAAGTCATGTAGCGGGTTAGCCTAGTAGCACTTTGCTAGCAAATCTTGGATGATCCCTAATGCTACGCAAGTAAATTACAGGAGCTTTGATAGCACATGTAAAATAATAGCTGCCTTCCTTAGCTTAAATGGCTTACCAAACAGTGAAAAGACACCACTGTTTGACCCTCACAAAGCTCTGAAAGTGGCCACTGTTGCTTTATGAGCTTTTTTTTCTTTCTGCCTGGTATTATATTGGAATGTTCCCTGTAGATATTATGATATAATGCTTATTAAAGCTGATCTCTTTATCCTTGTTTTTTAAAAAAAATGGATATCATTTATCGTGTCTGGATTCGGATCTAAGTTACGAGTGGATGGATGTACAGCACGTTGTGTCTTTTAGTGACTGTCATTCAGGGAGTTGAACTGGAAATACCAGAGAGCGGCACCGAAACCTCCTACTAAATCCATTTCATCCTCTCTTAATCAGCCCTGTGATCACAGTGTACTCTGAATTTTCTCTAAAGGTCGGACTTATAACCCTCAACCACATCTGATCTCAGCGGGGCTAGAAATGAGACCAGAAAGAAAAGTATCAACTGAATAAACCCAGCTTGTTCTCAAATCTCTCTTTGTGACTAGAGCAAGGAGGAGGAGGGAAGTGACTAAACTGCAGAAAGCCACCCCCAGCCTCCCTTAGGGGTAATTTAATCTCAGTGTTAGGTCTACTGTTGACCCGTGACCCCAGTGCTCACCGGAAGTAGGTAATACTGTTAATGGAGCTCATTAGAGATACGCACTGGTTTGAACAGCTGGGATAGTGCAGCTGAAAGCTAATGGGATTGACAATAAGGGAATGAGTCTCAGCGAAGGGTTGTCTAACCTTTTTATGAAGTGATCCTGCTCCTGAGGTCACAAAGATTTTTGCTGTTTTTTTTATGGCTTCAGTGTTGACACTTTGCAGCCTTAGCTCATAAACGGTTTGCCATTTCTACAGGGGTTCAAAGTAGCCTTCGTCTCAACAGTGTTTTAACACTTAGTGTCATATCATAATCAGCTGACATTACCCATAAACACTGATAGGGTTAGTAATAGAATATGGCTAAATCAAACTGAATTTGGTTGCTTTTTACTGCTGGTTGGTCCACTTTTACATCTATTTATCATAGCTATGGTATCCAGTATTATTTTAGTTGGCACAAGTAAAAAAAACCTAAAACAGCTTTGAATTGCTTAATAGAGTTTGTGACATACATTTAGATTTACAGAAGAACTGCAAGATGAGCCTGTGTTTGACACCAGCAGAAGCTATAGGAATGTATTATTCAGCAGTAAAGCGTGCACATAAATGGCTTTAGGGCTTTGTACAGCATGTTTGAGCTCTGCACATTCTATCTTTTTCCCCTTTGAAGAGGAAACTCTGGCCTTCAGTGGATGATAAAACAATAACAGTACTAAAAAAAATCATTGCAAAAAATTTAATTTATTGTAGTTTGTTTCAATCTATTAAATCCTCAACATTTTTGCATGCCTGTGACCATGTATTGTCCGTACTTAATTAATTGGAATTTAGTGAATTGTGTTTGTTTAATAGCTTCTTTATTTAGCCTTTATTCAAGCAGAAATTTGTTTGAGTTATGTCTCTTTCGAGGGAGACCTGCCTGAAAAAAGACCAGGTGTTACAAGTTACAGCTACAAGGCTAAAAAAAGGTTTTACATTAACATCAAAATACATGAAGAACATATAAGAGTGTACAGAGAGAGGGTTTCAGAGATATGGTAATCATTTCAGGATAGCAAGTGAGTGATGCCTGCAGCAGCTGAAAAGCGGCTTGAAGTTTGTCAACAAACTGCCTCAGGAGAGCCAATTGAGTAAAGTATGATGTTATTTTCATCAAGGTGAACTTTAGCTGTAGTCTTCCTCGTGTTATTATTTAACAGGGGAATTAAAATGGGGCTTTAAAGTAAGCTCTGAGGAACTCCTTTTAAGACTGCAAGAAAAATAGACTCAGATTTTATGTCAATGACGTCACTCATTTATCGCTCCTGCTACACGTCGCAGAATTGACTTTACCAGGAGCAGAAACCAGTGTAAGAATTGCGTCAAATGTGACCTTCGTAGAAAAACGACACTGGGTGCAAAATGCGCGGATTATTTCCTCAATCATTAGGTATTTAGCGGAGGGGATAGAAACGCATCAGGATTGAATGCTAGTAGCGTCACATCATCAGTGACAGGTCGCAGAAGTCGTTGGCCTGTCCAAGTTCACTTTTTTTAAAACAGATGTCAGTCAAAAGCATGTAGCTTTGATTTCATTCAGCTGTTTGAGCTTTTGTGCTCACATGACCAAAAAAAAAACAACATCCATTTTAACATAGAAACAAGACAAAACTACTAAACAGTGGAGGCTTTACAGGCCTGCGTCCAGCTGCTTCTTTGGTGAAATTTTATTTAAGCCAGATGAACCTTATCCTCTTAAAGTTAATCCGCGTGTCAGCCGTTCAGATTGGACGTTTGAATGGCGTTTATATACCAAAAGAAATGCCTGGAGGGGTGTCCTGAACAGTGTGCGTCTGTGCGTGCGTGCTGAATGTGGAGATGCTAACCTGCGACTCATGTTCTAACTGTACAATGCTGTCAATATTGTGTACAAGTCATGGAAGAGGGTTGACTTTGTGACATTTTATTTGAAATGTCTTGGTATTTCAAAGATTTCCTGATGTCATGCAGTCCATCAAGCTTCTCAGGGCATTAGAAGAGAAAATGAGCCCAAGCATCACTCGTCCTCCACCGTGCTTAATAGTTAACATATGGTGTTAATCACCATCTCCATCCTTTGTTTCACTCCAGACCCACATTGAGTGTTTGGGGTTTAAAAAAAAAAAACAACAACTTAGTTTTACTCTCGTCTGACCGGGCGCACACAGTTCCAGTTTCAAGTCTTAGAGTTTCAGCAAACATCAGATGGTTGCAGCTGTGGCAGCAGGACATAAAAGACATTTAATTTCAAGGCTGGCCTACCAAACAACGGGTTGGTAAGTAGATGGTGTGTAACAGTTGTTGTGGAGCCTCCCAAGATTCTCTGCCCTTTGCTGCAGCTCTTTAAAAGTAAGTTTTGGAGAGATATATATATTTTTTTACCTCACTTATTATCCTCCTCAGTGAATGTAATGGGAAGATTAAGATTAATATTGTTCACCCTTGTTTTGTCACAGTTCCTTGTTTTGTCACAGTTCCAGGTTATTTAAACATGTTAACTCATTAACATCTGCACTTATTTGCCTTACACAAATGTCAGGTTCTCCCATCTTTCTGTTTTTGGAGCTAAGAAAAATATGGGCATTTGTGCATTTTAAAAGATAAAGTATAGTCTTAGAATGTTTCTGTTGCCTTTATTGGAATTGTTAAAGGTGCTGCTAATTAAGTCAATATTGGTTTGATTATTTTATATAAAAAAAATTTTCTCTCTGAAACATGTACACAAATTAAAGGTACAATGGCTGTAAAAAGGTATAGTGTGAGATTAGACAACAACAAAAGATGAATCTCTTTGAAGAACAAAATCTCAACCCGTCAACCACAATAATATGCTTTATTGTATCTACAAACAAGCCTGGTTAAAATTATCCCTTAGCTCTCATTATCTGTCTGTGTTTTTTTTATATGCCACTTGATGCATGTGTTGTCATCTCTGAGCTGTAACAGAAAAATATTTAATTTCAAATGAAGATGTTTGTGGAGCAAGCAGCGTTAGGCCTCTTTTCTTTATCACATTCATTATTGGGATAACATCTCGCAGTACAGCATAGGCTCTGATAAAAAGAAATCAATACGAGGCTGTAAGAGTTCCCATTCTGCGGCGACGTTCAACAGAAAGAATGCAGAGCAGAATTAGTTTAGACTCAAATGGGAAAGTGGTTAAGGAGTCGTTGTGGTCAATATTCATGAAGTGCAAATGAACGCTTACACCTACAGTGTTGCAGCTCCGCGAGGCAGCAGCCCGTGCAGCTGGAAGATGAAAAAAAAAAACGAGTAGATTTTCATATTTTCCTGCACGCTAACTGACTGACACGTCTGCTACTACTGTGGATCACCGCAGAAACCAACAAGTTAGGTATTGACTATTTCTTGGAACAATGCAAATATTTGAAAGGGGAAGAGAACAAATGCGCTGTTTGAATATTCAGTGTTAGATTTAAGAATGAAGTACTCACTAATAAATAAATATAACATACTGTGTACAACTCTTATCACTTCTATGCTGATGATATTCTTTTAAGCCAACTGAATATTTAAAGTCCTCCCTGATAATTTGTTAGGTGTATCAAACTGTGGCTCTGTGACATCTATTTGAAGATAAGACTGAAACGTATGTTATCTCCCCTGGAAACCAAATAAATGAAATCAAACAATATTTTGGTATATTGGCCTCCTCTGTCAGACCAAACCTCAGAAACCTTGGTATTAATTATCCTGTCATGTCATTGGGGTCATTCTCATGAATTAATCAGAAGCTGTTTCTTTCAGCTAAGAAATATTTCTAAACTTCAAACTTAGTCGTCAAAAGCTGAATGAGAGATGATTATTCATGCTTTTATTTCATCTCGTCTTTATTACAGTAACAGCCTTTTTGTGTGTTTGAAATAGAAGGATCTTGATCGTCTCCAGTCAGTTCAGAGAGCTGCTGCAAGGTTTTTAACCAACACATGAAGAGACGGCACATTATTCCGGTTTAAATGTCTTTACATTTGCTACCGGTACGTTTTAGAGTTCATTTTATATCTCCAACCTTCTAGAGCCGTACCCCCGTTCTTGCAGTTTGACATCCTCCAGTCAAAGGCTGTTAATGGTTCCACTTGTTTTATGTGGAGACCCGTTTCATTTTAGATAGAATAAAAATTAAAATAAAAAATAAATACTTCCATCCATTAGTTCTCTATACCAGTGTATCTGTGCAGGGTTGGGGCCTATCTCCAGCGATCATTAAACGAGAGGCGGCATACACCCTGGACAGATTGCCAGTCCATCACAGGGCAACTAAATAAATAGTTCTTAATTAATTATTAATGGATATTGAACCAAATAAATAAATGCTCCCATGAAATTAAACAAACATTACATTATGTTTTTTTAGCTTTCACAGTCATTTATATATTAATTTCAAAATGTATTCATTTATTTCAAATTTTTTGAATTCAAGTTATATTATTTTTTCAAGATTTATTGACTGTTGAAACCTTATTATTAATAATGTATTAATGCCAGTATTTATTTTTTTAAGGTTGAATGAAACAGTCCTCCATAGACTTAGGTCCTATTAAGCTGTAGCCTCACGTTAGTGGAAGGCGTTGCCACCATCTTTGTTTTGACCCATTTGTTCAGATTGACCTTGACTAGTTTTATGCTGTATGATGTTGCATGCATGCTGTCTTTATCTTCTCTTTTATGCTTTTATTTTCTGTGTTGTTTTTAAAGTTGTTTTATTGTGAAGCACTTTGTGGGTTTTACCCTATTAAAGGGGCTATGTAATTAAAGTTCTCTTACTTACTCATAAATAGAAAAAAAAAAAAAAAAAAAAAAAAAAAAAAAGTTCTCTTACTTACTAATACAGTATGCTGGTTAGTTTTCCTGTCTTTTAATTATGGTTTTATTAACTTTTTCAAACTGAACGTCTCTGGCGGTCTGCGTGTATAAACCATAACGCCGTTAAGTTCTCTATTTAACTCCCAGGTGGTGGAGGAAAACAGAAGTTTAGTATTCACGTTTTTTTGAGGTCGTGAAATCCCCATATTCCATCAGCTGCCAAAATTGGACTATATTTTAGTAATGAAGCTCAATTTAATTCAGATGATAACTAATATACCAGAAAATGAAATCCTTGCTGTTGGAGGGAAGCTGGGAGAGCTGCTAAATCAGGTCCATGTTATCATTAATATCCTGCCTTTGCAGAGGACTGCAAACATTATAAGTATGTGGAAGTCAATGATTCACCGGTTTAAGCCTTAACATTTGTTGCTTAATTATTTTCTAAAAAAATACAAATTAGGTCTAATACAGTGCCTTGCAAAGGTATTCATAGACTTTAAGCTGTCATTTTATTTTTCAACTCAAACCTCAACGTGTTTTCCTGCAATTTTATGTGATAGACTAACCCTAAGTAGTGTATAGCTATTGTGAACGGAAAGTAAATGGGCTTAGGGTTTTTAATTTTGCAGATATAAATCAGAACAGTGTACTTTAGCTTTGTATTCAGCCTCTTTACTATGATACCTCTACGTCAAATTCAGTGTAAAATCCAATTGTGCGTGCCAAAAATCGGGCCATTTGGAAGAGTTGCAAGAACAAAAGCCACTGCTGAAAGAAAGCCCCAAATTATGTGGGAAAGATACTGTGGCAAAGATTTGGAGTAGTACTGTCTTTTGACTCTGGCGTCACCCATTTAATTTCTGTAACGCTGGCAGGGCAAGCTTGTGGCTTCATTGTGCATGTAACCAAAGAAAAGTTGAACCAGACTGAACAGGGTTATAAAGAGAGACTTTTCTATTGTACAGAAGCCCATGTTCCTGCAGGACTTGAACTCGGTGCGTCGCAGCGATCTGCCACTCCACATTCCCTTCTAATAACTATTTAATGTGGTTTTATAAAGCCAGCAAGAGTGTGTAGTGTCAAGATTTTCACAGTTGGGGTGTACGTGTTTGTTTTTCTGCTCTAATTAAGTATATCCATGTCTTTATCCCCTCAGCGACCCAAAATAATCCTGTCAGACTAAGCTGCGTTCTTCACACAGCACTAAAAATAATGGCTAAAAGTCCCCAATGAGTTGAATAAAAAGTTGGCAGGAAGAGGAAAAAGAGGGGTAGCTGTAAACAGAAAATTGTTTTGCTACTAATTGGGTTCGAGCATTGTAGAAACTCACATTCACAAAGGGGATCCGTCTAACATTTGGTCAGTGATTTCAAATTTCTTTCATTTTTTTTTTTTTTTTAAACCTTGTTACTTAGACAGGCTGCACAGGTGTTTTACATGTTCTCCCTGAGCATCCATAGGTTCTCTCTGGGTAAGCTGGCTTCCTTTCCACAGTCCAGAATGTTCCCCTAGGAGTATGTGTGTGTGCATGCTTGTCTGGATTCTGTTGTCTTATGATGAAGTGCCGACCTGTCCTCACCCGATGACCACCGACCCTGTGTGGATAAGCCTGACCTAGACGACAGATAGAAAACTTAAACCTTACCATTCACTTTCTTTGTGATTCAGCTGTTGGCATAAGCGAGACGAAGCGTTACTGCATTGTGATGCACATTGTAAATATGTCATCCACGGCTCCCTCCCCGCATACAGAACAGACTGTGCATGAGTCAGACAGTCTGTTCAGAAAAACCAGAGCCCCATATTTTATCGGCCGCATTTAAAAAGTCTGCTCCACCTAAAGCCTTCGGTACACTAATGCCCGTCTTTCTTCTTTTTTGCATTCCTCTGGGGAGTTGCTTATTGTCTGAGACGTGAGTGTTTATGTTGGGGAACTCCAAGTTGACTTAATCCTTTGATTGAGAGGGACACTTTACATGATGTCATGTTGAGGCAGATTAAAGCTGAGCCAGTAAAAGGCACCGTCACTGTTAGTGTGGCAGACAGGAACATGATGCAACATTTATGTGCTCGTAGAAACACAGCAGACCGTAGTTTCCAACGTGGAACTTCTCACACTGTTTTTCATATTACAGCCTCAAACTTCAGTGTATTTTATTGCAGTTGTATGAGTCCAACACTAAGTAACATTATTATGGGTCTCTATGTTCTCCATCAAACCTTTGAGATATTCAAAGAAGGGCTGTATTCATAGAAAGAATAAATGACACACAGTTGGACTCCTTTTTTTCATTAGATGACTTCTGAAGGCGATCGGCCTCACAGTATTTTATTTCGGGGTGTCAGAGCGGAGGGGGTGAATAGTTCCACGTGCCAAAATTATCCGATTTATTTCGTGAAGCGTTTTGAGAGCTGTGTATAATTCTCTAATCCTCTTCATAATTATTAAATACTTTCATGTGGTTTTAGTTTCATAGAATCAAAATGAAATACTTGAAGGCATGCAGTTGCAAATGATCTCACTACCAACCCTGGGGGGAGCTGACAGTAAGGGGGGGGGGGGGGACTGACCCTCCGTGGCGACATGCGGCCAGCTTTGAGGATCACTGAACCTTATGGACACGTCTGATTTCTAAAGTGGCTCCATCTGCATCGTGGTTGTTGAGAGGGGTTGATTAGCATGGGCATGCAGCGGAATGGCGCCTGAATGTTTCCGGTGCCAGCCACGCTTCGCTGGGCACCACCGCTCCGCAGAGAAATGGGAGAGAAGAGGCCACGGTGCCTCTCCCTGTCAGAGGGAGACAGATGGCCGCATCTTCCTCCTGCCGTTCTTCTCAATCATAGCAAATCCAAACGGTTTGAAGTAGGCTGTGTGTTTTACAGCAGCGCCTCTCTGCCTGGCCTTGGTTGCGTTGCCGCTCTCATTGATCGCTGTCATGGACAACACTTAATCTTTGATCTGGTGACGTTGCTAGTCCAGTTTGTGTTGTTGTGCTGGCAGACTGCATGTGGCCATTTCCTGCTGACCGAGAGCGGATAACGATCTGGGCTGGGGGGGATGGCACAGCATCCAAATAAAAAAAACAAAAAAAAAAACATCCTCCAGCCTCACAAACAGGGGGGAATATAAACAGTTTCATATTTTTTCCTATCTCTTCTCCGAAAGGAAGTAGATAACACGCTCGTCATTGCCTGGTGCCTCCTAAGAATAGCTGTGTTTATTAGCGGCTCTAGCCCTGGATATTTTTTTTTTCCAGGCTTTTGCCACTGAACTGCCACAAGAAGCACCAATATCCCATTACTGACATGTATTGATCATATCACATAATTAGCTCTGGGATTGGAAGGGCACAAAGGTAGGGTTGCAATGTTACACTCAGTCCCTTAAAGGGCCGGTGCTTATTGATCTCCCTTGTTAATCATGCAAACAAAGTGGAACAGCGTTGTGGGTTAGAGAGAGCGGAAGAGCTTTATTTCCCCGCGCTACATCTGTGGCTCGCTGCTTTGTGACTTTTAATTTGAACTTTTCCCTGCTGTAGCCTTCATGGTTTCTGTTTGATCTTCCAAGCATCATGCTTTGTACTTATTTTCAGCTTTTTCTTTTATCAAACTATTTTCTATTTGTGCTGTAAAATTGTACAATTAGCTCTAAAATTGTAGCCAGCATTTTATTGCGCACAAGCAAATTGCAGATTGCAGCAAAACGTTCTGACTTTAAATTCTACTAAGATTTTTTTGTCATTCTTTTTCAACAGTTTAAGGTTCTTACGACATTTGGGTTATTTTGAATTATTTTATATTCTTGATGTTGAAATTAAAGGAGCCCTTCCCATGAATGTAAAGAAAATAAGATGGATGACATTCATTTAATTAAAGCACTGACGCAAAAAATATAAGTTACTACAGAAGAACTAAATTATAAGGAACTGTTAGTAAAATTTGTTATAAATTAAATATAAATACTAACAAGAGCTTCTATTTGGAATAAAATATAACCCTTTGTTTCAAAGCAGTTAGCTGACTACAGTTCATTGTGTTCATCAGAACGACAACCAGGGGAAGGAAACGGTCTCTGGTTTTTCCAAATAGCGCTTTGTAGCGCCGACCTGAAGGTAAAAGTCAGTTTGTGTGCAGGATGTGTGGGGTCTGCTGAGATGTTAGCTGCCCTTTTCCTGACCCTGGACCTGTACAACTCCTGGATGGAGGGAAGGTCAACCCTGATGATTCTCTCTGCAGAGCTAATTGCTCGTTGCAGTTTCGCCCTGTTTTGTGGATAAGCCAAACCACACAGTGATGGCCTCCTTCTGAACAGGAGGATAATCTCCGGTGCCGAGAAAGGGAGTCAGTGTGGGTTGAAGTTCTCCAGAGGTCCACCGTCATCTCCAACTTCAGGACATTCACAGATGGGTCTGCTGAGGCGCAGTCATTTTTGTTAAAGGAGAAGAGCAGTGGGGTGAGAACACATCCCTGGGGGTCGTCGGTGCTGATTTTGAGAATATTCTCCCCCAGCCTCACCTGCTGCTGCTGCCGGTCAGTCAGGCAGCTGGGGAGGAGCTGGGTGAGCATCTAGTGGAGGATGACTGGGCTGATGGCGTTGAAGGCCAAGCTGAAGTCCACAAACAGGATCCTGGTGTACGTCCCTGAGTGGTCCAGGTGGTGTAGGATGAAGGCAATAGAAAGTTCAACCCATCATCTGCTGACCAGGTTAGCAGACTGCAGGGGGTCCAGCAAACATTACTCCCACATCAACTAAAATATTACATTATGGTAGTTAATGCAATGTTATTTACACCATTTAACAATTGTTACTAGTAATAGATATTAGACTTAAAAGACATAATCAGTACTTTTGAAGTGCTTGTACAGACTATGCTACGTTTTTTTGCCATTTTCCATCACCTGATAAGGCAACACTGAGAATTTAGTAAGCTAATATTAACTGATTATTTAGTCAGGCTATCTGCTCAGGTAGGCACTGTGTGTTTTACAGACATGGCCCCTCATTAGCCTGCCTATAGCTTTAAAACATTGTTGTATAGCCATTTATTTTGTAAATATACAAGAAGCGTATTGACATTTTTTCAGCCAGCTGACCAGCAGTGTGCAACAACAGTAATATTAGTATTTGCCTTAAATAAGTGATCAGATAATATTCAGATCTTTTTTTTTTTTTACTTTTCTGTTTTCATTTTGAACTGGATTTATTATTGTCTTTCCATCTGAATGCTAGACTGGCCTAGTAGGCGCATATGTTACTTATTCTAACATGATGCTGTAAGAACATATTTTTTACCCCATTACTTTTCTGTTTATTTAGGAGAGCACATAAAATTCGTGTTTTATTTATTTATTTTCTTTCAGCACTAATAAACTGCTCAGCATGAATTTCTGGCTGGGAATTTTGTTATTACATTAAATCCAATTTCTCACGGAGGAAATTGGTCCTATGAGTGATTATAGGCTTAAAGAAGCCAACCCCATAAGGAAGTGCAGGGAGAAAGTGGCTCTCCAGCACCTCCAACTTCTGAGTCATGCTCAAAGCACCACAGAACACAGGAAAGGGAGTTTGTGCTTTAAAAATAGGAAGAGAAAAAAATCTTGTGACGGACGGCGTCTCTAACCATTTGAGACTAAAACCACCTCGTCTAACCTTAACAGACATGTTTATGTGCGAGGGTCTCAAAGCAAATTTCAGAGACTACAAAATATATAATTTTCTTTTTAACGAATTAATCATTTTGAAAACTAATGAACTTCTAATTGTCATTCAAACTGAGGCCAGAGAAATTTTTAACAGAGAACCCACAATTCCGGAGTTTTTTTAAAACTTAGTATTAATATTTCTAATAGAAGAATAGAAGACGTATTATTGTAGAGTCTCAGAAGGATTTTATGCCTTCAATTACACTTTGCCCCAGAGACTCTAAATCCTCATACAAACCACTGAGACTAAGGGGACGGCCCATAACTTCAACATATAACGCTACTAACATTATGAGGTCAGACGTTTATAACACTGGTTCAAATATGCTTTTGCTAAGTCTTTAGTGTGTACCGTGTTGTAAATGTTGGGAAAATAGTTGAAGAGCGTCAATATCTCTGTAACAAATTTCTCTAAAAGGTGATCAATAATTTATAAGCGACACCGACTGCATCCATCTGTTTGTGGATAGAGTGGGAGAAGTTGCACCTAACAGCTCAATAAAATAGCAGTTTCCTTGTTTAGTCGATTAAAACCAAGATCATATGATGTTGAAATGTTTAAGCTGTTCTAAACAACTTTTATTCGCAATTAGCGTCGTTAGAATTGCTAACGGTAATGGCTGCTATGTACATTTTTAGTTGGTAAATATGCTATTTGTAGCTGGTATACAAGTCTTCCAACAGGATGAAAACATTTTCAGTGTATGATTTGAAATTTACGCTGTCTGTCTGTTCTAAAGTATACATCTTTTGATAAATAATGCCATAAAAAAATTACCACATACTGACATCTTCTGTTTTTGTACAGATACCCAGAGTAAATACAAAATGCTGTTTTAAATGTTTTCATTTATTAACTGCAGTTAACCCTGTTCTTAAGTTAAAATTATTTAGCAACACCTAGCCCTGATCGCCTTAACTATGGAATCAAATAGTGGCTTAATAAGAACCTGCATGACAACACGAAGTAGGCCCCAGTCGAAAGAAACTCAAGAGAAAATGAGACGCAAAGTCACTGGCGTCTGTCAATCTAGAAGGAATCACAAAGCCATTTTCTAAGGGGCTGAGACCCCACCAGACCACAGACAAACACTGGGTAGTAGAGGCCTAGTCAAAGTCTGGACTTAAATCCGATTGAGAATCTCCAGTGTTGCTAAATTTAAACAATTCTGCACAAAAGAGTTGGATAAATGTTGCCATCATTTATAAAAAAGGTTATAAATATAACATGTAGGGATCAGTTACATCTTAACTAATGGCTGTTTTGGGTTGAAATATTATTTTCTCTTAAAACATGGGGGAAAAGCTTAAAAACATTATAAAACTAGAAGACCTCTAGTTTCCAAATACTAAATAAAAGTTAAAACCGAAATAGAAATCAGTTGGAATTAGTTTAAGCACAGATAATATGCAATACTGAGGCTTGGTTTTCTGCAGGCGATTAAAGTCCTTGAAAATGTTTGAATGTAAAAGTAATATTTCCTATCATTTGAAAATGCTAGAATTTATAAATAGATTCCCAGAAATTGCGTGAAGCTGCAAGCCGGCTTGTTTTGTGCAGTTACTGCAAACATTTTACATACGCTGCTTATCTTTTAATGCATGACTTTTCTGCAAAACATTTGGGACGTGGCAGCTCTTTGGAGAAATTCAAGGGGGAAAAAAACTGGTTGGTTGGAGGAGCATCAAAATGATTGTGAATCTTTTTTTAAGCACAATACCATCAAGTGTTTTCGGGATAAAGACGTGAGAGCTACATCTTAAACTTATATTTACTATTTAAGATATATATGTAAGTTCTCAATGTTGTATGTTGCTGGAAATAAAAAAAATACCACTGAGAATGGTTGAAAAGGGCTTGAATCATTTGAAATATGTAAAAACCCTGTGAGATTGAGTACTTTCTTTGGACATGAAGAAGCACTGAAGTCTGTTCTTCTTGAACCGCTTATCAAATTCCTCAATTTAGTCATTTGATTTAGTGTTCGAAGCAAAAGAAAGCAAGGCTTTTTTTCTCTCTCTCTCCTCCAGATGATATTGACTATCTCTGTGGTTTTTCCTTAACGTTGGCACTCCGTCCGGTCCTCCTTTGATTGATGACATTTCTAAAAACCAATCTCTCATAAGTGGCAGCCGAAAGAAAGGCAGGTGAGGATTCTCAATCCCATCAGAGAAAAAAAGTGAAGAGACGGAGGGTGGGGGGGACACTTTCATAACACCAGCTTGGTGTTAGCATAATGAAAGCAACAGAGTGTGAAGGCAGGAAAGCTAAACAATTTAGAATTAATGGCCGAGGCTCGGGGGGGAAACAAACTGAGAGAGAAAACAGAAAGAGAATTTGATTGAGGAGACGCTTTTAGTGGCGTTCTCTTGTGAAATTGAGCATGTCGCTCAAAGTAACGCGCACAGCTCATCTGGTTCTCAGCAACTTATCCTCCATTAGCAGACAAAGAAGTGCCTTAACTACACAAGACCGGGACAACAAGCTGCATTTACAGACACCCTGTCGGTCTTGGGATCCACACTCATCCAGAAGGTGCTTTTTGGCCATTTAAAATATGCACTTTCAATACATTCTGTTAATATGTACTGCTAACACAGGTACAGTACATATTAACTGTTCTTGAGTGTGCCACTGATCTTGCCTATGCACCGAGCAGATTGTTTGTCAATCATTTAACTCGGTTAAAGGTTCAGTTTTGCTCTCTCCAACTCACTTCCTGCTTTGTGCACACTTAAAAAAAATCATTATATATAGAGTAAAATTTGAAGCCAAGGGGCCATTTTTTTACTCTGCCTTGCTAACGCATTCTTAGCCCTTGAACTTTTTCAATTTACTTCAACTCCACAAAACAATGCAAAGAAAATTGTTTTTTTTTGTTGGCACTTTAGTGCGGCTTTGAAGTAGAGCCTTCCAAAACGTCGGTGCCCACTGGACCTTACAGGCTGGGCACGGTGTGCATTTATCAGGGAATGAACCAAGAGGCGTGTGGTAACTCTGGAGGAGCTGCGGAGATGCCCAGCTTAGATGGTGGAATCTGTTGAAAAGAGCATAATTATTATGCGTGCACGTCACAAATCTAGCCATTATGGAAGGTAATGCAAAGTCCTGTTTGTGGTTTTCCACAAGCCATGCAGTGCACAATTATGTCATTATGATGAGGAATGGTGGTGACAGCGTCAGGCCGTGGGGTGCTCGTCAGTGTCTCGGAGAAGATGGATGCGGGAAAGATGTGGGAAAGTGGGAAGAAAACCTGTTGGAGGGGCGAAAAAAACCCAAACGCTGGAGGATGTTTACCTTCTGGAAGCAGGGCAGTGAACACACAGGCGGAGCTGGCAGGGAAGCGTTTAGATCAAAGCATATTTGTTGAGGTTGAATGGCTCAGTCAAAGTCCGGCCCAGCCCAAAATTTTATAGAGGATCTCTGGCAAGACTTGAAAGATGATGTTGACCGATCGTCTTTGATCATTCTGTCTGTGATTGAGCAACAGTAAAGAAGAATGGACAAAAATGTCAATCTCTGAATATGAAGAAGCTGGTAGAGGCATTCCTCAGAAAACCTGCAAGTGTAACTGCAGTGAAAAGCGGTTCTCCACAACAATCTAAGGAACTGATAATAATTACACAGTTTTATCAAATCTCGGCATGAGATTTGATAAAACTCTTCCTTGTTCACTGCCTTGTTGTGCTGAACACATTCCACCTGCAGCCTGTTTGCAGCACATTGATAATTTTAAAGAAATGACACTAAGCTGTCCTGTCACGCCCAGACTTGGGTGTGATTACTGCCAACCAAGATATTTTTTTTTTCTTTCAGAGCCAATAAGAAGTGACCTTGGTGGTGTGCTTTGAGTCCTAACCAAAGTGCGCTTGAGCCTGATGGCCAGACATTATTCCTTAGGATTTTCTGGCCAGGAGCCGAATTTACGGTTCGGCTCAGTGTTCCAGTCCAGTTTACCACCACCACCGTGTTTCAATACCAGTATATTGTTCTTTTTCTGAGAAGCTTTGTTAGTGTGATTCTACAGGTGGTAGGATGGCGCACCCTGTCAAAGGTTCAGTCAGCAGAAAGTCTTTGGTTTTATCGAGATGTTTTTGGGCAAATGTGAGATGCCCGTGACCCAAACGTGTGACAAAGCAGCAGAACTGCGTCAGCTGGGTTTTCTGACAGGGTGGTGTAAATTTCTCACAGGATAAACATAGCCGGTGATTTACATTCCTCCTGTGAGGACAGATAACCCACGCACTGAGACTCGTTTTCTTCCCTAACAAACAATGGTGATCCTGTGTGTGAAATGCACTTGGCTTTGATTGTTTACCCAAATTTTCCCTCCCCCTCCCTGCTTCCTGCTCAGCGTAAAGCTCTCCATGCATTAGACAGGCAGCGAGAGGGAGGGAAAGTGAGTGAGTGAGTAAGTGAAGATGTTGTGTAATCCCCCACACACCCCCACCCCCTACTTAGCCAGACAACAAAAAACATCTGGCCAGAGAACAGAAGGCACCCCTCCCCTCCTCGGATGAGTCCAACAATGCTTGGCTCGGAGTGAGCGCTTGGAGTCGGGACGCCCCGCCGTTCTCCTACCAAACCCTCTCTGAGCGCTGCATTCTTATCGTTACTCGGCTGATTTCAGAGAAGAATGCGGAGGGGGCGTGTCCCTGAAGTCAAGTGCTCGCTGTGATGTTCAAAGTATGTAATTTTCTTGCTCTGAGAAGGGTAAAGAGGTGTTATTTTCCTCTCCAAATTTTCATCATGTCGCCCTGTTACTTCCTTTCCAGAGGTTTAAGCTTTGTGTGTCTGCAGGCTTTCACTCTGCAGTTTTCTTGTTTTTTCTCTCCACCAATTATAACTTCGCACTTGTTTCACAATCTAAGAGCGATCCCATTTTCTTTCGGTTTCCGCTAAAGTATGCCTCTGATAAGCTAAGGTGCCATCTAAACTGCCATTTTCTGCTTTTGGTAGGAAACTTATGTCACACGGACGCTTTTTTCTACATCGCTGATCACAAGTCAGCGTGCAGTGCCAGGTGTTGCAGCTAAAATTAGAGCTGCGGGATAAACTGGGCTGACTTCTGCTTTTACCCAACTTTAACATTTGCCTTTTCATTGAGCTGTGTCTGTTTCGGTTTTCTCCCCTCTTTGGTCCCATTTGCACCGCTGAGCCCGGCCCATCTGTCACGTAAAGACGGCGTGGCTGGAGGCACAGGATGCATTTCCCCAAACTCATGCAAATGACTCGTCAGAGCCGCCGTATTAAGGCAGACGTGGTGGTTGGTCCTTATTTTGGTATATCAAGTGAAGACTATCATGTAAAGAAATTAATATATCGTTAATCACTGACTGTTATTTTATTGTGATTTTGTCACCCGTTCCCTGGCTCTTATGGGAATACATATAACAGAATGAAGAACATTTCTAAACAGACTTATATAAGTCTTGGGTCTATTACATTACATTATGGTTTTAGCTATAAAGCTTTGTCTTGAGAAAGAGATTCTGTATGTCAATGAGGTTACCCTTTATAAAGAAAAGTAAAATTAAAAGATAGATTAATAAAAACAGTGGAAGATCAAAAGTTGCATAATTTTATGGATGTGCTTCAGATTTATGAGAGAGAGAGAGATTATGATTATGGCTTAAATTCTGTTGTTTGTACAATTCCTATATTTCATATTTCCAGTTATAATAAGTTATATTTTGATTTATTTTGCGGTTGAAAGCCCTTTAATGCAAATGGCTGGTCGACAAAACATACAACATTTAAGTGAAGCACAGTACGCTCACCTTTTCTCAGTGGCCTCGGGTATAAATGTGTAAAAATCCTTCAAATAAATTCACATTTCATTCCAGCACCATAGTATCACAGAAACCATTGTTTTATCAAAATCACATGTGCCAATCTTCCCCACTATACCATTAAAATAACTAAAACATACAGGATTATTTGAGTTAATACGAGTTTGTAGGAACTGCTAAGTAGTAATCGAGTTTTTGTTTCACTTGGGAGTACATATGGTGTGACACAGCAGCCCGTTTCTCTTATCCACTGGCCACAAGGCTCAATGAGGACCAAAGTTTATCTAGACCAGGGTTCTGCAGCCATTTTTTGAGCCGCAAATGTTACATGACCTTGAAAAAAGATACTTTGTAGGAAATTGTCACTTTTTAAAAGCCCAACACTTTTATTTTGTTTTTAGTTTATTTTAGAAAAAAGCTAAAACTCCAGCTAATAGAGGGTGGATAAATTGTCTTCTGTGGGACGTTGATATTTATGAAAAAGGTTTTAAAAAACCATGAAGTCTTTGAAATACCAGAGCATTTTATGTAAAGTGTGATAGGCTGTGCCAGAAAACTGAGAAAATGGTTGTTATTGGGTCTTTTTAACAGGATAATGATCCAAAGCATACTGTATATGGTTCAACCTTCTGAAATATGGGGAGAAGACTGTTGGTAAAAGGGGGTGGTACAAGTTGTTGACAGGTGGGGTGCCAAAACATATGCCAGTGGTGATCTTGTTAGAAACTATTATTACAAATTACAGGTATACACATACTGTACTTCTCAAGGCAATAAACTAGTTAAGAATCCTCAACCACTTCCTTCTGAATGAAGAAGGAAATGAGTGCGAGATAACCCTTGGAGTCAAGTCTATAGTATTATTGTACCTGTTACTTCCTGATTACTTCATCTTGTTCTTTTCCACGGTGCAATGAGACAAGAAGGCGAGTCGCTAACAGTTAAACGAGGAATTAGGTCATCAGCTCTACGCGCTTCAAAGTTGTATGAGATCCAACCAAATGGACTAGATTCAAGCCACTTCAATCCAGATAGCTTTGGATTTCAAAACATAGAAGCCCCCCTTTTCAGCTCATAACACAACATTTATCTTCCAAACCCCTGTTTTTAATGAACCGAAAAGCATGAATCACTTTCCCGTTGCGCTCAACCTCTTTTTCTTTTATTTTTTTTTTACAATGCTCCGAAATAAAATCTGCTATATGCATTTGCCAAAGCGCTGTACAGTCACACAAACACACCTTTAACAGGGATTCCCAGTTGGTTCCAGTCATATTCCAGCTCGTCCCACATTAAAACCGGGTCACTCGTGTGCTACAGTATGTGCTTATTAACTCAAGTGACAGGGCTTCGCTCTCTTTTCGCATTTCATCCACTTTCATTTCTGAGACCTCAGCCTCAGGCAGCAGGTACATCCTGACGTGTGACTTTTTTCCCCCCCTCTCCTGTCTGACCGTTAGCTGAGGGCTAAACGCAGGGTGAGTTTGTCCTGCTGATTCTTTGCCCGCGGCGGTGCTCTTTCATGCCTCTGCTTCCCTCGTTCCTCCGATGTGCTTTGACCTTGACAGTGGAATATAGAAGGGGAGTTGGGGATGACATTTTGCCTGACCGCAGCCCTCAGATAGGTTTCTGAGATGATGAACTGCTCTGCTTGGTGACATTCATCTTTCCCATGTGTGCACCTCCTCTCCTTCATTCACCTCCACCCACACCTCCTTTCTCCAAGTTGCCTTTTTTTTTTCCGGTCTGGTGGGGAAGAATTGAAAACCTTGGCTGAAGTTATTTTGAAATGTAATGTTTTTTTCTGAGATATTGAAGTTTTTACAAAACAAAAACTAAGTTTCATATGCATGTTTGCATACAGTCGTGGGAACATTCAACCTCTGCTGCTTCTGTAGGATTTAAAAGGGAAAATAAAGCTCCTGCTTAACTGACCATATAAAATCATAAAAAAAGGTTTTTACCAGTTCGGTGGTCCAAAGAATATTGGTGTCTAACAGAATGCCTCGACAGAAAGATATAATTAATGACCTTAGAAAAGGAATATGTTCTGTATATCAATCTAAGAAGGATTACAAATAAGTTTCCATGGAAATTGAAATTAGTCACTCTTATTCTTAAAAAGATTTATTTTCATTGGAAATTATTTAAAACAGCTACGTTTGGTCCCAAGACTTGATGTCCCAGCAAGCTTACTCCAAGTACACATCACGTCATGCTCAGGGGAACAGCTGACAAATCCAGTTGTGCCATCTCAGGTTCTACATGACAAAAGGCGAAGGTTTGTTCTCTCTAAAAATAAAAGGCATAAGTTTTAAGGTTGCATCCTGGGGCCTCGGTGGTGGTGCATGGGTGGTGCACACAAACCCATGTGCGGAGGCCTGGGCCATCCCGTTCGAGTCCTGCCCCATGGACCTTTGCCGCATGTCTTCCCCCTCTCTCAACCCCATTTCCTGTCAGTCTACATTCAAATGAAGGCCACTACTGCCACAAACAAAAAAGAAAAAAGTTGCATCTCAGTGAGCAACGAAACATCTGACATAATGTCTTGTTAGATTAGACCCAAGTACAAATGTTTGTACTTGGGTCTAATGTAATATAACATAACATATCAATACAAACACTTCTTAGCAACTGTCAGCCGTTGGTGGTGGAGGTGTGATGATTTGGACTTGTTTTATAACCACGGGACTGTTGCTACTTGCAGTCATTAAGGCGACCATTGCAAAATGATCTTGAGTGACATGTAAGGCCATCCGTCCAAAAGGTGAAAACTGGAACATCGGATAATGATTGGAAACACGGCATCTTAGCATCTAATACAAGTCTGGTTACCAAAGTTCAGTGGCAACTTGGCTTATGCGTGTCCCAAATAACAAGTTTTCTTAGGCGATTTTTATTTTTTAATAATTTCTTTACTGGATTGACTTTTGAGCCAAAGTTCGGCTTACGAGCCAACTTCAGACATCCCACCTCTAATGGGCGCCACGGTGAATGCTACAATGAAGCAGCTACAGACACAGCAGTATATGGAGGTTTTTCAAGAAATAGGCGATGCGGACGAGGCGGTCATCTCTACAAGGGAGGGAAAAGAAACGTTGGGAATTTGGGAAAAAACTTTCAGACTTTGTTTAAAGACACCCCCAGAAAAAGTTCAAACTCAATGTGCAGCAGCACTAGCTAATGAAAATTGCCTTATTCATTTTAGAGAGTTTCTAGAAGGGAAGATGATGCAGACTAAATTGGACAAGTGTTTATGGAAAACCCTGCTGATAAAAAGTGAGGAAAGTGGCGGAAAGGACAAAAATCCATAAACAAGATTCAGTTATTCAGCATCCTCATGCCTAATCTCCAAGTAAATTTTTTTACTTTTGTACTGTGCTGTACTTAATAAAAAAAAACGGTTTGTTTCAGTATGTTGTCTTGTGTTGTGTTTTAATATAATACTGTTATTTAGAAGTACTTTTTCCTTTTTTCAAAACAGATAACCAAAAAGATTTTCTGGTCTGGAACGGATTAATAACATTTCATTATAGTTTAATGGGGAAAGTTGATTTGACCTGTGAATAATTTTAATTATGAGCTCCATCGCGGAAGAATTGAACTCGTCAGTCAAAGCACCACTGTCCAAAAGGTAAAACATCTCTGAAAGCGAGTCATCAGCAAGACAGTGACTGAAAACGGAGCAGCAAATATGCGGTGAATGGCTAAAATAGGAAACAGTCAAAGTGCTGACACGGCCCATTCAAAGTCCAGATCTCAGCCTGATGAAATACTGTGATGGTACCTTAGGAAAGCTGTCCAGTAACAAATGTCTCAAACCCTTAATGAAGCGAGGCAGTGTGGCCCAAAAGTCATACCAGAAACCAGTGTTGCTGCGTATTCTACAACCTTCAGAGTCAGTTTTCCCCATAGCTGTATATCTACTAACCTTTAAAGTGATCTCAGAGAACTGTGGTGCATTCTCTCCAGATTGATGCGACCCATTAGGAGAACCTAGTTTGTCTGAGCACTCTGTTGGGTTCAGAGGCAGTAAACGGACATATTGCATGTCTTGGGTTTTTAATTGTGTTTAAATGCCAGGAGGAGTGATTGCACTATTGGGATACCATTACAGGGCTCGCTGGCTTAAATGAGCTTACCTCTAACTAGACAGCTGAAAGACGCTGGTGACTGGCAGCACTGATGGGAATCCAGTTTTGGAATCATAAAGCGAACCCGTCAGTAGATCCAGAGTGCCGCTGGAACGCAGGTTTGATTGATACCTGCGCATCTGCTGAGGGCTTTGGCCTGTCAGGCACAGTCTTGTTGGGTCGACGTTGTGGAAAATGGTTAACTGCTGTCCTGAGACGTGCCGTTTTCTGCGGCTGCCGTCGGTGAAGCAGGACGCATGTAGCTCCTAATAATAACGAGGCTCATTAGATGATTGTCATTTAATTATAGCACTTAACACATCAGAGCGTATCAGAGCTCTGGAGCGTGTGAGGCTAATTTACACAAGGGTCTGTTAGTTTACATGTCTGAACCACTTCTGCCATGTAAATCATGGTATGATCATCTGGAGATCCTGTTCTCTTTATGCGTGTGTGTGTGTTTATGGTCTATAATGTGTTGCTTTACCTCCTTCTCCAGTCTTAATGTCACTAAATGCTGCCAAATCTTTTGTTTGGGGGAACATTTGTTGGTGGTCTTCTTGATGGATTCCACTGTTGTCTTCTGTCACTCAGCTGGTCTAGATGGACCAGCTGATTTCTGATGGACGAAATGAAATACCGTGAAGACATTCATGTTTTCCTAGTTTTTTTTTTTTTACTTTCAGATTGTTTTGGAGCATCGAGATATCTTCTAAACAAGCTAGCCTAAAACATCTAGATGTTTACTGAATGAGCTGGAGCATGTGATTCAGTGTTGCAAAAAAATAAAGGAGAGAAGATGGACTTGCTGGTCTTCCAAAATAAATCTATCAAAAGTAAAAATCAATTAATCAATTTATTTAAAATAAAATCAGTCAGTTGATCTATCAAAAATGTTAATTTAATCTATGTATTTTGATTATTTTTTTTCTGTTAATTGAATAATTTTCTCCAAATGTCAAAAGCAGATTTACTTAAGAGTAAAATTTGTGATTTATTGGAAACAATTAAATAACATGTAGGCATGCTTAAATCACAAAAATAGGTTACAGAAAACCACCTCCAGTATGGCACAAAATATCTTAATATTTAGCCAATTCTCAATATCTAATATGATGAAACTGAAGGAGAAATGAAATTGGACCTCAAGTCAGTCATAAGTCCAGCACCAAAGGATATAATAATCTGCCGTTACTAAATAATTGACCCAAAGTACAATCTCCTAAGATAAAACTGGTTCATTTGACGATGAGTGAGATTCTTTCTTTACTGAAAACAGCTGCAATCCTGGGCGGTCTCCACCATGTTACAGGAGTTTGGAGAAAGAAAACAACACTCTTTTGACCTTTGTTGAAAAAAATGCAGAAAATGGATTCATGATGGCAATGTTTAACACAAAGTAGACAATATATAAACTGCTCAAACAAATCAAAGGAAGACTTATTAATCAGAGTATAATATTAATCTGGTCTGGTCAGTAATAGAGGGGGTTGCTAATCGTCGTTGGCTGTTTTGGTGTTAATCAAGTTAACAATAGGTGCGCTAAAAGTGCAGTGCCCTGCACCGTGGAGCTGGCATTTTCCAGAGAACATAGGGATTGGCTGGTTCGGCACCGGCGCCCTGTTCTTTTGACAGATGAGAGAAGGTTCACTCTGATCTCATGTGACAGATGTGTAAAGGTCTGAAGAAGCTGGGATGAACGTTATGCTGCCTGCAACATTGTTCAGCATGATCAGTTTGATTGTGGGTCAGTGTTGGTCTGGGGACGCATCTCCAATGGAGGGACGCACAGACCCGTACAGGATAAACGATGGCACCCCGATTGCCATTAGGTATTAGGAGGAAATCTATAGACCCGCCGGTGCAGTAGGTATGCGGGCCGTTTCTGGAGGATAAAGGAACTGATGCGACGCTCCCCTGACCTGAATCAAATAAAACGTCTCTGGGACGTCATGCTAATGTCCATCCGAAGCCACCAGGTTGCTCCTCAGACTGTCCAGGAGCTCAAGTGATGGCCTGGTCAGGATCTGGGAGGAGATACCCCAGGACACCGCCCATCATCTCATAAGGAGCCCCGATGTCGCATACAAGCACGTGGGGGCCACACAAACCACTGAGTACCATTCTGAGTCGCTGCAGTGACGTTTCAGCAAATTGGATCAGCCTGCTGCATCAGTTTTCAGCTTCCCTTTCTCTCTGACTTCAGAATGAGCCCTCTGTGGCTTGATGCTTTTGATTTTCACCAGAGGATGTGCCTTTCTTCTGTTCCTAACACATTAGCCATTCCATTTCAGCGTGGCTATCCTGCAGGATTTCATTTTCTCCAATCGAGTTCTGATGCGCTTTCAAAGTCTTTCTTTACTTCTAATTGTTTGAGCAGTGTGTGTATATAGTTGATGTTAAAAATCCTATCGAGTTGATCTTTGCAGAAACTATTGGTGCCGGTGAAGAGTTCGAAGGCAACTTTTCTAAAGACCTCCATCAACCTGACCTCTACTGACTCTCCTGTCAGGCGGGCTTCCTGTTGCAGTAATTAGAATATGGCCTGCCTCCCATCACCGGGAGGCTGCTGAAATATTTAGCTTGAGTACTTGCACATTAGCCTTAGTTAAGGACATCTGAGAGAATATTCTAACATTTACAAGTCTACCCAGTTTTTAAATCATGACATTTATAGGAGAGAAAAGAAGATGAATACACAGTGAAGGTGTTAACACGACTATTGTAATTTTGTTAAATGTACCCTTTGTTTTGGTCATCCACAGCGTTAAACGCTGCTCGCTTTTAGACCTTGAAAAGGTGCTTTTCATTAACGGCAGAAGGTGAGTTTTATTCAGCGCCGGAAACAAATCACTTCACCACGGAGCAGCTTTTTTTTTGTTGTTGTTGTTGATGTCGCTGATATACTTGAATCAAATAACTAAAACATCATCTGTTCTGCTCCCCACCTTGAGCAGAAACAGGAGATGAGGCATGAAAACATGTTGCAACCTTAAGGCACTTACATCTGATTAAAATCCCACTCCGAGGCGCTGTCACCAAACAAGGTTCCGCTCAGAAGCTCGTCCTCAGCTCTATCAAGCTGCCAGAATAAAGGGAGAGATTTCCATTTTCTGCTTTAATGACAAGTTGGTAGCGCCTCAGGACAAACGGGGGCATGTTAATGAGAAAAGAACAATGGGATGTCTTTGTAAACTACATAATGTGCTGGGAAAACAGGATTCTTCGCCATTTGTTTTACTTTTAACGATGTACTTGATTAATTGGCTATTTAGTTGTAATGCAGTTTTAGGAGCACGTTTTATTGCAGAGCTCCAGGGCAAAGTAGCTTAAAGGTTTTAACAACTACAGGAGCCGCTGCACCAGTGTGCTTCGGATAAAAATCCAAACATCATCATTGAAACTATCTATTTCAGTAACTCAATTTAAAAAAAGTGAAACCTGTGTAGCATATAGAATCATTAGACACAGTCTGATCTATTTCAAGCATTTATCTTGGTTATTTTATGGATAACAAACATCCGGAATTTCTCACAAAATGAGGGTGTTGCATAAGAAAACAAGAAAAGAATGTGTTGTGCAGAATTGTTAGACTAAAGCTGCTTTTGTATACACAACTACACACTCAACAGTGGTCCACACAGTGTCTCTGACCATGAGGAGGGTAAACCACAACGAGCCATTGCTTATGAAGCTGGCTGTTCAATGTGTTGTATCGAAGCGTGCTTGGGGAAAGTTGAGTGGAAAGAAAAAGTGTGCCCCAAGCAACAAATGAGTGCCTAAATTGTATAGTACATGAAGATGCTTTTCAGTAAGTAACCATTCTGTTTTGAAATGTGATATTTATCAGTCTAGCCTTCTAATATTCCTAGTTTTTGGAGTAAGTGAATCAAGAAAATGAGGAACAAATAAAAACTTGAAATACATATACACATAATGGATACATGTATAACAGATGGTTTTGTGAGCATGACATAAAAAACATATCAATGGAAGGTTAAGTGGAAGGAAAAAAGTGTGCAAGTGACAGGGACAACCTTAGCTTTGAGAGGAGAGAGAGGGAAGCAAAGACCATCTAAGCATTTGTGGGGGATTGATTTAAATTAGAGCTTGAGTCGTTGCTTCAAGAGTCGCCATAAAGGTTTGAGTAGCCACTTTTTCTACTGCTGATGGTCCACTGTATTTTATTTATCAATTACATTACAAAAGATTTCTGTGGGATGTTTTTTTTTATTGTTGGTAATATTTTAATATTCTGATCATCCTGATGTTGGTTGACCTGTCTGAGGTTTACCCCGCCTCTGGCCCAGTGACCGCTGGAGATAAGCACCTGGTAGGTGTAGATGATGGATGGATGGATTTTGCGTCTTCATTTGCTTGTAGCCATAGTTGTAAAACTTTAAAGCAGTAAATGGGTCAATGACGTGACGTGCAGATTTTCTTGTCCGAGTGCACTACTTTGGTTTAAAATATTTTTTAATGATTTATAATAAGCATTATTTTATTCTATAAAACCTGTTTAATTTGAACATATTTCCAGTTTGTCATAAAAATGATACATATTTTATGTTCTGCCATCTCAAACCCTCAAAATGTCAGGTGGCGCAACCGTCCGAGCAAGTTAACACTATGTAAAATGCATTATATATGTCATTTTAAATATCAATTAATATAATATTAATATGGTGGCATAATTTTATATTGAAAACCTTTCAAATAATCAAAGTTTAATAGTTACATTGTTCTTAAATTGTTTGGAATATTGAAAGCAACTTTGTCCGGAAATGTGCATATCTGAAATGTCAGGACGGCGCAACCGCATTCATACAACTTTTATTTTGAATTGAAGAGAGAGAGATGAGTTAACAGGATATTGCATCATCAAAAGGACCCCAAGTGACCTTTACTGATGAGTAAAAGGTTTGTAAGTCTCTCAAATATTGATAAAAATAGCTGTTTTTTCTTCATAGTTAGACTTGTACAGTTTCACATGTCAGGTGGTACAACCAATGTAAAGCTGTGAAAAAGTTATTTTAATGTAAAACTCTTTATTGTTTTGTAAAAATGAATGAATGAAGTAGCTAGCAAAGTCAAAAGGTTATATAGGTGTCCAAGTAGATGCCTGAATAATTGGGAATTAGTAGCAAATGTCAGGCAGCGCAACCAGAAAGTCAGGTGGCACAACCAGAAGAAATGTCCTTTCTTGATTTTAAAAAATATTAATTAAATATACATTAATAGCAACTATATACATTAAATATATTTATATTATTATATTATAAAAAGCCAACAAAAGCATCCGAAAAGGCTTTTCTCCACCATCAACCGCCTTCTTGACCCTCCCAACGCTCCGCAACCCTTTGATGCCGCTGATCTCTGCTCCAGGTTCCTGGACTTTTTCCACCAGAAAGTGGCCCCCATCCACTAGCAGCTCCAGGCATGTACACCCTCCCCGCCGGCCACACTACCTCGGCAGGACATGTACTATCCTTCTGCCTGCCCACCACAGTGCCGCCTCTCTACCTTCTCCCTGTTGGATGCTGATCAAGTCCTCGCCCCCTTGACCAAAGCCGGGACCTCATCCTGCAGCCTGGATCCACTACCCACGACCCTTGTGAAGGCCTGTCTCCCCACCATCTGCCCCCCGGTGGCTGACATCATCAATGCCTCACTTGGCTCTGGTGTGGTACCCTCCAGCTTTAAGTTGGCGGCCGTGACTCCAACACTCAAAAAGCCAGGCCTGGACCCAGATGACCCCAACAACTACCGTCCGATCTCTAACATTCCATTCCTGAGCAAGATCTTGGAAAGAGCAGTGGCTGCCCAGCTACAACATCACATGTCCCACCATGAGCTCTTTGAACCTTTTCAATCGGGCTTTAGACCCCATCACAGCACCGAAACCGCCCTCATCAAAATAACAAACGACCTCCTGATTGCTGCAGACAACGGCCTTGTTTCCATCCTCATCCTCCTCGACCTCTCTGCTGCCTTCGACACCATTTTCCCACTCCATCCTCCTCTCCCGTCTCTCTGACCTCATCGGCCTTACCGACACTACTCTCTCTTGGTTTCAGTCTTACCTCTCCAACCGTAAACAATACATCACTCTGCAAGGCTCCTACTCATCTACTGCAACAGTTAACCATGGCGTTCCTCAGGGATCTGTCCTTGGTCCCCTCTTTACTATTTACTTGCCCCCCCCCCCTCGGTCAGATCATCCGCAACCATGGACTCAATTTCCACTGTTACGCAGACGACACCCAACTGTATGTCAGCACCAAACCCTCCTCACAACTCCCACAAATACAACTCAACAACTGTCTGCATGATATCAAAACCTGGATGACCAACAACCTTCTGAAGCTCAACACCAACAAGACAGAGCTCATGGTGGTGGCCCCAGCACCACTGCTCAGGAAGGTTGGAGACCTCACCCTGGTCATCGACGGCTGTCCCACCTCTCCATCGCCCAAAGTGTGGAACCTGGGCATAATTTTGGACTCCACACTCTCATTCAGTTTCCACATCCAGAGCATCACCAAATCTGCGTTCTTTCACCTCCGTAACATTTCAAGACTCTGGCCGTCACTTACCGACTCAGTCACCGAAACTCTCATTCATGCATTCATCACCTCCCGTCTGGACTACTGCAATGGTGTCCTGTCTGGGTTACCCAACAAAGCCCTAGACAGATTGCAGTGTTAACCCACACCAAGCCCTGGCAGCACATCACCCCCATCCTCAAGAAACTCCACTGACTGCCAATCAAACAACGCATCAGCTACAAAATCCTCCTCCTCAATTACAAATCACTTCACTCACTGGCACCCAAGTACATCACTGACCTCCTCCACCCGTTCTCCCAGTCACGGTCCCTGCGCTCCACCAACAAGGACTTACTCTCCATTCCCCGCACCAGACACAAGACCTTTGGTGACAGGGCTTTCTGTGCAATTGCCCCTACTCTTTGGAACACCCTAGACACCTGAGATTGTTTTATTCTATGAAATAAAAATGAAATTATTCAATATATGTGTTGTTATTATGAATCTTGTCAGACGGCGCAACCACATCGTCAGGTGGTGCAACCAGGTAAAATACTAATTTAAACCAAGAAATGGGAGATTGAAGTGAAAAAATGTTTGAAAATTGTGATGTAAATAATCATTCTATGCAACAATATACTTTTAAAATTTATAGAATATTTATTCACATTTTAAATCTAAAGTTTGATGTTGGAAACCCAAAATACCTGCCCCCTACAATAAAGAATCCATAAGTTACTTTTAATACCCAGCTCAACTACAAAATAATAATGTGTTGGGCACTGTAGACACTTTCAGGTATACTTACTAAAATATTTACTTAGGAAAAAAAAAAGGAAGTGAGTTTTTTTTCCAAGAAACTTTCGGTTGTACCACCTGACATTTTTTGGCTGGTGAAATTGCAAATACAGTCTAAAACTCTATTTGAACCTTGTAAATGTTGTGCAACCATTAAGACTTGTTTAAACACACTCTTCCAACTTCAAATAAATGTATTCTGTCCATTTTTACAGATTTTTAAAAATATATACTTTTTGAAGGCTTATTTGTCATTGACCCAAATACTTTAAATATATCGCTATGTGTGTATTGAATATATAATATATAAGATATAATCTAGGTATCCCTTTTTGATCTGAATTGCTAAAATGGGGCAATTTGTCAACGATATTCTAACTAATTGAGATGCATCTGTGCATGCATGCGCCCAAACAGTCGACTGAGCTGGATGGTGCTAGAAAGCTGTCACCTACGTGACTTTGCTCCTCAGTGCAGCATCTGCTCTTTGAATTATTCACTGCTTTTAGATCATCAGGCCTGTTTCTGGTCTAGCAGCAAACTAAACTGTCCTCTCGGTTGTTTGAGACTTGTTATGGGACCTTCAGTATTTAAAAAAAAAGCACAGTGGTTCTTCTGTTTCTGAAGCACAATACAAAGTACAATGAGTTCTGGAAACACAAAATTACTCCACTGGTTTATGATTATGCCATTAAAACCTTTCTGTTGGCAGACAAAGTATCCAGAGAAAATAAAATCGACTTATAATGTCATTGTAAGCAAAGGATAAAGAGCTTGCGTTTTAAACCGCTGCATGTGAAGTGCTTATATCTAGAAGTGGGTCAGTAGTGTTTCCACTGTGTCACATATCTTCTGCTGCCTGACATCAGGGGGTAAGGATCAGGGTAGAACATGTGCCTCAACCCGACCAATCGCTGATTACTAGAGGGCACTGCTAGCCAATGGGGGGGCAGAGACGGATTACTCGCTGCCTTTCTAGAGGAAAGAAAAATGACTGTGGTTCTCAACCATGGGGGATTTGGATGTGGGGATCGTCTATAGTAACAGAAAATTGAGTGATTAAATACAGTCATGGGAAAAAAAGGGCAGTTTGAGTTCAGTTTTAGGGTTTTACATATCAGGATATGATGAAATAAGCTGGTCCTTCCCTATGTTCTGAAATGATTTACATGAAACCTACAGTAAACAAATAAGCAAGCCAAAACAGAACAGTTATGTGTGTGAAAAACTAAGTACGCTCGCTGTCGTCTCCTTGTCATTCAAGAGGAAAAGTAGCAGCCTGGTACAGCTAATCAAAATGCTCATGAATATAACTGACCATCAGCATAAATTCATCTGAAAGTCAGAGTTGCTCCAAGAAATAGTAAAAAAAAAAGAACAACAAAAAAACAAAATAGATCAGCTCAAATTGGTTCTACTTCTGTGGTGGGACTTTAAGAGAGCTCTCCAAATAAATAGCCGACTGCTTTCTTTTTGCTTCTTGTCATCTTGTGTCACTTATTTCAAACCTCAACGTTGGACTAAAAAATCTTTTTGAACCAGAAAAAGAAGTGATAGTGGAGCTGTGAACAGAAGGTTTGAGGAGGAGGGGGAATTTTTGTAAGGCTGAACGTCTTCCAAGCCAAACACAAAAACATGCTCCGTGTTGCGCGCTTTTCATTTGAAAGTGAAAACTGGAAAAGGGCGGCGCCTATAACTTCCTTCTAATCGTTCCCTGCACCTCGTCGAGAGGGTTGAACCTTAATAATCAACACATCATTCCTGTATGATTTCTCTTCCCGGGTTGGAGCGCTTGTGCGAATGATCCGACCGTTAATTTGCTCCAGATTAAGGCCATCTGTTGGAGGGCGCTTCCTCCTCGGGACATCCCTCTAATGTGTCTGTTCGTTTGGCGCGCGGCGCCGAGCGCGCCGTGCACACCCAACGCCTCGATGAGATTAGAGTGAGAAGAGGCGCACACAAGGTTTAACAGCCCAGCGACAGAAAGCGGCAGAGGGGCGGGCTTGTGCCTGCTCGGCCAGGCGTGCGGACGGCTCCGTGCGCATGCAAATTAGTTCACACGTGCCATCTGGAAAACCTGACCCGAGTTAACAAGTCCAGCCGGTCTTGGTTATCACTTTTTAACGTCTCTTTGGCTTTCAAACCCACGCCTCAACCGTTCCTCAATGTAGGCGCATTAAGAGTGTGCGGAGTTATGTTTCGAGGCCACCCTCCGCGTGTGTTACCAGACTTTGATGGATGGTCGCCAGGCTGAAGGCGGTGCCGGTGATTGGTTGTTTCTGGTCGAAAGCAGAAAAGCTGATCACGCCGCTGTTGAACAAGAAATTGATCAGGAGGCCCACGCAGGCGGGTCCTGCTGCAGCTTTAATGAATAATTTACATCTGGGTGATGACTTAGCATTTGCCGCCGCGTTTGGCCTTTTGGAAATAACTGCACTGATATGTCTAATGGAAGGGGGGGGGGGGCTATGGTTGACGGATGAGGTGTGAGAAGGGAGCGAAGGATGGGGGCTTGCTGATCCTCCCTACGACGCGTGACAGTTAGCTTGGAGTCCGCACCTCTGAGACTATGAGCACAGTCTGCGGTGCGCCAGAGTTCATAGTGCCTAATACCATTAAAAGGTCCGAAGAGATGGGGTGAGGGGCTCTGTTATCCAGGGGGAGCCGATGCCGAGCCGCTGCTTCACATTATTGAAAGGAGTCAGTTTATATGGTTCGGGTTCTGATCAGGATGCCCCCTGCGTGCCTCCCCTTGGGGGTTTTCTGGGCGCGCCCCACTGGGATGAGACCCCGGAGAAGACCCGGAACGCGTTGAAGGGACCCTATATCGCGTCTGGCCTGGGAACGCCTTGGGATTCCCCAGAATGAGCTGGAGATGGCCGCTGGGGAGAGGAGTGTCCGGGTTTCCCTCCTGGACTTGTTGCTCCCGGGACCCGATCCCAGATAAAGTAGAAAACAACGGACGGATGGATAATGTGTTACTTTGTGCTGGTCTATGATGAAAAGAAAAATCTTAATAATATTACATTATAGTGTGTTTTTAACATGAAGAAAAAAGCGTTAGCATTGCTTTTCCACAGGAATTTTAATGGAGAGGGGGAGCCTGACAGGAACTGACTCCTCTTTTGCATGAAGAAGCTCTGTGAATAATGTAGTTATGCACAGCATGCTCCTGTCCAGCAGCAGAGTGATCTGATTTAATGCTGAGGGGGTTGTAAGTCCCCCCTTGCCAGCTCTGGTCTCCACACTACAAGCTGGAGCCTCTAATGGATATGGAGGGAAATCAGGATAATGTAATGCTTAGATGAACAGCGCTGGGGGGGTGGAATGGGGAGGTGAAGGGCCATTTCCCGTTTTTGTGAGAGTGCAGAGGTTGACGTGCCGGACCGCAGGCTTGGAATCTGGGACAAAACAGCTTCTCTGGAAAGACGCAGAAAACAGCGGGAAGCAGTGATGTAATAGTTACTCCGGGGTTAGATAAAAACTGTTGTTGAGCATGAATGTTTCAGTTGGATGATGAAAGATTTTAAAAAGAGACGAGGAGAGGCTGACCTTGCAAGCAGATTAAGGCGATACACAATACTGATAGATCTGAGTTTTAATGTAACCTGCGTCATCAAAAAGGCATCGGTTATTTCTAGAAAGGTGCTTTTTGCCAGAACCTAACCATACATAAAATAACCACATGTGAAAGTACTTCTCATAGCTTCAAACTATACTATACTGTGCAACTAACTTTCAGTCTTCTTTACTGAGTGACACCTCCCACTTGGTTTTACGGTATATATTAAAATGTACTTTTTCATGACAAAATATATCTATTTTTAAACTGTTTACCTGCATAATTGATAAAGAAAATATAGATTTCAGAGAAAAATATGCTGAAATGGTTTAAGTGCATAGGCACAAAATCCTTACAAAATGAAAATAGGAAGGGATGAAATGGTTTGAAATTACATGAATTGGTGAAGGGGCGAATTCAACTGAACATCGATTTAGTTTTTATTATTCCTTATTTTTGTTCTGATGTTCTTTATTCTTTTATTTGGTCTACAAATAAAATCTTTAGTCTTTTATTTCATCTAATGGATCCCTTAGATTGTTGGGAGTTGGTTTTGTGTCATCTCTGCACACAAGACCCCCAGTTTATTAATCATAATTTAATAGCTACTTATCTCTTTTTAACATTGGAACTGATGTGCTTTAATTTAACAACAAACAAATCCAATAAAGTCATCAGTGATTCGCTCCAATTATCATCTTCAGGTTAAACATTTCTGTCCATCCTCACAGATAATATTCAAGGAAGACGGGCCCCCTGTGGCATATTTGTTCTTCGACCTCATATTTCAAAGGTTTATAGTACTTGCTTGTTCCAACACGAGTTGTGCTTTACAGCTGTTTTATGAGAGGGGATCGTTACAGCAGGAGAGCTTATGCTACCCCCCCCCCCCCTCTTTTCCAAAGTGTTGTGTAAGATTGCAGGCGGACCTCTCTAATGCTCCTGCTGCATGGGCGCGGAGGAAGTCGGGACGGAGCGCTGTTTATTTATAGGACAGGGAGGTCTTTCCCTTCTCCATGCAACTCGCAGTCAACCACAAAGCCAGAAGAAGCCTCCAGAATGATTTCATGTCTGCGCCTGTGGCTCATTTTTACAGATGTATAAAGCAGGAGCTATGCCTGTGAAAAAGGTTTGCCGGGCTTTCCTGATGTGGGAAATCCCTGACGTTATTAACGCTGCAAGGGATGGCTCGTGTTTTCCGACATTGTTACCAGCTGCTTTGGCTGGCTTCATGTAGCTGTGCTGTGTGTTATAAGGAACTGGGTCCCATTATTTGCTGTCGCGATTCGTGTGATTTACAGTTTTAAAAAATTGCTAGTAATCTTTTTGGATTACCTTGATGGTATCGAGGAGATCATTACACAAGTTGCGAGCGTATTAAGCCTTTAAAACATAAAATACTGAATCATTTTCTCGCTTATTGGAGCATAGAATAGCGCAGCATTTCCCCCTCCCCCACCTGTTGATGCACCCTGCTGGTCTGTTTGAAAGAAGGGAAATTCAGCTGTGTATCATGCAAGAGTGTATCCACATTGTATTATACATTGCATGTGAAAGTCTGCCCAAAGCTGGTAAAATGCCAGGTTATTGAGAAGTAAACAAATGAGACGGCGATAAATCATATCAAAAGTTTTATCCACCATTTTTTCCCTCTAACAGTTTTTTTTTTCCACTTTAACTTTTCAGGATATATGTCACATTAAAGATAGAAAAAGCTAGGAAATTATTTAGCATTGTCTCATTCTTTTGCATCACATAAACCCTCCCCTTTGTTCAAGGGCGTACAGACTTTTTAAAAACCCACTGTGCTTCTTTTATTTTTCACATTTGTGCCTTAATACTCTGAAGGCAGAGGAGTGTCACTCAGCCACTGAGAGAAGCTCATATTGACCCATGCCTATTTAAATGGGTGGTATCTCATAGACAGCCACATCTTAGATGATGTGGATCCTCTGGTCCTCTAAACTAAATCAGGTGGAAACAGTTTGACCCACATTGCCCTGTATGAAACCATTTGCTGTGCCCCAGTGCTCCACTTAATTACATATGAACACGTACACGAAACCCCCTTCAGCGCACGTGCACAAACGCACTGGTCCAGATGCCGTGTTTGCTCTTGTTGCCGGAAGGCTGTACCTGATGTTATTTACTCGCCAGTTAGCTGAATCATTGAATGAATTATTGCAGATTTCACGGAGGTTAATCAGAGAGCTACGGACTTGGTTCAAAACGATCCAATCCTCCGTGCGCTCGGCCGTCTCGCGTTCTTCCTGGGCGTGGTTCGTGGCAGCTGAGTCACGCCTCGGCTCTCCTCCAGCACGTCGAGAAGCTCCTTTTTATCACAAATCTCCACTGCCCCTCTGAGACACCGTCATCCGCTGCCTCGTATGGCTCCTTGCGGCGCACGCTCGCTCCGGAGAGCCCGGCAGCTGTGCATGCGTGCGAGCGAGGTTATCGCTCGCAGCCTTATCTGCCCATTTGCATTACGTGTGTGGAAGGGCTGCATTGTGTCGGACGCGCTGATTGCTGGTAGTGAGATGTTACTTCGGTTGTTCTGCACGGATGGCGTACAGGGTACAGGGACGAAGAGGAAGCGGAGGGGCATAGGGAAAGGCCAATCCGTTATCATGGATCAGGAATCAGTGTGATGATGTGGGAGCAGTTAAAGGAAACTGGCTCATGAAAATTGCCAGAGCAGCATTTGCCTCGCCCGAGGCTTGAGGCAATTTGTGTATGACTGTCTTTGATGTGCGTGTGATGAATATAGTCTCTTGTAACAATTTTTGTATTCGTTGCTCATGTTTGCTGGAGATAAACGGTTTGTTTCAAACGCACAGTGGTGAACAAAGCTGCTGTTCGTACTCCTTAAAAGAGTCGCATTGATTTCTTTCTGTTTTGTTATTTTAAACACCCTCAACTCCCCCAAAAATTGACTAACGACGTTGATCCACCACCCGGTCAATATGTGCACTGATAACGGCTGAAGCGGCCTCAGGCTTAGATCTGTTGCGATTGATCAGAGTTGAATGGAGACACGTCTACTTTTGCCAAAAGGATCAGCAGCACTCTGAGGACGTTACAGCGCTCTGGTCTCGACTCTTTTGGTCTTATTTAGCAGATTCTTCTCTACAAAGTGACTTGTCCAACTCCATGAATAGCCTGGAAATGTTAGCACAGGCTAATGCTTGGCATTGCTAGCATAACTGCATTTATTTTAGGGGCTTGATCTCGTGCATGGTACCATTTCAGATTTATTTTGACGTATTGTACAGAACTCGCATCTAATTTTCATTTTGTCTAATTTACAATCGTGCAGCTTTTGCTCTAGTGATCAAAGATCCTTTGAAGGAGTTAAGCCTCCCACTCTTTGCTATTTGTTATCAGGTTTTTTACTGAGGGATATCTAAACCAGTTTAAGCACATCCAGTTAGAAAGAAAACTTAGCCACAAATGTTGGCAGTGGCTAATACCCGAATTTATAGCCTCATTAACCTCGAACCTTTGAAAGCTAACATGAACGTGTGCCAGTTCTGATATTGTCTTGCCGTTGTATGAAGTTTTCATCAATCATTATTCTGACACGGTGAACTCAAAACCAATTTACAACCATGTCGCTTTAGGGAGCTTTATTGATTGGTCAGACACAGGCTTAAAGGGATTAGCAACATTAACTTTGGCTGGCAGATTTTATTCATACTCTTCAAGAAAACACCAATAAGTCTCCTTTCTCAACCTTAGCTGTCAGCTGTTTAAACATTCCCTTTTTCAAGGACACGGTCGGGACTGCCTTGCTGTCATTTTCTCAAGAAGCTCTAAGGAGCACGTGTTACACTACTCTGTGTTCCCTGTCAACACCTTCCTGCCTTCGTCGTTCTTGCCCTTCCTTGCTGTTACCTGTCCGCTGACACGATGCACTCCACTGAAGCAGAGGGCAAGGTGTAGCGGGGGTTCTTAATTGTCCGGCATGTGATTGCTCTTTTCATCTCCCTGTCAGCTCTCCTGCAGCTGAAGGAGAGGTGCCTGCGGTGTTTGGCCAGAAGGGGAATCTGTTCCATGACGGTGCCTTAAAGTCCCGTTGGAATTCCTCGTAAAAGTTGGCCGGTGGGGACGGCTCAACCCTTCTAGAACACTATGCAGTTTATTTGTATGAAGCCAAGACATTTTCTTGGCTGAATTTTCTTTCAACACTTGTTAAATATCTTTAGAATGTGGACCTGTATGGTAGGCGGGTTTGTATTTCATGCCAAGATCTTATTTCACAATACAATACCTATGCTTTAGTATGCAACAACCGCGTAAAAGCAGGAGACCGGACGATTATTCCTATACACCCTCCTCTCCAGATCTGTTCCCGTATTTCAACCACAAGCACCGCCACCCCATGAATGTAGTTCTCATGTTGCCAGAACCACCCAGTGAATATGGGCTCCTGCTTCCCAAAACAGTTCTGTGGAAGAAAGATGATAGGAAAAGCATCTTTGGGAGTCAAGGAATCTCAGTGGCAGTAGAGCTGGTATCCTGTGATTTTTAATTTTTATATGAAAATGGAGCTGTGCCCCTTTTTTGAAAAAAAAAAAAGAGTGTGGATGTTATGAAAGAGCTTAAATTATTTTTTATATTATGAATCATTTAGGCAAATCGCCTGGCCAATTTCTGTAATGCTTCTTTATTAATTCAGCATATGGCTCTTATTAAACACATGTTCTATAAAAAAAAGTTAGTGTTCAGTTTGATCTCAGGCGCTCATTAGCAGGAGAAAAAAAGTCCAGTTTATGTTTCTGCTAAATGATCGTTTTTGCACAACAAGAACAGCTTTGACTGTTTGGATATTGGTTGAATTTTTTCACATAGGACTTTTCAGAGCATATATTCTGACCTTTCACAGCATATACTAAAGTAATTTGGATTTGATAGCCTTAAATATTTGCAATCTGCACATTTCTTATCCTTCTACGACCATCTGCTTAGTACACTCACTATTGAACCACATTATTTTGGTCTTATCTGTCTTTAAAGGAGTTTTTCTTGCAGCCTTCTGTCCCACCTGAGTTTATACATTGGTTTTACACCTTTAAATAATAGGGGTGCGCCGATCGATCGGACACGATTTCCTTAAGTTTTGGAGAATGGTGATCGGCCGATACTTAGATATGAGATCGATCTTATCTACCCTGCAATGGTGTGAAAATCAGCCACTGTCAATACTCTGAACTTTGATTTATGTTTGAGAGCAGTTATTTGAGAAGTTTTTTATTGTTTCACTGCTACTAATTAATGTTTTTCAAGATAGGTTTGAAATACTGAAGGTGTTTTGTGAACTTATAACAACTGACAGTGTCAGTTATAAAAACCCAACAACAACAACCCAGTATCGGTCAAAATCGGAATAGGCATGATGGGCTTTTTAAAGATTGGTAATCGGTGATCGTCCAGAAACCTGCAATCGGTGCATCACTATTAAACCTTTGGTTGTTATTTTGTGAAAAGCTGGTCATAATTTTTCGGCACTTGTTGATGCGTGGCTCAGCCTTTCAACTTGCTTAGAAATGTTTCCATCATTTGAAGTTGCGGAACATTCTTGGCCTTATTTTTCTTTTCTTTTTTAGCTTGTGTCTAATCTAGAATTCTGTTTTTGTGCCAAATCTATCATGTTTGATTAAGCCGTCAAAACATGATGAATAAAGAATCAACTTCAACCTGAAATGGGATGCACAGTATTGGTGCATGTTTCTTATTACTCCCAACATGGGACTGAAGCATTCCAAGCTGGTACCAGAGAGAGATGCAGAGACACACAGAAAGCAGCAAGTCACGGCAGTGCACACAGCAATTTAAATTTTAATTGCCTAGATTTATCTTCCCCATACAGTGTGACGGGGTGATAACTAAGGCTGATAGCACAGAGAGCCTGTTTGTTAAAGCCTGGCAACACGTCCAGGTATCTGGGCAGGAGTCACAAGAGAAGAGCCAAATGGATTTAGTGCAGCATTTCTTTGGCCTTCGACAAACACTCATATACACTGTACAATGCACACGGCTCAGCTGAGGCTTAAGTGCTGGTTCACTCCCAAAGCTGGGCAAATTGCTCGATCTCAGACTGTCTGCGGCACTTCATCACCTGAACTCAGGAACACAGTAGATTGCTTTAACAGTCAGCTCTTACAGCAAACAGGAGAGTGCCAAGGTAAGCTTTTCCTCAGGTTGCTCAGTCGAAGGTTAGACAAACTTTTAGTGATTGGCAGCAAATAAAGCTACTCTCAGTTAATGCTGGAAAGGGATTAAAATCCTGATCTTATTAAAAAAAAGTAGGACAGTAGGATTACTTTTACCTTTGCAGAGCTTTTCTTAGCTGAACTTACTTTTTTTGCATAATGTGTATAACTTCACGAAATCTGATAAGATGGCACAGACATTACTTAGATTACCCTGATCTGTGGGTCTACAGACTGTCATGCTTTATGACAGGATGTTTATCCGAAAGCGTGTAAGCATTACTTTTTTAAACCGCTGAATGTCTAATGAACAACTGCATCTTTAGATGCTGCTCTCAGTACAAGTAATAAAATGTTTTATCTTGAGCAAAATTGATATTGGTATCTTTTTTTAAACTGGTAAGTCATGCTGGAAGTAAAATGTCCTGGTATCAAAAGATAGGGGTGGACAATAATTCAATATCAATATATATTGCAATGTAACCTTATTCAATGATGGCTGCATGACATTTCCGTTACTGACTGACTTTCCGGGTTTTGTGTAGTTTTATGTGTTTTACTTTTTAAAGCAAATATATCTAAAATGTTGTACCGGAGGAGTTTTATAAAAACAATTATGACAACTTATGAGAAATGAATTGTCACAGGTTTGTACAGGGCTTCTGTTGTGGGCATTCGTGGTAATCTTTCTTTATTTTGTTTATGGCGATATCGTATTGTATGGTATCGAGCGAAATTAAGAAATATATCGTGACATAAATTTACTCCATATCGTCCAACCCTACCACAAGATTTCCTTTTTTGGTAAGAAAAAGTACAGAGACACGGATTTTCAACTAAGAAGAAGGCTCTGTTGTCTCCAGCATTCAGATATAGCAACTGTTTCCTAGCACAGTGTCCAATTGGGAAGGCATTCACTGTATGACAACCTGCAGTAAAAATCAACCCGATTTCATGGTATTTACACAACAGATTTAACTAAAAGTGCACAGTTTGATTGTATTGGATCCTACACCATGACTTTCCACGTATTCCATACCAAACTGCTGATTTGGAAATTTGCAGAAACCTTTTAGCCGGCTGACCGCCAGTGCTCTTCGTCCAATCTAAAACTTGCTTGTTGGTTGTTGTGTGCTTCAAGTAGGACATCTAATTTCATCATAAAAGCTTTCAATAAGAAGAATTATTTATTGTGTTTTTTGGTCTTCCTTTAGCATTCACTGTTTGTTAGGAGCAGAGCAGCAGCTTTCCATAAGTGGCATCCTATATGAGTTTTCCTTGCAGGTCATTGCTCTTTACTCTTGGTTTGAGATTTGCTAATCCAGCATGTTCCTTTACTGGCAAAGCTTGAAAGCTCAAATGTATAAAAGTGAGGAGATCTTCTGCCCTCCACTCAGCCTTCTCGCTGTCTTCTGAAAGTATTGCTCCCTCCTGCTCTCTCATAGCCTGAATGAACCATTGATATGCTTTGAGGTGTAAAGAAAATACTGTTTCCTTTAATAGTGTCTTATGTTTCTCTGTGTTCTTTAACATTAATGCTGAAAGCAGCTACCAATTAGTCCCCTTCCCACAGTGACTACTTTCACAGTCATTTACTATCATCACCGGATTTCTTGATCCATCTCTAGTTAACGTCGCTCTTTTGGGTTTTCGTTAGTGGCACCTACTGTGTAATGCACCTGATGCTCCTCTAAACAGCAGGTTGGTTGCGTCAACATCCCAATTTGGTCTCGGTGAGCCCAGAGCTTGAATATAATGTTGACATTTGTGTTGTAAACGTAATGGCATTTTAATCCAGTGAGGTGAACTTCTTTCTAACTGTACAGGGGTGTTGAAAAACACATTTATGTCCCTACATTTACACATGAGCTAAATAGGGGTACCCGATTTCCCAGCACCTAAGCAACCGCACTGCTAGCTAAGTATTTGTTGCTTTGCTTCAGACTGCTAGATTTGAACGTCTTTCAGGGTGACGAAGTGTAATGCTGTTTGAAAGTACTTCAATTTAACCATATCTAAACCATTATCTGCTGTGACTCTGCGCTCTGAGACGTCCTGCCCTTTGCCCCTCTTCTCACGCTCCACAGAAACTAGTTAGGCATGGAGAAGCAGAGCGGAGACAGGTGGGTGAAGATAGTGCTAGAAGAGGTGACTACATTTGTTATGTTATGGTAGAGGCAAAGTAAGATTCCCAGAATGTGCTGGGTCAGAATCGGCTTTATTGGCTGATTTGTCTTGTTTGTTAAAACATTATAAACAGCAGCAACGAACAACAAAACTCAGGAAATGAATGTCAAATGACTGTTGACCCGTTAGTTACACATGGGGGAATAGATAAGTTTTTCATGATCGTTAATACCAGGGCTAGGACAGACTAAGTAGCTACACCTCGTAATTCAGTCGCTTGTAGGACCTCCTTAAAGAGCAATAACTTGCAGTAGCTGCTTTCTCTCTGACTTCATCAGTCTTTTCCATTGTTGTGGAAGAGTTTTGATTCGCTCTTCTTATCAAGCTTACCTAGACATTTGTTTCCACACAACGCCACACTTAAGGTCCAGCTACATCATCTTATTCTGGTTAAGGTCTGGAGTTTGACTAAACCATTGCGATGGCTTGTTTATTTTACGCTTTATCAGCTATTTTTTTTGGGATATTTAGTCGTGACATTATCCTGGTGGTGATCCAGTTGTGTTATTCTTTAGCTGTCACACAGTTAGCCTCACATTTCAATCAAAAATGCTTTACTGTCAAGTCAGTAACTGGAGGGTGGCCAGTCCTGAGACTACAAAACCAGCATACATCATCACCCTGCCACCACCTTACCTAGCTTTTGGGATATGTTTTTTGTTTTGTTTTTTTCCACCAGATGCTGGTGTAGATTTGTTGCTGTTTTTGGGATTGCTGTCCTATTGATGGCTTGGCAAGCTCCACTTGTTGGACAGATGGCCTCACACTTGGGTATAGAACAAATAGCTATACAGAGGAGCTCCCACATCCACAGCCCTGTCCACCCACCTCCACACACGGACCCATACCAATTAAACTCCTGCACATTTGTTATACCTGAACCTATCAATCCCTTATAAAAGATCCACAATAAATTGTCAAAATTAAAAACAATTTCCACCCTGAACTATTTCATATCACAGAGTACGTTTACAATCGGCAATGTACAAAGATTTGTCTGAAAGAGCTCCTTAATCGCTTATCTCCAACTTGTATTTTGCCCTATATTTTCTTCCCACTTCAAGTGATTGATTAAAAAAGTATATCTCCAGAAATGTTGAAAGTTTTGCAAGTGCATGTTAGCTCAGATGGCTTACTTAGCTCAAGCTAATAATCCAGTAATTCTTTCCCAAATCCCTGAAAGATGGTGAATATTCTCAAGTTGGATCAGATCCCTTTCAGGGTAGAAAGCATCTTTCCATGAAGTAATTGAGAACAAGAGGTCCACGGCATGCCACACAGTGCAAACATGGCCAGATAGATCCTGTTTTCTTCCCCTGCCTCCTTCATTCTGCTCCTCTTGCATGGCACCCGTCCTACATGCATCGCTTGATTTTTGTATGCCTTTCAGTCAGCTTCAAAATAAAGATGCTCGGCCTCCCATCTGTGTATTTTAAAAACTTTTTTTCAAACGCCCTCTTCTTTCCTTCCTTCTGTTAGCGCGCTAATCCCAGCTGCCACTGAGACTTATTTTTCAGGCACACTTGCATCAACAAATGCAATGAAAGCGTAATTGAATAATTTTCTTAAGGGATGCCAAGGCATAATGTGCAATTTCTCCGCGCCACCATGCTGTTTTATAATATGCTCTCGCTCCGTCGCCCCAGAGTTTCATCTCCAGCTTCTCCGTGTGAGACAACCCAAGCGGGCGATGGCGAGGGACGTGAACGATTGCATATTTTATTTTCCTTCATATCCCCGCGCTAATTTTCATCCCCTCCTGCCTGCAACCCAACAATTAAAACCTTACAAATGTACTTAATTAACTGCAATAATGCACACTTAAGATCTGTTACTGGAAGTGTAATGAACCCCGTCGGTGCTCCAAAAAATGGAACACAGTTGAGCTCAAGGTTTCAGCTTTACTCCTCCGTCAGCCCCAGGGACTCTGCCGAAAAGGTACGCCTGAGGTGGAAACAGGCGAAGGGAGAAGGATTAGGTTTTATTTAGATGACAGCAGCATGAGCTTGTCTTTTGACTGAGGGCTCATCAAGTAGTTAATGTTGTGACTCGTGGTGACTGATGGCCGTCGGAAGATAGTGGAATGCTGAGTGGAATAATGACTCACTGCTGCTGCAGAGAAACCCTATTATCAGACTGTCACTAGATGTATAGAGCCAATTTATAATTAGCATCACGATAAGAATTTAAAGATCTCGCTTGAAGCACTGGTTTATGGGTACTCGTTCCTGATTGGATTTTTTTACTTGATTTGCCCCCAAAAAAAGAGACTATCAGGAAGGAAATGGTAGACTTGAATAAGAAAACAAGTGCTCTTTATAAAGTAGTAACGCGATGCAACTTTTTTTTTCATAAAGGTGATATGACTTTTCATTATATATTACAGTCTATGGTTGCAGAATTTGTCACTGACTGACATTGCGGGTTTTATGTAGTTTATAAGCAAATATTTCTAAAATGTTTTATTGGAGGGGTTTTATAAACATGGCAAAGTAATTGTCAAAAAAAAACATGTACAGGCATCTGTTGTGGGCGTTCTTAGCCGTCTTTTTGAGGCTTTAATTTTGTTTATTTCGATATCGTAATTATATTGCATCAACCGGCATTAAGAAATATATCGTGGTATAAGTTTTGTCCATATCGTCCGGGGAGACTCCCAATGCAGATTTATTCACAGCGCTGAAATCGATGCCGCAGGACACCTGTCATCTCTCGCTGGTATTTCTATTTAGGAAATTGGACGTCGCCGTCTGCACTTATAATTTATGAATGACCAGAGAAAGCTCAGAGTTGGCTCAGAGTTGGGTTTGTTACAGTAATTAGGCCACTGATTTCATTTTCCACCTGCCCAATCTGCTAGACGACCATGGTATGACTGCGTTCGATTGGCCAGAAAAACGCACATATCCTCAACCCCCTGGAGAATCGGTGGCGTGTAGTCCAGATGGAGATGAGACTCATCCGAGCCCACAATGCAGATGTACTGCATAGTACCTGGTCCTTTTCAGTAGGCTGACATAAAAAAAAAAAAATTAGTTTTTTTCAGTGGTCTGATGTAATATTACAGTCATATTCAATAAATTAGGATGTCAATTTGTTTCAGTAACCAAACTAAGGTAAACATATTATATAGATTAATTACTCACAACCTTTATTTCTGTTAATAACAATAATTGTGTTTATATATAACAAAAAACATGACATTTAAGATTGGAATATAACATCAAAAGAATGTTTATTACATAAATGGGCTTAATTTTAATATGACAAACGAGCCTGATTAGAACCCATATTGTAATTTATTGAGCAAGACTATATTTGTCTGAGAATCTGAATTTGTTTTTTATTAGCTGTAATCCTTACTCATAAACAGAAGCCATATAAATAACATAATTATACATAAAATATATTGTAGTTTTGATGAGGAAATAATTTTTTACATGATTCTTGTTGCTTTGGCATAAAACAGATTAGCAGGCGTAAAATGATGCACTTCATGCATTAGATATGCTGACCGGACTGTTTTTTTGTGTTTTGTTTTTTGGTTTAGCTAATCTCAAAATCTTTTGCCTTGACTCAAGCAGGATCCTACTGCCTTTCTTCCCAAACAAAGCATCACAACGGCATTAAATCACTGCAAGAGTTTGTGCACGCGTATGTCTGAAGACAATCGGAAGCTCTCTTACAGCAGACGGGTTATTATTTGACTCCCTGCAGTGTGATGGATGCACGGACAGTAGTTTGCCTCTAATTATCATTAGCCTCCTGGAGAGGAAAAACCTGTTGTAATTGCAACTCTTATTTCTGCTATGCCTTGATCAGCAGATGACTCTCCTCCTGTTGTTATGCTGCATGGAGATGGTTGTATTTTATTTTATTCAAACAGTAAATGTACAACATATTTATGCTAAATAAAGAGTTTGAGTAAAAAAGTGCCGGTAAACAATGGTTAAATTTAAGTGGATTGTTTTAATTGTGTTCTTTTTAAAATATATTTATAAAGAAAATAAAACAAAATTAGGTGCGTCCGCAAAGGTATTTTGTCGCTTAGGCTGTGCGTCCACATGGACATTTTTGAAACCGGGTCCCAGAGTGGATACATTTCAAGACGGCGGTTTCATTTTTCCATGTGTACATGCGAGTCGCATCTTTTCTTAAACAATAGCATCGTAGCTTCGCCTCTCACTGTAACCCACATGTACTTCACTTTTACAAATAACAACGATGGCGGCGTCCGTTTTTGCGGCTTTGTTATCGCTGTCAGTAGCATCCTCTGACTCTTCCTTTATAAGAAGCCCCGCTCTAGACAGCATGTCCCGACATGGTGCTGTATTTACTTCACATGAATTGTCTGTGCACGCCCGGTGTTTTTTTGCATGCTTCTTTGGCAGTGTCACAGCGCCACCAATGGGCCCGGCGTACCTACTACAGCCTTTTCAGTTGTGCTGCTTCCTCTCGTGTGAACGCACATTTTTCTTAATCGTTTATGAAAGTTTATCGCGTTTGTCTCCGTGTAGAACAGGCTTCAGAGATTCTGACCACTCATATTGCTGTAATGGTAAATAAGAATCATCCTGTACAGTAGATTTACTTGTTCTGATGTTTATATTTAGCAAAGAGGTGCACTTCAAAGTCATTAGATGGTGCAAATCAGAAGATTTCTGCCCTAACCGGTGACTCATCAGTCAGAAATGGAAAAACTTGACATTTTTCTGATCAGTAAAGGCACGGAGCTAAGCTCTGCGTGGTCGCACAGAGAACAACACTCTTCGGTGTGGATGCTGTTGCAGAGGAGAGGGGACTAAATGTAGAGGTTTGTTGTTGTCGGACCCTCAAACAGGACCAAGACCAGCGGTTATGTAGAGCAAGAATGCAGCTTTTTACAATATCCAACATCACAGGCCCACCTCGACTACACTGCAATCTCTCCTAAATACTTACAGACAATGATGTATATTTTATTTAGGGGTTTCACAATGCATTTACAAATTTAGAAATGCAGTTTGCAAGAGAAGGTATTTTACTTACAGAGCATACACCTGAGCACCAGCTAATACAGATTAAAAGATATTCAAAGCAAACAGAGTCAAATTGAATCTAATGCTTCAGTCCACCTCTGCCCACATCTTTAGCCTAATGGTCTACACCATAGCGATGGAGGGTTAGGGAATTTTCTTCAGGGGAAGTTATTAGAGTTCCGTGTTGTCTACTGGGTGGTACGTTTTATTTTTGTAGATTGTCAAATTGTAACAAAAGCATAAGAAATAAGAACATACATGTAAACGTATGCATTAAAAACTTGTTCCTGCTCCATTATCAACAGTTGTAAACATAAGCAGGGCCGCAGCAGCCCCAAAGATCGTCCAATCAGCTCCCAACCCAGCCCACTCAGGGCTCCCACTATTGGTCCTTTTTAAACCACTCTCAAAACCGTAAGGACAATTAGGACTAATGAAACTAACATTGATCATATTAATTAGCATCATCAGTAACAATGATCATTACGTTTATATTCAAAATCATTACCATAGTTAAAATACTACTACTACTAGTAGTAAAAAATGCTTATATTATAATTTATATTGTAATATTTATTGGTAATGGTGTTTAAAACATATTTAGTCTATACATCTATGGCAAATGTGAGTTCTTCCAGCTGCGTATTCAGGGGTCGCCACAGCGAGTCCTCACAACACAACATGCCCTTCCTGACAGAACCTGGATTCGATCCGGGACCCTTGTCTCAAACACACAAACTAAGCCAGGTACACCACCATACAAAGTATACATCTATAGTAATTAGCTGAATAAATATGAATACATGTAATTTGGGTGAAATAAATCCGATATTCATACGTAACACAATTGGGTTTGAGGTATGACTGAAAGCTGACATAGTTGTTTGTGTGGGATGTTTTTTTTCTATTCTTGTCTTCTATCAGATGGTTAGTCTACTGCTTTATGTTAGTTAATTCAGAAATACCAATTTTGTAAAACCGTTTTCTTGCCGATGTGGAGTGTGAAATTTAATGCTCCCTAGTTATTGTCTTCAAGGGGGAAGGAACTTGTTTACAGAACCATGTGGCATAAAAATAGTAACCTCTGCGTACAGATGTGACGAGGCTTTTCTGTGCTGGGCTGTCGTTCAGCGTGTGGGCTAACGCTGGTGGGAAAACACACGACAGTCTCATGAAACATCTTTTATAAATAGCGTTCTTTTGCTCTGTGTGGTCCTTTCATGTAGGCACGTCAGCTGCCTCTGGTTCAAGGTTGGGCTCCGCTGCCTTGCTCCAAAGAGCGTCAAGGAGGTTTAAGAGGAAACGTTCTTTTTGGATTCACCTGCTGCTCTTTAGGGCGCTGTTTTTAAGTCATCAGTTGCATGAAATTCTGGCAGGACTGTGGTGTTTTGCGTCGCAGAGTAAATCTTATGACCTGTCATCTTTGTTTGCCACTCAGTGTGTGCACACACCTCTCCCCTAAACGCAGCCATGTTTATGCCTGTGCTCTTCATGCCTGGATTAAAGAGGGGGATCATTTTGCAGTTTTCTTCCTCCGGTTTTGCTCCATTTACTTTAACTGTGAGAGCCATAAACCCAAGCTACGTTTTCACCGCAGCAGCCAAGTTCACCTGAGTATACAAGTGGCTGTTGTATCGACCAATCTATTGAGTCATTAAATAGGGAAGCTGGCTTCAGGGCTTTTTGTCTGAGCTCGGTGTGTGTTTGGAGGGAATAAAAAGTTTGTAAGTGTAGCGCTTAGACTGAGATTCTATCTAGGGTTTATTTGACTGCTTGTAATTTCTCTTAGTCAGCATGATAATTTTTCTGATAAGACCCAAAATGAATCGTTTGTCTTCTCCGTTATCGCGGTAACATCAGACTGGGTGCACATGCTAAACACACAAGCATGGGTTTGTAAGCACACACACACACACACACACACACACACACACACACACACACACACACACACACACACACACACACACACACACACACACACTAGCGGCAAAGAGACAGAACAAAAGCTGAGGCATGCACACGTGCACGAAAGCAAAACAGTGGTTGAGATACACAGTAGTAATCGGCTATAAGAATGTAATCCCAGTGCGATGCTGGATGCATGACGGCAAGAATTTAGATCGGTAAAATGACTTAATACAGATTTAATGAACCAATTTACTGGCAGTAGGGAAACATCTGCTAAATGTTACCTACTTGTTCTGATGCCTTTCTGTGCAGTAAACCTCCAAAAGAAATCCCGTTCTTCTTAAACCCGTTCTTCTTAAAGAAAAAGCAAATGGGCCTAATTTTGTTTTCTAGTTTTCAAGTAAGTTATGCGGAATGTTGAAGGAAATTGTTCCCCTGTAACAAATATTCATCTTGGCTAGGAGAAGCAAAGACGCGGCTAGCGGGCCTCGTGTGGCCCTTCTGCTCGTCCTGTGCAGCTCGGAGCAACTTCAGAGATCCGTCAAGGTTCTCATTTTAGCAGCAGTTTTTGAGGTCTTTTATTTTGAAAAAATATTAAGTTACGCCTGTGTTCAACTTGTTTGCCCTGCGAGGACGCTTACGTCAACTGACCTGCTAGCGGGAGCACAGTTAAACCAGAACATTCTGTCACTTCATGTTCTTTTTTTTTTTTTTTTGCTTGTTGGTACAGTGCACACAAATACAACCTAACTCAGCCCCACTCCCCTGCCACAATACCCTTCTCATCCTGTGAGATGTAATTTAAATCTGATTTTGCCAACTTGAGTCATAATTAAAGTTACGGTAAGGCTTGCTTACCGGTGCTGGGAGCTAGCATTCAGACTGACCGCCAGGGGGCACTGCCATACATGTCCCTGGCTTTCTGAGGAATAAGAACATTTTTGATTGATTTGAAAATGTTAAAAACTTTTAGGTTGATCTAATCAGGCATTTGCATTATTAAGAATGTGTGGACATTTTGTCGCACTGCTCTTTGCAAAGCTACTAGATTTTCTTCTGGCTTTTGATGTTGCTTTGAAGGACAACTAATCATAAACTGAACTGGACACATATGGTAACAGATACATGCACATGGCTTGTATCTGTTACCATATGTAACAGATAGCACATGAACAGAGGCCTCTCTGGATGCATTCCCGCAGCACAGTGTTGCGTAGTTCAGCTCTAAGGGGGTTGTTTGGAAGGCTAATAACAGCTAGCGTTAGCTTATGTTGTTCAGGAGGTTTATAGCTGCGCTGATGCACGTTCAAAACCTTTACTGACTTTTTGAGCACAACGGTCTAATTTCAGCATAATCTTGACAACTTTCAGCGTAATGGTCCATCTCTCTGAAATGCGTTAGCAAGAACCCTGCCATATTAGTCATATCCGAAACCACCACTGGGACCAGTCAAACCAGGATTGGATCGTTCCACGCGCATTGCGCATACTTTCAAACAGTTTGACCCGTGAAACCTTTTGTTCACCAAAACAAAAACAAGAAAAAAATTGTGTTTTTGAATTTCCCCCCAAATATTGTTAAAATCTCCTCTCGTTAACGTGAGCACGGTACTGTTAATAGTTTTGTGAGCTGGATTTATCATTATGCATTACCTTTTAGGCCCGCCCTGATTTGGGCGTCCTCAACTAACTACTCGAATGAAGCGTCCTCTGATTGGACCCGATTTGGGATTCTGACCAGGAGGGGGAAAAAAGCAATTACGTATTTAATCATGCGGGTTGTTCAATCTGAGACGAGTTCTCTCTCATATGATCCACACAGACATGATACCAAACATCAGTTGGCTTCTCCAGCATCAGGATATTAGCCACACGGTGTTGGTGATGTTGTGCTATATGCATTCTAATGAAATATTCCATTACTCTGTCAGCTCTGCTGTACGTAATAGACTGGACCAGATCCATGCTCAAACAGCATTAAGCTCTTAACTCTCCCACTCCAGCTACGCTATCCAAATAATGACCTCGCTCTTCGTCTGCTCACCACACACACTCTGCTGTTTGGCCGACTGCGTGACACCTTGTGTGTACTCTGGGTTGATGGGAATGATTGTTGCATCCAGGCTTATTGACACTTCTGCAGCGTCTGTTTGCTTGGCTTTTTTGTTTTCCATGTATTTGTTTCTGGACCGGGGAGGAGATTTGGAGTGAGGATGGTGTTTCTTGCAGGGAATTTACTGTGGACCTTTTGGAAGAGAAGGGTGATGTTTTATAGTGATGATTTATTGATTTCTGAGAATTCTGCAGGCAGTCTCTGTACTCAAGGGGTGAAAGGGGAAAGTCATTTCTATCTATGTATGTTTTTGTCTGCTTGTTGTTTGTCCAAAACCGAGCTTATGAAACTCTTTAGTTTTAACTTTTTTTTTCTTTTGTTTTTACCAAACCCGTGCATTTAAATGTGGCTGACTGAATAGTTAGGCCCCATTTTTGCATCATATCTTTGAAATTCAGTGTTATAGGTCACCCCTTTACTTTGAAACTCTGATCATTCCACCTTGGGTTTGATTTAAGCTGGAAGCTGATGATAATAAAAATCATTCCTGACTTGGCAGTACATTTGTCTGACATATGCTCAACAACTGTTGACGCAATCACCTGAAAATTGAAACCAGCCATCCGTCCAAAGCAACTAACTGGGAACCAGTACAGCCCCATCACACCAAATAGTGTTGGCTCACTGTGTTTTGAATGCATCTTTTTTCAGGAATCCTCTTTTTCTGCACCTCTTGTCTTGCTCACAATGGTTCAAATTTATTTTGAGTGTTAGGAAAATCTAAATATTTTTAAAGCCGTTTAATGAATGAAATAGGGGCAATGACTGTAAAAGAGCTATATTAATGGAAAACCCAAAATTCAGTTTCTCAGACTTAATGAATATTATAATTTTCTATACATAAATGTCAGCCTACCGAAAAGTAATATATAAATATTAGGTTTGGGTTCCTTTTGCGCTAATCATACCTAAGGTGTTCAGGACGTGCAGGTAGAGAGGATTTTGGCCTTTTGAACAGTCCAGTCGTGTTTATCCGTAGCCCAGAAAGGATGCTTCTGACTTGGTCTTTGGTTCAGAAGTGGCTTAAAACAAAGAGTGCAATAGTTGTAACTCATGTCCTGGAGACATGTGGTGGCTATTTGAGTTTTGACTCCAGCCGTAGTTCACTACTTGTATATCTTCCTTCATCAAACCCTTGAACAGGCTTTACCTCTGAGTCTTCTCAGGCCTGACGTTATCCCCGTCGCTTGTGCACCATTTTCTATAAGCTAACTTTTCTGTGTTGAAAAATATTTTCTATTGGTCTTGTGTTATATTCTAGTTTTCTGAGAAACTGAATTTTGGTTTTACGTTATCAGTAATTCGCAGTCATGAAAAATGACACAAACAAATACGACTGTACATTTGGAACTGCCAGGTGTTCTTGTTTACTGCCTGTTAGCCTCCTGCTTCTTTCACCCAGTTTGATTCTTTTTAATGATGATAGCTGATGTACTCGGATGGAGGCTTTCTGTGACACCATGTTGAAGGTTTAATCAGTTTTTTCATGAGGGGAGTCAACCTGTCTTGGTCCTTCAGGAGACAAAAACACTGATTCCAAATCATCTCCTTCTCCCCTGTCCTTGGGTGCACTTGCATGCATCTCTTAGCCAAGCCTAACTGTAAAAACGAAAAACTTAGTAGTTATCCAAAGGGAATACATAACGAACCTCCCTGGGATGCTGCAGTGATGAAGCCATTAGGAGTATGACTGAAACCAGCAAACATGTGTCAGAAAAAAAAAAAAAACGCACTTCAAGGACTCGCGTCACGATGGCTGATCGCATGATTAATGATTGTCCTTGAAGATTGCCTGTTTGTGCTATGATTTACCAAACTTGCTGTGCATCTGCCTAACCCACCATGGGCATGCATGTTAATTAATTACAGATAGCCTGATTGCAATTGAGTTGATTGCTTCACCTTGCTCCCCTTACAGGAACAGCTTCATCAACCCTGCGTGGAACTGCTCATTGGTGGGAAATATAGGGGGTTTAAATCAGAGGTACTCATGCTTGGGTTCATTTCTTCATCTCTGGTAAATTCTTTTTGATTGACTCACACACCCTTGGCAAAACCCGTCACACTGCGTGTCTCTAAGAGACTTTTGGACGGACAGATCAAAACGTTTTTGCAGAGTACCGTGACGCACTTGTCCAATATCCCCAACCTGAGAGGAAAACACATCTAATAAAGGTGAACTCTGAATAATCGTGTTAAAAAATTATAACGCTCCACTTTAAAATAACTCCCCAAGTCACCGTACACTCCCTCTTGCTCTTCCATGAAATGCTCTCCCCTCTCCCAAATCTTCCTTTCTCTGCTGTAAAATTAATGCACATGTTGGAAAGTAGGCTAAATCCAGAGTGACGTTTTTTTTTCTCCCTCCTAGTTTAAAGCGGCCGCTGCATGCACTGTCCAACAGCATGGGAAAGGAGAGAAAGAAGCAGGTTTATCAAGACACTTCTGCCTTGTTGTTCCTCAGAACTGTATCTTTTGGTGTGCTCCTGAAAGCACTGCTCAAAGCATCTGATGGCAGTTTCAGCATGGTTCAAGCTGTTGGCCATACACTCATTGGCAGCTTTAGTAGGTACATCTTGCTAGTATAGTACCCCTGATTTCCGTGTGCCATTGATTCAAAAAATGATATACCTTTGCCAACAAACTCTGAAACGTTTACTGTTTTAGTGGTTTTAGATTTGTCCGCAGCATTTGATGCTGTTGATCACAGTATTTTGGTCTCTCATTATGAGCACTGTGTGTCCATTAGGGTTGTCGCCCTTAATTGGTTTTGGTCCTACCTAACTAAAAGGAGTTTTTGTGTAAAAACTGACAACTTCATGTCTTCCACAGCCTTTCTTCCATACGGGGTCCCTCAGGGGTCACTCCTTGGCCCTCATTTATTTGCTCTCTACCAACTCCTCCTCGGCTCTGTTTTTTAGAAAATATGGCATTTCATTTCACTGTTATGCTGATGATTTCCAGATCTATTTCCCCTTGGCACAAAGCGACACTGTCCAGCAACTCACACACTGCCTTAATGACATAAAAGCACGGCTTTCTCTTAACTTCCTTAGTCTAAATGAAAACAAGACAGAAGTTATGTTGTTTGGACCGAGTTGCTGTCCCTCCCCAAACGTAGATCTTGGCTCACTGTCATTTTATCTCAGGGACTGTCACCAATGTGGGGGTAAAGTTTCACTCTGATTTTAAATTTGAGAAACAGATCAGTAGTGTTGTTCAGAAAAGTTTTTATCAGCTCCGCAAAATAGCAAAGGTGAAATCAATCTTAGCAAGACCTGACTTGCAGAAATTAGTCCATGGTTTTATCACAGTTCGTCTGGATTAATAGGCTTTAGTCAGACCTTTCCTGCCCAACTGCAGCTTGTGCAGAACCCTGCTGCTCATTTGTTAGCGCAGACGTGTAGGCATGAGCATATTACTCCCATCCACCATGTATATGTGAGCTGATTCAGCCTTACTGCCCACCCCGATCCCTTAGATCAGCTCATCAGCTGCTGCTGACGGTCCCTAAAACTAGGGTGAAGCTCAGAGGTGGCAGAGCATTTGCTGTTGCTTCTCCAAAGTGATCCCAAGTTTTTAAATCTCTTTTAAAAACACATTTTTATTGATACACTGTGATCTAGCCGTGTATGGAATTTTGAAATACTGTTGCTGTGAACCAGATTTTTGGCTTTTGATGAGTGTGTGTGTATGTTTTGTATATTTGTAACTTTTTTTTGTTTTAATGTGCAGCACTTTGGTCACCCCTGCAGTTTTTAAAACCTGCTATAGAACGAAAGCTGATTCATTGATTGATTGAAGGTCTGAGAAAGCTTAATGAGACATTTTGGTCCATATTACCCAGAAAGCATTACACAGTCCCTACAGAGTTCTGCATTATCCTGTTGGAAGTAGGCAACAGAACATGGGGACACTGATGTGATGAATGGTTAGCGACATGGTTAGACATGGTCAGCAAGAATACATAGGCTGTAGCCTACCGTTTAAAAGATGCTCATTCCAGACGTAAGGGGACACTGTTTTAGATAGAATATATGATACAAGTAGGAATAAATCCATGTTTTCATGTTGTTTACAGTCTTGCAATTTTAGGAACCTGTATGGATTGTATCCTAATTTTTCTGTTGTTAGCTGATAGGAGCAGCACCTTGTGTGGTCTTCTACTGTAGTCCATCTACTTCAAGGTTGAACATGTGCATTCATAGTTGGTATAACCCACACCTTGGTTGTAGCAATTGTTTATTTGAGACTGTTTGCCTCCCTGTCACAGTCTGCTTTTTCTCATCCGACCTCTGACCTCAACAAAGCAGTTCAATCCACACAACTGCTGGACAGTTTTCCTTTTTTCAGATCACTTTCTGTAAAACTGAGAAATGGCTATGTGTGAAATTTCCAGTCAATAAGCCATTTCTGAAACCCTCAGACCAGCTCATCTGGGACTGAGAACCATGGCGCATTCAAAGTCACTTAAGGCCCTTTTGTAGCCATCTACACCAGATGCACTTGGTGTAGCAGATATCTCAAACATGCCAGTGTTGTTAACTTTTGGGTGCTGTTGGTTTTAGCAAGAGTTTATAATATTTGTTAAAATAAATTTGTTTTGATATGCAAATTGGCAAACATTTATATTCATTTTTTTGACCAAATTTCTAGATATTCTATAATCGTATAAACAGAGGCTTGAAAATCAGCATGTGCTAATTGATCTGTGTTGTGATAACATGCCGATCCATACTTCTTAGCGTCGATTCCTCTCCTTTTCTAGCTTGATTTTATAGATGTTAGCTCAACATTTTTGTTTTATCTGGTCTTTTAAACACTGAAAACATTTCCTTTAACTTTCCCCATGTTAACCTATACCTATTTTCTTATTCTTCTGGATAGCGAAATGATAGCATGCTGCTATCACATCACACTAACATTACAGTAAAAAAGAAAAGGTTAAGGACAGAGTTTTGTCCAGGATGAAAGTCACTACTAGTCTTGAAACAATTCTTTAAGTTCCCCCCTGATCAGTAATGAATAATGTAGTTGCTATAGAGAAGCCTGCGCCAAAATTGTGACCTAATCTCACTCGTGCCATTGAGGCCTGTGCACATTTCTTTAGGTTTTTGTCTGAAATGAGGATTCCTGCTTTATTTCTGGAGCGTCCGTTAAAAGTTTTATTGCCTTTTGTTTGAAATACTCTGCTGATACAGAGCTTTACATGTCTGCTTAATACCTAAATGGCATAAGCTTGTTCTTAGACTCATCACTCTGACATGAAAAAGTAGCATAATCTTGTCCTTTTGTTAGTTCACTTATACAGTTGCCATTTTGTGGCTTTGAGACATTGAAGGTTGGCTTAAACCTTCAATTATGGACCAGCCACAGTGTACATCTGAGAGGCGTAAGCAGTTTCATATGGGCACCCACTCTCTCTGTCTCTCTCTCTCTCTCTCACTAACCCACACACAGAATACAACCGTGGTGTTTCCACGCTCGAGGCTCAGGGCTGTGATCTTTCCAGAGGTTTTTCTCCCGCGGCCCGTGTGCCAGACTGTCTGGAGAGCCGTGGAGGGGTAGGCGTCTCCTTGCCTGCCGGATAAAAAAGCCAGCAACGTTTGCTTTCCGTGGCAAAGCCAACAGCTTCCCCTCACGCCCCCCTTCCCCACCTCCCACTCCTCTTGAGGAGGATTATCGGCAGAAAGTAGACGTTTCATCCCGACTGGCTCTCCGCTGCAGCTATATCCGCCTGACAAGGCTCTTTGAATCTCTTTCTTTCCCAAAGTTCTCTTTAACTCGCTTGCAGCTGCTTAAAAAAAAAAAAAAAAAGATAACAGCTAAGCCCCTTTTTTTGATACTGTCTGCCGTTTAATGTCTCAGATTTAGCTCTCGTCTACCTGAAAGCAGGCAGTACAGCTGGGTCACTGATATGCTTGGAATTAATTGAATTTCAACCAAGACGGTGCAGAGAAGATCATAGAGACAGGTGTGGGTAATTTATGACTGTTTCCTCTGATAATGTAGAAGGAGTAGATAATTGGCTGTCTTGAAGATGAGACTGGCTCTCGCATAAAAACAGCCCGATTGCATGCCTGCCCGGATGAAGTTTTTTTTTTTTTTTTTTTGTTGTTGTGTTCCCTTTCTGGTCTGATGAACTACTTTTGTGCTAACAGTGATTAATTGTGAGGGACAGTGCCAACGAGCTTTCTGAAGTAATTTGCACTGCAAGTATAAACAGGAAGTGTGCTTCCCGATGCAAAAATGCCGTTGACTGTTGCAGCGCCGCGCGAGAGGGAGCCAAAATAAAATTGTGCTCTGATGATGCCATGTGACAGAGGGCAGCATTGGATGACCTTAAGCTGTCTAAGCTCAAATATAAACAAACAAAAAAAAAAAGCTGCTGCATTTAGGGTAAAAATCTGATGTGCTTGTGAAAGCGAGCCAAAAACAGTCCTGTTCACTTCAGTTAAATCAGCAATTATTGAGCTAAAAGCCAGTGTTAAAATGCTTTCTAAATGTACTGTGGTTTAACTTGCACACATTTTGCACTGTTGTGACAAATGTCATTGTATTTTATTGGGTTTACAAATGATATTTTATTGGGTTTACAAATAATAAAAATAAGTAAGACATGTTTTTTTGAGAAAAAAGGAAAGACATACCTGCTTTTCTACCTTTTCATAAATAAATAAAAAAACTGAGTACTATAGCGGTTTAGCCCCTTTTAGAGTACACCATAGTGTAATTTAAATACAACCGTTCTATCAAGTTCTCAGGGTTTGTTAGAGAACATTTGTGGCAAACTGGGTCACGAAGAAAAGGGAACAGAGCAGGCAGGTGAGGGAGAAAGTCCTGGATAGGTGCAAAGCAGGGTTAGGTTTTAAGACGGTATGCTGAGCTTCAGTCCATCATCTGAAACTAGAAGATTTCTGGCACACATGCAAACCTACCAAGACATGATCGCCCACCTAAACTTACAGGCCTGACAAGTAGGGATGCACAATATATGGGCATTAATCAGAGAAGCAGCCATTAGGTCCATAATAATTCAGGTGGAGCCTGTGATTGGAAGGAAGAGTCCGTTAATAATACAACAGTGCATATGAACGCCTCATCTCCTTGCTGGGGGGATACTTTTCGTCAGCAGAAGGTGGTCGGAGTAATGCTTCATTTTCTTCCCATTTCACAATTGTCCACTAATTTGTTTTGGTCTATTGTATAAAATTCCATTAAAACACGTTAAGGTTTGTGGTTGGAACGGGACATGATTTGAAAAGGTTTGAAGGGTAAAAATAGTTTAGCGAGGATCCCAACTATCAGTGTGGACCTTCAAAGTCTCCTCATACTGAGGTAAACTTTCCTGCCGCTCGACTCGCTGCTTTTCCTCTTTTAGCTGCGTGACAGGAGATTGAAATGTCACTTTCTCCCGCCAGTACGGCGCTGTTTCACAGCTGGTTCCCGTGCATACATCCTAACCCGCACCAACCCCAGCCCACCTCAGCAGCGGAACATTGTCTGGGGGCTTGGTTAGAGAGCCAGACATCTTCCAGCCTTTAGATGTGCAGCGCGCAGATATCGAGTGCAGGCATGATGTCCTCCAACTGACCCCCAGCTGTGAGATAATCAGTCAGCCCATCTAAGAAAAGGCTTCCCTAAAGCTCCACAGCAGCTTTGGCCAAGTGTGGACTCAGTCCGCATGAGTTCATCCCCCAGAATAAAGATGATGGATTCAGACAGTGGGACGGATTTAAGAGACCCCTTCGCCAAAGGAATTTAAAAATAATATGCCTTAAAATTCCGATTATGGTACTTTTTAAGACACTTAATACTTTCTCACACTGACAAATATTATTTTACACATTTAACATTTAATTAGAAGTTGTTTTTTTTAAAGATTTTGCAGCTTAATGGCTTTTATAGCCAGTAAGCAGACAGAGGGAGAAGGCATAAGGACACGTAGCAAAGGTGTCAAAGCTGGCGATTGAACCCGACGGCCCCGTCAAAGACCAGCTGCTGGCACACGCGGGACGTTCCCTCCTCTGTGACACCCTGCACCTCCCCAGCTTGAGTGTTTTAAAGTGCTTTTTCTTCTCCCACTGAACTAAAGTACTCAAATTAAAGGTTTTAAATACTTCCTGTTGGATTATCATTAAAAAACACAATATATTTTTTTACACAACTCCATTGGAAGTGTCCATTAGTGTGGAGGCGGGTGTTAATAAGACTTGTTTTAAAATTAAAAAAGACAATTTAAATAGCTGTGAAAAGTTGAAAGTCTAAATGATATCATAAATCATCTTATAAGTTTTAATTTTCCACCTATTCATTCATCTTGAACGGGTTATGTGTGTAATAAAAATAATAGGACGGTTCATTTTCCCCCCTTTACTTTCTGCTAATGTGTCTTTGAGTGACACAGGAGATAATTAACACACTGTGCATCGTAAAGTACATAATCTGTCAGTACCAGACGGAGCTCCACCTTCGACTTAAACTGGGTTTAACAAAAGCATTTAACTTTTTTTTCTCCATATTTAATGAATTGTTCCTTTTGTTTATTGATTGCTGACGCTACAGGTGGGGAAAAAAGTTAGCGTTGTTACAAGTCATTAAAAACTTGCCACTTAAATACAACCTTGTGCTTGATTTTCTTTTCTTTTTTTACTGAATATCCGCTGATGCAAACAGCTTCACTCTAAAAAGAAGTTTTCTTTTTAAACTGATTGGTTGAAAAGTAGTTAAAAAATTCATTTCTCTGAACGTGGCTGTTTCTGCTTTTATCTGGTCTAACAGGTTTTTGCCCACTTAAACTAAACCTGGCCAGGCTAAACATTTGTTTCCATTTGATTTCATATGAAACTACAACAATAGGAATGCCTTCTGCAGCTTTTCTGTTACTCTGAACATTTCTGCATAACTTGTGTGATACAAGTGTCATATCATGTACTTTGCCTTGCAAAAGTATCCATCTTCCACCTTAAAAGCTAGAAAAAATGTCTTTTATTGGGATTCTCTGTTCTTGGCCACCACAGAGTAGCAACTAATTTGGAATGGGAACACAAATACATGGTTCGGGATGCATGTTTTTCTAAAGTAAAAGTAAAAATCCAAAAATGGTGATTTGCCTTTGTAATAACCCCTTTTTTACTGTGATAACCCTAAATAAAACACATTGGAGTCAATATTCTTCAATCGAGATGGATATAGTGGCAGAACTGCAAACCTGCCAAGACACGACTGCCCAGCTAAATCGACAGCCGGGCACAACGTTATTCAAAGAAGCAGCATTCAGGCTCTTGGTTAACTCTGGAGGAGCAGCAGAGATCTACAGCTTAGGTGGAATGATCTTGTGATAGGAAAACTATTAGACGCACAGTACCTGGCAAAAGTATTCACCTCCTCTGCATTTTCCTGTTGTTTTTGTTGTCTCACAACCTGGAATTCAAATGGATTGTTTAGGAGTTTTCATCATTTTATGGACAGAACCTCCCTACAACTTTGAATATGTTTTGTTTCTTTCATGTGAAGTAAACAACAAAGAAGGCAGAATAACAGAAAGATCTCTGCCTATCGAGCCCTCAAGACTAAACTGCTCCAGCTCCTTCAAGTTGGAGGGTTTTTGCTTTCGAACAGGAATTTTCGAGTTTAGCCACTGATTCTCAATTGGATTGAGCTCTGGACTTTGACTAGACCATTCCAACTCATTAAAACGTTTCCTGTCAAACCAAGCGACTGCTGCTTTAATTCAATTCAATTCAATTCAATTTTATTTATATAGCGCCAATTCATGAAACATGTCATCTCAAGGCACTTTCCAAAGTCAAAATTCAATCAGATTATACAGATTGGGTCAGATTTTACAGATTGGGTCAGATTATACAGATTGGTCAAAAGTAATTTCCTTTCTAACGAAACCCAGCAGATTGCATCAAGTCTTGACAGCAGTGTGCTGTAGTCTATTGTCCTGCTGGAAGGTGAACCGCCGTCCCATTCTCTCAACACAGGCAGGCTGATGGGTTTTGCTCAAGAATATCCCCGAGTTTAGCACCATCCATCTTTCCCTTGACTCAGACCAGTCCCAGTCCCTGCTGCTGTAAAAACATGATGCTTCCACCACCGTGTGTAACTATATGGATGGTGTTCTTGGGGTGTGTTGGGTTTGCACCAGACGTAACGTTTTCCTCGTTGGCTGAAAAGTTTGTTTTAGTCTCATCTGACCAGAGCACCTCCCTCCATACATGCGGTGAGTCGCCCACGTGCCTTTTGGCAAACTCAAAACGGGACTTCTTATTTCTAACACTAAGTTGAAATGAAGTTGTTTGTTTCTTTTATTTTTTTTTTATATATATTTTTTCCCATTTCACTCACCAATAGTTTTGTAAAGCCCAACTTCCATCCTCCTGAAATGAATCTCAGAAACAAAGTAATTCATTCATCCATCCGAGTTCGTGGGTTATAAATGTGAAACCGCGACATGCAGCCATGTGTTGTTGACTGTCTTCGGGGTCTCTTTCTCAGGCATGGATCAATCTGTCCTCTCTATCTACGAGTCAATTGCCTTAGTTTCACATCGGATTTGCTGTAGTCGAGTGGAAAGGCTCGCTGGTCGGTGCACCAGCGGCAATGCAAAGCACCCGTCCAATCGCTGAATCTGTGAGCCGGCTGATTGGTGGATTGTGTACTACTGCAGAGCTGCGAGTGGATTGAACCCTTGTTTATCCGAGCCGTGTGATGATTAAAGCGGGCCGAGCTCAGCCCCGGAGTCAGATGGGTAATTAAGAGGCTGGTCTCCTGCGTTAACGGCATTAGTCACCTTGGAGATAATCGACCGCACGGAACTGCATCCCTCCGTGTAGCTGATAGCCTCCTCAAATAATCCTGCTCCAACAGGAGATTAGGAGTTTTTGGATTAATATATTCCTTTTTGTAAGTTATCCCTTTAAGATTACACTTCTTCCTTTTTGGTTTAGTTAAACAGGAAAAAAATTCATTAGAGTGTTTTTTCAAATAAATGAGAATAAATGAGAACAGCAGCAACGACACAAAGTTAATTCATATCACTAATTCAATCCAAAAAGATAAACCTGTGTATTATATAGATTTATTACAGACAGTAGGAGCTTATTAAAGTATCTATTTCTCTTAGTTTTCATGAATATGGCTTGGAGCTAATGTAAAACCTTTTTTTTTTATTCATGAACAGAATAAAACATGAAACCAATGGAAGATGTGTTGTATTTCAGAAAGGTCAGCTTGGTGAAAAGGATCTCCATGTACAGTACAGGATATGCTTTCTTAAATGGGGTTCGTCTCCCAATCCTCTCAGGGCTGCTGCTTGTTTTCCTTCCACCAAACTTTCCAGTACTATGTTTGCATACAGCACTCTGATCAGCCTGCACTTTTAACAATGAATTTTGGGGGCCTTTACCCTCCTTATTATGGCTACCTACAGTATGACTATCTGCTTAACAGGTATTGAGTCAGCAGTCTTTCGAATGATTGTGTAGACCAAAAAATACGTTTACATTTTATGTTATTACTGTTTTAAGGATCTAATGTAACGTAATATTTAGAGAAACCAAATTTTGGGCTTCCCATATAAAACATAATCCTCAAAACTAACAGAGTAAAGTGGTTGAACTATGTATATCCCCTCAGTGTGAAATTAACCTTTATATGAATTTAACTTTTTCAAACCAATTTCCTCAGAGAAACCAACCTGTAGCGTTGTCATTCTAATTTAATTGAAAAGCAGTCGCATAATGCAACGACAGCGCAGCCTTTGCTCTCTGTGCAGATAAGATGCATTTCACAGAATATTAATGCTCCCATTAATTTGCACCTGTTGACAGAAACTCATAACCGGCTTGCAATAATAATAAAAAAAAAAGTATTTCGTTCTGATCTTGTCTCTTAGCATCAGTATAATTTTAGTAGCAGCTGTGCAGAAAACCGGCTCTTTATTTCCCAACATACCTTGGCCAAATGAAATTTTATTTAAAGCCGTTAAGTTATGCTCAGCACAGATGAGGATCCTTTTGTCGGGATAAAAATCTAACTTATGCCCACGGCATGGATGCGAGCGCCGGTTTGGTGAGGTAAAAGTAACTGCTTATGAATCCTCTGGGGGTCTAAATCACCGCAATGAGTCTCTGAGTTGTGAGGGAAACTCGCCGGAGAAAAAGATGGATGCTGACTTTCTTCTCGCCCATCCCGTTCATAAATTACCGGGCCATTGATCCACGGTTGTCTGGGATTCTCGGCGGACCTCGTCCTCGCATTCATCACACCCCGCGTCTGCAGCTTAGGCTGAGTGGAAACGTCTCAAACACATCCTCCCCTTCCTTAGAAAGCAGCAGCATGGCCTGTTGCTTGGATACGGCAGACGTTTTATTTTTCCCCCCCCGGTAGAGTGGATAAAACCTGGAGGACTGCATTATCCGCCAAGATGTTCCAGCATCCTGGTCCGTGTTGGACGTCTGGTTTTATATTGAGCGAGCGTTGTTTGCTTTAACGGCAGCTGTGCAGAGCGTTTTCCCTGTTTGCGGGCTGCTCTTGAGACAATGCAGGGAAATAAATCACTGCAGGGCAAGCAGGATATCCAGGCTGTTGATAATATTTGCCGCTCGCTACTGTGAAATCCAGCTGCAGACGGAAACGAGGCTGGTCATTGGGAGGTGACCGCACTCGTGCTCCGGAAACAAACACCAGGGTTGGACATCTTGCACCCAGTTTGAACCACTCCTGGAAACAAAGCAGAAGATTTTACAATCTAGTTCTTCTCAGAGTTGGAAGAACACATGAAAGCGCATGTTACAGGTCAGATGAAAAACACTTAGAAAAACGTGTTTGCCTCCACATTTCTTCTGTTTTTGCTTCTTTGCTGCATTTAAATGTTTCGGATCATCAAACAAATTTCAATATCAGACAAATAAAAACTGAGTTAAGGCGAAATGTAGGTCTTATAGGAGGATTTTATTATAAAAAGTCATTAAAACCATCTTGAAGGAAAGGTGAATTCCCCCTCGGTATATCAGGAAGTGCCTGTGGTGTACCACATGCTTTTATAAAGCTAAGTTCAGTTTAACAATCCACAGCCCAGCCCTGATTACTGTGTGACCGCTACAGTACAATCCAGAAATCACTTAAGTAGTACCTGTCTGGCAACACGAAGTAGGCTAAAACATGTCTCTCCCTGGCAGAAGTTCATGACACACTGAAGACAGATCACAAGACGAATCAGCTGCGTTCCCCTAGAGAAAACAAGGATAACCTTCATTCATTAGCGGGAAATATCCAGATGTCATGGTAGTCAATTCTCCTTATGAGAAGCCTTCAGTTTCCAAAATCTGGCTTGTTGGTGCCGAGCCAAGCATCTAGAACCCGTCATTTGTTTTTCCCACAGTTTAACCGAGTCTGAATGCATTTTTTTAAACTGGTGAGAAAAGTGACTCACCTGAGCCATGGAGCTGAACCCAAAGACAAGAGGTTGTTGTTGGTTTTCTTTAAAGTTCGATTTAGCGCCATTGTTAAGGACCCTTAGCTGTGCAGTTGAATAACTCCATGTCTCCTGACTTTATGCCGTGACCGACGGACTGCCAAAAAGACAATGTAGATGCTGTTTGGTTTTTAATTGATTTATTTATCACAACAAATGCATCATGTTCCGCATCGCCCCTCCGTACTAAACCTGTTGTTGTTCTGACATTCCCTCTTCATCTCTATGTCAAATCATTTTGGGTGCAAACAAACGTCTTTATGAGTTTAGCTGTGCAGCTTAACGTTTGCAATCTAGGAGAAGTGAAGGAAAATGAAATCCCGCTTGTGTTTGCAGGGCTTAATGTCGGCTCCAAGACACTAAGAATCGGTACAATCAGGCTGAAAACCAACTTCAACAAACTACAGATTAGAGAGAAAAATCCATCTGATGTAATCCTCTGATCAATACAATCCTGACTTTTGACTGAACATCTGTTTCACAGTAATGAGAATTGTGACTATTTTAACCCCCCCTCCAAAAAAAACAAAAACAAACAAACAAACAATTTGATAATCTATAGACTATGTTCTCTGCTGATTATTCACTAAAAATGAGCTGACAGCAATGTTTCAATTGAATGAATGCTAATCATCTTTCATTCCCACTTTTAAATTTAAAACCTTTTTATGTTTTTATTGTTAGATTTTTTTCCCCTTCTAGCCGTATTTATACAACTAAGTTGGCAGCAATAAAACACCTATTAATCCATCTATTCCAGTTTTGGCTGTTTAGGTGCATAGGTACGTGCTCTCCGTTGATCTGACGGCCGTTTTATTCATCCGTTACACAAAACCGCTGCGCAAACCTATCAGCAAGTAACAGAATCTTATTTAAAATTCAAAATACTCAGTGCATTGTACAGTGGTGCAGAGATCCACGCCCCTTTTCTTCCTAAACAGTTTGTTTTGCTTTATTGTGTGAAAGCTCTCTGGTGAGGCGGTAAAGATGATCTTTAGTCAGCTTTAAATCCTCTGTTTCTCTGTTTCTCTGTGTGTCCACGTGTCGGCCCGTTGCTCCCTCCATTCCTCTGAACTCAGAGCTGCTCCACATCGGCGCTGCAGGTTTTTACGAGCAGCCGCTGTAGAAAAGCTAACGCTGGCCTGGGTTTAATTACGCAGCTGTTCTCTACGGTCAAGGTGGCTTTCTCCTGACGGAGTCAGAATGATCCTCTTTTGTAATGGAGATTAACCCCACTAACAGCCTCACTTAGCCCATTTAACTCCCATATTTTAACACTAACGAAGCAGCCGACGCTTCTCCCAGACACAAATCCGTGGTCAACCCTCGCCTATTTCCAGGCTTTTAGGGGTGATAAGATAAGATGCACATATTTGCATACTATTGCAATGCATAATTCATGCAGCGTCCCCTATTTGTAAGAACTACGGCCTTTTACCTACGCATCCTAAGTGACCCAGGTGGGGGGTTTATGAGCCTCGGTGCTTCTCAGGGTCCTCCGGGCGTCTCCCGGCAGATCCTGTCCAAACATTTACAAAGCTGGGTCTGCCTTCGCTCCTGATGCATAATTGGTTTAGTTCATGCCTAACGCGCTGTTCAGTTTGTCGCTTATGGAACTTTTATTTTTTAGCGACACAGTGACCGTCGGCTGAACTTCAGTCAACATCGAGCTGCAGATGCTCATGCATAGATTTGCTCTGCAGCCAAACGCACAGAACGCCACACACAGTGCCTGGCACTCGAACCTCTTAAACTTTGTTTTTTTTCCCCTTGTTGCAGACAGTTGGTGTCGTTAAAAAAAAAAAAAGCAAAAGATTTGCTCGCAAGCACTCAACAGTCAGGTGTTCTTCTACAGGCAAAGTCATTTCTCAGTCCCCTTTCAGAGATATAAAGCAGCAGAATTACACGGACTCTCCTCCTCCAGGCCTCATATGCTGCAGCAGTGCAAACCCAGAGGAGCCATTCGCTGGTTTGAAATATTTATCAGAGCCGATACTGATTTCAGATGGGGGGAATTTGGAGATCGCAGTTGGGCGAGTGGACCCTTATTAAGATCATCCCCTTCGATTTGTTTTACTGACTCTGAACTTTGCTGGTTTGTTGGAGAATACAGGCACAGCTAAAAGAAAATAAATCTGAATATTGGGAAAACGGTGAACATTGTTTGAAAGTGAAACTTTCAGATGAATGGCTGGACATGTTGAGGTTATTGGAGTTTGTCTCTTGCTTTTTTTTTTTGGTAGTTGTTTATGCTCGGGCAGAACGAGTGCGCAGTACTTCAGACCTGGATCTTGTGAGGACGGCGTCACAACAGCCGGTAGAATCGATCCTTCGCTTGGTAACTCGGTGGCTGAGTGTTGCTTGCTTGGTTTGTGTTGCTGCCAGAAATAAACTCGACCGTTTAGAGGCTATGTTTGTCTCTGCGGTAGATACTGTAGATAGTTATATTACGCCTGCTTGCACAGCTGCAGATTAGAGCAGATAAGGACTGTAGACGTTTGACTTGAACATTAATGCAGAATGCAGTCACTCCTTCTGCCCGTGGTTTAGTTTTCTCCCGTGAGAAAGAGAGACAGATGATTCTGAAATCCATCGTCACCGGCAGGTTTATGCCGGATCGTGCGTCCGTGGTCATCTGGGTGCATTCTTTGACTGCTCCATCACCTGCCGAGAGCTTTGTTGCTGACATTGCGGGTGTACGATGATTCACCGCCCCTATCACTTTGTCTGCTGAGGGGATTTTGTGCGAATCAGATTTAGTCTCCCTCACAGCTCTCAGACAAACATCCGTCTCTTTCATTGACTCGGATTCTCTGACAGGCTGTCTGGGTATCTGATCTGCTCCCTCTGACTCACCTCGCTTTAACCTGAGATGATTATTCTTTTTTTTTTTTGCCATGTTCTTGTCCTGTTTTTTTGTCTCCTGGAGGAACGACTCAGATCCAGCACTCTTTTGTTCCAGCAATGAGATAAAACATGTTATTAAATTACCACCAATTACTCACTTGCCAAGGTGATAAAAGTAGAGCTATGAGGGCAGCCTCCGCAGATCGAGTGCTTCTGGTTTGTGGCTCTGCTTCTTTCCTTTGTTCGAGCAGCTTCAACTTTTCATCTACATGCAAGATCACATCTAGGAACCGATTCTGCATGTTTGTCTACCCTGTTTCTCATGATTTTATGGTTGCACCTCATCATCACCCCCCCCCCCTCCGAAACCTGACAGAGACGATCTACAGCTTTGACAGAACAAGCCTCTTTCCTTGTATTTTCACTCATCTCATTAGTGTCATTTGCTGTTGTTCCACTTTTAGGTGGAAGTTCTAATTTGTAGCTCCGCGGAAATGAGCTTGTAGGAGTGTGTGCAGATAAGGACCCCCCCCCCCCCCAGAGGAGTAATGCATTGTTCTTTGTGCGATGCAGCATGGTGATACGGTGGAAGGGCTTGACAGGTTTTTTTTTATGGATCTTTGTTTCCTGACTCTTTCCTCTTTGCTGCTCCTCTCCCACCTGCTCCCCTCCGCCTCTATGTCTCTGACAACAGGTCTGCCATTTCTGGGAGCTGTTTGCCGTTCTGTGAGAAGTCGAACTGTGACTTTAATATCGCACACAAGCCACTTTTTGAAAAGCCAGCTGACAAGCTTGAGTTGGGATCTTGTGTCTGTTTTTGATTCCCTTTTTCCCAGTTCAGTTTTGTTTCTTCTAAGCATCCAAATTTCCTTTTTAACTTTTGTTTTCGGGCGGGTGGTTTATAAAGAATCTGATTTAATCCTGACAACACCAGATAACCTCTGGAGTTTTCACTTTACTCACCCTGGATGGTTTGCATGTAGCTTTGGGCTTTTGCTCGGCCTGACCTTGGGCTGAATTGATCATTTGAATTTATTGGGATTTCCTCTTCTGGGAAGGTTGGCCAGCTGACCTAAATGTTTACCACTTGTAAATAATCCTTCACTCTATAATGGTGGAGCTCCACTAGTTTGTAACCCTTTTCAAAGGAATGCCCCATGATAATTACTACTTCCTGATGTCATTACCTCTTGGCATTGTGTTAACATGACCTGTATGCTTTAGTCATGAGGACTAAAATTTAACTCTGGAATACTTTGGCTCACAAAGCAATTTGTGGTCCAAATTTATTTCTGGTGTCCAAGATAGCAGAAATAATTGTAATCCTAATGGAGTTTCTGGCTAAGCAATGGATAATTAAATAGAATAAAATTCATAACCTCTCCACCACCGTACTTGGCAGTTGGCCTTCTTCTCTTTGCCTGTCAATAAACTTTAAAATTTGTCATGCTAACTGAGGCTTGGAGATTCCTGGATTTGCAGTTCCTCTGAATTGTGCAGCCTAACCTTAGAGGGAATTAGCGGTTAGGTTCATTCCTGGGAAGATTGGCAACTCGCTGAATGCTTTCCACCGGAGAATAATCCTTCAGACTTTAGACTGATGAACGTAAAATGGTTTGGCACTGGCCCGACAACTCCTACCAGATTGGTGTGGAGCAGTAGTTGTTGCTCTAAGGTCATTGCTGTCATCTTTCCAACTTGGCATTGTGTGAACTTACACTGCAGAGCAGCAAACAACCAAAAGCCCTTGCTTTTTATAGACTTGGCCACTTTTTTTATGTTTGTTTTTTTAAATGGATCACATGCATTCGAGTAGTTTGCATTCAGCAGCCCGGTTGAACTCGGGTATTAGTTTTGCAGATTTTACACCATCTGCAAAACCCAAGACATATGATAGCTGGTTGTCTGATGTTGCATGTCACAACAGTAACAGGTGAAAGTTACATTTTCCTACTTTTTTGTTTTGCTGATGAAGAAGCTTTTTTTTTAAGCTTGAGTATATATTGTTTTTTTTATGGGCAGGTATCATCTTTCAAGTCATTTTACATCTTAGATGTTCCACAAAACACGAGTAAAGAAAGCTTTATTTGCAATTTGCCTAACAGTGATCCAGACTCTTAAAACTACCGGTTTTTCATCTAGTCCATTTTTCACCTCCAAAACAGGGGAATTAAATGGATGGTGGAGTGTTGTTTTCATTTAATATGGCTGACGGGCATAAAAAAAACGAACCCCTGAAAATTAGATCTGCTCGTTCATTAGCACCAAATAAAATAAAAGCAACAAATCCTCACATTAATCATCCCAAGTCTTCCAGATTTGTGCACTGAATGACTTGAAACAGAACCTTTTCTTTGTTAAATGTTCAGACAATGGTTCTGCAGCATGCATATGACGGTTTCCACAGCTCTTCCCTTTGTGAGCTTTATTTTCAGCAGGTAGAACGGCTAATTGTAGCCGCCACGCCTTTGAATGTGTAAGGTTATTCCAGACTGATTATGCTGCAGGCAGACTCAGCCTGAGGAGGAGATGACCATATTACAGTTTATTCTCAGGTGCACTCACCCTTAGCGCACTACATGAAAATGTCTCTCTTTTGAATATTATTTATTTATTGCTCGGATCATTGCCTTTTCTGCCTTACCCTACCAGTGCTTTCGAATTGCCAAACATTCATTAGAATGTCAGACATATCTTCCCTCCCCTGATCCGTATCTGCAGAGAACCTTTCTCTCTCGTCTGCAGCCCTCTCCAGCAAATGTTACCTTTTCATATCAGGGCTGGGAAAATAAGCTTTTTTTTTCTTCTTCTTTTTTTTTTCCCTCCCCCTGCAGCACAAGTGGATCTGCAGGCACGATAACCTCCGCCGCTGAACTGCAAATGTCACTTTGGCAAGCCGACCAATCGCGGTTCTTTTTCCTAGTCTGTGTGGCTCTCTTATGGGGTTCGCACCCGTGACACTGACACTGAGATGAGGTGCTCATGTGAATGAGAATGAATCGGCGGGGCTCTCAGGTGCGGCCCGTAGAGGCTAACAGAAATGCTACAAAAGACCAGGCAAACCAAGAACAACTGTGGAAGCACTGAGCCGTATTTTTGCTTTCCGAAAGCTAATTAGGACATCAGTCTGAGGGTAGACGTTACCTCCGAAAGTCAGTTGTAGGAACATAAACAATTTGTCTCATCAGGCATCTGGAAAGTTTAATGGAGAGCAGCGTTCACCAGGAATAGAGTGCTTTGAGATTCTGGTTCTGGTAACCTTGAGCTAAAACTTTGTACTTTCAAAATATTCTGGTTTTATATAAAACATAACCTAATCCAACGTATTCTGTGTTGAAAACAAAAAACAAATCTCTCCCACCTTTTCTACATCATTCCTTTAAAAAAATCACAATTTTTTTTGATATTTATAACATTTAATATTTATTAACTGCAATTCTTATTTTTATGCAGACATGCATAATAACTGACTGAACAGGAATGAGTTTGTTGGCATGCATTAAACTGATTTATGACAGCTAAAAGCTTGCTGCGTGGGGATCTGGGTAATCATATGTAGCAGATTTATGCAACAGGAACTTTACTAAACTAAAAATAAATTAACAAAAAAACAAAACAAAAAAAAATATATTATATTCATGAGCAGAAATTACCAGGTGCACTGATAAGAATCTGAGCCAAAATCCCAGTTTTTGTAACGTTTTCATCTGCTTAACTGATTCCCATTACTAGTTAGGGGCTATAATATAAGAAATAAGAACAATACTCCACATATGTTACATATGTCTAGCCTTACAGCTGTGAATGGCAAGTATTATTTCTGAGTCGCTGTGAAACAAGTTTTAAAACATGAGAAAACTGATATATGTAGGATCTTATGTTAGCAATTCACACAGTTTCGTAGCTAAAATAGAAGTATCTGTGTCTATTCCGAGAAAGTAGAACCTTACCTTAAATCTTGAGATTTCCACAAAGTAGCAAATATTCCCAAATGGAGCAATTTCCAGAACAAACAGAGCAGATTTTGCTGTACTCCATTAAACCATCCTGTTATTAAATAATGTTAGTAATTAACATTTTACAGCTGCTTTGCTTCGTCATAAGCACCCAAATTCACCTAAACACCTGAATAAACACAACACCATAATCTGGCGTTCTCAGCAGAATGTGATAGCAGTGGGAAATTGTTTGCTTACTGATGGGAAAAAAAAGATAGAATTTTTCAGTTTTCTCCCAGCTGTTGTCCAATCAGGGCGGATCAAGCGAAGAATGATCCAAATAATTTCTTGTGGCATCCAGCAGCGATGCTAACTAAGAAGTAGTGGCAGTAGCACTGTTAGGTACAGTAAAAGATTTTAGAATAAAAAGTTAATATTTGCACTGCCACACAGCCAGCTGCTGCAGGAATATTTTTTAAAGTAGCAGTTTAAAACTCATAAATAAAGGCAAGTACTCCAGTTTTTTTCCTCTGTTTGTTTTTATTAGTTTTCTTTCCCTCCGCCGTGATAAAAGTTCTATTGACAGTGTCATAAATAGCACTATACAGCATTTCCAACTTTTGGTTGGAGAAGAGCGATGTTTAATGACCAACAGGACCCATGCCCAGTATGCGTTGCCTACACAATAACTAGAATATATCAGAAGTATTGTTTTTATCAACACTTTGAGTTTGTGGATACCCCACGGGGAGAATCGTACTACTGCTGTCATGTTGACAGGTAAAGCGGGCGGGGGTTGTAGCTCAGTAGGTATAGTAGTTGTCTTGCAAACGGAGAAAAATGGGTCCAATTCTAGGTGCCTCTTGGCCATTTTTGTGATAAAATGAGCTGACTTCTGGTAGTTACGTGGACAGTTCAGCTATGGTACCTAGCATCCAGTAGACTGTGGTCATTTGACCATTATATATGTCAATTATAATATTTTGTTAGAAAGCAGCGTGCTTGCGTGCCGCCATCTTGCCAAGTGTTGTTGTTACTCTAAAAACATCAATGAGTGACGCCCGTTTGGTAGTTTGTGTTTTTGCCAGCAGTGAAGTTAACGTAGCGTCTCCGTTCTGTAGGTTTTATCTCGTCGTACACAACTGACTGACAGCTGACAGTAACAGGTTGGGTCTCAGGGTGAGGGAAAGCGAACTAAAACTGTACCTGTGCACCTTCTGGCACCATTGTTGCTGCCTTGATTGCTTTCTAACATTAACCCGTCTTCAAATGTAAGGCTGCTGGCTGTTGCGCTGGTCTTACGCAACAGCCATTACAAGGATGAAGTATGTGGTCAAAGCCTTCAGCACAGTCGAGGCAATCAAGCATTTTCTTCCATATAGACTCTTTGCCTCAAATCCTGTGTGAGTGCAGTCTGCTACCTGTTCATCAGCTCGTATCGCTCGCCACACACAGAACAGAGAGCGCAAGGCAGGGCAGCGTGGGAATTTGCATGCTAGGTAATGGTTTCTTCACATACAGAAAGATCAGAGATGGAGTCCAGCTTTGATTATAAATTATACTACAACACTGCTGTAATCGGTCTATGCTCTTGCTCTTTTAAGCACCGAGGGCTTAAAAGAGGACCAGAAAAGTGTCATTGACTGTAACCCCTATAAAGATTGTCTGCCTGCAGTTCACACATGCTTTATTTCTGTTGCTTGTGATGAAAAGGCACATCTTGTGCTACACTGAATTCATTTTGTCTGGTAAGTTGACCAGGCCAGCTCATCAGTTTGGCTCTGTTGCTGAGATTCCCTTTATCACGCTCAGTCGCTGTAGTTTCAGGTATTTGAATCGGCTCAGCATAATGTCAATGAAGAGAATATGTCATACATACATACATACAGTCTGGAATTAACAATGACGTAGTGTGTAGCACCCTCTTCATTTATAGGTTATAAAGCCTTAAAATAATTCTTTTTTGCAGCTGTATGATCTAACCTTGAGAAATGTACCAAAATAACAACAATTTATTTAATGGGGAAAACCACTTGTGTCAAATTTTTTTTGTCTTAATTTTTCTGTGTTTTATTTAATCCTTAAAAGTTAGCAAGGTTTTTCAGTCGGTACACCCTTAACAAGATTTGACCAACACACACACACACACACACCGGCGCTATAAATATCGGCTATTGATATCGGCCCACATTTTCATATCGGTGCATCCCTGCTTATTACAGTTTTATTCTGTCTGCTATTTTATGATTGTTGGGGTAACGTTCAAGCACTTTGGTCAACTCTTGTTGTTTTAAAATGTACTATATAAATAAATTTGACTTTGAGGGCATGCCGTTTCAGTTAGGGAGATTGGTGTTCAGTCCAGAAGTGGATACTTGCCTGAACCTGGTCAAAGCTACAGAAATGATGCAAAACTCTAAACACAACTGGAAGGGGGACAAACGATGCTGGACCAAGCCCAGGGTTTATCTTTGCGCCTGACACACACAGTTGTGTGAGATGGATTGTACAAAGCGTCCTAAACTGAATCCACCCCAAACGTAAACATGTGGAGTTTGCTAAACCATTAAGGGACCTGAAGGTGAGCTGTGTGCTTTGCTTAGATGAGGCTATGATCGAGCTTTTCAGCATCAAACTTTGCTTAAAGCTCCTAAGCACATGCTTGTGCTGAGTAATAATTCATGCACGAGGAACAGATCGTCCACCGGGCTGCTTCGTCTTTAAATTAAGAACCGAATATACTCAAGAACGCCGCGGCATTGCTGGTAAATTCGAGCCCGACTGGTGGAACAAGTTGCTAAATGTTCCTCTAGATTAATCATGCTGTTACAGCACAGGCATGAAAAATTCACTGTTGCGAGAATCACCTGACGAAGATGCTTTTTTTCCCATTAAACCTTTATTTAACCGGATAAAAGATCCATCAAGACCTCTTTCACAACGGTGACCTGACCAAGAGAGGCAGCAGCACATGTCAGGGTGGACAAGACAGCCATAAAATAACCAAACAACCATTAAAATCGATGCATTGTGAGCAATTTGAAAGATAGAATGCAGGAGTTATTGTTACAATGACAATATAACATTCAAGATTTAAAACAGAGGCGCTGTTAGAAGGATTTCCATCGTCTGTTTCTTAGGATAAAGCTGAATGCTTTCAGCGAAACCAGTTCTGACAGTTTCCGTTCAGTTTTATGCACGTGCTTATGCTGTTTCGTCTTTATTTTCTTTCTCTCTTTGTAGTTCCTGTGTCTGAAGAACATCCGGACATTTCTAAAAGTGTGCCACGACAAGTTTGCCTTGAGGAACAGTGAACTTTTCGACCCGTTCGACCTTTTTGATGTCAGGGACTTCGGCAAGGTGAGTGTTTCTGGTAGATATTTGTTGGGATTTCTAAGTCACCCGACACGCTCTCTTTGTTGTGTGTTGTATTTTCAGAAGGCTGATGTCCAACTTACCATGTGATGGTAAACTGGATGCAGTCAGAGCTGGTTGGTCTAGACGGACTGGATGCTAATAGATTTCAGTACCTTGTGAGACTCGCAGTTATTCTATTGATTCGCGGATGTTACAGAGGATTCAGAGAAAAATGTTTGGCCTTTGCTTAAGTGTTGGATACGCGTGTATGAAAATGTACTGGCACGTGTGAGTTCATCTAAAGTGCAGCGAAAGCATCCATTTGTGCCTTGCATGAGTTTAAAGGTAGTTCTGACCCAAAGCCCTCTGTTGCATTAACCCCTGATGTGAGAGCTTGGATGAGCATTTAATGTAACACCCGAGGGTCAGCTCATCCCACTGAGCATTTCAACTGAAAAGCAAAAAACAAAATGTTAGGAGGCAAAATAAATAATAAGGGTGCATGAAAATAATACTTTGATCTTTTTTGACAAAGTCATTTTAAATGCACGCCTCCTGTCGATTATAGTGAAACTTAATAACTTGAAATAAAGTTAAGCTTTCTTAGTAGGATGTTTTTTCCCCACATTTAATCATTTGACTCCTTTAACTTTAAGCTAAGGGTGCCCAAAGTTTTTATCACCTGGGCCAAAATTGTCAGGTCAAAAGTACTCAAGCACCAAAAAAATAGGAGAAACCAACTAAACTGACCCAGTCATTTTTTTTACCTGCTCCGCAAAGTATTAGCACGCAGTATTTTAATTAAACGATGTGAAGATCATCACAGATCCAAAACTTTAAAAGTGGATTTGGACATTTGCCTTTCTAAAAGATGGTTATCCAGCTTTCAAATTCTGTTTGGTCTTAATTGGGAATAAAATCTAATTTTATTCTAGAATAAACTGCCTTTTATTGTAGAATAAAATTAATTAAATTAACTAGAGAAATAATGCTGATGTTGACACTGAATGTCAAAGTAGCTGATCCATAATGTGCTGCCAATAAAGTAATTAATCTGTTTGAATTTTAATATTTAATGTCAAAATTGGGCCAGCTTAGCATGTGTGACATTGTAGGATTGCAGCAGTGAGGATGCTGCTCAAGGTCATCTGGGCACATCTACCACCAGATGGAATATTGTAGAAAGTCTCAGGTCAAGGAAATTCATCTGGATAAACCCAGCCGGTTACCCTCCTGTATCTGCTGTAGGACACCTGATTTCATCCAGTAGTTAACGGATGAATGGATGACTAGGTGAATGCATGAATGGATGAGTGAGAAGATGCAGGATGGAACCATGAATTAAAAAAACATGTTGATGGATGAATTCATGGATTGGTAACATATTAGTGGATGGATGGATTGAGTGGGTGAATGCATGGCTTGATGAGTGGGTGAATGCATGGCTTGATGAGTGGGTGAATACAGGGATTGATGAGTGGGTGAATGCATGGCTTGATGAGTGGGTGAATGCATGACTTGATGAGTGGGTGAATGCATGGATTGATGAGTGGGTGAATGTACAGATTGATGAGTGGGTGAATGCATGTCTTTATGAGTGGGTGAATGCATGTCTTTATGAGTGGGTGAATACATGGCTTGATGAGTGGGTGAATGCATGGGTTAATGAGTGGGTGAATGGATAGATTGATGAGTGGGTGAATGCATGGCTTGATGAGTGGGTGAATGCATGGCATGATGAGTGGGTGAATGCATGGCTTGATGAGTGGGTGAATGCATGGCTTGATGAGTGGGTGAATGGATTGATGAGTGGGTGAATGCATGGCTTGATGAGTGGGTGAATGCATGGGTTAACGAGTGGGTGAATGGATGGATTGATGAGTGGGTGAATGCATGGCTTGATGAGTGGGTGAATGCATGGCTTGATGAGTGGGTGAATGGATGGATTGATGAGTGGGTGAATGCATGGCTTGATGAGTGGGTGAATGCATGGCACGATGAGTGGGTGAATGCATGGCATGATGAGTGAGCAAATGCATGGGTTGATGAGTAACTGAATACATGGATGGATGAATGAGAGAAGCCCCGGGTTCAAATTCCAGACGAGCTCCCAATAGTTACGACCTGGCTCAGAGGCCCTAACACGGCATGTGTAAGAATGTAAGAAATAGTGATTTTTTTTCATCGGTTAATAACATGTGAATAGTTAGATGGATAGATTAATGCAAAGAAGAATGGAGGCATGGATGGAGGATAGAAGCATATTTTTGGATGGATGGATGAATGAGGGTATGTTTGAAACAGGATGGATGGTGAAACAGGTTTAAGGTTTCCCGTTGTCTGTGTCGGATGTATTGTATGTTTTACTAAGGCCTTGTCTGCACATTGACATCAGTATCTCCATATGGCATCAGGTCCAAAGAAGTTAGGAAAGCTAAATAAATTCTGTGTAGGGTCAAAGACTTAAATGGAGCTTGAGACATTGTTTCTGTTATACGTCTGCAGAACTGGACAAATAACAAAGAAAGAGATTGGTCTGTAATCCAGGATAAGCATTTCCTGCCGGCTTCAGCTAAAAGCAGAAGTGTTTCTCTCACTTTTCTAATCCTTTTTTTCCCCAACCACACAGAAGGCTGGGTTACAAGGTGAGAACCTCTCTCAGGTTGTACGCTGGTCGTAATGGCGTGATGTCATTAAATTCATGATGACAGCCCATGCAGCTGGGAACGTTAATAATGCACCGTTTCATCTGAACGAGCATGTGTTTCTATTAAAACGAGTGGGCTCAAGTATGAATAAACTGCTAGCTTCTGTTATTTGTGGAAAGTCGTTTGCTCATTTATCAAACATATCTGTTGTAATCCAAACTTATCAACTCTCTGGAGCATGCACTGAGACGAATAAGGAGCAGAAAAACGATGAGGGAGAAGAAAAAGGAGACGAGGACTCACTTGGCAGTTTGTAGATAAACCACAAGACAGCGTCTGACAGTCAATGAGCTCGCAGTGAATGGTATGAAAATCCAACAGCAGTCAGAATCAATCACACAGGCCCTCCATATGTCAATTTAGAAATTGCTTTAGTATGGTCTCAGCAGTGGCGGGCTTGTCTCACCATTGATTTTCCATTAAGGCCAAACATCACATTATAATATATTGAACAGAGTAGATCCCTGTGATGCAGCATACATTTAAATGGTAAGAATTCCTCAGAAACGGAGACTAAAGGTAGGTCTTTTCATTCTTGCACCTCTTTCTTCTCGGCGTCACCTCAGCACGTTTTTTTTTTTTTTTTTCTCTGTGGATGCATCCATCAGCAAGAAACGAAGAACATATTCTGATCAATAGGAGTGGAACAAGAAAAGCAAGTCAGAAAACATAAGGAACAAGTTTACTGTAGAGTCAATTTGTATTTAATCACACTAGGCCCCTTGAGCTCCCTGACTTTTTAGCTTTGCTATTGATGGAGCTTTTATCAGATTGTCATTGGTGACAGTAATAGTTAACGCAACCCTTAGATCCTTCTCTCCAAAGAAAACAACAGAAAGGTTTTTTGCAAAACTATGGTTTTGCAGTATTATGTTTTTTTCCAACAAAACTTTATGAAGTCTGTGTATCAGACACTCTTTATAAATTCTGATGAAGATATAAAATTGAGTACTTGCACAACATTAGTGGTCATATTGTTACTAACTGATTGGTGTTTTGGCTTGGGCCTGCAGCAGATTCTTCATATCTCCCAGTGACCTTCTTTGGCAACCAAGAGGAATAACGGCAGTAGGCTGACTCTACCGCCACTTTAAACCTCCAACGCCCCTTCACAGAACGATCATACCTCAATACCCAACCGGTCTGAGCATCTACTCACCATGTCTGTGCACCAAACACTCTAGGATACCTTTAGAAATTGTCTGTCAGTGTTATTAACTGATTGGTATTTTCCAATGGGCCTACAGGAGAGTCATATTGTGTGATAGCCTGGAGTGACGGTATCGCTGCTGTAAAAAATGATATAGCATCATCTAATAGGTTTTATTTAACACAGAAAAATAACAATAATTCCTGCTGAGGTTAATATATATGGACAAAAATAGTTTTCAAGTGCTTGTTGTGCAGAATAACGCACATGTTGCAGTTCTGATCCTTGTTACTCAACACTAGCAAACCAAGCTCCTATTAGCGAACTATTTAGTCGGGCTATCTGACCTGAGACACATTTACAGACATGTTCCTGCTAGCTTACCCTTAGGATTCAGGATTCAAAGTTCATGGTCTTTGGAGCTGGAGCTACTTAAACATTATAAAGGTTATGGATGCAGATTAGGAGATAATCTTCATATCGTTGCATTTCCGTTGTATTCAAAGCCATTACCTCCATCAGAAAAATTTGACACATTTTTTCACTCCCTTTTTTTGATCTTTAAAATGAAAAGAAACTCAGAATCTGTTCGAATCTGAATGGACTTGTCAAAGCATAAATAAACTGAAAGTTTGCATCACCAGGAGATGTCTGGTTTGTGCGTCTCCGTTTTAAGCTGTAGAAATGGTAGAAAGGGAACATTTTAGCCCTTTTTGAAACCTTAACTTTCCGGTATATCCTCTGTTATACCCTAATCCTGCTAACCAACCCATGCCTTGGTTAAAATACGCAGTCAAATATGAATTCGGAAGAAATTGCACATTTAAACACGAGGAGAGAAGATGGATTTGCTTTTAACAACAAATTCCCTTCGAGTCCTCCACACATTTGTCAGATTTTCTACTATTAAGATGAAATATTTTTCCCGAGTCATGCTGGTACATTTAAAGAGCAGGTGATATTTTTTTTAAATGGTTTAACCTTATATATATTGATCAGAGTGAAAAGTGAAGTGTGCTTGAAAACCAAGCAGTAGTAGGGAGCAGATGTGAGTGAAAGAAGCGAGAGACTTGGCTCATAAGGTGATTTTTTTTTTTATACTACTTCTATAAACATTAATCGGCCCTCTATTCACCTTTCACACCTCCAGGGGACCCAGAAGTCCACCCCCCTGGCCTGCGGTTCCTCTAATGATGCCTTTTCCCCGGTCACCGGGAAAAGGGAGACCAAGGCTGTCAAGCCGCTGCGCTGATAAAAAGTAATTGCGCCTCCAAACCCTCCCTTTTGCCTTCCCATTGGGCTAGTGCTAAACCAGATGGAGCACATAACCTGCTCGATGTCCTCTACTAATTTTTATTTTCATTACGTTGCATTAGCATGAACACCAGCTCCCTTGTTAGCACTCTTTCTGCAGATGTAAAATCTATGGTTTTTTCGTGCCCGCTTCACCACTTGTCTCATCTTTCACCTTAACCCTTCCCCCATCATTAGAAATTCATTATGACATCATTAAACCAATGAAATACAGCTTAAAACAGGAGACCCCAGAGAAGGCTTTTATTTAAACCCCTCCCCTCGCTCCTCTCCAAACACAGCCGCCTCGTTTCCTGCCTCCCAACCTATTTTAATTAGACACCAAAGGAACATTGCTGTCATTTAAATGAACATGGCAATCAGTTTATTTGGCTGTTGCCATGATTAGCATAATTAGCCCGCACCTGTTAAGCATCTTTCAACAGTTTGGTAATTTTCTGTCTGTGAGCGGCGGAGGAAGGAAGCTCTCTGACGGATTTGCCGTCTTCATTAAAGGAAGTTGCATTGTTTGTTTGAAATGTATCCGTTTGCAACAGCCTTAGAGACGCGACCGAGTCGTCAACTGTCCGCGCCCTCAAAGTGATGCTCACCGACTCGATGATACCGTGTCAAGGTGAATTGATTTTATTTGTGCTCTGGGTTGGAATGGAAAACAGAGGCTGCTTGGCAGAGAACACTTTACGGTATTTATGGTATGGAGGGCAAGATTTGCAGCAAACTAAAAGCACTACCTTGCAAATACGTTCTCCTTAGCTTACAGGTCTGCAACCTTCTACTGGAATTATGATGTGGTGGACTGACACAAAGTAGTGCATAATGAGGGGGGAAAGGAAAATAATATCATCTAATTTGTGAATATGCAAAACGCTCTGTGCGGTGGACAGCTAATCCTCAACACATCACCCTGATCCCACCATGGTAAAACATGGTTATGGTAGCATCACGCTTTGATTAGATCATCTGAAATTATGGAAAGTTACTGAGACGTGTCCATCAATCTAACCTTACAGGCCAGACAAGGAGAGCGGCTCATGGTTACATTGGAGGAGCTCCAGACATCCAGAGCTCGGGTGGGAGAATCTGCCAATAGGACAAATATTAGCTGTTCACTCCATAAATATAGCCTGCATTCAAAGAGTGGCAAGTAAAGGCAAATGTCAGAAGAAAGGCAGACGGAGTGCTGTTTTTGGACACATTAGACCAGGATTTAGCCCTTGTGGTCAAAAAGTAATACTGCACAACCACAGTGAAACATGGCGGTGCTAGCATCATGCTGTGGGGATGCTTTTCTTTAGCAGGGACAGGGAAGCTGGTTAGAGTTGAGCTAGGGAATAAATTAAATGGTTACATCTTCATGTGTTTGACTGGCCCAGTAAAAGTCCAGGCCTAAATGCTTCCCATCCTATCTGCCATTTTTGTCTCTAAAGGTGCAAAACTATACTGCAAAATCTTGCAGCTGTGGAAGGTGGTTCTACAAACTCCTGAATCAGGGGGGGGTTGGATACATGCAACATGCACGCAACACTTAGCTTGTCACATAAAATCCTAATTATACCATTCAGGTTTGTGGTTGAAAAGTGAAATAGTCTAAATAGTGTTAATACTTTCACAGGGCATAGTGATTTTAAGAAATAGCTTACACATTTAAAGCTATTTTCTGCAAATTGATCTTCCCAAAGAGCAGCTTTTTTCATACTGTTCCACTAATGTGCCCTGCATCACAGCTCATCTCACATCAGTCTGTTGTCAAATCCTCAAAACACTCCTCCGAACAGGCAGTGCGTGCTAACATAACGGGAGCTCAGTTGAAACAACACCACCCCCCCCCCCCAGATTTAATTTGTCCCAACCGCTCCTATTTCAGCGGCTTTTCTCTCCTTCTCTATTTCCCCATCCATCTCCTCCCGTTCCTCACTGTCCTCCACTTCCCGCTCATTCATCTCACACCACTCTGAGAGAGAGAGAGAGAGAGAGAGAGAGAGAGAGAGAGAGAGAGAGAGAGAGAGAGAGAGAGAGAGAGAGAGAGAGAGAGAGAGAGAGAGAGAGAGAGAGAGAGAGAGAGAGAGAGAGAGAGAGAGAGAGAGAGAGAGAGAGAGAGAGAGAGAGAGAGAGAGATGCTGAGACCAAGCCAGCGGGCAGGCGAGCCACTATTGTGTCGAGGCGACGTGATTGCCATTGGACGGCAGTGTTTGATTACCCTCTCTGGCTGCCCCGCTATCCGTGCACGCTGAACTCTGCTCCTTTTCATTTCCTTTCCTGCGCTCTGTGGCTGAAAATAGCCGGCTCTTTAGTGTCCACGCCCAGAGGTTCCAACATCTGGAACGTGCCTCTGCCTCCGTCAGCCTGCATGTTTTAGCCTCAGCCACACGCGGCCTTTTATTTCCATCTACCGGGCTGTTGCTTGCCACGGAGACGTCAAAAAGGATGAGTTCTTAGAACGAGATTCTGTGAACTTATAAAGTATAAAAATATTGCCTTTTCGTACAAAAGCACTACATTAAGTATTTGCTGCTTGTTTTTTAGCCCAACATCCAGTTTAGGTGTCAAAAGGGTCGGAGCAGACTCTGCCTGCTATGGAGGTTGAGATCAGGTTGAGTGCAGGGAGAGCTCCTGACGACCTTTTTCCCCACTCTGTGGTGGCATCACCCATCTGAGGGGGAGAGTTTAGATGAGCTCATGAGGGAGGACAGCGGTGTCCTAGGGTTTCCCGTCGGTGCAGGTAGTGGGAGACAGAAGGGCTGTAGCAAAAATACCATCACTTGGATGTCGTTTTGTCACGTTGAGACGTTGTCCGTTTATGCAGAGCTGAGGTGTTCAGGTTATGGAGGTGTTGCTGTTGATTCCCATAGCTGGAGGAAAGATGGCGATCTGCGCGCGCCGGATTCGAGCCGGTGAGCGGGTTCGCCGGACGTGATGGAGGGGGAAGGTTCAGGGGTCAAGCTGCCGGGGGTCGGCATTTCAGATGAATCCGTCCCCTTCCATTAGCGGCCACCTCCTCAGCAGCAGTCCTTCACCGTCACTACCTGAGTGGGTTTTTAAGTGGACGCTTATCTGGCCTTTTATGGAGGGTTAAGTGTTTTGAGATGTATTGTGTAACGTGTTTACATTTGTCCGAAGCAGGTAGATGTGTTGACATATACAATGTCAGCAAGTCTTATGCTAATCTACTGGCGTTGTGCTTTTGTGCACGTTCCGCAAACACCAGAAGAAATCATGGCAGTGAAATATAACATAACCGCAAATGTGCTGAGATTTTGCTGTTTCCTTAAAAGAATCCTGCTATGGCTCAACTCCCCAGCAGTTTGTTTCATCTCTGAGGGGATGATTTATCACCTTGACTCAGGACACTCCCTCCTTGGCTCTCCCAAGTAGTTCTGCGGCTGCCATTTCCATCCCTCTGCCCCTGTACTTCACTTAACCGTCCATCAGGACCTCCCCCATCTGCAAGTTTTTACATAAAGCTTCCAAGACAAAATCAATAATTCATTCCACAACGGCACAGCGCTGATGATATTTCTCCTGACATGAATTATAAATGGGAGACCCCCCCCCCCCCTCCATTCTTTCCTGTCTTTTTAGACCCCCTTCAAACACCCCTGCAGTGCTTCAAGTACAGCAGCTCGATACGGTGATAGCCATGGAAACAGGTGGCTGCAGGGCAGGGGTGGGGTGCCGTCTGGGGAAGGGGCTCAGGAATGCCTGCAGTGTTGACTCTTTGAGCTGGAGTTTTCCGTTAGAGCAACAAAAATTAGACGATCTGGTGGAGCGGTAGCTAGTCTTATCTGCTTAAACCAGGGGTGTCTAAAACTGGGCAAAAACCATCAGGTCAAAAGTCCTCCAGGGCCAAAAACTATAATTAAAGAAAAGCTAATGTCATAGAAAAATATGTTGCTATTTTTCATCAACTGCTCTATGAAATATGAGCAAGGTGAGATTTTCTGTAGGAAACTGACTGAAAACTTAGAAGTTTAGAGTCACTAAAATCTGCATTAGAATAAAAGTCATTGTCGAGATGTGGTCCTGTGAAATTAAAGAGAATGTGGTTATTTAAAGACAAACTTTGTTTTATAGCTAATATTTTCTACTGTCAGACTTTCCCTTTAGTGTAATAAATTTTCCCTGATTAAACATTCATCTGGATCAACCACCCGCGCTGGTGGGCCACATCATTCTTGAACTGTGGTCGGGGGGGCTGCACATGGCCACACTTTGGAGACCCCTGGCCTAGACAGACCAGATCAGTTGGCATGACTGAGGCGGCAAACACGTGACGGACGGTGGCAACATTTCTGGAAATCACCTGAATGACCATCGCCTCGGTGACGCATGGTTGGGGCAGCATGATGCTGAGGGGAGGCTTTTCTTCAGCAGGGCTAGGCAAGCTAATCAAAGTTAACGGGGAGATGGACAGAGCTAAAATTAACCCTAGAAGAAAAAAACTGGTAGAGACTGTAAAAAGGTGAGACTGGGGTGGAGGTTCACCTTCCAGAAGAAGGACGTGGTCTAGATCAAGGCTGTCCAAAGGGCGGCCCTGGGAATTACCAGGCAGCCCTGGGCCAAGCTTCAAGAATGGTACTAATGTAGCCCGCCAGCACTTTTCAAAACATCTCAGACTAGATTAACACAGAAAAATATTTTAACTTGGTGAAATGGAAAACAGAAAGAACACAACAAAATACTTAATTTTTTTTTTAATCGTACTTTTTGCATTAATCTAAATTCCTCCTCTTATCACATAAAATCAAAATAAATGATGCTTATGGTTGTAAGATGACAACATATAGAAATCTTCATTAGACAAATATACTTTTATAATGCACTCACACAGCGACTGGCCTCTAGAGTTAGTGACGTTTTCTGAATAGTTTTGGATATTTTCTTGCAAATTGTAATAATTAGTAAAAAAAAAACAACTCAGCATTTGTGATTATAAATTGTAAATTTGTGTACGGGAATCATATCAGGGTAACAGCTTTCCTCTTGTTAAATATCACAATCAGAAGGTGTCAGCTTTCTTCTTTGGGTCATAGGTCACAGTACCCTGATTAGTCATGACCTTTCTACCACCGGACGATGTTCTGTCTTTATTTTGTCCTCATCTCCTCATTTTATCACGCTGCTATTTTCCCCATTGTGAACATTCAGCACCCGAACCATTTCAGTCCATCAACGGAGAGTAAAAAGAAAAGAGAACTGACGAGATTAATAAAAAGCTGTTTATTGGCCGTTTAACTCTGATCCTGCTGTGCAAAAAAAATTGGCCTCCTTTCTTTTTTGGTTGGAGTGTTGCGTTTGGCTACTGGAGAAGCTGAAAAACTGAGACAAAGCGATCTGGCCAGAGCTCAGTGCGCCGGCTCTTTGACGTGTCTCCTCTCTGCTGCGTGCTACCAAAACAGGCTGCGTAGGTGTGACCACAAGCTTCCCCCTGCCTTTGGATCGGGAGGCGTCGGTCACGGGAAGGAGTTCCCCTGTTGTCGGGGTGGCAAATTTGCAGCGTAGCGCCACTAATGGCAGAGGATAAATGGGAAGAGCCCCCGCTGGGCCAAGAGTCTGTGAAATCCTTGCAGCCAGCTCATTATTTCCCCTCCCCCAGTTTTTGATCCTGAGGTCCTACAAGCTTTGCAAAGGTGATAGGCAGGTACATTCTCCCAGGAATCGCTGGGTTGTGAAGAGAATAAAAGAAAAAAAAAATCCATTCTCGTTTTTTTTTTCTTTTGCTTTTCCCTGTACGGGAATTATTCGCATGGAAAGCTGAAATGCAGGCACACTCAGCTCCTGTATTGTGCTTAAATGAGCTGAATGGGCCTTTTGGTTCAAATTTTGTACCATGTACAAACGCATCTCTCTGATGGTGGCAAAAATGTATGAAAACGAGCTGATGACAACTTTGTCCCTTACTAAATGTAATATTGATTTAACTTTTATTATCGTTATTATTAGCATTGATTATTACCATTGAGATAATTTGACTATTTGGAAACAGCATACAAGAAAAGTATGTAAAATTCTGGACTTACTGACTTATATTTGTAATTTATTGATATGATTGTTATGCTTGGTCTTTGTTCCCCTCCTCTTTGATAGTAAAAGTAATCGATGATAACGACAATAATAACACTAATGATAACAAAGATTACAGGGGCTTTTTAGGAGACAGATGAAAAGAAGAGCTCAAATTGTTAACAGTAACTTATAAAATTAACTTATAAAATTAGCTAAATAACAGTTTTTTGAACAGAACTAAATAAAATACGGATCAGATTCATTTTCTGAAACGAATGAGAAATAACAGTTGTAATTAGGAAGGTAAAACTGTTGGTCATTTCTACCCGGGGATACGGTGAAATGGACGGGTAGTATTAAAAAGGTGCAGACAAGGAGAGGAGGTCTGGCAGACAGTCGCTCCCCGCTGTGAAAATGGACCATGTGTTCCCTGTCAGAACTGCAGCCAGTCATTAAGGGTTGGCTGGAGATCTGGGAGGATCTCTGCCGTACTCACATCAAGTCCTACACCGCAGAGTTGTTCTGTCTGACACCAGAATTACTCAAATCATTTTTTTGATACAGGGATCTTTCATAAAATTATGACTACTGATTGTAATAGGGACACTTGTTGGCCTGTGAGAGGGCAGAAAACTTGGATGCTGGTTTTTCCCATGTTTGCAACAAGGAACACTTTTTACTTGTTAAATAGCAACAGTCCTCTCACATAGCTAGTAGTAGCAACCACATAATTTACCTAAAAAAGCCTTTTCAAAAGATAATTTTGTGATTGGAAAGATGCGCTAATGGTGAATCAAACGTTACAGCCATTGTTGCATAAGCTTTCTCCTACTTTGCACATACTCGCCAACTCTGCTCTGGACCTAACTCCTTTGACAGCCACCAGAAAGAGCAACGGTGGGTTCTTTTAAATCCTTTTCTAAGGCACAAAAGCCCCTCTCCATGGAGAACCCACCTCAGAAGGTCTCAGTATCCATTTTTATGTCTGTCTGAGCTTGACAGTACCATTGTACTTTGTACCAGGACAAAGATAAGAGAAAACCAAAGTTTTTGAAGAGTTTAGTTTCAAAATGCCACAAAAAAATAAAAATAAATCACGTAATATTGCTTCTGTTTTGAAGGTCTTTTAATGAGATGCCAAAGAAAAGCAGAGGGGGACCCAGGTTTTCTTCGGCTGGCTGACTTGGCTTGGGACGGAACTGAAAGAAGGCAGCAAGACTTTTCGTCTTTCTTACAAGAAAGACAAATTTGGTTGTTCGGAAATAATCATGCATGCAATTAAATAAAGTCAACACTATAATAAAAACTACAGCTCTAAGCTGGCAGCAGGAGCCGATAGCCTGACTAATTAATGAGCTAAAATCTGTTCTGAGACATTAACAGGCTATAAAGTTGGTTTCTCTATAAAGAGCCCAACTACAAAGTATAAATCCCCATTGTAATCTTTCACCATTTCATGCTTTTTTTATGCATTAACTCTTTTCCCGAGAAGCCAAAAACCACCTCAAGCGAGCGTAAAAAGCTTTTGGGGAAACTGAGAAAGTAATTTCGAACTTTGCTGTTTCCGTTGACCTTTTCTTATGCAATACTTCAAAAAGTGCATAAAAAACGTTGATGGAAACACGGGTAGTGAACAAATGACAAAAGTTAAAACCGTATACCTATGAAAACGTTCTCTGGGACTTCAGATGCCAAAGGTTTTGACAGATTCACTTGCTGAACTGCATTCCTGTCAGCAAAACAAGTATTCCCCGGCTGGATTTTATTAGAAACTAAATAATTCCTACAGCAGGTTTTGAATTTTACGTCAGCAAAATAAAAGCACAAAATCATCTATACCTCAATTGCATTGTTAGAGTCACTGAAGAGCATCTTTCCATATCAGTACAAAAGGTTCAGTCAAGCACATAAATGCTGTATTATCACTTGCTCCGACTAGAAAATTACTGTGTCAGATATGCAAAAGCGTGGAAGGGGAAATAACCACTTCACTCAATCGGAACATTGACAGCACTGTCTATGGGAGCCATTAAATTTGTCATTGCTTTTTATACGCTTCAGTTCATCAATAGGAGCGCATCGCTGTGACACACACACACACACACACACGCTGAGGCCATAAAGTCTCTACTGGAGCCGTTGCTCTCCAATTCCTTTTATCAAAGGGCTGTAAAATGGAAATTAGCCTGAATAGATGAAATGGTCTCTCATTTCTCACCGCATGTGTTTAAAAAAAAGTTGCACGGACTAATGTTAAGTGTGATGGCAACAGACTGATAATGGGGCGATGTTTTAGTTTACTCATTTTTCACGGCCTCTATTAATCCACCTCCTTCCTTCTGTTTGCGTCTCCTGCTGAATTCTTCATCACGTGGCCGAGATGTTCCCCACCCCTCGGCACCGGATTCCAGTTGATTCTTACACTTTTCTTTTGGCCCTATCTCCCACTTCTAGTCTCTGTAAAAAATGTTTTCTTTACTACTTTTCATACTTGCGGTGTAATTTGATACGGGTAATAAAAAACCTACCAGACAGTTCTTATTGTGTGGGATGGAACAGCTTGCCGGGTGTTATGAGTGTCCCCTGTAGTGTCCACTAAACTGATTCCCTCCTCAGCGCTTTCGTTCATTTATTTCACGGCAGGTGCATTGGAACAGGTACGCAGAGCTCTTCATGTTGCACCTTTTCTGTGTAGTCTAAGGGAAATGTTTCCTGCACTTTTCTGAATGCCCACAATATTTGGGCAACTATTATAGTATAGTATTTTATTGTATTCCTGAACTCAGATTTGATTGAGAATCATGTATTAATATTGCTTTTTCTGGGTGTTCTAGATTTTTATTAATATAAATCAAAACAGGAACATGTTAATCAGCTGACTGCTCAGTCGGCTAGTAGTGATATAGATGAATAGAGAAGCAGCAAAGCAAACCAGTTTTCTCCCCTCCATTATTTTGCTGTTTAGTTGTTAAGCTTTTGGAGGCTAAAGTGGCTAATAATAAGACTCAAGCCAGACTGAAGCCGACAATTGGAGCAGATTTAAATAGGAACCCATAGAAACCTACCCTGCTGATGGTGCTAATCACAAAATAATAATAATTATAATAAAATAACATAAAAAAACAAAGCAAATACATATTGGAAAATCACCAAAACGGCAGAAATTGTATAGGGCTGCTCCTGAATACATTTGCATAGTATAGCTCCTTTTGTGTGTACCAGATCCATCTTTGATTTCAAACATTTTCTTTTTGTACAGAATGATTATTTGTCCCTCAGTAGCAAAATGTATTTATTTGTTCAACAAATTGACAGGTAAATGGAAGCTCACTTTAAAGCAATCATAATAAAATATTGGCGTGACTGAATCAACGTTACATACTTTCAAAAAGAATCATAACACTTATACAGCTATGTTATCTTGTCTAATGTTTACCCGAACAAGGAAGAAACACTTAAATTGGAAGGGCAGCAATGTTCGCTTACTTATTGGTTTTGCCCTAATCAATTAAGTTATGTTTGACATACTGAAATTCATCGTATGTTTTGCTCTTTTCGAGTTTGAATTTTTAGTATCGCGAGAACCCCAACCAAAACAGCTGAATTTCTCTTTCTTACATGAAGGAGCCCCAATGCAGCCAGCTGACCGGCAGTGTGCAGCAACAAGTAGGAAGCGCAGTGTAACTCAATGCTTCATACAGCCCGAAAACGGCAGTCATTCCATTGCTTTCTCCAGCGTATAATTAAAAGAATAGTAAGAATAATATAAAGTTAAATTAAACCAGAAGGTGCTTTTTCAACACTAAGATATGTCGTGATTCCTCTAACCAGCTCTTGCGTACCAGGTGTGGGAAGGGCAAGGCTGCTCTATGCTCATCACTGCAGAAATCTGAGCAGTTTTAAACGTTTAAAAACCTCATCGGGGGGTACCGTCATGGAAATGTCACTACGGAAACGGTGGTAGTTTATTTTATTTGACGTGTGACCCATGCATTTGCTTCAACCTTCAACATAGCCAGTGGATCCAACACTGAGCTTCTTGTATACAAGGTGAATCTCTGCCTTTGCCTTGTAACCCCCCATGCTGCAGTCCATCTGCCAGGGCTTCAATTACCAGTGGTTAGAGGGTCCGTACCTGCTCGTCGTCCCAGAGCCAGCCAGGGCCCACCCAACCCGGGACAAAACAAATATACCAGCCCCCCTGCCAGGGAATGCATTATGGAGATTACGGTGAAAGCCTGACAAAGAGGAGGCAGATGGGTTTGGAGAACGGAAATTAGTTTCCCACTGGATGCTCTCTACAGGCTCATTGAGAAGGAGGGAGGAAGACACTGGGATTAGAAGAGGAAAGAAAAAGGAAAGACTGAGATAGAGGGAAAAATAAAATCGATACCTTTTTGTAGCTTTGAGCAGGTTTTATTAACAGGGATTTAGGAAAACGTGATTGCACTCTTGCACCTTTTTCTCGTGCTCAATTTTAGGCCCCCAGCTTTTCTGAGATGTGACAAGAAATCAGACTATGCAAGGTTAAACCGGAGAGACAGCGTGTTGAAGTGAGAGGACATGCAGACGATGGGGGCGCACGGCTTGGGCTGAAGCAGACTTAGACTATAAACATTGGCAGGCAAAGGTCAAGATGTCTGACAAGTGAGATAATGTTAAAAAAGAAATTAAAATTGGGGGAAAAATTTAAAGAGAGTCTTACCTAAAATTAGGAAAAACCAAAAAAAAAGAGGAGAAAAGTCTGACTGACAAAGACAGAATGAAGAGTGACACTGCTGTCATTTCCTTTAAGGCTGGAGTGTGTTCACTCTTCTGAGCACTTTAGTGTCCTTTGTGATGAAGGAGCGTTGCCTCAATGCCGACAGTGGCTAGGAGGATAGCGAGCTAATAGCTAGACTCAGCTTGCCTCAGCCCTGAATGGCAGAAATCAATAATGCCCTCAGTTACAACCTAAAAGGGTTCAAGACTGACCTGCAACCATGCCAACCATTTCATTTGAATGTTCCTAATCATCTTTTCTTAAGTTTCTTCGGTTGGTGTCACACAGGTGGAAGCAAGATGTAATAATTCAGACTATATTATTTAGGACAACAACTAATGAATGCTTCTCCGGCTTTTGCTGCTCCTCTTTAATCAGTTTTTAGCTAAAACACAAATTAGTGCGTGAATGGATTATTTGTTTTATGTTTCAAGTGCGATGCATAACTTTTCAGTGCTCCATCAATCTGTTTGGTCAGGTCGACATACTTTAATCCCCTCAATTTCCACACTTGATGTACACACAGGTCACTTTATTAGGTACACATCACAAGTTGATGGTCACAAGTTAAAAAAAATCTGTCAACTGCAAGGCAGAACCTCGATTTAGTTTGGCATTTGGGCATGGTGAATGTGAAAGAAAAGAGAATTTAGTGACTTTATTGCAAGATGGGCTGGTCTGAGATTCCACTAAAAGTGTCAGGTTGCAATAAAGAGAAAGTAACCATTAAACGCTGGTTATATGGGCATAAATGTTTTGTTCGTGTCAGAGATCAGAGGAGAATGGTAACAGAACAGTCGCTCAAATAAGCACTTGTTAAAACCAAGGTGTGCAGAATAAACTCTCTGAAGGCACGACACAGTGAATCTTGAAGCAGATGGACGACAGCGGCAGAAGCCCACACTGAGTGCCACTCCTGTCTGCCAAGGAATTGGATGTAAAATCAGACAATAACTGACTGGAAAAATGTTCCCCAGTCTGATGAGTCTTGATTTCAGGTGTGACCTTCAGACAGTAGGGTCAGAATTTGGTGTACGAATCGTTATGAAAGCATAGGTCCGCCATGCATTGTGTCGACGGTTAAGGCTGGCGGAGGTGTAATAGTCTCTTAGTACCTATTGATTGTTGTTTAAAAATGCGGCCTCTCTGAATAATGTTGTCTACCGTGTCCTTTCCTTATGACCACGTCTCTTGATCACCTGGCATCTGTTCAGATGGCATGGAGTGGCCAAAGGATATTTTGGAATCTGCAGATATTTCTTTCTTTCTTTTAGGAGAATTGAAAAGTTCAGGGTAATTCTGCCATTTAGGTATCCTTTAAAGCTGCCTGACCCCGGGTTATTGCTTACTGACAGCAACAGACGAGGGAGGGGGAGTGCAACTTTACGAACCAATGGACTGGAAAAAGTTACTGATGCATTGGCAGTTATGAGTATTTTTATTGGTTTTAAAACTGTTGCGTTGACAATGAAACAGGCACATGCATAATTAGTGATAAACTAATTTTGATCAAGACGTTTCGAAGTAGAAAACAGGGAGACATTTTGAATGTTTAACATTATCTAAATGTTTCTTTGTTTTTGAGTACATTTGCATTTCTACTACTGTAATTTACAAACAACCTGAGATGGGCAGCTGTAATCAGATACAGTGATAACATACCCATAAATAAATGGGCGTTGTAATCTAAAATAACTAGCATGGTGGGGTTGTGTAAATATTTGTTCTTTTCAGTTTGCTTATTTAACACAAATGTTCTTTTTGTCTTTGGGTTTCCATTCAGAGATTGATTTATCAGACCAACCAATAGACATGCAAGAACAACAGCAAATTCTTGAATTTTCTGTCAGTTTTGGTAGTAAAACTGCACTCAGACCTTTTACTGGTCCATAGATAAGCCAAGAGAAGTGTATTTATATTGCATCATTTCTATACAAAACAATCAGATTGCATTACAGGCAAATAAAATCTATTAATACAATTTAGGAATACAATAAAAAGGTAACTATGCATAACTCTAATGGGTTAGAGGGTTCTAGATGTTTCATACCTGACATAACAGTATTTAAAATCTGGTATAATCTGATCTATTACCTGGTGTTCGTCTGGGCTGCAGCAGTATTTTGAATGAGGCTGCATTATTTGTTTATTTATTTATTTATTTTTAGCATTTATTAAAGAGACCAGCAAAAAGATTCTGAGAATAATATAACCTACTGAAAATAAAAGCGTGTACTAGATTTTATTGTCCTGTTTTGACAGGAAAGCCGTTATTTTTGCATGTTTTAGGCCAATACACTTTATATAGATGTGGAAAAGTATGTCTGATTCAAAAATGATAGATTTCATTCATAGTGTACTTTAGTCCTGTATTCATATCATATCTTGCCTTTTTTGGGACCAAAAACAGTACCTTCTGTCTTTACTGCATTAAGGGGTTTCTGCATGAAGGATGTTGTAATGGTTTTAGGTGGTGGTGTCACTAATTAAATGGCTGGAGTAGACTCTGGGCATGGGATCAGAGAAATATAAAGTTCAGTATCATCAGCATATCTGTCCTAAGATATACTGTAGTGGCACTCCAGGAGCTGAGCTTGGAGAAGTATGTAGATATTGAATAAAATTGACCAGAAAATAATGCTTTGAGCAACTCCTCATGTCATTTTTGTTCGTTTAGATTTTTAATTTCCAAATTAGAACGCGCCCTTTTTTCATCGATCTGTATGCTATGATCAAAAATGCCAATCCAATTATACCGACACAGCAGTTTCAGATTTCTCACTGTCGAGACCTGTGTCATTTAGACCTTTACAAATGCAACTTTTGCCCTTTAGTTTATATATTCTTGGGAAACAAACCCACTTTGTGCTGAAGCTTACACACAGCGTGATCTGCTCTTTGCAGCGAAAGGTGCCCAGCTGTGCACAACGTTCAAGGCCATGTACAGTTACTTACTGCCCACACAACTCCAGAGCTTTTAGATGGCCAGCTCTTTTACAGCCGCGCACTAAACACACAGTGTGGACTTTGTTTAGCAGGCTGGCACTGCCGGACTTCCCGCTACAGCAGTTTTCCACCCAGAGCAGAACAGTGTGGCCGTTGTGTGTGTGTGTGTGTTTACAGCATCGCATGCAGTTCCACTTGATTAGAGGATGTTGCAGATGATTGTTAACCATCCTAGTTTAATCTTTGCTTCAAAAGTAATAAAACCTGAAAAGTTACAGTCAAGTTCGAATATTAAATATACTTTATATGAATGAAGAGTGACAACTCTTTACTTTATTAGTCTGAGCGTTATGACTGGTCTTCTGGTCCATATTTGGTAGAGGTGGTTGTCACAGATTTTCATCCTGAATGGGATACACGAACAGCCTTCAGACCTTAAAGCTTTTTCTGATGACAGAAGAAAGGGTTTCCCCCTCCCTACAGCCAAGGCTATGCCACAGACGTTCTTTTAATGTAATTTCATTCCTTTTGTTGTCACCAAGCATCTCCGAGCTTGTTCTGTGTCCTGCTGAGGGATGTTTAACCGCGTCTGAAATATTTTCTTTGCCTCTGCTTTTTCCTTTTAGCTTCTCGTGCGCTGGGGCTCGCTGGCAGCAATGGAAAATTGGTCTTGTGCAAGAAAGCCTCACGGACCATAAGCGCTTGTTTTTCCTTTTTTTTTTCTTTAACTCACTCTGGAAGTTCTGGCATCGCACTTGCTCTCTGGGTGTTCACACTGCAAAGCTTCTATATACAGCAGAGGCAGGAGCATCTATCGCTCTCTTTGTGCCTCACAAACGTGAAAACACACACAGACATGCAGAACACACATTAAGCCGCTTGATTTAATATAGCAGCGCTCTTACAGTATGTTCATTTATGCAAACATTTACACACTAGCGGGAATTCATCCATTCACTCTGTGACTTATGTCTCTCGACACGACTTCATTCAAAGTGAGTCAGCTGGAGAGAACATCGTGTCGTTAGCCCGGGGTGTGCCGGCGTGTGAATGACCTGAATAGGGTTTTTTATGCTGTGTAAGCCAGCTAGTGCTGCTGTAAAGTGACCTTATGTGCTCAGAAACTCACTGCCATGCCACTTACAGTGTCCCGTTGCACATGACATGGTGGTTATCGAGCAGAAGAGAAGCAAAGTGACGTAGATGCTGCTGAAATCTGTCTTCCAGAAACAGCAGAAGTATATTGGCTCATATGAAGTGGTTATAACTGATCCATTAATGATTGCATGTTTTATAATCTGTGTCACATCAGCGAAAATTCAAACAAGAGGGAAAACAGAATTGAGATGGAAAGAATTTTTTATTTTTTTTTAATTAGCAATATTAGACTAAGGCTACGTTCACACTGCAGGCCTTGATGCTCAATTCCGATTTTTTGTGAAATCAGATTTTTTTGCGGGTCTGTTCACATTTCCAAATATATGCGACTTGTATGTGATCTCCTGTGTGAACTGCATTCATCCACCTAAGTGTCCCGCATGTGCAGTAGAGGACGTGATGACGTCATACGTAGCAAGCGTGCTCATTGTTTGCGGAAGTAAACACGGATCGTAATGCTGCAGCGTATCTTGCGTTCTTTACGTTATTCTCCAACCGCAGCCAGCACATTACCCACGCAATCTTTATAAGAAGATCCAAAAGAAAGATTTTAGCGATGTGAGCGGCTTTACTGATACGGACTTCATTCATAATTTTCGAATGACAAAGGCAACCTTTATGTGCGTCTGAACGGATCTCTTTAGCGCTCTCACGTAAAAACACACATCTTCGGCGGCCATAGCAGCGAGTAAACGCGTTGCCGTGGGGCTGTATTGACTTGCAACAGGTGCTTGTTACCGCACAATAGCCAACCTCTGTTTTTTATTTTTTATTTTAGCCAACCTCTTTGGCATAGCCAGGTCCACCGTTAGTAACGTTTGTCAAGTATCAATGACGTGTAGGTCGGATGAATGCGACCTTGCCGTACAGACACAGGTCGCATTTGAAAAGATCAGATGCGTATTGGATTCAGGACCACATATCCAAGTGGCCTGGGTCGCATTTGAAAAAATCCGATCTGTGTCATTCAGACTGTCATAAAAAGATCAGATACAGGTCGCATATGGGCAAAACAATCGGAATTGGTTCACTTCAGGCTGCAGTGTGAACGTAGTCAAAAGGACTGTAAGACCAGTCACAGTTCGGGAAATCCTGGAACTACGGCTGGATCAGGGTCGCTTCACGTGGTGCTTTTGTCTGTCCAGGACCCGAAACTGTTATCCCGCTTAGGGGACGGATCACCTGTACAACAGACGTAAGGACAGCAGTAGATCAGAGAAAGTGGGCGGACCCCACTATGGAACTACGACAGACAGAGCACCCGACCGGCTACAGATGCAGCGGCTGGTCGGTCCAGTTGAGGAGCTACGAGAGGAGGACGAATGATGAATGATTTAACATTCGTTTTAAAAGCCACCCGCAAACCTCTACAGCGTTCCTTACTTCATCCTATGTCAACATTAATGTTTCTATCTCTTGTTTTGATTGATAAAAGTTTTGTCTCCGCTACGCTCCTTCACCGTGTGTCACAGCAACAGCCAGTCCTGATTGGTTGCCATGACACGATTTGACAGAAAAGTTCCGATTTCTGAACTACAACTAAAGTCACTGCTAAGCTCATTCCACATGGACCGAGCTGAGCGCACCATGCTAACCGCACAGATCACAACGCTGGCCGCTCCATCGCTCTTGAACACGCCTTTTGCATAGGGATAATATGGAAATCAGACCGCCTCAACCGCGTTCACTGTGAACGCACCATTAGACTTTATAATCCCTGCTGCTCACACCAGAACTCAGGTTCTGTTCTGATCATGAATCCTTTACACAGTCTCCCAGATAATAAGGTAAACTTGCACACGCCTTAGCTACTTCAAGATATGCTGTACTATCATGCATATCGCATCTCAAGTTCTGGAAATATGCTGGGTTTTTTTTCCCCCTATTAAACTTGAATATGTCATCTTTCTTTATCTGAGTATGTCATATTGTCCATAATTGTGCAATATTTAATCAGGTATTTACTTTTTCTTATTTGCTTTTCTTTGGAACTAACTTCAGATTAGACTAGTTTGTGCGTAACTCTGGCTGTGTCTTTGCCACTGTCCCCAATTTCCCCAATGTGGGACAATAAAGCAATGCCTTATCAATATTTATGTTTGAGCTTTTTGCTGCTGTTGAATGGAAATTAGAGCAGCAAATAAGACTTTTATTGCTCTGTCTGAGCCAATTCATTTTGACCTTGTCCATGACAATAAACCTCCTTAATCTTAATTATGAAAATGTATTGTGGTTATGCTTCTCCAGTAAATAACATCACAATAACATCAGCTGGAGGTTGGTTTTCTTTTTTGTTTGATCATGAGAGCGTTATTCCCTCTGCTTGATCGTTTCTTTATTTAATTTTATACATCATCTAACCAGTAAGGTTTGCTCTTGAGATTTAATATCCCGTTAATAGGAAGCACTCTGTCCAAGATAACGGAAGTTCAAGACAGCACTAAAATACAAAACACACATTAACGTAGCAAAGCAATAAAACTGAACAGTCTGATGAGACGTTTCCAGTCTAATCATTAGCAAAGCGATCAATCAAAATGCTTAAATCCAGATGTTTGAGAATTAATGGTGGAGTTGAGCAGCAGAATGGTTTGAAGCTTTTTTTTCTCTAACTTTTAGCTCTTGGCACAGTTCATAAATATAATAAATAATAAAAACAGGTTATGTGAGTGAATTTGGCAACTTTCTTTACGTTTTTGAAGAATGTAAGATCAGGAGGAAAGAGGATGGCCAAGAATATGTTTGGAAAATCAGGACACAGCCAGGATCTGATCTACACACAGACAACACGACATTTGGTGATGGGTCAGAGTTTTAACGTTGTTTTTGTGAATTGTATGAAAGATATGTGGCTAGTCTCTATAAAGAGCATCGACACAGTGAAAAAAAACATATTTATAATCAAGAAGAGCGAGGAAGACAGGAAAAAAAGCGCCTTTATTCGGATTTAAATAAACTTTGCTCCTATTTGTTTGTATCAGACCTGAAAGGGCTTGAGAGTTATAAGATAGTAGTGTTCAGCCACTATCTAAAGCTCTGAACCATTAACGATCGTGACAGACGGGAAGGCCAAAGACTTAGATTTCCAGTGGCAGAACAGCAAAAGTGATTTTTTTCAAACATCTAAAACTGGTTTACAATTGCCCAAACCTAAACAGAACAGTATTTAAAGATTGTTGGAGCTGATAAAATAAATAATGGTTAGTTTTCAAATATAAAAGGAATTTTGTTGGTGACACGGTGCATGGGTACGAACTGGTGAGGGGTTAGTTTTTTGTTTCTCGGTAAAGAAAAGATCATTTAAGAAAACGTAAAGTTGTTTTCAGCAAACGGTTTGAGTCGAGCTGCCGATCGCTGAAGCTTTTGTTCAGTAACAGTTTCCACCCTGCAAAGTGCTGCTGTTACAGTGACCAGACAGCTTCTGTTGGTAATTTGATGTCAGCTGATATTTCCACTTAAATATAAAGCTTTTAAGCTCATTATTAAGTTTAATAACAAGAGAACCGTACATAAAACACCAGTAAAGATTCACCGTTGGGGTTAAGCATAATTTTTTTTTTTTTTTTTTTTATGTGCTTGTTTGGTTTTTAACTTAGGAATTTATTTATGACAAACTATTTTTTTTTTTCACCGAAAGAACAGTTTTTTGAGGAAGTCGTGTATTTTTATACAGTTTTAAATGACAAACAGGAGGAAAAAAAAAATCGCTTGGAGGATGTAATATGTTGGTCTGGGCAGAAAATCCAGACAATTATGAGCTGATTGTCATTTTTTCAAGAACTCTGGACCTCACATGTTATGAAAACCTTTTGCCTTTCTAAGTTTACAACTGTACGTTTCTGCAATGCTAAATAAAGATCACAATCATCACAAATAAGTGTTTTTATTATCTTTATGGCAGTATTTTTGCCAAATTGCTATGAACATGTAGAAACTGTGAAACTAAGGCTAGCAACAACAGCTGCTTGGTTTTCTTTCCCAGAGGGATCTAGCAAATGGACAAGGACGCGTGTGTCTGCATTTTAAGGTGTCTGAAATGGTATCTGGATTCTGCGAGCTGGCTGTGGACATTGAGGGTCTTAAAAACAGGAAGGGGTGTACAAGCTTATTCTGCTGATGTACTCCAGGGATGCAGTTGAAACCAAACAGAGTAGAATGATAAAAACATTGTGACCAGAGTAGGAGTGAATTTGTTGAGCCAAATAAAAAAGACATGATGCATTTTTAGCTTAGCAGCTAACAGTGTTGTGCTATTCACCTCACCGTGAACAGTTTTTTCTGACTTTTGTTTAGGGGCCCTGAATTTAAACTCAACTTTCCCTTTGTTGTTTAATATGCCACTAGCTAAATAAAAAGGTAGAATATTTGATTATGTTCTTTTTGTGTGTGTGTGTGTGTGTGTGTGTGTGTGTGTGTGTGTGTGTGTGTGTGCCCATCTGCCCTTTAAAAACTCAGTAGCATCAAAGGATTGCTCTGCTCAGCTGAGCGTTTTCATTTGTTTCCAACAGACACCTTTGTCTACTAAGCATTTTAGTGTCAAAGCGCAGTGATATTTTCCTTTATGTGCAGAGGGCACTACTGAATAAAAGGAAATTTTGTTATTTTAAGGACAGTTTCTATGTTCAATCTGAAAAGATGGCAAAGCTGGCTCTCTGTTGGCCAAAGGAGGCGGACTTTGGTCAGCTCCATCGAGAGAAACTGGCATGTTGAGATTGGAGACTGTTTCCAGAGGTTAGGACCCGGTAATGCTCCATGCATGAGGGGATCTGTGTATCAGAGGGCTGGTGTATCTCCGCTCTAATGTGACCTTGACACACTTTCTGACTTATACGCAGTGCCCACTGCTTATAATAACCTCCAAGCTGTTCCGTGATCTCACACAGGGTGGATTGCAGCTTCTGTGTATTATTTTTATTAATAGCATGAGATGTAATTCTTAAAGATTTCTGTATATTGTATCCAGAAGGCTCTGGAAAGATTTGTACATCAGGCACATTAAAAGAGAGTCAAACATTTGATTAGATGTCACAATTATTATTTAGGGATCTTTTAATTGTTGCCATATTTTATTAGGAGTTCTAATTTAAACCAATATGCTTTTTGCGTCCGAGGTGTGTTGGTAGTAAGGTAAGCTAGAAATAAATACAAATTGAGAATGTATTTTAGTACATTTAACTTAACTTCATGGGTTGCTCCAAAGGCCTTTAGACATAAAAGGACAAATATCCTTTGTTCTGTAAAGAGACAAAACAAAGTATGGATTTCAATCAACCCCTAAGATCTTTTGAAACCATCTACCTGCTTCATCAAAAGAAGATTAGCTTTAAGGTTGTCGTCCATCCATTTGATAAACTTTACGAATCCTCCTACCACAGTAGTACAGTGAGATTAGCTAATAACATCACATCTAATCCTGACGACGCTCTGAATCATGAATACACATCGTTACCATCTGGTGGAAGGTACAGGGTTTCACATTTTAATAAGGTCAAACTGGAAAATGCTTTGGTACATGAGTCAATCCTGAAGTTGAACATGGAATATTGACCAGGGGGGATTGTCATCATCAGCTCATCTTATCAGTCGTACTTTCTGATTCTATTTGTGTATATGTGTCTGTAAACAACAGTGCTGTGATGCAAGACAAATTTCAGACTTGCTCTGACTATAAAGGTATATTGTATCATATTGTATTAAATAAAAGGCGACCCAGAACTGAATAGCATGTCCCAATATACCTTTACAATGACCTTCTTCCTGCAAGGCAACAGTAATATCTACTGTGCCACCATGCAGCACTAGTTAAGAACCTCTTGGTATAATTTTTAATGGGGCTTGGTGGTGTGTCAAGTGGCCTTCGCCTACTTCCATTAAGCACTGCAATGTGTGTATGGAAAAACAAAAGCTAGTAGACAAAGATGATTTTAAGGATGTAGAAAATCCTGTCTTTAATCATGCTATTATATGCCCAGTCCATATCCAGCCCTCCCATGTTACTGATAACCGAACCTCGGCTCATTGCTGATGCAAAAACAAGCCGGTGGGTCTTCATCCTCCTGCTTGTCATCGTTGGACATTCTTGCATTACTTTGGTGTGGAGTGCTTTAGAAAGTAGCTTCATCTTCATTGAACTACTGTTATTGTCAGGGCCCAAAGACAATTTACACATGCCCACACCTTTTCCTGAGTGAGAGTAGTGCTCGACAGTGACGGAAGTATCCTTCATCTAGATGCACTTCACCAGTAATAACATCTGTTATTGACGGTTTGGTATAAGCATGTACAAGACTCTTAAAGACTCTGTATATCAGTTCCTGTATGGAACTAGTATACGTCCTATTGCCTTTAGTGCCAGTGAGCCACAAAATAAGCATTCAAGTAATAAAAGGTTCAAGCATTCATTTGAAAGGTACAAATTAGAGAATATAATTGTAAAGTAACTGAAGATCTACAGCTAAAGTTCACTTTAGTTAAAATCATCAAGTTTAAAAAGGCCATGGGTCAGAGTTGTCCCTCATTATATCAGGGTTTTAACTGTAGGAACGGGTGTAGTGATGTTCTTGGCCATCAACTGATGAAGAGTGACAGCTGGGATTATTTCTGTCTTGCTGGGGAAGTTGTGCGTTGCTCAAGTCAGTGACACAGTCCTTGGTGAAAGTGATGTAAAGATGAAGAGACAGCTTGTATTCCAGCTAACTGCAGATTTTCTTTACAGTTTTCGTCCTCTTGCCTGCCTTTTCGCCTCCTCATCTCGCCTCTTACCCCGGGCTTCCGACCTTAATAACGACCTCTTTTATGTATGACTGGGAGATATATTTTTCAATAACTAAAGCTCAAAGCCCCTGGCTAAGGCCACCTCACAGAAACGCAAATATTCCGGCAAACAAGAGTTGTATGCGGTTTCTCAGCGACGTGACATCTGAGCGGCTTTTTTTAGCATTGTGCCATCTCAAATGAGAGTGCTGTGCGTGAAGACGAGCTCTGCAGGGAGCGTTGGAGCTACTTATTTACAATTCTTTGGAGTTAAACTCACGGAAGGAGCTGAACAGGATGTTTCTTTTTCCTTTTGCGCTCACACTTCCTGCACAAGAAGAAAAGGTTCCTATTTATATAACCTCTGGCTTCTTCTCTGGCTTTTACCCTCTCTTGGTCAAGAGTATAGTTAACCTTAAAGCACCCTCCACCATTTCTCTTGTAAAAGGTTAATCATTTATCACAGCGTGTCAGATCCTATAGCATGATCTGGAATTTGAAAGAGCTCCCCATCCCCCCTAAACTGCAGTTGGATAATGAGTGCTCACCTCCACCCGTCCCCTAGGGGCTGACTGTTAAACCGGGAGCAGGATGTTGCTTTGATTTTTGTCACATAGTACTAAACCAGGAGCACAACTTATAACACAACGGTTGGTATAAAAAGATGTATTTAAAGAACGGCCTCATTGGTCTGGACTGACTGGAACTGGGGTTTTTTCCGCTTGACCGGTCAGTAATGCACCATTGCTGAGTTGCCAGTTCACATAAACAGCAGGATAGATTTTCAGTTCTAAAGAAAAAAAAAAAGAAAGCTAGTTAGCAACTTGTTTGGACTTCCACTGTTCCTGAAGCCTACACCTCAAATCAAGTTTAGTAGAGGTGTCCCGATACTAATTCTTTTCGAGACCGAGTACTAGCACAACTACTTCAGTTTAGATACTTGCCGATTCCAAGTACTGATACTGAGTACTTAATAAACTGGCACTTATAGATCACAAATAACTTAACAATATTGACCAATGAAAACGACTGACCATCAAGGGCGATCAATTCGGTTAGAGCTTCTTATACCGCGTTTACACTACCCCTTTTTAACCGTGCCGAGACCAGTCCGAGCTCGGTAACCGAGATAACTATTGAGTGTAAATGGAACGCAAACTGAACTGAACCGGACCGTGCTAAATCTAGACCAGTTCCATGTGTGGGCTCGGCCCGGTTTTTTTTCTGGCCCGGTTCTCTAATAACAAAGAGCGCATGAGCAGACCGCGTCATCTCCTTACAGCCAGCTGACATTTCGGACATGGCAAATTTCAGACATTCATAAAAATACTAGCTTCCCTACCGTGACACATGATTTCCAGTGATGATTCTGCTTAGCAGTGTGATGAACCTCAGCGTCTGTCATTGTTTCCTGCATCTGTAAATCCTTATTAGACGTTCGTTTGTCTTATCCACGTCCCAAAAGCCGGCTCTGTCAAGTAAATTCACCAAAAGTTGCCGTCTTCGCCTGACTCTCCGCAAACAACGAAAAATAACCAAACATAACTTCCTGAATGTTACGGTCGCCGCCATTTTTATTTGCTTGATTTCCTCCTTCAATCCTAGAGAGCAGTAGCACCGTAGATCGTCACTAGGAGGCGAGGAACCAAGGAACCGAGATAGCATGGTGTGTAAACGGTCGTCAGAACCAAGCTCGGCTTGGTTAACTGATCCAAGCTCGGACCGAGCTCGGCATGGATCGATTTAACAAGGGTAGTGTAAATGGGGTAATTATCTTCTCTCCTTCTTTTTCTTTTGGAGGGTCAGCAAACGACCTCTTGGTGTATAGCACCACTACCAGGTATAGAGTGTTATCTTGCCTTTGAGTTGCAGCGTAGCCCAGCCCAGGAGGAAAATCGGTATCGGGACACCACTTAAGTTTAGTGACCAAAAGGTCCAAAAGGTCAGTGCGACATTGTGATGGCAGTAAAGGAAGAGAGTACTGAGGAAAATGTGGTTTTATCACTATCAACATCACAATAGGAATCTTCAGAATTAGAGGAATACCATAATGTATACTTTTCCCATCAATAAGCACAAACAGTTCATGGTAACAGCGTCCCTTGGTGTGGAAACTGTTACTAAAGGATGAAGACGTAAAGTTAGTTGTTTTCACTATCAGGTGTTAAAAGCAGAAAGAGTGGTGACACAAACATGTAAGAAGCTACAACTTTTTTTTCCTGCGTGTGTTTTCTATAGAGGGATGTCCGCTGTTCTTTCTGGCAAAAAAAGTTTCTGGTTTATCCTTTAGAAATGTTTGCCTTCGTTTGGGAATCTCTAAGCTAAGGATGTAATTTCTCCAAGGAATATACTCTGAATTTACTGTTTGGAGATAACAATAATGCTAAACTTTACAAAAATGGAAATAGGAAAACTCAGAGGGATGCATGACTAGTATAGAAGTACTTTAATCATAGACAACATTTGCAGGTACAGATTGGACACGCTTTGGATTATAAATGTACAAGGCACGCTTAGAAACCAACATGATGGACCCTCATCAGAAACAATATCAACCCCTTTTTTAGTTGAGATTAGTTTATTTAACAAAGGCAATACCCAAAAAAACATTAATACAAGCTGCTTTGCACCAGATTTAGCTTCAGCTAGTTTCCATCTGTGCAGCATTTTATTTATTTTCCCTATCAGCGAAAAGGTCAGATTTGATTGATGATTCCTTTAAAAACAAATAGCAAAACATAACAAAAGTATTAAATCATCTCTAAGTGTAGAATTCGCTCCGTATAAACAATTGTACATGTATATTCAGAATACCATTATCTTTCTGCTTGATGTCCTCGCCGTGCAGCATTATGCGCGTACAGAGTCAGTCTTAGATGAGCACATAAATTCTCCCAAAAAATGAGAAAAGCACGTGGAAAAAAAAAACGGGGAACAAACCAGCCTTGTCTCATTCTCTCCCACATACCTGGTTTTTACCCCAGACGTTTTACCACAGCCTCGCTCCTGAAGATAAGGCCTCTGGTGGTTTGTTCCTGACACAAATGAATTCAAAATCAACAAAAGCTTCAGGCTGTTTTGTGAGGTTTGCTCATTGTGGAGGTGGCAGACCGACTTTTGTCTTCCGCTGCCTGACAACATCTTTACTTTTGTAAGCGGGTGCTGGCAGACACTAACAGATTGCCAAGGAAAACACCCTTGTCTGATATCAGGAAAAAAAAAAATAGAGGTTCCTCTCAAGGAAGGATCAAAAATGCATTGCTTGGCTCATTATGACAAAGTAAACCTTGGGTTCATATATATATATATAGGCTTTCTATAAGGGTAAAACTTTCTCTCTGCAGTGCTGACAAGGCAGCATTGGTGGGAGGAAATGGCTAAATCTATTGTACACCGCCACAGTAGGAAGAGTAAAGGGAATGCCACGGCGGGGGCTTTTTCTTTGTGAGCTGCGGAAGATCAGAAGGGCGTGAACTGAAGCGTAAACCAATCATCAAGCACAAAAATAAAACCTGACCTGCTTAATTTTCAGCTAATCTGGCCTGAATTGGGCAGGTACACTTGGGAATTGCTCTGCTTAGCCTGCAAGCTGTCCCATAAATTGCATGACTAATGGCCGGGCTGAGCAGGCTTCGATCCCTGATAAAGGCAGATTTGATGGAGATATGGAAGCATTTATCAGTGGCTGACAGACGGGCACCTTGTTGGAAAAACAAAACGAAAACCTACTTACCTTGATTGGCTCGGGGCGCATCCTCTTTCTTAATTCTTGATCCATAGCAACGCCACGTTATCTTACCAACACAGATTAACATGACTTCATTTGTTCAAATTAAACCAAATTTGGGCCACAAAACGTTCCTAATTTACATCGAAAGGGATGAGATCATTTGTGGCACCACTGAGCATTGATCATGAAAATGCATAAGAAATGACTGAAATAATGGATGACCATTACATTAGGTGCTGCTTGCTAATGCTAATTTTTACTCCCTTTTGCTTTCAAAATGGCCTTCATTTGTTCTGGTTTAGATAGATCAAGATGTTGGAAACATTCCTCAGAGATTCTGGTTCTTATTGACATGATATCAGATCTGTTGGCTTCACGGCCATGATGCTGAGCGCCTGTGCCGGGGTATTCCAAAGGCGATCTGTTGAATTGAGATCTGGCGACTCTGGAGGCCAGTGGAGTGCACTGAACTTTTGTCGTTTTCACGAGAACAAAGAACAAAGAGAAGAAAGTGTGCCAAGAAAATGTTTCCCATCTTGTTTTTGCCAAATTATGAACAGAGCATCTGATTGTGGCAGCTTGAAGCCGAAACTGATCAGATTAGGCAATATTATTCGTATCATTTTTTCTTCCAAATTTGTCCAATTCTGCTGAGCCTGGGAAAATTATAGTATCAGTTTCTAAATACAAGTGGCATGAGGTGTGATCGTGCGCTGCTGTAGTCCGTCTTCTCGAAGGTTTTACTCGCAGTCAAAGACGGGATGCTGCATACCTTGGATGTAAGGAGCGGTTCTCTCCATCGGTGAGGCTTTTCTAACCACACAACGGCTGCTGGTCGGCTGTTTCCTACCTTTCTGAAACGTTCTCGGTAAACTTGAGAGATGGCTGTGTATGAAAATCTCGACAGGTTAAGAGTTTGTGAAAAAGGTGATTATTTTGACAAATTATTGCGTATTTGTTGAAATTCCGACTTTGTGTCTAAAACCATCAGTGTGGCGCCCTCCTAAGGTTCAGCGGGTGTATTGCATTGTATTTCAAATCAATATTGCTATTGGTGCAAAAGGTGTTGTGATGTCATTTGGAGAAACTGACGTGTCAGCAGCTCTGCCGCTGTGGAGTATTCAAGCAGCTCGGTTTTGCGCCTCCATAATGCGCTGGAGTTTGAATAGTGAGTTTTGCTTCCTTCCCGTCCTTTTAGCGATTTTTCAAGTTGGCGATTTATTAGCTTAGCATTCAGTTAGTTTATTTATTTATTTAGCTTTTACTAGTTGCTCAGACCACGCCCAGCCTTCTTCCCCTCGCAAGAGGGTGAGTTACGCCTCTTCTTTCTGATGCTCACTTTTAACTACAGATAGTTGCTACCTTATGATCTACACCGGTATATTGAATAACATAGTTGTTGACTGTATGATACTTTAGGTTGAAATAACTACAAATGAATGGAAAGACAGATAAACAAATGTGTTCTGATCCACTCATGTCAGTACTCCCAGTTATTAATAATCCCATCTGATTTGCAGTCTTTATTATCTGTGTTTGGTCTTTAAAGTTAATCTGCTGGGAAAATAAAAAGGCTATATTATATTGAATTATAGAATAAAAGTGATGAAAGGAAGCAAAAGTAAAGTGCATCATGTGACCATTAAAAATAGTAAGCTCCTCTAGCCAGTGAACATGAGAATAAAAAGAAACAAAAGAAAATAAAGTCTAGCCTGAAAACATAATAGAATCTATGAACAATGTGAATGGGAAAAAAAGATGGAGAAAATAAATCTAAAGCCTTAGGGTGGAAATCAAATAATACAAAGTGACCCTTTAATACAGGGGCTCCGATGCTTTGGGATACAAAAGCAAAAAAAAAAAAAAGTTAAATCAAAGTCAGTTTTGAAGCCAGATTTCAAAAAAAGGAGGCCACGCCTGAGGATGTCTTTGTTGTCCTCAGCGTGACCTCACCTGACCAGAGCTGCCACGTCCGCCTTTGTTGCTCCCTTGTCTGTTAATGGTGCTCCCAGGGGGATTGACTGCTCCGTGTCTCACTCTCCCCGTCCCTTTGTTCGCCTCCTCCTCCCACCCCCTCTATTTCTGGAAACTGGCAATTTAATGAAGACCACACTCGCAGTGAATGACTCCTCCTCATCAGCGCTCACTCATGTTTCGCCTGTGTGTGCTTTCCTTTCAGATTTATGTTGTTATGCTGAGCTAAAGTTGGTCTTTTGGTGTTTGGGGGAGTGCTGTCATGTTGGGGGTAGTAAAAAGTACGGCAGGGTAATTTGTTACATGGTAAAACTGTTAGTTTCCTTATGTCGTACTGGACAAACATCTTTTAGCTAAAGATGGCATTTTTCTTTTTTTTCCACTGTGAGCTTATACCACCTTATAAAAAGATGAAGTTAGGGTTTTATACACTTTTAGCCAGCGTACCAGTAAATGTTGAAGATACTCCATCCATCCATCCATTATCTAAGCACGCTTATCCCTCATGGGGTCGCGAGGGGTGCTGGTGCCTATCTCCAGTATTCATGTTGAAGATACTGTATATTAACATTCAACATGTTTCCAGAACTATGCAACTGAGATTTAATATTACGATGGCCACAGGTAAAGATGTTTGGGCCTGTTTTTAACTGCCTACCAGATCGAGCAGCCAGATCCCATCTGACACTACCTGCACAGATCTGCATGCTAACAGGGGGGTGGTTTTATGTTTAGTTTTAACTCTGGCTGGGATGTAGCTCTCCCCTTGTCAGGGTAATGCTCCGTAATTGGCTTTGTAATTTTGTGAGATAATGAGACTCGGAGAGGATGGCAAAAGGCTGCGCTCCAGTATTTACCTACAACACCAGACAATTAGTACACGTAATCTTAATCACAGGCTGGAAGGTGGACCTGTTAATGAGGCTGAAAAGGGATTTGTTCCCACTTCCCACTTAGCCGCTGTTAATAAGGTTGGGGAATTTGGTTAATTGGACATTTTATATACTTTTTTTTTTTTATTTATTCTCAACTAATTACATGTTTATTGTTACTAGTCGTTAATAATGTTGAAGGTATTATGGGGCACTAAAATTGCAGGCTAAAAGACATGTTTTACAAAATTTAATTAAAGCAACCAAGCGGAAATAATTGCAGCTGTTACGCATATTTTGGACTTGGCTGTTGGTGACGGTTAAGCCATTGTTGTCATGGTGATTCCAAGTGCTAAAGTAGAAGGCAGGTTGAAATCCTGGTTTCGTCTGAATGACTGAGGGAGATATTAAAGCAGAACTGGTTGAACTTGGGGCTTTTGGCTCACGTGATACGGTCCTCGCAGTTCTGATCGGCAAGAAGTCCCAGAACTTTGCTAAAAGTACATGCAAAGATATATATATATATATATATATATATATATATATATATATATATATATATATATATATATATATATATATATCTTTTATTTTTTTCTTGTCTTTATTTACAAATGTGTTTTCTTTCAATAAACTCAAACCAAGTCCACACAGCCCTGGTTGACCTTAGTGTGCCCACCATGAAACTGATAAATGGTGAAATACCTGTTGATTTAATTCAAATTCAATTTAAATTCAGCAACCATTTATTTATCCCAGAGGGAAATTAAATAATTACATAATTAAATAATTACAGTATTCAGTCTTACAAGTATGGGTCTGTAGCACATACTACATCCATGTCCTCTTTATCTTTCCTCTTATTTAATGCCGTGTATTTATTTATTTTTGTACTATTCCCCTAACTGATGCCTTTGTATCATCTTCTGTAACCTCCATGCGAATCCTGGCATTAGTTAAAGGTGCAAAGAAGCAAATGTCAGGAATTTTCTGGTAAGACTGCTGAAGCTAATTTTAGGTTAATCAGATTCACTCTCATCAAAGGCAGGTGCGAAGTCAAGAAGACTGAAACTCCTGAAATTGTGTCAAAAAGTGCTTCAAGATGGTAATAGTTCACGTGCAACCAGATCATTTACAATATTCTGAAATATTAGTTTGTCTTTCCTGTTGAGATGCACCGTGTGTAAATCACATTAAAGGTAGAAAAGGTGTGAAATGATCACGGTCCTATCGTTGGAATCACATAACCCTGGCACGGAGAGACCCTCTGCCCCGATAACCCCAGCAGAACCTGAAGAGAAGACTCCTCAGGTCAACACTACGCTGTCCGCCTACGTCTCAAGGATATGAACCACTCTTTTGTTGCATTTTAGACATACTCTACAGACAGTTTCAAAAGCGGGGTGAAGCGTGCAATTCCCGCGTATAACAGAAAACAGAACCCTTCTCTTTGGACGTGACCTTGAGCATCATCCAGCTAACACCCACGGCGTCTCTCCTTCGCATACAGATCGACTCTGCCTTTAGGACGTCTAACAATGGTATCTTACTGAGAAAGGTAACCCGGTCTTTAGGGACGCACATGTTGCTCCTCATCTTCAGTTTCACTATTAGACCCATGTAATTAGTTCAGCCTTTCAAGGCCAGTTTGAACACGTGTCTGCAGGCCTTTTCAAAGTGTGAAGCTCTGAGCTGAAAACCGTTTCTGCATTTTAATTATTAGGCTGTTTGCCCCCAGATTCTTGCCATGTGGCTATCTCACAATGCAAAGGGCTTTTGTAGACGGTATTCAAAGCAAATCATTAAAATTTTAGGTGTGAGTCAGAGCTGTTTTTCCCCCTGATTGGTCCTGTTTGTGCCCATTTGTTTCAGGGATACAGTGATTTACTTTTGATTCAATTCAATTTTATTTGTATAGCGCCATTTGACGACACATGTCATCTCAAGGCACTTTACAAAGACGGTTCAATCAAATCCTCCAGACAGATTGGCCAAAAAGTTTTCTGTAAAAGGAAACCCAGCAGATTGCATCAAGTCTTGACAAGCAGCATTCACTCCTCCTGAAAGCTGTGTGCAGCCACAGTGGACATCCGCCTGCATTATGTTGTTGGCTCTGCAGCAATCCCTCATACCGAGCAAGCATGTAGCAACATGTGTTGTCTTGCATCTTTTATCACTCACTTCTTTCCCAGTCAGAAAAAAAAAAGAAACAGCTGGTCAAGTTTAATTTCAAAAACTGAGATTTGGCCAAAAAAAGAAGAAGAACGGTTAAGATTAACTGTGGAAGTATTTATAATTTATATTTTGATATGTTTTCTGGTAAACATTTCTTTTAGCCATCATGGATGTGCAAAAACCGAAGACCAAGGCAAAAGATAAGTGACAGGGAAAATACATTGAGTATCCTTATCAGACAGTCACTTTGTTTCTTTAATCCAAGATATTCTGCTTTCTGATTGCTCTTAAACTGTTCACCATCTCAGCAGGTTGCTGATTTGATCCCCAGTCTGTTGGAAGATGATGGAACGCCACCCTCCCTTCTATATATATGTATGCAGAGCAGATGGCAAAGAATAAAAGGAGTCTTAAATGTGTGTGGAAAAGGGGAAATGCAAGCATGTTGTAAAATTGCTGAGGAGATCATAGGAAGTAAAAAATGTTGCTGTTTACAAGTTTGCTGCTGCTTTTAAGCATCCTGTTGCATGCACGCTGCAAAACTAAGACCCATGAAACCACAACATCTGGATGAGACCACACTGAGAATTATTTATTATTATAGTTACCAGTATCAAGGTACACTAAGGTTTTACTAAAGTTGCGCTCTCAAAATTCCTAGAATATCTCATCTCCCTTTTAAAACCATTTAAAACTGTTTATTGTTTGAGTTTCAGAGTGACCAGAGTCCTCTGCAGCTGGATGGAGACTAAGTGATGCAAATGTTGGAAAACTTTGACCACAAAGCAGGGAAAACTTTCTATTAGCCCCGGTTGTTTGTTACTATCCAGTATTGCTGTGCGTTTATTCTCCTCTTTTGCCTCCCTGTTTAAGGTTCATCCACAAAGCAATGCCTTTCTATTAAGGTGTTAAAACTGTGCAGTTTAGACATATTTCTTCCCCTTTGACATTTCAGCTGCTTTACGCTAAACTCTAAGGCGGAAGAAGAGGGTGTAGGATGATGCAATGTTACCCTGATGCTGCTTTTAACATCGTGAGGCTAAAGCGACACTGGCGACGGATGATGGATATGTCAAGTTGTGCTTTGAGGTGTTTTGAAAATCAAGAAGAATTGCTGCTTATTCTGTTACACTCGACGGCTGAGTTCTGCAGTCCTTTACTTTCAAACCTTGGATTTCTGAAGTTGCCCAAAATAAGCGCTCCTTAAAGGCCTTGTCAGAACGTCTTGGGCTTAGCACAGAGGACAAACCTTTAAGGATGTTCAGAGCCGACCACACTCTGAGAGGGGGATGCCGATTACAGGAGGGCCCTCTCGGGTTGACAGTGAGCTGTCGGATATGTCAGCTAACACCAGCTTCTATAAATTGCCAGTTACAGATCCTAATTTAGCTGTCTTTAACATTCCCAACAATTCATCAGCCGGGGTCCCTGTGGGCTCGCGGGCTCAGAGGAAGGTTAGAGCAGGGTGGCGGGGTTTGGAAGCGGTCAGACCGAAGCCTGGAGCGGAGAGACGAGCAGTCTTTCAGAAGCGGGAAAAACAATAGTTGCAACTTGTGGGTCTGTCACGCTCAGTCTCACAGCCCAGACGAGAGGACAGAATGGAGTGGCAGACGTCTCGGTGGCTTTCTGCCCTCAGGACAGCATATGCTCTGTCTAATGAGATGATAATACGAATGTAGACATGCTTGCGCAGTGACGTCCAGATGCATGTAGTTGCATGTTGGGCAGAAAGACATGTCTGCATGAACATTTTCAGTCTGGCCAAGTCACACAGAAAATGCATTAAACAGTGGGTGCGTGAATTAATACAGCAGCTTTGCTCTTCTCTCTTTAGATCTGTTTGTTGTCCTGAGCAGTTATCGTGCAGCTGGGTCTCACGAGGACAAACACAGTTATGATTCTTGTAGTTTTTTCTTCTTCTTCTGCTGTAATGCAATTTGGAGTGGCCCACCTTTTTCTCACAGTTTTGATTGCTAAATTATTTATACTTTGTTTAAATGATATTTTTGCAGTATCTAGTATTTTACAGTTTATAATGTTTGCTGACGATACAAATTATTTTTTTTCCCGGAAAGAATATGGATGAAATAATAAAAACGGTAGAAAAAGAGTTAGCTCAGTTGAAAACATGGCTTGATTACAATAAGTTGTCGTCAAATAAAAGAAAAACAAAATTTATGGTATTCTCTGGTAATCGGGTTCATAACAATGTAAAGTTATGTATAAATGAAGTTGAAATTGAAAGAGTTTATGAGACAAAATTTTTCAGGGATTAATATAGACAATAAACTTAGTTGGAAGCCTCACAGAATACTATTAGAAATAAAGTTGCAAAAACTATTGGAGTATTGTTTAAAATAAAAGATTTAATGAATATCAAAGGCTTGCATATTATATATTCCTCTTTGGTCATGCCTTATTTGTCTTATTGTTCAGAAGTATGGGGAAATGCAAGTAAAACAATTATTGATAGGTTGGTTAAGTTGCAAAAAAAAAGTCTATAAGACTTATTAATAAGGTGGGATACCGTGAACCAACTGATAAACCCTTCATTCAAAACAACACATTAAAATTCAAAGATATTGTTTATATAAAAATACTGGAAATAATGTATAAAGCAGTGAACAAAAGTCTTCCTTCTGGTATGTGCAAACAAGAAGAGCCAGATAAAGTCTAGATGTGTTTCAGTTGGTGTGAAACTGTGGAATGAATTGAACGATGATTTTAAGTTATGTCCTTTCTTGGTGAATTTTAAAAGAGCTTTAAAATGTAAAATGGTAAAATCCTATGTTGTTATGTAGATTTGAAGATGTATACTGTGAAGAACCTGGTAGGTCGTAAAGGTTGTATGTATAAAACAGGGTAGGCAAGAATAAGCTTTGCTTCAGCCTATTCCTTTTTTTGGTAAATTGTGGTTTGTTTGTTTATTGTTGTTTCTTTTACTGTTTCCTATGTTTAATGTTGGATAATTTAACAAAAATAAAGTAATTGATTGATTGCTATAGCTGATCCTGGTATTACAATCACTCATGCTGGCCAGTGTTAGCCCCACCCGCTTACTTTGATTGGCAAGTCTGACCGATAGAATAAATATATGGTGTGCGGTATTTATAACTCACAATGAATACAGTTTCTTTTTACACTTAATGATTTAATTCGATGTTTAATGAATTAAGGAAAAATAATTTTGACTGTTACTTATCAATTAATGTACATATTTCTTGTTTTTATTTAGAATAATACATATTTACCAGGGCTGGGCAATATTATTGAGATTTAAAAGATATCGCGATTTTTAAAAAAAGAGATATAAAATGAGATTATACCGTTTATGTCGCGCTACTCTATGTTGCTTTACGATTATACTTTTATTTATACTTTTTCAGATGTTTCTCGGCTGTTTGATAAAGAATGTGCCTGTGAAATATTCGGGATAAAGCTTCGATTCAAAGATGCCCTTTTATAATGACTTTATGAAGAGAAAAAACATGTCGAGATGAATATCGTATATCGGCATTCAGCCTAAAAATATCGAGTTATCATTTTTGGGTTCATATCGCCCCAGGCCTAATATATACATGACTTTTAATAACCCTGTTCCGTCTTTTGATGTCTAAAGACTAAAATTGCTCTGAATACTTTACGCCTTCGACTTCTTTTGTACCCCTGCGTTGTTCCGTCATTGTATCCCTCAGAACAGCCTGCTAATGCGTTCATCAGCGCCATGTTTAATAAGTCCACTGCGTACACACTGATAAGACTGAGAGCGTTGAGACGTAGACCCGGCCTCCTGCCTCTGTGCGTGCTGCTGAATGAATTTCTGCTGGCTCTTTTTATAGTCTGCATGGGTGGGACTGTGATTTGTGTGACTCCTCCTGGGCTCGAGTGAATAGAAAGATCTCCCTTTGAAGTGATAACCTCCAGGCTTAAACACAACACAGTGGCTGCATTTGTTTTGGTTTGCTTTATTTATATATTTTGCCCGTCCACGAGAAAGCAAGCCTTTGTCTCTCTGGGACCATAAACTGGAGATCAATGGCAGGCTATAATTCTCAGCCCCGAGAAAAAAAAGCTCCAGATAGATTCATCTGCTTTGTTGCTGTCAAGGCACGACTGAAAGACTTGACCAACGGCTTAATATGTGTCGCGTTTTACTTTACTATGACCAAGAGAACGTTGTGACACTGATTTTTAATAGATATGAGGATGGATTTTAACATTTTACGCCTTTTTAGAAGTTGAATTTCTGTTGTTTTCCCCCCCCCCCCCCCCCCCAAGCAACCATAGCTACAGGCTTTGCTCAAACCTTAATTCTTTAACTCTTGTCGCGCTCTACTGATGTTCTTAATCCACAGCTGTTTATCTCCTCCAACTGTGATGCAGTTGGCATGGTCCAGTTACTGGTGTTAAGGTACATTTAGATTAGTTAAAATCCTGTAATGATGAGCCCAAGAAAGTGCTGGAGGGCTGAATGTTTTCAATGCTGTTTTGAAAATATTTCAAGCAGGCAGTTGAAATTTGTATTTGTATTTTAAATTAAAAGAACCCCAAAATCAGGTATATTAAGGTAAATCTGTTTAAGCTGTAGTTGTAACTAGAGCCTCATTACCCAAGCAGTTAACCCAGCATGTGTAATTGTAAATTTGAGCAACTGAGGGGCAGATGTGGGATTCCTCAAGGCTCCATTCTTGGACCCCATATGTTAAATTTTTATATTATGAAGCTGAAGCGCAAGTTCAATCGAAGAAACTCATCGCCTGCCTCCATTCAATCAGAGTCCGATCCGCCTCTGATGTGAGCCAATCAGCTACGAACCGCACCTCCATGAAGCCAATCAGCATCCCGCGCTCATCTTAAAAGCAACTTCAAATCCACGTCTCAGCCTGCTAACCAGCAAGCGCAAACGGATTGCATGTCGGATTTCGAATCAGACGTCCGATTCAACCCACCCCCAACCCCTTCTCCACCATCATAGCTGAGTTCATCTAGCTTCCAAGACGTTCCTCCATCCTCAACCCATCAGAGTGTTTTCTCCCTTCAGTCTTCATCACTCCCTATCGCCTGTTATTGGTCCGGCAGAAGACCACCATGTTGGGCCCGGTTCTGCCAGAGGTTTCTTCCCAAAGGGGAGTTTTTCCTCTCCACAGTCGCTTCAAGCTTGCTCATCATGGACAGTTCATGCAAACCTGTGTTTATCAAGTTGGACATCTATCTTAAACAGATCATCATATGGACTGAACAAACTTCTTCTATCTCCACTCCACCACCAGTTTCAGACCTGGGGGGGAACATCCCTGTTCTCATACATCTACTTATGCATATTAAAGTATATTCAGCATTAATGTTCCTGCCGAGGTCTGAGCGCCAAAGACTTAAAATATTGTATCAATAAAATCCTTCTAATTGCCATTTCTTTCTCTGTGAGTTTTTCAGATTGAAATACTCTTAGTTCAGATTATGGAGTACTGCAAAATATATTACCTCATGTAGTCTCAGGACACTAAATATTGTATGTTAAGTGTTATCTCATGACCACACATATGTCACAGTCAATAAGTGTGTGTGTTTATATCATCAATAAGTATTTGGGTCATATTTTTCTTACATTTTTCAGGGCAGATATTGGAAGAATTGTTGGTTCTCTATTAGAAATAGAATCGTTTTGCTCATACTGTACGTTCTGGTTGTAAATTTTCATCATTTACATCCTGGTGACATATATTAGTAGTATTTTTTTCAAGGTTTTCATTCTGTGAGAATCTCATTTTGGCTCCTGTCTGCTTCACAAAGACCTAAGTCTTAGTCTGCAGCCAGACAGACTAGACTCTCGTTTTTTTTTTTTTTTTTTGTATAGCATCTGGACCCTGTGGGCAACACATAAAATTTAAACGTAGGCAGCATAGTTAGTTGTTGAACTTTAATCAGACCTGTCTACCTTTTTTTCAGGTAATGTATTTATTTTGTCACAATCTATGTTCTCTCTAATGTATGTACTAACTTCTACACTGTGGATACATTTTTTAATATGCTACTCTGGCGACAGCTCAAAAGTCTGGGAATTGCTCTTCCAGTCTTTCACTGTTACATTCCTGGGACACGTAGGCTGACTACAATGTTCTCATCTTCTCAGGCTGTCAGTGTTACAGTAAAAAAACATGTTCCACGTCCTAGTTTAGTCTGGGAACAGTGGCAGTAGCAGCACAGTTGCACACAGAAGGCTGTGACCCCATTCGGGGGATGTCCTTGTCAGGAAACAAGTGCAGAGTCCAACTGTCTGTCGTCTCCAGGGGAACAGACTGGCATGCTCTGGGCTTTAGGCTCCATCATGCCCTTGCTGCCCTTATCACTGTGATGGTTGTCGCTGTCTCGTTTTCAAGAATCAAGAATCTTATATTGTCACCACGTGTTACCCTGGGACATACTCCAGCTGATAAATAAACAATGGGTACAGTTTTTTAAAGAGATTAAAGCATGCAAAACAAAACAGTCTTTAGGATCTGCTAGGACTCGCACGAGTTCCGAAAGTCAGTCCTATTTAAATATGAAACTGTGCGATCAACATTCCCGATAGTTAATGTATGGTTTTCTTAAAACTTAATATACAGGACTGTACGTGAAACTGTGCAATGAAACCTTCCTGATGGTGAAGAGTGTGCAAAAAAAAATGTTTTCACAGTAGTGCTACTGTAACGTGTACAGACTCAGTCTTCTCAGCAGGGGGCGCTAGTCCTTACAGCTTTTGCGAAGAAGCTGCTTCTAAGTCTGTTCATTTTGGATTTGATATTCCTGCAACGTTTCCCTGATAGAAGAGGGGCAAACAGTGCAGAGCCCGGGTGGGTAGGACCTGTGGCCCTGCTCTGGACTTGTCCAGCATAAACTGAGTCCAGTTCTTCTAGATGGTCACGGTCTTAATGTCCTATCGTAGTGCTGGGTGAAGAGACAGCATTTTTCCTTCTTTTGGCTGCTTTGTTTGGATAGTTGGGGCTGCACGACAGGTGAAATGGGTGTTTCATTAATTCCATTCATTTCTGATAGTGGACACCTCGAAGGGCATTATCCTGCTTATACGACGTCACTTACAAAAAAGTAAAATTTTTAAAAATTGCCTTGATGACATTTATTTTATTAGGATATTCTGGGGTCCCAATAAGTGAATCACTGGTTATTTGATAAACCCTAAGAAATGTGCTCTAATTAAAAATCTATTTTATGTTGTGTGTCGTGACCAACACTGGACAGATATGTGTTGCTGCTGCTTTTAGTTGTTTTTGTTTTCTCTCTTGTGCTGGATAATTTATCAAATTTCTATACCAAATCCAGAAGATAATTGATCTCTTTAACTAATCCATAAATTACTGTAAAAAAAAATCTAAACTAATTGGTTTTGACCTATAATTATGACAAATAACTCTTAAATATGAGAAATTGTTTCATTCATGGTGTAGATGCATATTAACAGACTTAGCTACAGCCACATAAAATAAAATCTTGTACCATAAAGTCTAATTTTATTTTAAACTAATGAACAACTGGCTCTTTCTTTGTCTCTACTGTCTTTAAAAATGGGTTATTTATTGTATCCCTGCATGTTTGTCTTGTATGTCTAAGGCCTTCATTACTGCTGCCTCTGAAAAAGACTGGAGTTGCCCTGCTTCCTGCTTCCTGCCTGCAGACTGTTTGTTTATTCTAGCGCAGATTCAGGATTAACACATAAATGGCCGTCTAAATGAGCCGTAATAACACAATAATCTCTGTGACCTATTAGAGTAATGCTGCAATAAAACAAACAGGCGCACAGATTCACCCAAACGCACACCCCCGTACAGTGCCGCGTGCCGCACACTTTAATTGATTTGCCGGGGTTATTTGCTCCGTTGCATGCTTATTTAAAGGAGGACAGTGTTTTATGTGTCCATGCCGTGGGGGTGACAGATGACTGGACTTGTGGTTTTCAGCGCATTCTTCTGTGTTATGGCGCAGGAGGTTTGGGTGTCCGGCAGAGGTGGGATAGGAGTAAACCGAGAAGAGTGCCCCAGTGAAACACTGCTGGCGTAAACTCGCTACTGCAATCGTTGACACAGTAGAATGAGAACCGGTCAAACTAAAATTGAGGCAATAAATTGCCTTGCGTGTTTTGTTGGGATTTTATGCGATAAAAACAACTCAGGGAAATATATTGTATTTGTATAGTAGATAGAAAATGATGCAGATTTCAATTTTTATTGCATTAATAAACCAAACAACCTCCCCACAGACGCATGGCTCAACACAGGAGAGCTACCTCCTCAGGACAAGACAAACGATGAGCCTAACGGCTCTCCATTGTGAGGGGCGATCAGTTCCAGGTGAATCTACAGGTGAATCTAAGCTCCAACAAGGCCAGCAGGTCTATAAAGCTTGGACCTCCACACTACTCCAGATATTTTGAATTGAGAAAGCTTCCTGGATGGGAAGTGAACCATCTTCAACTTCAGAACAGAAGTCCAGTTTGTTTTTTTAAACCTTTTTTTGATTTATCATGACCTGGTGATTGAGAATCTTCACCAACATAATACCTACACTGAGCACAGGAGGCCAAAAATCAGGGAAGCAACCCCGTGGCAACTCTAGAGGAGCTGCAAAGATAGAACCACCTGAGTCGTGGGACCATCTGTTTACGCAACAACAGTTAAACTTAGACTTAATCAACATATGCGTATCTGAACAAGATCTCATTGCAAAGGCTATTTTTTCTCCTGCTGCAGAAAAAAAACAGCATAATTTTGTATATTAAGGTGTGCTCTGTAGAAATATGAACTTTATAGAAAAGAGACAAAGAGGAAGCCGTTAGAAGGGCAGTTTATATTTTGTGACAAGTCATGTAGAGTGCACACCAAATGTGGAAGGGGCTTGAATCAGAGGCAACCAAAGATGTAAGTTCTTCACTGAAATCTATGTGCTGAGGAAAAAGCTGGGGCTGGACGTTATAGAAAAAAAGCATATCGATAAAATGGAAATCATATTGATCGATATCGATAATTATCCAAAAATTCAAAACATATATTCCAAGTGCTGTCCTGGCCATTTTATGCTACTGCTTAATAACCTATTTTTAAATAAAGACCACTGAATTCAAGCATAACTCTTTATTCAACCAACATTTTACCAAAACTAAGTCTTGAAAAAAGAAAAAAACTAACTCTTTGAAGCTTGGTGAAGGAGGTTTCTGTCTGCGTTTGTGATTGGTTGGGAGGGTGGAACGACTTTAGGATTAACCTACATGATAGGCTAGAATGCTGAAGGAAGGGAAATTGTTCTTCTATTGAACTTTTTATTGAAGCTTTTTTTTTCTATTGAACCACATGTTTATTGATCAATATATATTGTTATTGAATTATCGTCCAGCACTAGAAAACACTGCACATCACACTGAACACACCCTTTCTACCACAAAACATGGTGGTGGCAGCATCATGCTGGGTTTAGCTTTTCTCCTGTGAGGAAAAGGAAGCTGGTTAGTGGGTGGATGGACCTAAATAAAGAGCAACGGCAAAAAAACTAACAAAAGAAAAACTGTTAGAAGCTGCCAAAGATCTGAGTCTGGGGTGGATGTTCACCTTCTAGGAGGTCATTGAACGTAAACATACAACCAACACACCTGAATCTAATGAATGGCTCATTACCGAGCCCCTGCAGAACTTGATGAGCCGCTGAGGAGGTCATTCAGGTGCTATGGAGCAGGGATGCATTAAAACGTTGCATGACCAGTGTTTTTTAAGGGAGATCGGGCCAAAACGTTAGAATCCACATGTGCTAATCTGGTAGTGATACACTCCAAATGACTTGCAGGTGTAGTTGCAGCAGTAGGTGGTTCTGGTATTGACTCGGACCGCCAAACACACATGGTTCGAAAAAACGTGCATTATGTTCATCCTGCTTCACATTTATTTATCAGTTAATATCCGTCTGTCTCGTAAAGTTCCAATAAAACAGCTACTAAGTTTGTGGTTGAAGTGTCAAAAATCAAAAAATGTCAAAAAGTTTTAGTTGCAGTGTAGCGGGGAGGGAGAGACGTAATAATAGCCAAAGAAAGATCCAGTTTGACAAGTGAGCAGAAGTTTTGAGTAGATCGATAACGACCGCCTGTTGTGAGCTGATTAGTGGGGAACATGGAGGCTTTTGTAAAAATGATGTTTATGATTACAGCATTTCATGGAGAGAAAGGATCCATTGTAAGAACAAGAGAGAGAAGAACAAACTAAATTGCATTTGTTGTTGTTTTGTATTTTTTTTTTATATAATTTTTCTGGATCGACTGGCATCGACTGGACTTTGAGTGTTTTCATCGTCCCATCGTAGTGCCGATTTATTCAGCGTGTATAGCATTTACTGTTTTCTTGGAGCTCCGCAGACATTCTTCTATTATTGAGGAATGGTTAGGATTTGAAGCGGGAAAACTGATGATTTATCTGATTAAACTGCCTCACGGTCATCGTGCTGAACCCGATCCTGATTCAGGACTGAGTCCTCTTTTTATGCCCGGAACAAAAATCAATGCCGGGAGCTGGAAGTGTCAAGTGAGGACCAATTTGTTTCTGACTCAATGTTATGATCGCTGGGGGAGGGGTCTCGGTTTTCTCTGTTTATTTCATGACCTGAGACTTGATACGGCGTGAAAAAAACAGCACCGTTATCCTTCCTCTGGCTAATATTGGCCCGGTCAAGGGAACAGTCTTCTCCTGGGAAAGCCATGGGCACACACACCTACAAACAAATGGCCTGCAGGCGATTTCTTCTAGCTCTTTAGTGGATCTCGAGTGGAGAAGGCCCTGAATACAAGGCTAGTTTTTGTGTAGCTTTTCTCTGCATTTAAAACTCTGCTAGGGGAAGAAAAAAAAGGCTACAGCATGGTAGCGTAAGTGTGAACACCCTTTAATTCTTTTCAGAGGTGCCTTCTGATTCAGTGCCAGCCTGTAGTCTTCTTTGGTTGGAGTCTGTCAGCATTCTCTTTTGTTGATTTGGATGCAGGCTGTGATGCTGAAACCAGAAATCGCTCCTTAGCTTCAGCAGATTGCTAAAGCCAAGCTGTCCATCATTTAACCCACCTTGACAAATACTCCACTTCCCCCTAGAATGCGGTACGGTCCAAAAGGCGAGGTTTGGTTTCATCCGACCATGCAATACATCCTTTAAGATATTTGAAGATTTAAACTAGGTCCGGGTGTCTTCCTTTCAAGAAAATCTTTCCCGTCTTGGAGTCCTACTATCTCTACTTTGGAGAAACCATTTTTTTTTATGTGATCTGGTTATTCCATATTTTCCCATTTTTCAGTTTTTCTTTGTTTATCTTGCTTTCTTCTCCTGACTGATACCTTCACAATGTGTTCCTTCTGATTCTGTGCAACCTTTCTTCCAACTGTTTTCGCCAAATATGAGCTAATATCAATGCCGCTAGGACAGCTGAAGTTTATTTCTGGTTCATCTGATTCCCTATACTTGATGGTGGTTGTGTGTTAACGAAAACCGCTGAAACCAAATGTGCTGCAGCCAGCATCATTTTTACTCAATGGGAAAATTATCCATAATTTCAGTGTCGTTAATTACAACACTAGTCGACTACAAAGTCAGGATCGTGTTCATCAGATGTTGTGCGTTTCAGTGACTTGGAATGATCACACGCCACAAATCTACAGCCGAGAGCACTATCTTCTAAAATAATAACCCCATTAATTACCAAGCAGAGTTACTGCGCGACAGCTCTCGCTCTTCGGCGCGTTAATTGAATGAGCCAGTAATGAATTCACCGCTAATGTTCTCCGAGCCGTCTGGTTCTCGCCTGCCGCCTTCACCTAGATCCGGTTTAAAGTGAGCGAGCGGAGCTGTTTTTGGTCTGTGAGAGAAGACGGATGGGAGTGAAGTCAAACCTCACAGTAGAGCACGAAACCGGGCCGCCGTTGTTTTATGAAGGCAAGGTGACAGACGCGAAAGGGAGATGAGAGCCAGGGAGTCTGAGGAGCGCCGCCACGCAGAGAGAATGGGGTGATTAGGCAGATGAGAATATAAGCTAACATGCAACAGGATTTGATAAATGAGACAAATGTACCCAGCCGGCGGATGTTTGCCACGAATGTAAACATTTACTCTGCTCTCAGATTTTCATTTCCATTTAAGTCTTGGGTAACAAAGGGACGAGTGTGATAAATTATTGACTGACAGATATGTTGCTGTTACGATACTCTGTTGGTGCTTACATACAGTATGGTGCAATCAGTGGACGAAAAAAGATTACGGTGTTAGCGCCGGTCACTGATCCAGCAGCAGAGCTGGTATATGCATTTACATGGGTAAATGGTAAAGGGACTGAATTTACATAGTGCTTTTGTAAGTACACCAACCACTTAAACACTTCACACTAGAGCCACATTCACCCAAATCCACTGACAGACACACACGCATTCATGTAACGATACGCAGATTGGGGCTCAGTGCCTGGCCCGGGGGCACATCAACAGTAGGAAGCAGAAATCAGATTTACAGCGTTTGGATTGCAGGACAACTACTCTTCCCACTGAGCCGCATTTGCCCTCCCTACTGGAGAATGTTGACTTAAATGCTCAGTTCAGTTGAGTTTATTCATATAGCCCCCAATCACAACACGTCATCTCAAGGCTTGTTAGAAGTTTTCTGTTTAAAGGCACCAAGCAGATAGCATCAAGTCATTGCATTGCATGGTGTTGTTGACTTGGCAGCACTCGTTCATACTGAGCATGCATGTAGCGACAGTGGAGAGGAAAACTGCCCCTTTGTCTCCAGGAACCTCCAGCCGAACTAGGCTCTGTGTGAACGGGAATCTGCAACGACCGGCTGGCGGTTTGAGAGCGCAGAGCATCCACATAAAAAGAGCACAGAGGCACTGATCCAGGAGATTAAGCGCTATAAATCGGTTGCGGTAAACTAGAACACTGTCTGCCTCTTGCCACACCTTCATTTGGCCGTGAAACGATCATCCTGCGCTTTACGGTATTCCACAGTCTCTGCACTCGTTCAGCAGCACGTTTTGACTGGTGCGAAGGTGTGCTGGAAGTCATCTTCACAGTCATTAGTGCTTCAGTGCAGGTGCTAATAGAGCTGTTAGTTTGCTTCTTTTCTGCAGGTTTAACATGTCTATATTTACTCCTTTTGTCTCACCTCGTCTTCTCCCCTCCTGCTGCCGACTTATCTTCTCCGTCACCCTGACAGCCGTTGAGCACCACAGCCTCCGCCCTTCCAGTGTTTTTTTTTTATTTATTTATTTTTTATTCCTGCCAGCCCTCGCCCGGCTTGGTTGTGGAAGATGCAGCGCACGCCTTCTGTTGTCTGCGTTCACTCACACGAGGATGAATGTTAATTAGTGCGATGTGATGTGAGTAGGAAATGCGTCAAAATATGCTCTGTCATCCTTCTGTGAACACCGTGTCACATTTTACTCAAAACCCAAACATGCAGATTATTAGGAAGATGATATGGTTGTTTGTGATCTTGGTGAGATTTTCTGTTTCACTACTGAAAGCGTTACCTTTGAAAAGCAATATCAGATGAATGGATGGACCCTCTCCAGTTGAGTAGTGAAATCTAATAAACTTAATCAAAGAATAGTAAAATAATTGATTTTGTCACCTTTTCATTTAATTCCTAGTGACATTCCCTCTAACTTTTTCCTCCAAAGGCCATAAGGATTTTGTAGTAATGTCTCTTGTAAGTTAATTTGTTTTCAACCATCACACCCTTATGCAGCTTAACTGTCTACCCAAATCATAAACTCTTATTGAACTCATACAGGTTGCTTGACTTATAGCAAATTATTATCTGTTTTACTTCTTTGTGTCATAGCATTCTGTGACAAAGTTAATTATTGGCAGCCTTTTACAGAAAAGTCATCATCCAAGCTTTAGTAGCTTTTATAGCTGGCTTTGGCGTGCTGTAAACACACGGCTGGAATTAGAGGGGAAGTTTCCCAGTGATTTCGTCCTGCCATCATAACTAAATGTTCACCGCCACAGGGTCAGCAATTTTTCAACTTTTATGATTGTTTCTTTTTTTAATGAGATATTAAACAGCAGCAGCAACAACAGTAGCAGCCTCTGCTGCAGGTTAGCAAACTTTTATAGAATGTCTTGAAGCTAGAATTTGCAATTTGTACTTTATCGCCTGAAACATGCAAAACCGCTTTTATGGTCCTTTTAAAAATCAGAGACGCAGACGGCCCCTTACTATACAATATTTTATTGTTCTTTTTTATGTTTTATGAATTCTTTGCCCTCTATCTCTGTTGTGTACCACTCCTTTTGTCAGGCTCATTTGTTGCTTCTTTTTAAGCCACATCTGTTTGACCTCCTTCTCTATCGGTTTGACCCTTTATAGATCAATGATAGAGACATGGGTCCACATTCCCAACACAGATGCAGGTCTCACCTGCCTTGCTACGCAGTGTGAAGAAGATCAATCTCCATAAGTCAGTGAAAAAGCCCTCTAGGGTACAGTTCCACTGAGCCGTTCCACCAGGCGCCATCAGACATTTCAGTCCATTGCCTCTGCTGCGTCTTCCACCTCTCATTTGTCTGAGTTCCTCTTCCAGGCTGAGATGATGCTTTCACACTGTGTGAATTTATTGAAGAGGCTCGTTTTTGATTCGATCTTTAATTAGAGCAGAGGCGAAGATGGCATGAATGTCATTGCGCAGAGAGCAACAAAAATGAGAGGACAGTTGTCGCAGTATTCCCTAGACCGTTAACGGATGCTAATATAACGTAAAAGCAGAGGCCAGAGAGTGAAAATGGAAGGAAATGAGTTGGTGCGCATATGATGCCAGAACCTTTCAGCGTCATTAACCAGTGCTGTAGCAACTTGTCACCTCGTGGATCAGTGCTTGTGTCTGTGGACCATCTTTAATGGCACACAGGAAAGGTTCTACAGAGTGCTCCTGTAATATGGATTTATCCTTTCATGCTCCCAAATTTCATTGATATTCCCAGAATGATGAAAATCCAAGAGGGTTTTATTTGTCCTGAGTTGTCGACTCATTGGGACTTGCTTATTATTCATTGAACTTTTACTTTCTCCTTTTTTCCTAATTTAGATAAAATATATAATATATATTAGGTTTTTGTTGTTTTTTTGTTTAAACTTTAAAGTAGTATCAGCTCAAATGTTTATGCTACCTTCTATTTTCATCTCTGTTTTTCCATTTCAAAAACTTTACTGTGCTTAGGTATGACAGTTTTCAGGGTTCTTTGCATAAAACAAACCGTTTCCAGAGAACCTTGAAATATCAAAACACTTTAATGAGGGTCGTGCATGTATCACAGGCACCAATGTGTGCTGCTGGATTCACTTTACGTATAATATCAGAGACAATATGACAATAAGGCTTAATGGGCCACTGCAGAGTTAGACGTAATGCGGCGTAGAGGACAGTGCCAGCAGGCAGGCTATTGCAGCATTGAATGATCAGATCAGAATCATAACAGTGGGATGAAATGAGACATAGGCAGGGGAGAAGTCATCAGACCAGTGAAAAGGAAAAAATAGAACAATTTCTGGTGATACTTGGATGGGGCAAGCCACTTTGTGTATACTCATATGATCAAATGTTTTTGTTTGCTGGTTTGGACCCAACAAACATCGGCCTAAAGCTGTAAAGCATATTAGAAATGAAAAAGAAACATCCTTATTATTTGGAAAATGCAAACACGCTAGCATTGGTATGGTGCTATTGATAGAAAACATTAGCTGGTGAACGTGAAGTATTATTCCCATTTAGCTAATATGCTAAATTAGCTCACAACATACTAATAGCTTTGTAGATAACATTGTATGCTATGCAAGCTATAATTAGCTAAAAATGTGCAATGATTAAAGGTGCATAGCCACGTTATTTGACTTTTTTATTCATACATCAGTAGCTCACTGTGGTTGCATACAAAGTTTTTATGAAAGATTACCACATCCTGCTGGCACATTAGTTGTTATTTTGTGCATGGTAGTGAGTTGTGTTCAAAGGTCTTAAAAATATTGGATTTTGGAGTTTCCAATTGAGACAATGAAACAAAGAGAGGTTCATGTAAACAAAGTGAAATTGAGAAAAAACTAAAATGAAAGAAGTTGGATTTAAGACAGTCAATGCAAAAATGACGCCGTTTCGGTAACCAGCCAATTTCTCTGTGCATATCTGCTTATAATAAAAGTTCTGATTTGTCTTTTGATGGCATATTATTGGAGCAAGTTTTAATTAAAACAAAAAAGTTGCACTGTGAAGCATGTTAGATTTTGGAACTTTTTATTTATCATCAAGAAAACAAATTCAGTGAGGTTATGTGATCGCCGCCTTGCAGTCTCCTTGATGTCAGGTGTAGGATGGCAGAGTGCTGCAAAATATGGAAAACAAATCAATAAAACCCTGTTGTGATTATTTTGTTACTTTGATTTGTCTCAAGCATCCTCTTCTGCCAGAGTGGCACTGCTGCAGTAAGAGCTTTTAAAACATCATCTGTTCTGAGTTTGTGTCAAACAACATTGTCTGTTTTTATTGACGGTCTCTCTCCCGATTGGGGTAGAGAAAAAACTCTGAAGACAGACAAAGCGTTAAGATCTTTCTATATAAAGATTTCAACTCGCTGAAGCATTCAGTTTCTATAAAGGCACACATTTTAGGCCTGACATTTACCTCTGGGCTTCAGAGAACAGCCCTATGACCTGACAAGGTGCCACACAGTGTCCTATACAGGCTCCTGTCATCTCAAAAGTCTCTATGTTCCTTGAATTGCTTTCCCCATGGGATCAGCTGTGGCCCACCAGAGTGTCAAGAATCCAGCAACACTGACTTCATCTCAAACGTTCCACTGAAATGCGCTATGCCTTCCATAGTAAAATATCTTGACGTTGGATCTTTGAAGTTTGAGAACTCTTCGGAGCTCCAGCCCTGCTTGCTCACAATTTGTGGTTCTTAAACTGGTCCCTCCCCGAACTTCACACGATGAACTGAAGGTGTTTTATTGCCGTCAACACCTTATCAAGATTTCCCTGGCACTTACATGGGTACTGGATTTACACCGTGAGGTGTTAGAGATAGTCAAAATACAACCATTTTCTTGTTGATTGCTCAGATGATTATTTAGATTTATAGGAAAATAAGAACACAGTCATAAAACAAACCACAAAAATATTTGGGGTTGCATGAAGAGTTAAGAGTCAGAAAAAGCTATAAAAAAACACATTTGGTCAGTGTCTCTTTTGAAGCTTTCCAAATGCGTTATATCAGTCAGACCAAACAGGCTCGCATATGAGGCCGTCAGCGAAAGTCTGAAACTGCTGACATTCGATGTCTGCTGCAGAAACATTGTGTCCATCAACACTCGCTGTCTTAATGCCCGTGGCCAAATGAAGATGGCCTCATTAATTATAACTACTGTGCTTTGTGTTCTGTAACTGACAAACTGTTTTTTATATGATTTGTTTTTGGTTAATAGGACAGTCGCTGGAACAAGCCCAAATACACCCTTGTGTTGGAGTGATATTGCACAATATTTAATGCACTTTATAATCTGGTGCGCCTTATATGTGGATATAGACACACATAGATACATTAATTCACAGTGCGCCTTATAATCCAGTGTGCCTTACGACCCGAAAGATACGGTAGCAGAAACCCTGCACTCATAGGGCCCCACCACAGCATTTGAATCAGGCTGAGATCTGGACTTTGAGAAACTGCAACACATTGACTGAAAAAGAAAACAATCATTCTATTGTATATTTGCAGCTGTCCTGGGATTATTGTCCTACCGATGACCCAGTTATGGCCAAGCTATAGCGGCTGGACAGATTGCTTCTCGTTTAACTGTTGAACACTTTGACACGAAGGGGTTCATAGCTGACTCAATGGGCATCAGGTCACCGGTGTGACGGCACAGCAAGCCCAAGTCATAACACCTCCCCCATTGTGATTGACAACCGGTGCGAGGTTATGAAGAAATGCTTGATTTTATTTTCAGCCAGCAAATAATTCCGCTTTGATCTTGTGTCCAAACAAACATTTCCAGAAAAATGGTACAGTGAGATGCAAACATTTGTTTTCCTGTTTTGACAGAAAACGCTTTATTCTGAACATGTTTTTGAGGTACTAATGGACCTTATGTGAATGTTAAATTTTAGGCTCATAGCAACATGCCTGTTATTTGGTACTGATCTCTTGCATTACATTCTTGTGAGAGATCTTCATTAAATATGTCAGGGAATTCTTACTCTTCTACTCATGAATTTCATGGACACATTGACTCAGTAACCTTAAAGTATGGCCATGTGATGACACAAAAGTTTAAAGTTGTGTGTCATGTTGTACTCCATCACGATAGCTATAGGATATAGACATTGAATAAAAGTGACCTGAGAATGATGCCTTGAGGAATGCCTCATCGGATCTATGTTTATTCAGTTCTATAATTGTAAAATAACACAAAGCAGTCTTTGTCTGCCAAATGCAATCCTAAAAATCCATTTTAATGCCAGACTGCCCCACTTTTCCAGTTTATCAATCACGGTGTTAGCACACACTTTTACGCTTCCGACCAGCTAACTGCCGAAAACCATGGTTGTATATTGGCTTTCACACTTGTTAATGATCAGTTAATCAATTGCATTTAATTAGGTGCCATTTTGGCTCAGTCTTTGTTTAACTAAAAATGACAGTGTGGAATCTGCTGTGTGTGTGTTTGGACCCTTGAGGTTAGCTTTAAACAATTGTCCAACCTGGTATAGACCGTGGCATTAAACATGTCCTGAAACTCCTAAAATCAGCCAAGAGTACACTTTATAAATGTTTTGAATTAAACACCTTAAAAAACGTGTATTTTGTACGTCCTCCCATGTAAAATAATACAAGGAAAAGGCAATGTGAGTCCGAAAGAGGACATTCCTAGAGAGCAGAGGATGATAAAACTGCTGTCAGAATGACTAATTTCCCTGATGAAATCCTTCCTGTTGGACCTCCTTGAACAGATTATTGCTTGGTGGATTATCATCATACGCTCACTATAGATAGCTCCCCAATCCCTTGTAGACCTCTGTAGCCCAGTTTCAGCTCATCAGAACATGTCATAGAACACGCTGTCTATCCTCCAGGGGTTCAACCTTTAACCTGCGTGTTTGTATCTACTTAGGAGTAGTTAGATGATCTGATTGGTTTCAAGATAATGGGCTTGAATGTGATTCTCAATAAGGGGAAGGCATTATTCTGACCCATTGCAATAAAAAGCTGCAATATATTGGCTTAGTGACACTGAAAAGGAAACCCACTGTAGCTGCGGGATTTATCGCGCAGCCGTTTCTACTGTAAATCCTGACCTCTCCTCATAATCTGCCTGTTAAAGCCCATCGCCTGCCCTTGAATGCTGAACGGCGTTTGTGTGTTTAACGAGGCGTGTTTGTGCCGGATTACTGGATTCCAACGGGACGGTATTGTGAGTGCTCCCCCACCAGGGCCATAGTAGACCCTGTTAGCCCCCCCCCCCCCAACACACACACAACTGATCGATTCCTCCCGGTAGATGGATGCACCGCTCTTACTTTCAACCCCTGCATCGTCCCAAAAGACTCTCCGCCTGAGTGAAGCAGGCAAGGAGACTAAGGAGAGACAATGAAACAAAGAGAGGTTCGTGTAAACAAAGAGAAATTGAGGAAAACTGTAGCGAGAGAAGTTGGATTTAAGACACTGTAATTATTTGTTTCTCATCGCTTCCAAATCTAAAACTTGGCTTTTGTGCATCACCGCTCTCAGAATCCATACGGCACAAGCACAACCTCTCTTTCCTTGCTGCCGCTCGCTAGCACACCTGCCCTCTGACACACACATTCTCCAGGCCTGTTCTCCTCCACCCTAATGAGGAAGCTCATTACGAGCAAACAAGCCGTCGCTCCTTTGAATAACCAACTAGGACATGCCCCACAGCTCAGAGAGGTCTGGAGCTGGAGGCTGAATATTTTATTGATTCTGCAAGTCCAGCTGTTGATCTGTCTTGTGTACTCGTGTCATTAATATAGTGTCTTCAGAACAAAGCTGTGCTTCCTCACAGTTCATCAGGTTGCAGTAATTGTTATTAAGTGTTTGCCTTGTTGTGCTCTTGAGGCTGCAGCAAAGGCATGTTCAATTAGAGATATCTGTTCTTGGAGGGTGTGGTGCTCTTTTCTCTGGTCTTACTGTGACTTGCGGGTCATTGTGACGCACGTTATACATCCACAATTACTGGTAGCTTGGCATCACTCTGAAGAAAGCTGAAATTCTCTAATATGGACCTTCTGAGATGACTCTCTAAACCCCTTAAATACACGGTGGCAACTTTGGTCATCGTCCAGCCTCGTTTCCAACCGTTTTATACAATATCATGCTTTGAATTAACACTCAGCTGTATAACATGATCAAATTTCTTGTTTTCAAATCAGAAAAGAAACAATTATTCCAAAAGAGTTGAAGTAATTAAATATATTGATTATTACAGTTACATTTAGAGATGCACCGATCCGATACCCGGATTGGATATCGGCTCCGATATTGGCTAATTAGCTGGATCGGATATCGGATGAATTCTGATCCATTTTTTTTTTTTTTATTAATATCATACACAGGAATACAGTTACAGCGATCTAGTCCCTTCATTTCCATGTTTGAAAGTAGGAGCATCATGGAGCTAGCGCCAGACTGAGCCAAGTCTGCTATTTGGAAACATTTTAAACTTGATACGCCAACAAGTCCGACTGCAACATTCAATATCTGCAACACGAAAATTGCAAGGGATGCTGATAAAGTTACTAAATTCAACACCACAAACTTAAATAAGCACCTCCAAAAGCACCTTGCTCAAGAGCACACAGACTGTTTTTTAACAATTTTTTATGTCCAGCCTGATTCCTTCACTCACATGGCAGGGTATACGGTTCATTCTTTTAACAGTATTATCGGATCGGTATCGGGTATCGGACTGGATCAGAAAATACTGCATTGGTGCATCTCTAGTTAAATTATCTTATCTCAGGATTTTTTGGTATTTTAATTTTGATACATACACTTACTGGAATAGAAAGCTTTTCAATGTATTAACTTTATTAATTTGATTATTGCTTCTGACACATAATATATAGTAACATAAGCATAATAAGCTAATATTAGCGGGTTAATTAGTCAAGCTATCTGCTGCGGCAGCCAGCCTGTAGTCAGCTCCATAACAAATGTCCTGCTAATAGCTTACCAAGTATAGTTGTAAATAGGGCTGTACAATATCAAGTAAATGTTTAATTATTTAAAATTGTTGTGGCTGCGTCAATTCCAGTTAACAGGCATTTTCCCGACCATTTTCTTTTTACACGAAGATCCCAAAACTCCCATTGGATTTAGCATCTCATTCCCTAAAGATATACGTCTATTAAAGGGTATATCTTTAGGGAACGGCATTAAAGGCAGGTAGAGTCCAACCAACTGGCCAAATATGCCATCAGTATGCAGAGCATGAATGCTTGATACTTCCCAACCAAATACTGTGTCCATGCTCTGTTTTATTTTTATTTATTTATTTTTTTTTTTACACACACTGATCTTGTGAAGTCTGTTACTGCTCTAGTTTTAAAACTGTTACCTTTAATAGTTTTCGTGCTTCAATATATGTCGAAAAAGCCCCTATGGGAATAGTGTAGCTGCCTTCTGTCCAGCAGTGTACAGAAACAGGTGGGGGAGGGGCGGATCTGTTTAATAGAGAATTTATGCTTGCTGTTTTTGGCCTCGTTAACCGTGCTAGGCGACTGACACGACTGCGCAGAGTCCGACAGGACGGGGCATGTTCTCTCGTTTCAGCCTCTGATGCTCATCTCCATCCCCGCTGGAGAAAAATGGATTCTTCTCAAATCTTTTCTCTCCGTGTTTAATGGTTTTATAATCATGCCCAAATATCAATAATTTCAAGAGTGCCACATAGCTCTGAGCGACGTTTACAGTTTTTGACCATTCAAAGTCAGTTAGATCTAATGTTTTAGCCTGAGGAATGGAGCTGCCTAATAATTATGCACACCCTGATCTATGGTGTCTATCTCCTTATGTCACACCCATGCACATTAATAAACATGTTTAAATCCAATATGCATTCAAATTACCCAGCCTGGAGATGGAAATATTTATAAGTTATTATATTGTCAAAAAGCTACCTTGCTTAATAACTGTGCATGCTGTGTAGCTCCCTAAAATAAAAATATACTCTTTTAATGGAGTCATTGTTTTGTCATAAAGTTGCTCATTCACAAAAAAAATGTGGATTTTAAAACCCAAATATTGTATTTATGAAGCTTATGTGAAGTCCTGTACTCTTTGAGGTATTGGCTGACCTTTCAAAGCCCCTAAACCTCCATTTAAGATTGAATGTGACAGAAACATGTAAAGTTCCAATCGACTCTAGCAAAGCCAATAAAAAAAGCTGCATTTCATTGTGTTGAGCCACTTCCAGCAAATGCATGACTTCCTGTGACTTAGTGGCACTGGATTGAACTGAATCATTAAGTGAGATTTGTTTCCCCAGTGCACTGCATGTTGTTAGTCATTTGGTGCGTTTTCGGTGTAACTTTAGCCGACTTGATGTTAAACATGAACTCCCAGTGACTTCAGGGGGTGGGCTGGGGTTTATGGGGTGTGAATAATCTGATATTCAGTGGCTGACCTCAGAGGGATCCCTACAAATGTTTGAGCTTTTTTTAAAAGGTTCTTTCTCTTTTATTAAGAGCTATATAAACTCAATATTGGCAGGATCGATTATTTCAAACAAATATTGTTTGCATGTTATAACTTTAATTTCACTCATCTGTTGTAGTGAAGCTTTATTTGCAGATTCAAGAAAGTTCACTTGTGATTCATTTCTTGGTTACTCACATCATAGCTGAGCAGAAAATGTTGGTGTGCTACATTACACCTGCATCTGTTTTTATTTCAGGATCATTATTGCTGTCAACCCATGAAGAAAGTCAATACATATATGAAACATAGATGATTCTATATTAATTTGTTGCTTTTGTCTTATTATTTATTACCATTAGTAATAAAATTGAGGAAAGTAAAATGCAGTTACACGTTATTCTGCTTTGCTTGTTTTAAAGTCTGCACTCAGTACTCCATGTGGCAATGTTGCCTCCTACATTTAATTAGGATGGTTTCAAAGGGAATGGCAATTTAATGTCCATTAAAAAATAGGTGGTATCCGTGGAAGTGTTCATCCAGGGTCTTGTTAAAGTACGCATACCCATAAATCCAGCAGTTCACTGAAGGCTTCGGAGGTTTGTTAGAAACTGTTGTTGAAAGAAAGCTATAGGAAGTCCTGTTTGGAGTTTGACACTAGCCTTGTTGAGAGCACCATAGATGTGCATGAAGTTGCTCTGGTCAGAGGAGACCAGATTTGTGTCCGTGTCAATTCTGAGCCAGTGTGTCACCAAAATGTCATTATGGTTGCATAATGACAATAAAGACTCTTAATTCTTGAAATGAAAAGAAAAATGAAATCAAAACCTGCACATCACCCTAAACACACCATCCACATTCTGAAATATGATGATGGGAGCATCATTCTGTGGGGAAGCTTTTCTTCAGGGGAGCAGGGTGGCTGACTAGAGTTATGCTGTATAACATCCAACAAAATGTAAATCTGGGCTTTTATTATTTTTCTTGCTGTTGAGGGAAGCCCAGAAAAGATAATGTATGTCTCTTCTCTCTATATGCTACTTGTTGGCAAGCGATTGCATTTAAGAATCTCAGAAGATAAAGTTGTAACAAAGATAATATGTTCACTGAGTTATAGTTATTTAGTAATATATATAATGGCTTGGATAATATTGTAATATATTATTTAAAAAGCACAGTGATTAGTGATAGCGGCCACAAAAAGAATGTAAATATCTTTCCAAGGTTGGGCTGGGTGGCCAGGAAAAGGCCCATTAAACCCGAAGTCCGGCCACATAATGATGTTCTTCCCTCCAGTGTAATTAATCGCAGCCTTCATATGACTAGAAAAAACATCTACTGCTGATGGATTATATTAGCATGCAACATCTCGGCCCCCTGATGGCTGACTGGGAAATGGATCTTGATTATCTCTCGGCTAGAACAACAGAGACATGCGCAGGCCCATCACCCCATATCAGATCAATGAGCAGGGAGGTTCTCTCTGCAGAGCCTTGCAAGCTCCGCTCTGCCATTAGGGAACTTCTCTAGTTGTTATCTGGATTCCAAAAAGACCAACTACAGTTACTAAGCTTTAGATGCAGTTTAGTCACTGTATCTAAATTAAATCCAGCAGGAATGCAAACAGTTTCCCAATGACTTCTTTCGTTTGATGCAAACTACGATACGGCATAAACTCAAGTGTTTGTTTAAGATGAAGTCAAAGAAAAGTTTGCAGATTTGTAGGTGAAAGAAAAAAGTGTTAGCAGGTTTTGCATCGTGGAGACTACAATTTGCCTTTACATTTTATTTCTGTGATTTTGGGACATTTGTTTGTACCTGTCTGCAGAGTTCACGCAATCAACAGTTTATCTTTGCTCTTCTAACCCTTTATGTTCTCAACTGTCAAGACTTTGCTCTCAGTAGAATAGGTTGATGTGAAGGAACTGGATTCAGTCACAATTTTGTTGCATTTGATTTGGTCAAAGCCAGACTCTACCTCAGGGGAGTCAAACTCATTTTTATACTGGGCCACTCTGGCACCATGAAGTCATTAAAAGGGCCAGTTGCACCTGTATAGATGATACTTTTGATTTCATAATTTCAGTTCACACAAAAATTTTAAAAACATGCATAGTAACATCAAACTAGCACCCCTAGGCCCTGTTATTCAGTTTAGCTGCAAAATAGCAAGTTGATATTGGGGTGAGTTACACTTTAAACTCATAATTTTTCATCAAATTTTCTCTTTTTGGACATTTCTGGGTTTAATGTGTAACACATTAAACCCAGAAATGTCCAAAAAGAGAAAATTTGAAAAACTGACATCTAGTGGTAGTGAAAAAAAATAACATTCTCTAAAGGAGGCACAGTTTTAGCCATTTTATACACTACAAAGTATACATGTCTCTACTTCATGACATGATATGCCTTTTTTGGCTCTTAAGGACCGGATAAAATGCCTTGACGGGCCGGATTCGGCCCGCGGGCCTTGAGTTTGACACGTGTGCTCTACAGCATCACTGTGGTCCCAATCACAAGAACTGTGAAAGATTCATATTAACTTCCATACTTGATTCCAAAAGCTGCTTCTAGTTTACTTTAGTGTTCATGTTTCAATGTTTTCTTTAATGATATAAATTGAATGTAAAGTATGTGCCCTTGAGTTACATGTATTAATCAACATCATGAGCCCATCAAGCTGCTGTTTATGCCACATAAACAGCAGTGAGAGAAACTTCCAGACGTTGCCGTCAAGCGCTCTGAAACGTGTACATTTTGGGAATTGTTTGCAGAGAACAGGCCGCCGCCTTTGAACCGTCCCCGTGTTTGATTGCTGAAGTGACCTCCTGTTGCTGAGACGTTCCTCCACTGTCTGCCGCTGGAACATTGCAGCATCTCTGTAGCAACCAGCAGCTCCTGCAGCCCACCTAATGAAGTGCAATGTTTGGAAGTTTAATACATCTAACCGTTTATCGCTATGCAAGGAACAGCGGCTTCTCAGAGAGCCCATCTGTGAAAATGCAATAACGTCCTCTTTTTTTTATTTTATTTTCCTCACCTCCCTCGGGGGGAGGGGGGGGGGGAGGATAGGCACGAGCATCTTTATCTCTCACCGGCCGGCGCTCTCCATATTCCGGCTCTAAATTACTTCCTCTGCCTCTGTGATGGAGAACTAAAAGAAAACGATAAGTCCAGAGGCGGGAGTATGGAATTTATATGCTGTATGAATGGCGGTTTCTTGTGGGAAACGGTTCAAAGCGAGTCCTCTGATAGATTGGCAAAATGACTCTTCAGAGTCTCTGTGGGAGCTGATAGGGAGAGAAGGATCTGCAGTGGAAGGGGAATGAAGGACTGTGGGGCACGCATCAACAACCCCCCCCCCACCCCACCCCCACCCCCCCACCCCCCCCACCCCCCCATCTGTCAGCGTGTCGTACTGTATTCTTCGCTGGAACCTGTGTGTTTTTGGTTGAGTAAATATTTAAAGTAGAAAGGCTGGGGTGGGGGGCTTAGGGATGGATGAACAAAATATGTTGTAGCATTTCTTCCTACCTTGCTTCTTTAATCTAGGTTTTAGGGGCGCAGGAAAAGGAGCGTGAAAGTTAAAACTAGACACAGATAAAAAATCAAACAAACAGGCTAGTTTGTGTTCTCAACATGTTACGAGTTCACTGAATCACTCGGCTGACCTTTTCAATCCAGGACGGTTCATTTGGCTTGAGGAATTTTGATTGTAATGTTCAGAACAGAGCAGAAACGTGTTTCATAAATCTAATTAAGGCTGTTCCATAGAAAAGTAGGAATGAATGAGTAAATGCATGTAAATGTCTTTGAGATTTACCTGAAAACCAGGGCTTTTATGTGTATTTACAGTTGTTTATTTATTTGCTGCAATATTAAAAAGCTTCAGTGTGTGAGTTAAACCCAGCAATTCTTAGTGAGACAAATAAATAAATAACTTGGATGTTTGAATTTTTAACACTTAATTACGTTTACATGTTTATTTTGTCCTATTAGAAATTATTGATAAATGCCACCAAAGTCTCCTTTAAGCTTTTCAAAAATAATACAATTATGAATAAAATAACAAATCACAATAATTTCTAATGAAATAAACACAATAGATCAATCAAATACCTGAGATGTTGACCTAAACATAACAGTTTTCATGTTTATTTGCTTTTCTTTGCTGAGAATTTAGCTGTTTGTTTCATTTATCACATGCAGGTGCAGTGTTTCTCAGCAGTAATTTTAGATGAACTACCAGGTCTAAAAGAAACCTTCTAATTAAAGCCTCCCATGTTTAATTAATCACATCAGTCTCACCTGTTTGTACATCATTTTTATTCAATTTATTTACTAATTTATCTATTATACCTTATTCAGTAAACAGTGAACATATAACAAGGCACACTTAGGTTATTTTTTTCCATGCTGTGATGAAGTAGTTTATAACTTTGTCAACAAACTGTTGCTCTGGAAGTGGAGCAGCTGCATTAAGGACCGTTGATTAAAGTGATGATTTAACACAATTTTACTTTTCATCATGTCTGTCAGTTCTGTTTGCGGTCATTGATAGACCGGCTCTCTGGGCTATTTGGGATCATGTTCGACTGTCGGACCAAGGCAACTACTGCACACTGACACGAAACGCGTCCGGTTTTGGACCGCCAACTGCAGGGTCAGCTTTTTCTCATAAAGTGGACATTGCGTGTGTCCAGTTATTATCCGCGGACTGTTTCCCACATTTAAACCCTCCGTTAGTACGAGGTAGCCCGGCTTGACCCTCGGAGGGCGCGGCGACAAGTAACAGCTGCCTGCTTGTGATCTCTCCATTCTGCCGGGCCCGTTACGGCGGGTCGTCACCTTCCAGCACATGTGTACGCGGGGGCGTTAGGTGCGACGTGCTGCGGGGCTGTTGCCCACACGCTTTCACTTAAATATCAGGCAATGCAGCGTGACAGTCCAGCCAGCGCTCGCTCCAGGGCAGAGAGGCGTCATCAGGAAATCATCATGATCTGTTGCTTTGAGTTCGTCTGCGGTGAACTCTGACCTGCGAGTTTGAAATGTGGAATAACACTGAGCTGCTGTGACAACGACGGTGATGAAGGAGGCGACTTGTTATTTTTTTGTTTCATCTCCGAGGGGGAAAAAAAGTATTGACATTTATTGGTATACTGGGACCAGTCCACACCTGATTCCAGTTGATGATAGTTAACTGAAAGGATTACCTACACATGCATTTGTAGAAGATCCAAACTCAGTGCAGAAAGGCCCTGTCCAGGTTTTGAAACCAGGACCTTTTGCTGTCAGGTAGATAAACTTACAGGACCAAATATAACCCAAAGTAAATCTACGGATGTTGATCCATCTTTGTATTTTTGGTTCTCCTGTGGCGGTTTTGTCGCCCCCACCTGACGCACGGCAGAACTCTGTAGTTCATTCATCACGATGCTGAATCCGCTGATTCTGTGACAGGTTTATCAAAACATGGCAAACATGTCACACCACCTCAAGGATGGAGGACATTCTGATGACAGAGTGCCGCGATCCTTGACCTTTAACACTAGAATAGATCATTCGGTCGTCTCATAAACTGTGTTTCATTTGCACAGTTTATAAAGTGTGAGAAATGGGACAGAATTATCCCTGCATGCATCTTATTTCCCCAGACTGTGGTTAACGCGGGACGATGACAGATCCTCCTTCAAATGACGTGGTCACAAAATTGGGAGACATTTCCAGGCAGGTAGAGGAAACAGGAGCTGTTTCTAAGGGTTATGTAAGAGTTCTTTGAGTCGCTGTGGTCCGAACATGGAAGGCATCTCGTTTTCCTTTGCACCGCTGGAAGTAATAAGCTGTGCCCCTGTATGATTGGAGCATCTGAGGATAGTAAGTGACATATGCTGTGCAAACTGCGAGTCCTTTGAGGCAAACGATGACGATGTGTACATGAAGTCGGCTGGACTACGAGTGACACATGGTATTGCACCTCATCCTCTGCAGGCCGTGTCATCGGCTGCTGAAGGTCAGTGCTTGGGGGTTTAAGCTCTTTTTGAAGCTCAGCTGTCCTTCATCCATCCTCATCATTTGCTGAACCACCGTCCTCCTCCTCTCGCTGCTAACGTGTGACTCACTGGAGGTGGTTGTATGCCTGCTGTTCTGTGGAGGCTTCTTCTCTTTGAGCGTTTTAGCCTCGTGAAGGCTGCGATGACTTCCTCCTAATCTTGCAGATGGCTTTGTGTTTGCACGTTTCTGGGCTACGTGTTGACTCTTGAGCAGTGGAGGGAATACTTATGCCACCTCCTTCCCTGTCTGTGAATATATCAGCAGACACATTGTTGAAATACAAATCTCCCTTCATTTTCCTTCACTTAAACCCGATTACCTCTCGCAGAAACCCTCTTCAGGAGGCGTGTGTATATTTCTATGCAGCTCCTCAGCGCCGAGAGTCAATCTGGCATGATGTTTGATAATGCCCCAATTAATATTGCATGGTTCATCTCACTTGGCTTTTAATGTATTCCTGCTCGCCTGTGTGTTATCTCTGTGGCCCATCTCTCAGGCATCCCGTCTTGTTAAGGTGGTCCCTTGTGGGTTTGTGTGTGCAGCCGATAAGAGCTCATCCTGGGGCCCACTGTGAGTGGCAAAGACGAGACAGTCGAGGAATTGAACCGTACAATGGCATGTTATCTTCCTTTATATCAGAAGGCAGAAATGAAGCAGCGGGGTATAAAGGGACACTGTTGGCACCACCGATATTAGTTATTGTATCCAAAAGTTTGAGTTATAAACTTTAATGGGTCAAGGTTTTATATGTGGGCCTGAATCTAGGCATACGTTTGGCCTAAATTGGCTTAATGATTGGTGCACAAGGGTCTAGAATGTCTTACTAGAAAAGGTCAAGACCTAATTCTGATCTGCCGGCATAAAGGGGTTTGTTTGAAAGGACTCATTGGACTGGCTAACAATGGGAAAGTCAGAGAAACCCATAGAAAATCTAAAAAGTAGAGCTGTATGTTAACACGAGGTGGGAATGTCCTTTGGAAACATTTCTAAACACATCAAGCTAATAATATGGTGGGGGAAACCCTGGGTTATGTAAATAAAATTGAATTGAATTTAAAATTGAAAGAAGATCTATACGACCCCATCAGATGAGTAGAAAGGAACAAGGGTGATTAGAGACAACCTGGAACCACCAAAACTCAAGCCCTCCCAGGCACTGGAAGCTAGCAAACCACCAGTGTATTCAGAAGCCAGTTTAACATTCCCTTTGAATGACAAGATACTTACAAGGAGAATATCCCCTCGCTCTAAAATCGACCCCATCATGACTGAAATTTGCAGTTACCCTCATGATTCGGCAAAATACCCTCGGAAGAAAAGTGCTTTGGTCAGCCGAATTAAGGATTGAGCGATTTATCCAAAATGACAGGAAATATCTTTAATGTCGAACCTAAAACACTATAGCAGCTGCTAAGCATTGTAGTGGCAGCAGTGTGTGGGGGCTGTTTTAAAGATAGAAACAGTGATTCCAAACATACATCACAGCTGGTTTTAGAACAGATACAAATGGCTAACATTCTGAATAGTTTAAAGCTTATGGCATTTTTGACTTTCAATAAATTTCACTGATTCTTCGGGGAAGAGACATTCTGAAAGTGTTCCTAAAAAAAACCCCTAACATTTCTGACATGCATGTGAACTAATAACTATAGTTGTCCTTTAACAGGAATTTACAGCATGTAATTAAGAATATATATGCGTTTCATCCTATAATTAAAGGTAGAGTCGACGATTTTTCCGGAAATGCAAGTAAGAAACGTAAGTCCCTTTTTGAATAACTGCGCATGCGATAGGCTGTCTTACCTGGTCTTCCGCTCCTCAGGAGGATCGCGTGAAGCCTTCCTCTTCTTCTCATAAACTTCTACGCGGTTTACTTCTTGTGACTCTCAGCCATTTTCAAATTATATGGTGTGATCACCGGCGCTACAATGAATGGCTAACACCAAAGCTAACCGCTAAGCTAACCGGATACATAAACACTAGAAGTGCGCATGCGCAGCCAGCAAGCAGAAACCAGGAAGGAACGAGCATGCACACTGGCATTAGATGAGCGCGCCAGAACGATTGGCATGTGGGACAACCAAGGTGATACCCCCGGACCTTGAAGGACAGAGGGGTTAATGGCAGGATGAGACATGAAGGCATCTGATTGGTTCTTTCCATTCAGACCGAATGACAGGATTGGTCAGACTTTTTACAGGCCTGCAGCTCTCACACAGATCAAAAATTTTAACCTCCTTTTTCTGAATGTAGAATGTATTGACTACTATCAGGAGGGAAAGACCATTTCACCCAGTATAACAAAATGTGTTTCTGAACAGGATTACCAGCTGAAAGTGATGAGAGCAGCTCTGCCTCATCCTCAGCTAATGCAGAGCCAGCAGTCTGCATGAAAGCACATCTGTCCCCAGGGTGCTGTTCTGTCCTCACTCCCCCTGTGGCCCAGGCGGGATTGAGCGGAAGGGGAACAGAAATTCGGTAAAAAAGAAAGAGACCAGAACAGAGATGGACGCGACCCAGACACCCCCTAAGGTTGCCTTATCTTCCAGCCCATGACCCAGATGTGTGATTGGTAGGTCACATAGGCAATAAAACTGCAGTTTTATTGTCTTTGTTTCTGATATTGTGATTCATAGAAAGGGGATGTAATGAATTTCAAAGGCTGGAAATGAAAGAACATTTTGATTAAATTGGGTTTTTATGTTCTTGTTTTCTTACTCCAAGTGATTGTTAGTTATCCTGAAGAGTAGGAAATGCATGTGATCTAAAAGTGATTTGAGTATCAACTCCATCTATACCGGTAGGCCATTTTAAGTTTTCTCATGGGAGGAAAATATCAAAAACTTTGCAATCCCTTCATTTTTGCTTTAAATGAAACCAATGTTTTCACAATGAATTCAATATTTCCCACTCCCCTGTCTGAAATCGCCTTTCTTTTCCCCACAGTCACATATTATAGTTTGTTTGAATTCCAGCTGCTCCAGAGCCTCTAAAGTTAGATTATATTCCGTCCCACTGTGGAAGACACTCAACCAGGTAATGGTCCATCTGGCGTTGGATGTATTGTCTCAGGAATGACTTTATTTTCCCCACCGTATAAACTACAAAGCTAATCTGGTCGTATGGGGGTCATCAGACTGTGTCTGTCCTCTCCACTCACCACCATCCCCTTTGGTAGTGGTAGACATAACTATCATCAGAATGACTGCTGAATTGTACAGTCTGGAGGCTGTAACTAAGAATGGGAATGTTTTTAATTTTTAAACTTCCTGAAACTAAAACCTTGTGCATTTTCCATTGTTTTATGGCTGTATTCCATCCACCCACCTACACACACACCTGAGGGTAATTTGGAATGACCAATTAACCTAACCGTCATATTTTAGATAGTGGGAGGAATCCAGAATACCCAGAGAGTAGCTGCAATGCAACAGTGCTGAAAACTACTGTGCAACTCATATGGGATGTCTGTGATTGACTGTGATAAAATAATTAGTGGAATGTTACCATATGCCATTTAAACTCAATTCATAGAATTTTAGATGTGTTTGGTGACAGGAATTCATTTTTGTACAATAAAGAGCTCAGGGATTTCACTTAAAGAAGAAGAGTGAAGAGGAAAATGTTACTTCATGCAAACGCACAATTTCTTCAAGATCAGTGACAGAAAGTCTTTATCTTTCCTGCAGCAGTAGCAGAAGTTTTCTCCTCAGAAGAAAGGAATCAGGCATCTCCCTCACCCTCTTCCTCTCATCTCGACAAACTGTTTGATCAGTTTGATTTGTTCAAACAGGGTACGTCTGTCTGTGTTTTTTCAAGCAGACTTTCCAGCCCCCAGGTGGCCTGCCATGGTGTACCTTTCATTTATTTTTAACATCAGGGCATTTCAGACATTGGATTCATGAGCCATTTTCTCCTGCACAACCTGGTTTGTTGCTGACCCTCCCTTCTCTGGGGGCTTCCTAAAGGGTAAATAGCTGGAGGGTCAGGTCGTACCTCCATTGAGCATAATTCTGTGACAGCTCAGGCTGCTGTGCACTTCTTTGAGGGCAGAGAGGAGTCGGTGAACTAACGACCAACGGGCCCGAGAGTCCCACAGAGAACCTGGCTCTGTACTAATTGCACAATGTAGCAGATGTGTTTCAGCAAAACGGAACAGAAACAGATTCATCAAGATACACCTTTTATTGTTTATTAGTAAATTTTTTCTGTTTTCAACCATTAGTATAGGGCTGTTTTTATCAACAATCTTATTGGTGGTGTTCGTGGATACAGATATCAATGTGCAGTTATGCAGAGGAAGGTGCCTGGTTTGGAAGGTTTAAGATCTTGTTTTGTTTTTTGGAGGAGATGTGGTTCTGTCTGTGGCACATGTTAGGCAGTTTTCTGCTGAGTGTGAAGCACCTGGGTCGAGAGTCAGCTCCTTTAACTCTGAGGCGCTTGTTCTCAACCGGGAACAAAGTTGAATGATTGGGGGTCAGTCTCTGAACCAACCAGAGGAGTTTTGGTGTTTCGATATCTTGCTCACAGGTGATGGTAGAATGGAGCAGAAACTGGAGATTGGATCAGTCCCTCGTCTGCAGTAATGCAGACAGTACCTTCGTACCTTGGTTCCACAAGGGGGTCCCCTCCTACTCAATATCTACATGCTCACTCTAACTCAGATCATTTAAAAACAACATCAGTTACCATAACTATGCAGATGACACACAGCTCGACGTCACCATGTCACCAGGTGACTATGAACCAGTTCAATCGCTGAGTAAATGCTTAGAAGAAGTCATTGCATGGATGTGCCAAAATTATATTTAGCTGAATAAAAACAAAACTGAAGAAAATATTTTTGGACCAATACACGAGCGATCAAGAGTTAGTTTACAGCTTCAGCTGCTTCAGCTAGTAACCACTGATCAAGCCCGAAATTTGGGTGTAGGGATGGACTCTCCCCTGAACCTCAAAAAGGATCTTGAAAGACTAATCCATGCATTTATTTTTAGTCTATTCAATTACTAATTGATTAGACTAAAAATAAAATTGTTGAAATAGTATTTCAACAATTACTTTTCACCGGTCTTCCAAAAACTCTATCTGATAGCTGCAGTTGATCCAGAACGCTGTTGCCCACGTCTTCACTAAGACTAAGTAAGTAGAGCACATTACACTGGTTCTAAAGTTCTTACGCTGGCTCCCTGTATCTCAGAGAATAGACTTTAAAATAATTTTGTTAGTCTATAAATCCCTGAATGGCTTAGCACCTAAATACATCACAGACTTGTCAACCCTCCAGACCACTAAGGTCTTCTTGCGCAAATCTACAAATCTGCATACCCAGAACCAGAACCAAACATGGAGAAGCAGCATTTAGTTTTTATGCTCCACTTATCTGGAACAAACTACCAGAGGACTGTAGAAACGTTGAAACCCCGAGTTCCTTTAAATCAAGGTTAAAATCCTATTTGTTTAGAGCTGCCTTTAAATGTTAATGTTGAAGTTTGTAGTCCAGCCTGTCTTATACTGTATCTGACCTACTGCTGCTATTCAAACACAATGTGATTGCCTCTGTAATGTTTTCCCTTTGTCTCTGTAATGTTTTTCTTTCCTCTGTGTTTATTGTTTCATGTACAGCACTTTGAATCATCTTGTTACTGAAAAGTGCTTTATAAATAAACTTGCCTTGGTCAGGCAAAATAAACAAAACAGATAGATTATTAAGCAAAGCCATTGTTTCAACTGCCAATCTATGTCCTGATGCACAGGTAAATTCTGAAAGCACACAAAATGAAATTGAAATGAAAAATAATATAAAATAAAAATTGTGGTAAAATTCTGTAAATTACAGCTATTTACAGTAATCTATTCAGCTCTGCTTCTGGTCATTTTCTCCTTTGTGTGTCCCTCATTTTGCCCAAACTAGTTCTTCATGTAAACTTTTCCTTAAAAGTCTTGGGACTTAGAGTTTGTTGCTAGGGCATTTATACTAGCATGTTCTGTCATAAGATGATATGCAAAGAAATTAACAAGTTAACACCAGAACCCACCCACCTATTTGGTGGCGAGGTGGCACAGCTGTGCTTTCAGCACACGAGGGCTAAAATGCTGTATTGTCATTGTACTTTATCTCCCAAACAGCAGGAAGTGCTTCTAAAATGATAGTAATAATGAGATGTTTTGCGCTTAAGTAAACAAAAATGCACTGTTAATATTCACAGTGAATGAACAAACAAACAATAAAGCAAGCGCCAACTGTGCTGATTAGCTCCGTTTGCACCTCGACACAGAGGTCTGTCTATGTCAATACAGTGGAGTCCCAGATGTCCCCACTGAAAACGAGTACGGCGACCTCCATCACACTGACTGAACATAAAGTCAGTTCTAGAGCAGCTCAGACACAAGGCTCTCTGTGGCTGCCTTCAATCTGCCTGGAGACTGATTGTAGACAGAACTGTCCCTCATGCTCAGATAAACGCTTTGTACACTTATAATGTCTCTAAATGGCTTTGGGGCTGTTTAGCTGGCGTGTATACCAAACAGTGCGTAGCTGGTTTCTGTTCTTGTCGTTATGTTTTATATATTAGTTTTGTTGTGTTTGCTAAGGTTGCAGTAAAATGCTGTATAAGGTGAAGCTCTGTGCTCCTAGAACTGGAATAATTCTCCCAGCAGTGGATCTCTGTCCACATCATACCTTCTTGTTTGCCTTGGAAGCACCTTTTTTCTCAAGAAGAGGTCAGTCTGTCTCAGAACAATGATTTCTCACACCATCCAATTACTGCAGGCCTTTCGCAACCCTGTACTCGGCTGATGCCGCAACCAGCAGGTTGCCCGAGGGTCCTGAAGTAATCAGACATGCAGTTCCCTCTGAAACAGACCTATCTGTGAAGCCAGGTTTTATTTGTTTTTAGTGTGAGTGGAATGCAACAGGACTTTGAAAGATGTCTACACAGTTAAATTAATTATAATAAGAGCGATTTAAAACATTGTCTTAGAAAAGTGATGGAGCAAAAGTATTAGAGGAGACTGACTTTAAATCCTAACTCTTAATAGCTGCATCCAACTAACAAACCCTGTGACACATCGCTTAAACGTTGTTTTCTTTGCTTAAAATGCACAGAGAGACAAAGTGTTATATGTCCACCATTGGTATCAACACAAATCAGATCAATAGAAAATCAAGTCAGCTCTGCTGCTGCTATATTTTCCATAGTGTGTACATATGTTTAAAGATTTTATTGTAATCAATTGACCAAGGATTCTTAAGGAGAGGCGCTTCGGGGTTCGGCAAAGGTAATAAAAGTAGTAAATTCTGTCCTTTATTGGAGTTCTATGTTTTTATCAGACTATGAAATAGATTTCTGCCAGAATGGCTTTGTCTGCGTTCTCAGCACAGTCTGGCTTGTTGCCAGTGTGGGATGGAGTCCATTTAGGGCTGGCCCATTTTCTGTTTATGTTTGTAGTGATCGTGAAGTTGAAAGCATTGTTCAGTCGAAGGTGCCTGGTTTGGGAACTTCAGGGTCTTGTTCTATGCAGATGATGTAATTATGTTGCCATCTGCAGACCAAAACATTCAGCGGGTGTTGGAGCGCTTGCTGAAGGCTTCCCTTCTGATGCCTTCTGGATTCCCCACAGTGTCACTGTGACACAAGTAGTGTCTCTAAAGTTAACAGTTTTCTGTCCTTAATGAGTTTTACAGGCTTCAAACACTGCCCAGTTTACTTTTTCCATTTCAGGTGAATGTCCTCCTTTAACCTCCTCAATAGGAAGTAAGAAATGGTGACTGGAATGGTCCACAAGCTTCCACTTATTTTCTGGAGAGGTTCTTGGTTGTGTTGGCTGTTACTTTTGGATCAGCAACAAAAAACACATGTCAGGCAGTTTGATTTTAGAAAAAAAAACTTGCATTTTACAACAAAAGTGACTATATATATGTATATACATGCACAGAAAACCAGAGTGCTAATTTTTAAAATCTAATCTGAGTAGTTTTTGCATATTTTGTTAGCGTTAAACAAAATAAAAGAACTGACCTTGCTCCATTACTTTTCAAGCTTTCATACCTCCACACAGGGTTCATGCCAGTTTATATAAACAGAGCAGATAAGGAGTCTAAAAGAAAATAAGTACTACATTTCCACATATTTATTTTCATGACTTCCTTTGTTTTGATCCTGTAATGTATTTCCCTGAAACAGAGTAATAAACCTTCAGTTTATCTGCTGGGCATCTGAAAGCCCCCACAGCTTGCCTTTGGTATTTAAAAGAGAAGTGTTTCTCACCTCTACTGGCAATTTTGTGGGGAAAAAAACCCACAAATGAAAATTCCCCTGTTTAAACGGGAAAAGATAACGAGTCCCAACTACACTAATGCAGCAATTAACTTCTAACAAAAGCTCTAATGGATTTATATGGATTAGAGTCAAGTTTTTATGTCCAGGATCACCTCCTTTTTAATAATTTAGAAATCACCAGAAGCTACAGCACAGGCCACTTTTAATAAGCAGAGTCACATTTCAGAGCAGCCCTAAAACCTTTAATTGTCGCCTTTGTACTCAAAGTTATTCATATGGGCTTTTAATAGGAGCTCTTGGGTGTATTATCTGAACAAAAAAAAAAGAAACCCTGCTTCGGACTTTCAAAAAGTGGCTTATTGCTTTGAGAAAATGAACAGTTAGGAGCACAGCTTCGTGAATGAATTAGTGGTCTGCAGCAGATTACTGCTGGAGTGAAGTGGCGCGATTCTCACGCCGACCTTACAGACCGTGGAAAAGCCGTTTGTCTCCTTCTCTGTTGCATCCATTTTTAAACCTTTTTTGCTTAGAATAAAACTTATCTCTGTTTTAAAGCTAAAACTTTACATTGATACATTTTCATTGCCTGATCCATACCAAGCAGGTGAAAGAAGGTGCTCTGTGAGATGAGACCCAAACTCAAAGGATTTACACACTGTCTGGTGAAAACTAACTCTACCTACCCACCCAAACGCACCATCTCCACAGTGAAACATGGTGGTGGCAGCATCATGCTGTGGGGTTGCTTTTCTTCAGGAGGGATGGGAGAGCTAGTTCAGAGTTGATGGGAAGATGGACAGAGTTAAAGTATAATTGTTTAGATCAAAGCGTGTTCATGTGTTAGATTGGCCTAGTCAAAGTCAACTCCATACATTTAATTTAGAATTTCTGGCAAGAATTGAAAGTTGATGTTCACTGATGCTAACCGTCCAACCTGACCAATCTTGAGCTAATTGGCAAAACGGAATGGCCACACGGTTTCATGTCTAAACGTACCAATCTGGTAAAGACATACACCCTAAACATCTGAATATGTAATTGCTGATGAAGGTGGTTCTACAAAGTATCTATTATGAGAGGATGACATGTTGAAATGTTATGTTTACAGAAATTGAACTTAGACTTAGACTTAGACTTAGACTTTCTTTATTGTCATTTTGTATACACAGAGTGCATACAGAACGAAATTTCGTTTTCACACAGCTCAGAAAGATTGCAGTAACTCTACAGGATACCTTGCGGTGAATTACAGTACAGGATAAAGTGCAGTGATAAATCGCAGTCACTTACAGGATAAGTTTCAATTGGCTTCCGGAAGTGCAGCAGTGAACAGTAGGCAGTTGAAATGTAAACAGTGTAAAACAAATGTAAACAAATATGCAGTAAGGTGCAGCAGTGATTTAAAAAGTAGACAGTTGCATTGTACACAGTTTTGCAGTGCGTTTCCCGCTAAGGTGCAGCAGCAATTTAATACAATGTGCAAGTGTGCAAATGTGCAAGTGTGCAAATGTGCAAATCAGCGAATCGAAAGCAAATTGTTAATTTACATAACCCAGTTCCCATGTTAATCTTAAACCTTTGTAGGGACAGTTACATCTAAAAACATTTGCAGAATGAATATTTTGTTTGGTTCTACTGCTGCACTGTGCCTACCTCAGTGAGCTCCTCAACCCGGCACACGGCCCCACGAAAGCTCCGCTCCTCCACCTCTACCTACTGCCTGCACCAACCTAGGACTATACTCTCCACTATGGGAGACAGGGCCGTCCAGGCAGTCGCCCCACATATATGGAATGCCCTCCCGGAGACCCTGAGGGCCCCACAAACTGTGGAGGTGTTCAGAAAGCACCTAAAGACATTCCTATTTCAAACGACCTTTTAATACTTATGATTTCAATTTTGCTTTTATGGTGTTTAATTGTGTTTTTGTTTTAATTATACTTTGGGAATTGTTTCTAACCCCCTGCTATTGTAGCACTTTGAGACTTTATTTGAAATGTAAAGCGCATTATAAATAAAATGTATTATTCATTTTACTCATATGAATTGTTTCCAAGGGCCTTGTTTCTTCAAAGGGTTCTGCCTTGTATGAAATCACAACATCTCAAACCCTGTGTTGAGCCTGCTTGAATCTTTGGCTTCATCTCTGGATGTTTCCCGAGGCAACTTGAATGTCACCAAGCAAGGGTAAAAACGGCAACCATTTCTACCTTTGCTCTTTCTCTCCCTCCTTTTCTGCTATTATCAGTGGCCCGGGATGCAATGAATAAACAATTGAGGAAGTAATAGTTGCACCGCCCAGAGCCTAAACGTGAAGGGTGGTCTGCTTCCACATGCCCTCCCCGGTCATGTTAGCTCTGGCTTGTTCCCCATGCAACAAATCCTCTTTTCTAGAAGCTGCCCAGTCCACAAGGAATAAAACAAACCAGGTCCACCAACTGCTTTTACCTTTTGCTGCTTGGAAGAGGAAAGGCATATTCAGTTCAAAAATATTTTATTAATCCCAAAGGGAAATATGACAGTAAAAGGGAGATAATTTAATACTGAATATTAGTGGGAGGGGGTCGGGGATTTATTTCAGAAACGTATATTATATATGATTATTATATTTTGGAATGATTTATTGGTTATATTGATGGTATGATTTCCCAGTGATACGGAAACAGTCTTGCTTTGCTTTTCCATCTTCCTGCTGTTCCTATTCAGCTTTTCAACCACCCCCCACCATGCAAAACCTGCATTTAGCTAATGTAGCAGTTTATGAAATGAAATCATACGGAGAACAACACGCATTGTTGTCATGTCATTCAAGCGCTCTGCACTGGAAAACGACCACCACCACCAGTGGTACAAACACTCACATTTGGCGTAAGACTCGGGGATAACCAAATTAAATCATTTTTATGACAACCTTTTTTCTGTCTATTGGGGCTCCCTTGGGACAATAACAATAAGAAAGACATTAATGTAATAGCTCTCTGCCTTTCTGTTCTGTAAATGGCCTCACCATTAGGAAATTACCTCTGGATTCACAAAGCAAAGCAAAAGCAAGTAACTAGTGTTTAAAATGCTGAGTCAGACGTCAGGCAGTTTTGATCTATTATAATAGATGGGATATAATAGCAATTAGGGCCGGGTGATATGGCCTAATATCGTGATCTATCGAGCAGTTCACCTCGATTACAATAAATGGAAGAAAACACTGCAAATACTTCTTGTATTGATGGCATGATTCCCCTGGACAATCACAACTAGATTACCTCAATAGATGCACCTGCCAACCGCACAAATTTCCCTAACGGCCATATAGGTTACAAATAAAATGATAATAATAACCCCTATGGAGCGTCCGGGCCTGTCGTCAACATTATAGAAAGATAACTCCATTAAGATGTGCACACGTACCCATTACCAGGTGTAGCCTGAGCCCAAAGCACTCCACCCGCATTCATTTATTGAGCTCGGCAGCTTTAACTATGTTTCCACCCTCGTTACGAGTAATGGCGACGAGGGCCTCTCACTTGAGGTCCCATGCAGACGGCATCAGACATCCACCCGGTATCGGCTGGAAAATATGTCGTCTCGAGCACTCTGGTGCGCAGTTTCCATACGTCATTGGCGTAATGTACAGTCAGACTGATGTACGGGTTCACGTGCGACTGAAATTTCCTCCATTTTCTCAACCTCACCATCTCTTTCACTTCTTGTTATGGACTGGACGGCGTGAAGTCACGTGGCCACAAGACTGTACACGTAGCACAGCGTCTCAAAGGGACAGATCCAGATCCATAGCCTACTTATTCAGAACCAAACAAAAATACCAACATGGTTAGAATAACATTGGCTATTGGCGTAAACTTTGGTGTCGGTAAATCTTCGGTTTATCACCCAGGCCTAGTAGCGATATTAAGTTAATGTAAAATATTTGAATATTTATAGATAGATCTGAACTATTCTGGGCAAGTATTGCTGGACCTCTAAACTCTTGATTGGGCGTCGCTTCACAATCCTTTCAAGGCTCTGGTTTATCCCTGTTGTTACTGCCCCTTTTTCTACCCCTTTTTGTTTCTTCCAGTAAATGTTTTATTGATATTTCAAGGCTAGAGAACTAAATTAGTATTTTTCTGCATTTAACTGTATGCTGTTTTTAATCAATTGATGTTTTACATTTTGAACTGAATTTTTTTTTTAAATGAATTTTCAATGAAATTCTACTTCACTGAGATGTTTTAGTAAAGCAAGGCAGCAGCAGTCCAGATAGTCATGTCCTCAACCTCAATTTTAGATTACATCACTCCGAGTGCTTTTCAAGGTATTCCTTCTTTGTAGCTACGGTGCACATCAGACCCAGGAAAGAACACCAAGATAACACCCTTCTCGCACAATGTGAGAAAACACACAGTGTGAACTTACACGGTGATGCAAAAAAATCCATTAGAATGGAAATGCAGTGATGTAACACTGAATTAAAAGGACTTTTGTGTTATTTTTTTGTGATGCTGTGGCTTTTCTTAAGAGGCTGAAAGGACCAGTTGGTAATAACCTTGGCTCCAGAAAGCCTCTGACCTCCATGAAAATGACAGAGCCTCTTGTCAGATTCCTCTACCTTCCCCAGACTCTGGGCTGTTGAGTGTGTCATTGTCTGTTTGTGTTTGGGCGCAGAAAGGTGCGAGTTTTGTGCGGACGTGAACACGCGCGCGCACGTTTTCCCTTTTTGTGTGTCAGCGTGTCGCTTTTGTTCTTCCTCGTGAGAGCCGTGTGTGTCCGTCCTGTTCACTCCAGGTTGTTCCGACTCGGGTTACTGTCTAAGCGACAGACGGGTCGCACCTGTCCTCTGAAGAATAAGCCGCCGCGTCAGTAATAAGAGCAAACTGTCAAACTTAGTTGTTCCGCAGGTGAGAGACGCCCAGCTCGATGGAGCTCCTGACACACCGGTAACGTCATTATGGTGGCAGGGTTGAAGTGTAGGATGTTGGCTTGATTTTTCTTGATGGGTGTTCGATATTTGAGATCTTGAGGAAGGATTTTGAGGGACATACGTTGATAGTAGCTAGCAGATATGGTTGGTAAAATGTCAGTCAATCAGTTACGATCAGATTTGATTTGTGGAGCATTTTTCATTCACTCAGGGGAAAAGCAAAGCAAATCAAAGGAGGAGTTAGGTAAATAATCAAAGATCAGACAAAAATAAGCAATTGTCATAGTTTAGGAAACACCAGAGACAGATATGAACAATTTAAATACACTAAAATAATTCTGGAACACTGAAAAACGTACTTTAACAATGATAAATAGAGATAAGAGTTCTCATTTGTTCATGATAAAGTCTAGAAATAAAAGTTCAATCTCAATTAAATGGATATTAAATGCATTAACATTCATTTATTGCATTAGAACCATACAAAGAGAGAACTCTCAATGTATAAATTAACGTAAAATATGGATGAAAAGACGTTCAGGAAGCTACGTCAACGCTTTACACTGCCCTCAAGTTTTCAGAAAGGCTGTTCCAAGTGTGGTTTTTGTAATAACCGACAGCCCCTTCACTGTGAGTGTTAGTTTTAAGAAATTAAAAGAAAAAATCCCGATGACATTTTGACAGTGCGTGCCACTTTGGTGCAGCCCCTACATGAGACCTGAGGGGACTGGAGGAGGTTGCAAGCCAACAGAAAATAAAAAGGTTGCCAGAAACCAATAAGTGCTAATGTAAACCACTTATCGTGCTTTAAAATGGATTTAGAAATGTGCAGGTAACCAGTGCAGAGACGTTAAAGTAGGTTCTTTCAGCTGAGTTTTGGAGTAACTGTAGTGAGTGGAAACCAGAAAGCAGAATTAGAATAGTTGGTTTGGTGTGGTAGAATAGTGGATGTTACAGCCTCTGAATTGGACTGGCAGAGAAACGGTTGAACTTTGTTAATGGCTTCCACACAATAAACATGTTCTGTAAGAATTAAGGATTTTAATCGAATATTGCAGCTAGATTTTTTTTTCTTCACCTAAAGGGTCCATTGCCAGTGTTCTGTGAGTTCCTCTCTCTGGACCTGCCACTCATTAAAGCTTCTGCTTTGTGCAGAATTAACTTCAACTCCTGACTTAATATCTAACATAAAAATAGAAAGTGCATCGACTGCTCTTGCAATGACAATCATTTTAGTAAGTATTGCGATAACAATATCACTTGAAGTGTTTCCCCTTGAACAATTAACATATTTGGGGGGGATTGCTCAGACTTTTTTTTCCCACTTAGCTTTCCATTAATATCACAGAGTACAGCTTTATAAGAGCAGCGCGGCACAGGGTGGGTGTGGCGCTGCAGGTGCTTGCGAGCAGCTCGGTGTCACATAGAAAACTTTGTGGTGTGAAGACTTCTTCCCGGCGTGCAGTTTATAGCGTGACGCCGGCGTAAGCGCCTTTAAGAATTTAGCTCCGTGCTGTCCGCGGACTCATGTCCACCTTAATATGTGGGAGCCTAGAGACAGAAATAGCTCAGGATACAATCTGGCGCTATTTTAATAAAATTAACCTCGAACACCTACAGACGTATAATCATTTACTACATGCCGTGACCTTCTTGGGGAGCGCGCGACTTTGTTGGCGGGGCGGGCCGCCACCCTTCTAGAATGGTAGGGGAAACACTGACTTGCAATATATACAGAATTTCTCCTTTTCTCCTCTGTGCTTCCATTGCTCTGTGACTTTAATCATTTTGAAGTTGTCATTTGTGTCCAGTGTGAGTACCTGCTGTCGTGAGTCTCTAAATAATACATTAACTTATGAAATTGAACTTCATAACACTTGGCATATATTAGCCTGCAGTTGTCGCACTCCAAACAGTCCTTTGCCATATTGGTATTTTTACTTTCTGGTTTTCCAATCATGTTTGTGGTTAAAGCAGATTTTATATTTTACATTTTACCTCTGAAATTGGATGCAAATTCCTCACACTGTGGAAATGCATCCAGATGGACTTGTTTTGAGTATGTACTGCACTAATTAAAACAGAATGTTTATTTCATGAGATGACTACACACAAATTTTCAGGTTAAAGAACTGCAGCCCAGCTTTAGATAGATAATTTGTTTAACTCTGGTGCTCTTAAATGATACTGGAGACTGGCAATTGGTTGGGCCTCATGGTAATGGCACTGATTTTATGAGGGTGGGGGGGGGGGGGGGGGGAAGCATGGATTAGTAATAAAATTAGACAGGTAAGATGTGTGCACCAATTTTCCAGCACTTTGCAACAGCACTGACAACTTAATGGATTTCCGTGGTTTGAAAGCCCTGTTTAAAATCCCACCAGTGTCGGTGCAAAATGAAAAAGAATAAAAACACCAGGGATTGGGCCGTGAGTCAGCTTTCTGAGTGCTGTCCTGCTAAGGCCAAAAGAAAAACAGACAGCAAAAACTTTTCATGAGGAAAGAAAACACCACAGTGTTACTAAGGGACGATTTCCTGACTTTACAAACCCAAAGCACAGCAAAAATAAACCCAAGCGTGGCAGATAGTCTTATAGGAGACAATAAGTCCTCTGAGGTTTCACAAGAAAGAGTGAATACTTCTTTGACAAGATGTTTCCTTAAACTTTGTGACAAATATTTATTTATGAAATTCTTTGGTACAAAACAGAAAAGCATTTCATAATTGAAAGCTCCTCGGATGCTCCTTTACTGGAAACCTCTTGCAAATTTAGGAACTTATATTATTTCAGACAAGGAGGTAGTTTGCTGTATAACAAAATGAAAGTTTGAAACCTTCGTGGGTCATGTTTGGTGTTCTAACTGCTGCGTACCTTTTTGGGTCAAGTGGGGCTGACCCAAACAGGCTGACAGGCTGCTTTCGCACTGAAACGGGAGGGTTCGGCGCTTATCTGAGCTCCGCTTTGGACCGAACCTGCTGGGGATTGCTTGCATCAGTGTTGGAGAGAGGCCACAAAAGTCTCCGGTTCGAAACTCTGGGTCCCTGAGCAAGACCTTTGTCCACAGATTGGACTCCGCTCCCTAAGGGATGGATAAACGCAAAACCAAATTTCCACATTGTGGGACTAGAAAAGGGAATTGTCAGTGTTATTATTTACTAAAAGAAATGAAGAGACATATCTAATAAATACGATTTATTAGATATTTACTATGTTGCCAAAGGTATTAGCTCCCCATGTCAAATCCTGGGACCTCACCCTGTTGTTCACTCTAGAGATGTTGTCGTTGGACGTTGACAACGGGTGCAAGGCCATGATGATTTAGAAACGATTTTTCTTTTTAGTATCAAACCACTCCTTTTTGAGAGAACACACCCTAGAATGACAAAGAGAGGGTGAAAATATAAGCAAAAAATGCTGCAGATTTTTTTTTTTTTTTCACTAACAAAGAAAAGATTCTCTTTCTGGCTCACGTTGTGAAATGTTTGATGTTTTCTTTGAGACAGGTGAGAAAGCCTCAGCAAAACGTGCTTCTTCCCCTTTTAAAGTATCAATATCATTAAAAAAAAAGCTTTCTCTCGTTCCTGGAAACGAGGGTTGTAAACCTCCATCCTGTTTTTAAAGCCAAGAAAGGGAGAAACCCTGACGGTAGATCCCCCCGTTTTTTTTTTTTCTGTGTCCCATCCCCTCCCCCAGTCGTCTCCAAGCCTCCCTGGTGAGACACGCTGAACGGAGACCCATAATGAGCCTCTGTCTGTTCCACACAGTGAGCTGTCTGAGGCTGTGATGTGTCACTTTTGCAGGGCTTCTCCCTTCAGATGTCTGTGTGCAAAGAAAGGGATTCCTTCACAAAAGCGTTTCCAGTTAGAGGGGATGGGTGGCCCACAGTCCACACACACCCTGCCGCACACAGGCATCGCTGTGAACAGGACACTTTCCATCGCTGAGGTCTGACATTCTTTTGTGAATAAAGAGAAAAAAGCCCATTTAACAGTATTTGGAGCTTTTGTCTTATTTGTTTTAATCACTGCAATGTATTAAGTGTGTTGCCGTGTGCCTTAAATCGCCCGGTTCCGGCTCCTCAACACGTGGCCCCGCTCAGCGCGGCTTTGTTTTTCGTCTGGGTGCAGGAGGCAGGCGTGGAAAGCGCGTGTCTGGCACCCGCAGCAGGAACGGCAGTCTGACAGACGCCGCCTGGAAGCACAACGTCTGCCGCTACATCTGATAGACCTGGCGGTTTCGGTCCGAAGACGTTAAGTGTTTTCGCACGGGGCCGAGGAGGTTTTTATCAGAAGCAGGGCTGTTCCGGGTGTTAGAACTACAGCTGAGCTCGTGTCTGGTAGAGAAGCCTTAAAAGTCACCGGAAGTGAGAAATCTTGATGCAAGCTGTCTAAATACATGCCCTGGTTTTTTTATTTTTTTATTTTATTTAGTTATTTTCCATTGGGCTTTTCTTCGCACAACCATGCCATAATTTGAAGTCAACAATCAGTCCGTGGCCATGTTTGGAGCCTGGTGTGTGATGTCTGCAGAGACATCAACTTCTGCTTCTTTAAACGTTTTTCTGGCTCAGAAGGATGCCACCCATTCTGTATACGACTATTAAGATAAAGTTCTGTCATTCTTTCTTATTAGTGTATAACGTACGGAGATTATTGATTCTCCTGACTGATTGATTAGCACCGTTCTGTTATTACTGGGCCTTTCCTTTTCTGAGACGTTAGTTGGCAGCACATATCAGTGCTGTGCAGCTCTTAATTTTTCCATAAATATGTATCAAGAGAGCAAATCCTACCTCAAAGAAAAGGTCAAAATTGTATTTGTTTTTTTAATTTAGTTTCATTGACGTGTGTATTTTGAATATTTAAATTATTGTATTGTACCTACAGTATATTTCTACATTTATTTTAATACAAAGTAAATTAAATATATGTACGCTATATGATCTTATATTATTTATTTTAAGAAGGGATACACTTTTATTTTTGTATTTCCTATATTTTTTCTGTTTAGTGTCTCTAACACATTTGTGGGGTCATTTCCTTCTTAAAGCAGCACTAGAGTGTTTTTTGTGCTCTTGGGCTCCCCCTACTGTTGAGGGAGGTATTACCTGTGTGGCTCAGGGTTCTATACTTGAAAGGAATCTGTTATAAAACAGTCTGGGTCATTTTTGTAATCATCCATTCTGTCAGGTGTTTATTCATGACTTCGATCACTGGAAGATGTTTGCAATCCTGAATGACTATTAGAGAAATAAAGTAATATCGGTTTGTTGTTTTGCTTTAAGAAGGCATAATGCTTAATTTTGAGAGTGCGTCTAAAAACATTTTACCTCACTTAACTATGTCCTCACATTAAATTCCCTTAACACTGCTCACCTTTTACAGCAGCGCACTGCTTGCGGCGCTCCTGCCACACTCGCAGTGCTCTCTGACCATGTTACACGTTTGCAACTCACGCTCAATCTCCTCCGCTTTGTCAAGATGACTACCTGCCAACTGGAATTTCAGTTTTTTAGGAAAGGGGCCAAAATCACCCACTGAGTCAAATCTGGCTACAAGGGAGGGTGGCAAGCAATAAAAAAAGTGGATTAGTCTGTCCTAAAATAAACTCCTAGTGCCAAAGTTCTGCACACTTGCAAGGATTGCTGTCTCCAGAAGCTTTGTAATCATTTAATTGTTCCAGGAAGAAATTATTTTGCACAACATAACTGTCAGATTTAGTTGTTTGCCTTTGGGGCACAGTTTAATACAGCTTATTATGTGAGCTGTCAGAATGAAAGTAGAGAGTAATAATACGAATTGGTGTATAATTTCAAAAGTTAAACATGTATGAGTTGAGCGTCCGCAGAGCCTGAGAGAGTAACCAAAGGGTTTCTGGAGCTTTATTTGAAGAGGAGTGATGCATTTCTTTCTTCTCTTTATCTGAATTCTCTTCCCTGAGCAGCCGGCTGATAGCTGGAAGTAACAGTGAGAGAGGGGTGGTAACCCTGTGATTGTTAAGCAATAGACGTTTATTTGTATAGCACATTTCTCCATGATGAAAACATAATTACATCACTGGTTCATAATAAAGTAAAGACGGAAATCAAGAAAGTTAATAAATTAACCAGAACTGTCAAAAACAACTCTATACACATGTGCTTTTAACCTTGACTTGAAATACTTTTGCTGTTATCTGGGAGTTTGTTCCACATTAGTGGAGCATAAAAACTGAATTCTCCATGTGTGGTTCTGGTTCTACGGATGTGGAGTAGACTTGAATGGGAAGACCTGGGTGGTGCTGGAAGGTTGATACAACAGCAACAACTCATTTATTCTGGTGATAAGCCATTCAGTGACTTAAAAACTTCTTAGGTTTAGAGAGGCCAGTAGGTAAAACCTTACTTTACGGGTGGATCATATGGACTTCACATTCTGTCACTTTTTTTCTGCAATGACAATAATTGAGACAATAAACACTTTTTTTTTTAATTAAATTAATTGAAGTTATCATTCTCTCCCTGCATACAGTTAAAGCTTTATGACTATAAATTAAGAGGCCACTTCATTAATTAGTATAACAGTGCTGATAATCAGTGCACGATGTTTTGAATTTTAACTGCAGATCATCAATAACTATTTATTGATGATCTCCCGGAGCCGACCGTCAGGAAACCCCTTATTCTGGCAATGGGTGGGTTGATTTAGTGAAAGACAATGTGGATGTTACAATTTAGATCTAAGGCCTCACCCACACCTAGGATTTTAGCATGCTCATCATTTCTTATTGTTTATTTTGCTAGAATGAGTTTAGTTGTGTTTTGATCCTTAATCCTTCTTATTTGGACCTAAAACGAGAATTTGTGTTTTAACTGCATCGTGTTGGACATAATTCTGACTCATCCATTCATATTCTGGACACTCGCTGACTGTTAGAGAGGTGCTCATGTGATAAAACAGAAATATAAAAGTTTGAAAACTTTTGTAATACTCTGTACATTGCTCTATGGTCCACAAAATATGTTACGGATTTAGGTATTGAATAAAAGTGGCCTGAGAATATAGCCTTGAGGAACCCCACATGTGATCTTGATCTGGTCAGATCAAAGTGCTCACTGTGGAGAATATTTTTCCCTTTTGTTATTCCGCTCCTTATTACTAAAGTTTGATTTAATAACAAAGACTAGAATGGAAAAGGGCTGCAACATTTTTTTCCAGCCAGCTGACTGGCAGTGGACAGCTGAGAGAAGGGCAGCTTCAGTCATCAGTGTCACGATTTGGGTTTTGTCTTGGTTTATGTTATCAGATTTATTAGTTAAGTTTCTGATTTTGGGGTCTTGTTTGGTTTTGATTTAGACATGTTTTTCTGTTTAGGTTCTGTGTTAGTTTTGGTTTATGGAATAGGTTAGATTTTATTGTAGTTTGATTTTATTTATGTTTCCAGTTCAGTTATGTCTCTTCCCAGCAATCTGTTTATCTGTCACTCCCCCAAACACCAGTTACCAGCCTATCACATCTGCTCATCTGTCAACCTCCAGTCACTAGCCAATCAGTTCAGTTTCCACCTGTCACTTGTAATTAGTCTTCACTCCCGTTCACCTGCTCACTCCACTATATAGTTCTGCCTCGGTCTTCAGTTATCTGCCAGATCATTTAACGAGCCACGGTGAGTTTAGTTCCAGCGTTCTTTTCTTGATTGACCTGTTGACGATAACCCGAGAGCCTTTTTTTGATTCTGAGCCAGCCTGTTCCCTGATCTGTTTTTCCTGCCCTGTCTGACTGATTTACCGGTTTACCGACTAGTTTCTGTCCTATGGTTATCCGAGCTTGCTTTGCCCTGTCTGTACCTCTGCCTATTTTTGACTGCTTTTTGTGTACCGGATTTTGGACTGCCCTTTTGACTATTGAGCCCGCCTGTTCCTGTTTTCTTTATTAAAATCCTGTTTTTTGCCTTAACCTCACTTGTTGGGTTTGAATACTGGGTTTGCCTGATTCACGATCATAACAGAATGATCTGGCCCACTAAAACCTATCGCCCAACAAGTTTTTAGAGGTTTTTTTTTTTTCCCCTCCACACGCTATGGCTTGGGAGGGTTCCAGATTGGCGTGCTGTCCCCCTGGTGTCGGTCCCAGACGCCATCTCTCCAGCAGCCGCAGCAGCAGTAACCCGCTGCCTGCTCCGAGTTTACGATTGGGAGGGCTCTTTGTCACAAATTCAGATTCAACTCAGAATAGAAGGGATCACTCACCCAGCGACACCGCTGTCGGCTCTGCCCATGGGTTTTATCCAGAACCAACTTTGTTTATGGAGGTCGAAGCGGAGGTGGTGCGGGATCTTCGCCCGGATTTTTTTTTCTCTCTCCCTCCAGAGGAGGAGATGCAGGGAACGCTGTGGGCTCCGCCGATCCCGGCTCTACCGACAGGATCAAACCTCCAGCAAGTCCTGCCGTCCCGCCGTCGGAGGAGGGGACGGAAACCTGTGGGTCGCTCCTTCACCCGTTCTGTTCGGCCGACAGGCGAGTCAGTACCGCGCCCGTCCGTTGCCACTTCCTGCCCAGTGGATCGGAGTCCGGTGCTTCCCAGAGCTGAGCAGCCCACAGCGCCTCCTGTTGGCGCCCGTGATGCTGAGGATCTGGCGCTGGAGGACCAGTTAAGAGCTTTTGCCCCTATTATTAAGGACCTTAGGGAGGCTCTTTTCTGCCGGTATTCAGAGGAGCTGGAGGCAAAATTAAAGGAGGTCGAGGGGCACTATAGAGCAGCTCTCCAGGGTTTCTATAGTGGACTCAATCCTGTCCCCAAGGGTCCAGCCGACGCCCCGGCACCTGCACCTGTCCCAGAGGACCCGCCTCCTACCTCAGCTCCAGTGCCGGTCTCCGGCAGCTATAAGGCAGCACTGTCTGCGCAGCCGGTCCAAGACGCTGCAACCCCGGAGGGTCCGCAGCCGGCCCAAGACGCTGCAACCCCGGAGGCTCCGCAGCCGGCCCGAGACGCTGCAACCCCGGAGGCTCCGCAACCGGTCCGAGACGCTGCAACCCCGGAGGGTCCGCAGCCGGCCCGAGACGCTGCAACCCAGGAGGGTCCGCAGCCGGCCCGAGACGCTGCAACCCAGGAGGGTCCGCAGCCGGCCCGAGACGCTGCAACCCAGGGGGGTCCGCCGCCGGCCCGCGACGTGGGAACCCAGGAGGGTCCGCCGCCGGTCTGGGACGTGGGAACCCAGGAGGGTCCGCCGCCAGTCTGCGACGTGGGAACCCAGGGGGGTCCGCCGCCGGCCCGCGACGTGGGAACCCAGGAGGGTCCGCCGCCGGTCTGGGACGTGGGAACCCAGGAGGGTCCGCCGCCAGTCTGCGACGTGGGAACCCAGGAGGGTCCGCCGCCAGTATGCGACGTGGGAACCCAGGAGGGTCTACCACAGGCCCACGATGAGGGGGTTCAGACGAGCCCTCTTTCAGGCCGCAACTCGGGGGCTCATCGGGACACTGGGCGCCGTGGCCCTCGCCCAGACGACAAGCGGCGCCGTGGCCCTCGCCCAGACGACAAGCGGCGTCGTGGTCCTCGCCCGAACGACAAGCTCCGTCGGGGGCCTCGCCGAGAAGACAAGCACCCAGAGCCCCATGGAGACTTAGAGGCCCCTGGACCTCTTCGGAAGCTCTTACCCCCTCATCTTTGGCTTGACAGCCAATTTCCCAAGTGGCTGACCAAACTGTCTTTGTCGGAGGTTCTGGAAGGGTTATTGATGAGGTTCTGGGTGTTAAAGGGTCTGGGAGCATCTGAAGTCTGTAGTCCGGGGCCTCCTGAACCTGAAGCCTGTAGCCCGGGGTCTGAACCTGTAGCCTGTAGCCAGGCCCCGTCTGAACCTGTAGCCTGTAGCCAGGTCCCGTCTGAACCTGTAGCCTGTAGCCAGGCCCCGTCTGAACCTGTAGCCTGTAGCCAGGCCCCGTCTGAACCTGTAGCCTGTAGCCAGGCCCCGTCTGAACCTGTAGCCTGTAGCCAGGCCCTGTCTGAACCTGTAGCCTGTAGCCAGGTCCCGTCTGAACCTGAAGCCTGTAGCCAGGCCCCGTCTGAACCTGTAGCCTGTAGCCAGGCCCCGTCTGAACCTGTAGCCTGTAGCCAGGCCCCGTCTGAACCTGTAGCCTGTAGCCAGGCCCTGTCTGAACCTGTAGCCTGTAGCCAGGTCCCGTCTGAACCTGTAGCCTGTAGCCAGGCCCCGTCTGAACCTGTAGCCTGTAGCCAGGGGCCGTCTGAATCTGAAGCCAGTAGCCAGGGGCCGACTGAACCTGAAGCCAGTAGCCAGGGGCCGACTGAACCTGAAGCCAGTAGCCAGGGGCCGACTGAACCTGAACTCTGTAGTCAGGCTCCTCCTGAACTCTGTAGCCAGGCTCCTCCTGAACTCTGTAGCCAGGCTCCTCCTGAACTCTGTAGCCAGGCTCCTCCTGAACTCTGTAGCCAAGCGCCTCCTGAACTCTGTAGCCAGGCGCCTCCTGAACTCTGTAGCCAGACGCCTCCTGAACTCTTTAACCAGGCCTCTCTTCTAGCTCTTAGTCCGGCGTTGTCTCCAGCCTTTAGTCCGGCGGCAGGTTCTGTTCTTTCTCTCTCCAGACGTCGGTTCCTGAGGGTCCGGTTCTACCGACGGTCCCCGAGGTTGCTGCTCGGCCGCCGGCCTATGAGAGACCTGCTCCGCCACCGGCCGCCGGACATCGTTGCTAACCGGGGCCGTCCTTCAGGACACCCGCCGGATTACCTGTCTCACAGAGGTCGTCCGCCGGAGAACCTGACACGCCTAGGACGTCCGCCGGAGAACCTGACACGCCTAGGACGTCCGCCGGAGAACCTGACACGCCTAGGACGTCCGTCGGAGAACCTGACACGCCGAGGACGTCCGCCGGAAAACCTGACACGCCGAGGACGTCCGCCGGAGAACCTGACACGCCGAGGACGTCCGCCGGAGAACCTGACACGCCGAGGACGTCCGCCGGAGAACCTGACACGCCGAGACCGTCCTTCGGGACGTCCGCCGGAGAACCTGACACGCCGAGACCGTCCTTCGGGACATCCGCCGGACAACCTGACACGCCGAGGCCGTCCTTCGGGACGTCCGCCGAACAACCTGACACACCGAGGCCGTCCTTCGGGACGTCCGCCGGACAACCTGACTCGTCGGGGCCGTCCTCCTGGACGACCGCCTGAGAACCTGACTCGTCGGGGCCGTCCTCCTGGACGACCGCCTGAGAACCTGACTCGTCGGGGCCGTCCTCCTGGACGACCGCCTGAGAACCTGACTCGTCGGGGCCGTCCTCCTGGACGACCGCCTGAGACCCTGACTCGTCGGGGCCGTCCTCCTGGACGCCCGCCTGAGAACTTGACTCGTCTTGTTTTGTTTGAGTTTTTATTTGGACATTTATTTGATTCTAGCCCTCCGTCCTGTACCTCCCTCCACCCACCCGAGCTAGTCTGTTTTGTTTCTGAGGCCGTCTGGAATCCGGCCTTGAGGAGGGGGTTCTGTCACGATTTGGGTTTTGTCTTGGTTTATGTTATCAGATTTATTAGTTAAGTTTCTGATTTTGGGGTCTTGTTTGGTTTTGATTTAGACATGTTTTTCTGTTTAGGTTCTGTGTTAGTTTTGGTTTATGGAATAGGTTAGATTTTATTGTAGTTTGATTTTATTTATGTTTCCAGTTCAGTTATGTCTCTTCCCAGCAATCTGTTTATCTGTCACTCCCCCAAACACCAGTTACCAGCCTATCACATCTGCTCATCTGTCAACCTCCAGTCACTAGCCAATCAGTTCAGTTTCCACCTGTCACTTGTAATTAGTCTTCACTCCCGTTCACCTGCTCACTCCACTATATAGTTCTGCCTCGGTCTTCAGTTATCTGCCAGATCATTTAACGAGCCACGGTGAGTTTAGTTCCAGCGTTCTTTTCTTGATTGACCTGTTGACGATAACCCGAGAGCCTTTTTTTGATTCTGAGCCAGCCTGTTCCCTGATCTGTTTTTCCTGCCCTGTCTGACTGATTTACCGGTTTACCGACTAGTTTCTGTCCTATGGTTATCCGAGCTTGCTTTGCCCTGTCTGTACCTCTGCCTATTTTTGACTGCTTTTTGTGTACCGGATTTTGGACTGCCCTTTTGACTATTGAGCCCGCCTGTTCCTGTTTTCTTTATTAAAATCCTGTTTTTTGCCTTAACCTCACTTGTTGGGTTTGAATACTGGGTTTGCCTGATTCACGATCATAACAATCAGATGGACTTAAGTTTTGAATCATAACTTTATAATACCCTGATACAAGTAATTAGTCAATGCCTACTCACCTGACAATGAACAAATACAACAATGCTTATCCCTTCCCAAGGTGATGCACATTGTTTTTAAAAAAAAACATGACTTTGATCCTTTGAAACATGATAGGGAATTAGAAGATGCCTGGAAGATAAAAGAAGCCATTACAAAATACAAATTTAGGCAGTAAAATTATGATTGGATCTCTAAGCACTGGTCTTGCTTTGTGCAAACAAGGACATAGAGCAAAATGTGTTATGACTGAGAGAGAATTTAAAATGTGCACCATCAATAGAGGATGATCACCCTTCAGAAACCGCAACACAACACCTTGAAACTGTGACACATGCAACCGAGGGACAAGACCAGGCTTCAGGCAGGGTGAGAAAACAGCTCTGCAGTGAAAAAGACACACCTAAAGATAATTAAAGCTTCTTACTCAGGGTCATAGCAGCACAACATGACACCTTTGTTTTCGTTTGATTCTTGCTAATCCAAGTGTGAACACATCACACATTCTGCTTTTTTAATTGCACAACAGAGGAATGGAATCGTCTGGCCTCCTCTTCATTTGATTTTCCTTTCAGTTTTTTGCGAAGAACGGTGAGGGTGCGTTATGCTAGGGAATGTATGGGACATATCAAGCAAAACTCACATTTGTGGTTCTTTAATACATTTTGTTGTGTACTTGGAGTCACTAGGAGTGCAGAAAATGTTAATGTAGTTTTTCCAGGAGCTGCATAGATATCTTTAAATTCTCTTTGGATCATATTTTTTAACCTGTTCAGTTTTCACTATTCTCTATACATTTTTTTGAACAATAACATCACAGTATTTGCTGCAAACTGCTATATAAGGTCATAAAATTCTGGCTTACCAATTTTGTAAATCAGTAATTACATTTTCTTTTCACCACTGTTTTCTAGTCCAAGCTGAGGGATGCCAAAGCTACAAGTGGATGAGTTAAAATCTTTGGTGTTTGGGTGTAATAACCAACACAACTCATTACGCCATCCCCCAGCGTACTACAAAAACGGCCTGATGGGGTGGAGGGGAACGCTCTTCGACCTGGAGGGGTGTGAAGTGCCTCATTTGCATTTAAAGGGACAGCACCAAAACGACTTGCTCTCAGGCGCACCTCAGAACAGGGGCATAAGAGGGGCCGCTGGAGCTACAATTATGAGGAAATCTGACCAAAGCATTGCAGTTCCACTTGATATAGACCAGAACGGATGGATTTGAATTTAAAAAGGAAGGCATTAAAAAGCATGATATGTTCCCCTTTAAGCTTCTTTCATGATGGTTGTTGTTTAATGTAGATTGACTCTCAAATAACGAAGCTGTTATATAATTTTTTGGAATGGTATAACCGCTGCATGCCGGAATACTTTTGCTGCAACTAAAGTGAAGCTAGTTTATAGATTGATTACAAACATAGGTATATTCTGTAGGACTATAGAACTTTTTTTGTTGTTTTTCAAATGCAGAAATTACCTACCACAAACTGACAAACTTTTTCCTTTCACGAAACTTTCCATTAATATTCTTGGAAACAACAAGCTTCTTAATTTTATCATGTGTCGCTGTCTGTGTGCACCAAATCCACATACGTGCCTTTTCGTCTTCCAAATTACAGAAATAAAAACTTTTCAATAATAATCTGATTTATTGAGGTGCACCTGATGAAAGTTATGTTCCAAAAAACTATAATGAACTGACTGAAATGATAGTAGAAATTGCCAATATTTGTATACTAATCAGGCAAATGTACAACTGAATTTCTGAGGCATTGATATTTGCTGTTTGTCTTTGTACGGGAGGATCAAGATCTGAGTTCAAAGGTGGCATCGACAAAATGCCACGCCGCTCCCGAGTGGCGCGCTGCCACCAGTAGAGACATTAGCCAGCCTCATGAGAGGGAATTATTCACCAGCGTGGAGCCGCGGAGCGGTGGCCGCCGAACTTTAAAAGCCATTCGCCCTCATCAGCATGCATTATTCTATCTTTTTGTGTCTCTTCACGTTGGCTGACGAGCGTCGCCCGCAGCTTCGTTCACATCACACATTCAGCCTGTTAGCAGTGTTTTCATAGTCGGGGAATGCGAAAAAATATTCAGTGGGAGGCGGGAAGAGAGGGGGCGAAGATTGAAGACAGAAAAGGGTTACCAGGGGGGGATGGGGGGGGGAACTTGGACGAGCGACGCCTTGCGAAGACTTGCCAGCGTTGGCGCAGGCTTCTGGCCGTCCTCAAAGGTTAGCGGGCAGCAGCGCTTCCCTTCAGCCCAACGTGACACGACACCGCCGTCGCCCAGTTTGATGTGACGTGCTTTCATGCCGGCGAGTCGTTCACTTTCCGTCGCGTTGGACATCATGCAGGGTGGCAGCACAAAGAGAGCCCAATTAATTGCTTTTTTGGGAATTCCCCCCCCTCCCCCCCTATTTGATCCGTCACAGACAGACACGCGAAGAGGCACGCCGCTGTCGCTCATACAGTGCTCAGTGCACAGATAATGTCTTTGGTCACCTCTTCATGCCGTTGTGTCCCTTCAGAGAGGACATTAATAAGACATGAGTCCTTCTGAAGCCTCGCTGCTGGCTGTTAGATTCAAAGTGACATAATCTTGCCCCCGAATAACTTCCTCCCACCTTAGAACGGGCCCTCCTACACATTCAGCTTTCCTCTGTGCTTACGGGAGCCTTGTGAGAAAAGCCTGTTTCCTACTGCGGCTTCTTAAAATACAAAAGGCGTTCATCTGTGTGAAAAAAAAAAAGGATCCACTAATTGCATGCATGTTCGCAGTAATACGGGCTAGTAACGCCTCTCTTTTTTTCTCACATTCCCCTCAGCCCCAGCTATATTATTTTTGAACTGCTTGATGACTGTATTAGTGCTTTGGAGGCCGAACGTAGAAAGAAAAACACAAGATTTTACTTTTTCTTAACGGGATCCATTTCTTTAAAAAGCAAGCTAAAGACATACCTATTCAGTGTTTTGTTTATGCTTTTTTTACACACTCCAGAGTCTCGTCTGAGAGATGATCAGAAAACCTGAGTAAACACAAAGTGCAGTTTTCCAATAAGGATTTGATTCATGGCGGGAAAGAAGGCATCCAGGCCACCCTGGCCTGATTGCAATAACAACCATCACTGTGAAGGGATTTCGGTCCACTCCTCTTCACACGGTAGTTTTAATTTAGTCCTGATAGACGGCTTTTAAACATGAATGACCTGCTTGTCGTTTCACAACTTAATCCGATTTAAGTCCGGACTTTGACTAGGCCTCTCGGAACCTCTTCTGAGTTTCTTTGTTTATTTATTTATTTATTTATTTTTGTTAGCCATTCAGAGGTGGACCTGCTAGCGTGCTTTGAGGCCTCGTCCTGAACTTAAAGGAAAAATAAATAAGATATTTACGATAAAATCAACCTAAAACATTCTCATTTGTCACCTGGGATGGTAGTAACATTCCCTATGAACAATCGGTCCTCTCCATCAACAATGTCTTAGTCACGTTTTTCTCCTTTCCGGAACTCCTCCGGTTCAGAGTGTAGCCCGTGTTTACTTCCTAGTTCCTGAGCCAATCATATCAGAGTTCCCAGGATTCCCTACACAAAGTGTAGCCTTTGGTGTTTTATTTTGGCAAAAGAGCAGCAGCCTGCTAGCATGGAAGCCAGTAAGAGAAGCGGAGCTGAAATAAAACAGAATACAACATTATATACTTATCCTGTGGAAGTAAAAATTCAGTGGAGTTTCACAGCCACAGGACCGTTGGGTAAATGGCGGGTCTCTGTGAAAGGCATTGTGTATGTTTTGATCCGATTTTAACTACTAGCTGTCATTATTCCTTATTATTCCTTTAAGTTCATGAAGTCAGTGAAGTCAGACATTGTCTTCCAGCAGAATTCATCATGCCACCAGTTCCAGCAACGTCATCCAGGTGACGATGAAGCCAAGGAGCCCCAGGCCAGCACACCACCAATATTGTGTTTATCTGTAGGCTGTATGTTCCTTTTCTGAAAGGCTGTTTTATGTGTAACACGAAACATATCTTCCAACAAAGTTCCCCTTTCAGTCCTCAGAATGTTTTACCAAAAGTCAGTGGGATAAGATGTTTTTGGTAGATATTGGACAGGCCTTTATCTTCATTCATTTTGGCCTTGGAACTCTGCCATCGATGCCATTCATGCCCGAACATTTCAATAGTGAGTGAGAAACACTGACCTTCCTGAGGTAAATTGAGGCATGCAGTGCTTTTGTGGCGCCCCGGATGAGTCACCGATGTACTTGGAGTAATTTTGGCCAGTCTGTCATTGCAGGGAGGGTTTAACACTGTTCCCTTTCTGGATAATATCTCTTACTGTGGTGACTTGGAGTAACAAAGTCTTAGGAATGAGGTTTAACCCTTTCCAGACTGATAGATATCAGACTTTTTTTTACCGTATTTTCTTGTATTTCTTTAAAACAGGTCATGATGTGTTGCTTTTTTAGATCTTTTAGTCTACTTTATGTTGTTGTTGATGCTCTATGTAAGTTAATTCCTTCATTGTACAGATCTGGCAGTAATCAGGCCTGAGCGTGTCTCAGAAAAACCAAAATAAAAGAAAATCTGGTTAATTCATGATTGAACAAGGAGCCATTTTGATTTTGATAGTTCTTTTTTTCCTCTAGTAAATAAAATGAAGATGGGGAAAATGCTTCATGCAGTAGTTATCGCCAGTGTTTTATTAAAATACACAACTGTGTTCCACAGTTCTTCAGGCTGTAAAATTGTTGATTTTTTTTTTTTTTTTTCCCCGTTTAGTTTGACCATTTTTATGTCTGTTTGTGTGTTTTAAGCTCTGGCAGCAGAGTAGTTGCCTACGAATGAAGTTTGATTCTTTAAAACGAAGGCAGATAGGCAGAATCCCTGTCTATTTTATTTTATCTTATTTTATCCATTCAGCCGTTTATGCTCATGGCTGATGGGAATGAAGCCTTTTCATCACACCCAGCTAATAATTGACGTGGCGCTTGTGTGGCGGGTCCAGTACTGTAACCCTGGTGATGCGGAGCGCCCAGACTGACCTCTTTATCACCCGAAGCAGACTTGTTTCCGCTCCTCATGTCCCGGCACCGATATGCGTCTCAGTTGCACACCTCGAAATCCCTGTAGTGAAACTCCTCCTCACACCTCTGTTTATTCCCTCTGCAGTGTGATCAGTGGGTGGGGGTGTTTTAGAAGGTCGCAAACTGTTACTGTGAAACTGTATCTCACATGCATGCAATAAATTGAATACATTAAGCCATCGGATTAATTATTTTCTTTGATTATATGCATGTAAAAGGGGGCATCAAGGGTGCTCCTGTTGAGTCGCCTACAGTACCTGAAACCACTTTTAGGATTTTCTTCTAACAAATGTGGAAATTCTCCAGTCCAAGCTTTATGGTGAATTTCTGATTTCCAGTTTATTTTGAAGCTCTAATCTGCCGTTACCCATTTCCTGTTTGAGATTTATCTTTAAGAGCTATTATGCACTATAATATAAGAAGAAATCTATTTTCCCTCATGGACTGCCATGTCAGAGCAGATGCAAAAAGCAATATGTAAAGCAACTTATTGATGATCAGAATCCTGACCTTCCCCCACCTGTTGCTGTGCATTCCTGGGGAAATAGACTGCTGGATTTAAAGCCACTGCACTTGTATTTTTTCTTCTTTCAGAAAAGACTACCTCACTTTATTAAGGTAGAGCAATAGATAAGAAGCTACAAACTGCACATCTGTTACTAAGCTGACTTCAGCTTCTCCCTGAACAGGTAGCCTGACTAACTAACCGGCTCACACCAGCTTCTTATACCTGTGTTACTCTGTAAAGGGGCAAATAAGGGCAAAAGGCCACACTCTCTACAATAATTACTTGAAAGCAATGAATAAAAAAAAAAAGAAAACAATGAATTTATGTATAAAAATAACAATGGGTAATGGTATGGATTACATAATTAGAACTGTAATTCTGGGGATAATTGTTGCTTTTCCGTGTAAATATCATTTTACCACAATAGCGTGTAATCTTTATTCAACTTTATCGCATGGTGATAACCTCATTTTAAAACCTACTTCTCAAAGCAAAGTGATATAAACTAATTTTATGGGAACTTTTTTTGAGACTTTGTGTCGCTGCAGGAAAAGGCTACATGTTTGGCTAAAGGAAACTATAGTAGGGTACCAGAAGGGAATTGTCCTCTAGATATGCATACTGTGTCCATAGTATGTCACACCACTCCATCAGGCTGATAGATGAAGGCAGACTCGGTGGCTCTCCCCTCTTCCCTCATACCCCTGGCTCATTTCACACTGTTCAGCGTCCTCACTTCCCTGCCAGCCATCGGTCATGCTGGATGGGAAGATGGATCTTCCCCCCTGTGGTTCTTTGTCATTAAAGCCAACCTGTGGCATGACCCGCTGCGCCGCCCTGTGAACTGTCCCTTTGGCCACAGTGCATGAATGTGGTCAGTAAGGTGTTGCACTTTTACTTTGGAGGCTCGCTAAAATTGCAGCTTCTGATTTCGCCCTGTCTGTATTCGTGCTGCGGACAGTGCGGAAGCACACTTAGTGAAAACAATGCGAACGTTCCCATCTGTAGACACAGCCGGCTTATACAACCCACCCACGTTCACAACAAGGAAAAGCTCAGAGTACAAAATCCCTTTTACGCAGAGGGATGGACCGTACATGTGAGGAACGCTGCGGAGACGGTGTGGGATTCAGAACCTTTGCTGAACACCCTTCAACATGTGAAGGATTAAATCGTCAACCTTTCAACTGAAAGAATGTCCTGCCATCCTATCTAGAACTGGATCGGTATCGCCATCGCCTTGCTGTCATTGTTACATATGGATGGACTGCCCTGCACATTCATTCGTCACTGGCCGTGCAGGTTCTGTTCGGGTGAACGATCTCTCAGCCAGTTTGGAAATGTTCTGCTCTTAAGGACCGCCTGTCCTTCCAGAGGCTTAGTCAGGGACATCAGGAGCCTTGTTGCTGCTTCGGACTGTGATTGACACATTTGATCATATTTGTGGACACTTTCCTATTGATCCTGATCTATTCATTATGTAGAGGCTCTTTCAGCAGAGTGAAGGTTACAGCTGAATGAAGGCGCAGGTGACCTGTGCTGTCCGGGTCTACAGACTGCATTGGTGGGGGGGGACATAAATCCCGTGATTGCATTGCTGTTTAGTGTTAGTGTGAGTTTGTATGGAGTGAATTTTGTTGCAAAATTATTGCAAGCAAAGAACATGTTTTGCAAATGGAAATTTGAGAACATGATGTTAAAAGTTGAAAACAATGCAAATTGGAGAACAGTAAGAGAACTCGGTGAAAGATAGATCTTGATGTCCGCTAGCAGCCTAAGCCCACAGCAGCATAACTATAACTTTAATGATCAGAAATGAAACTTTGAAAAACTTCTTAATCAAAAAAGTTTTTTAAGGCAACTTAGCTGTTTTCCGAGATTTTATTTTATCTAAAAATAATTTTTAAAACCCTTTTTTCATTTTTTTTTTACATGTTATATTTACATTTTTTCAAATTTCTCTTTTTCAGATTGAGGTTTTACAAATTAGATAGATCATTTTACAGATCACATTCTCGTCACTTCTGGGGGTGGGCTTTCCTCGGGAGTGAGGAGCAAAAACGCATTTCTGTTGGTCTGGAGGGACGTTAGCAACAACATTTCTATTGGTCAGTGTGCGCGTCAAGAGCTAGAAGTGAAGAGAATGTGATCTGTAAAACGCAATTTGAAAAGAATGTAATTCATAAAACTCAATCTGAAAAAGAGAAATTTGATAAATTTGATTTGAAAATATAAAATCTAAAAATATAGAAAGAATTTAATCTAAAGAAAATAACATTTGAATAGCCTCTTTTGAAAAAATATAATCTGAGAAAAAAAACTAACATTACTCTCAAAACCTTTTTTTGATTAAGAAGTTTTGCAAAGTTACATTTTTGGATTGCATTTATTTAAAATTTCCATTTACAAAACATGTAACTTGGAACAATAATGGAACAAAATTCACTCCATAAGTTTGGTGTATGAACGTATGAAGCAGTTGCTCAAGATTTGTTGACATTTTAATCAGAATTTGGAAGTTATTAAAGGAGGTAAATGACCTAAAATGATGTTACATTAAGAGAACAGCAACAATTCTTCTTTCCGATGGTTCTCTAGCCGGTTTGTTCACCGGAACGGCACCTGGTTAGGCTTTTATGAAGGTGATTATATGTTTTCTGTCCTGTTTGAGGCTCTCATTGAACCAAATTTTAGTTGATATTTCTCAGACTGAGGTATTTATTAAGGTATTCCTGCCTGGAGTTGAACAAGCCAAACTTGTACAGCTAAGCATTGCATGGTTGGAGCTTGACATGTGTCTTTATTGAAGCCAAGTTCCTCCTCCACTCTCCGGCTATTGTCGTCAGTAGAAACTGGTCACCACTCTGGTATAATCTCCCAGACCGTGGAATAGCATGGAGTCCAAGATTATCCAAGTGTATATGCTGCCCGAGATAACTTCCTTTGTCGGTCCCTTTGTCCATGTCTATGACGTCCACAATGCCTTTGAATCATCTGTTATTTTCCCAGAAACTGCTTTCAACAGCTCCAACAACCTGTAGCCTCATGTAATATCTAACAAGGTGAATACAAATATCCTTAAAACCCTTCCCGGATCAGTGAGCAGCAGCAACAACTGCTTGTCTAAGGTCGTTGCTGATGCTTTTCCGTTTTGTGCGTCTGATTAGCAGCACCCAGCTACACCTTTGCAGATTAAATCCTATGGAGGCAGGAATGGTCTGCCGTCCCATGACTGTATGAAGAATTTCCTACTTTGCATGCAGAGGAACAGTAAGCAACCGTGCGGCGGGGATACTGTGCTGTCAGTGTCCTGCGATCTCATGAATAAAAGTCAGGTTATGTGAATATTGTTGTGTTTATCATCTTTATAAGAATATTTACATTCGTTCTAGTTTTTTTTCCTGCTGTTAGTCCCATTGATAGAACAGGTCTCATGAAATGTCTGCAGAAAGCATCTTGTTGTAGGTATTATTCAGTTTAAACTTACCTGTAGACTTAATGAAAAGCACCGAACATCTGTTGTGTCCACTTTTTTTCCAGCAGTAGCAGATCTGATCTGTTTGATGAACCAGCAACGGCAGTCTTAGTCACTTCACTTTCATTCTCTGTATGATGTTTCTTTCTCTTTTAGTTTGTACATTTGACCCATCCTGATGATCGGCCCCTTTTTTACGCCGTCTCAATCCATCTAGTATGCAGAGTTTGTGATTCTGGTCTCCGCTGGGAAATGTGGCATAATACATGATAAATGCCCCATGAAAGAATTGGCATGTTATCTTATGATTATGTTGTTCGCTTGACAAGAAGAGCGTGCGAGGTGTTTTTGAGCAATAAAACCTTTATGAAATCGTTAGATTTAAAGTCTCATATGTCTTCAGGTTGTTGTGGGGAAAAAAAAGAGAAACCTGACTCAGCCTTGATATTACAGTGTTTTGACATTCCGCTGCTGCTGTGAATTGAATCGGCTCCGATGGTTTAAAGTGCTCCCCGTTGCCTCGTGCTCCTCTCCATCTGTCAGGAGCATTAGGTGTCCTACAGACAGGGTCTTAATAGCTGTGGAGCGAAGGGGACAGCACCTCTAATGGAAGCCCTTTGTTCAGTTGTCACTTCCACCGCTCCCATGGAAACACCCTGCTGGCCAATCACACGAGCCTTGGAGGTAGCGGAGGCTGCATCGATCACATCAAACTATCTTCACTTTGCTTGTTTTCTCTTCTCTCAACTCTCTTTGCCACCTGCTAATCGTTTTTTATATGGGACAATAAAGTGAAAGTTGCCCTTTTTTATTGCAAGAAACCTGGAATTTAGCTTTTCCTTTCACCGTGTTCATTACATAAAGATATATCATGGTGTAATGATATGCTGTGCTTTTCATGTGGTGGCATGAAAAGCTATTTACCTCCTTACAAATTTATTGTGTTTTTGCTTTTTTGAACAAATTAGATTATTCCCAAAAGGAATAAACTTGCATAATTACAACATTTTCTTTATCAAGAAATAAAAGCTGTCCATACCCACCTGTCCATATGTAGAAATATAATTTCCTCACTTGTTCATTAAAAAATTAACTATGATTAACCAGTTTTTTGCTTCATTTTCACTAGCCAGATTACTGCCTGGCCTGTAGAATTAAGAAGCATTTACCTAACTCAAACCTGTATGACAGTCTGAAGTAGGCTAAGAGATCTCAAAAAGTAACACCTCATGCCCCAATGTAAAGAAATTCAAGAACAGGTGAGAAACAAAGTCCTGGACAGCTTTCAGTCTGAAAAAGTATTCAAAACCATTTCTAAGGCCTTTGGACCGTTATCCACAGAGACGGACACGGGGCAGCAGCAGATATAAGGTCAGTGTGTGATTCAACAGGAAGAAAGAGATCCATGGTAGAGTTTTGTGTCAAAAACTACACCTGACAAAAAATAAATACATTTTAAAAAATCCAATAATGACTCTCTCACAGTTCCCAAAAAAAAAGAAAAAAAAAAAAAGATCCCTAACAAAATGTGAACTAGCAAGAAAACTAACTAAGGAGACCAGCAGAAAAACATGGGTGTTGTAGAGTGGTGGCTTTAGTTTTTGATTGATTTATTTATTTTGCTACTTTAGGACCCAGACAGCAAGCTGGAACATCTTAACAGACTCACAGTCAAATCCATTTTTAACAAGAACACGAGGATGTTGAGGTTTTCTCTGGGAGTGACGAGGATGGATAGGATCAGGAACGAGGACACCAGAGGGACAGGTTGTTGAGATGAAGCCGGAGAGGCCAGACTGAGATAGTGTGGTCAAGTACAGAGGAGGGATAGTGAGGACATTGGTAGACGGATGTTGAGGCTGGAACTGCCAGGCAGGAGGTTTAGAGGAAGACCAAAGAGGAGATTTATGGCTGGAGTGAAAGAGGACCTGAAGGTTGGCGTGAGAGAAGATGGGATTAGATGCAGACAGATGACTCACTGTGGCGACGCCTGAAGAGGAAAAGCTGAAAGAAGAAGAAGGGGTGATTAAAGCATTATAAATACTAAAGACTGCAGGAAGAAATTTCTGCGAGGGAAAAAAAAGGCCGTGTTAAGAAAAGATCTAAAAAGTCCAACAAAGGCATTTTAAAGTGACCTGGAGAAAGGTGAAAGGTCAAATGCGAGATCTTCTGTGAACTGCAGCGGCTTGGTGAACATTTCCTGTGTTGAAGTCAGACGGAAATCTTTGTTCCTTCGTGTTTTAGAAGCCAGAGTTCACAACTTATCCCTTCCCTCGAGTGCGTAGGAATGCCTCGCCCTTGACTTCGTATTAGCTGCCTGTGAGTTGGCTTCGCCTACGTGCGTCTCTCCCGCTAAGTAAACACTGTGCTGTGTGATAAGGGTTTCAGAGAGAAAGGAGGACTGGGGGAGACGAGGAGAGAGACGACAAACGGATCGTGTGTCTCTCGGTAGACGGCACAATCAAGGACCACTGGGGAATCTGAAGGGGTTATCTTCTGTAAATATAAGTTATACATGAATAAACAAGGATGGGGGCTCTGACTGTTAGACATATGTTTTGAGTTTTAACATACCCATATTGCCATAGTTGTTTTAACCGTTTAAATCCTGATGCTTGAAATAATAGTGAGGAACTTTATTGTATGAGACAAAAGATTTATTGTATTTTAGTTTTACCTTGTTGGTTATATTTCCGTTTTGACAATAGACATAGATGTCAGATTCTAATGAAAATAGATTTTCTCCACTATTTTTAAGTGTAAATGAAGTTCTAAATGTAGTGAAACGTTATTTTGGTACTTGAAGCAAAGATTAGATCAAGAAATCCACACAAAAAAAACAACTGACCCATAAAACTCAAACAAGCTATTTATCAAGGCCACTTTGACGGATTATGAAAAAGTTTGGCTGCTTGAACACAAAGCGGTAAATTTTAGTCTAACTACTACTTTCACTGAGTGGTATCCCATGTTTTCAGCCGGAGCCTTGGTGGTTCTGGACCTGAACCAAGTTCCTTTTCCCCCGACGGAGACTGTTTGGATCAGATGGTCCAAACTTGAGTGCAGTTGAGAGTTACAGCAGAACAAGGATCCAAAACATTTGACAACACGGGTTTTGGAGCGGATAAAGAGACCAGCTTCCTGATACCAGGACCTTAACTCCACTGAAACATTTGTATGCTAAAGCTGAGCCTGTGGCAGGAAAGCCTGGTCAGATATGAGCCAGAATTTAGCCAGAACCTTAGTGCTGGTGAGAAAAGGAGGGTGGTTGAGGTGCAACATGCTAAGGGACATTTGACCAAACAGTGGTGTATATATTTGAGCCTGTATGAATAATTTTTACACTGTAAAAGTCCCTGGACTTCAAGAATTTTTCGCTTTAACTTCTGGGGTTTAATTTCTAACATTCGTGTCATGGTTGTAACTTTGGACCAGAACTGTATATCTGTGTAATCATGTCTTGTCATTAAGAACTTCAGCTTCACTGCCTTGAAACCCTTTCATGGCCTAAATCAAAGAGCACGATACCAAGAAATGCAGATTTATTGTCCCTAACTCCAAAGACTCTGCATACAGGACGTCCCCCCTCCCTTCCCCCTGTTGCCTTTCTGTCTTATCTCCCCCAGCAGAGGGGTGTGGGCAGACCCTCCTCCCAAAGGCCAGCAGGATTATGCATGTTGGTCTAATCCCTCTCACTCTTTCGGCACTGCGTGTCAGGCTGACATGTACTGGCCTCTCCTGTGCACGCAAACGGACAAACGCACGCACACGAGCACAGGCTTAGGTGGCCGTTCCTGATAAGACCGCGAGGAAGCTTTGGCCTCATGAGTCCAGCCTCGCCAGAACACAGGGAAATCCCGCTTCCTCCAATGATCCTCCACCTCGGCCTTATCGTCACAACCTGCTCCAAAGCCCTAAACCCTTGTGTCGCCGCACGCCCCCAGAGGCTTTGTGTCACGGATCATCTCCGATGTGCGCCATGTGGCGGATCGACTTCAAAATGCTGCCTTCACGACGCTGTTTGGTTTCATACAGATTTTATTGGTAAATTGCTCAACCTGAAAACCTTCAAGAACTTCTCACAGCACTTTCATTTTTACATTTCTACAGATATATCCTCTGAGCTTTAACAATATACATTTTTAATTACACCTTTTTGCTTCAAGATAATAAATTTGAACTAGTAAGGAGGTATTTTTGCTTGATCTTCTGATGACCCCAACAATAGATTTTTTTGGAAAGACATTTTTAAATGCTTAATATGAGCCTCCTTTATTTATTCCAAAACCACTTTCCATGTGTATTTCGAACAATTCGTCTGCTGGAACAACCACTATCCAGGGTCCTAATCATTTTCCTATGCACGTTGTATCCTCCTCCAGCACAGTTATTGGTAATGCAAGCCCTCAGCATTATGCTTTCATTACCATACCTGACAGTTGGTGCATTAGGTCCAAGCAGCTCAGTGTTTGATCATTTCGTTTTCTCCCAATATCTGGTTTTGGAGAAAAAACTGCAAATTGGCTGCAATCTTTAGTGAAGTGAACCTGTCAGTTTTGGAGCATGAGCTCTTTTTTTTTGGTACGCACCCTTGTAACCTATGTCAGTCTTCTGACATGTGACCCAGATTGTTCCCCCCAGATGATAGGAACTGGGTCAGGATGGTCAGGAACAAGCAAGGCCAAACCTGCCATGACCTGGAAGCTGCTAAAACACTAGTGATTCCTATTGCACAGTCAAACCAGTGGTAAGGTCCAAGGAACTCTGTGAAGATCTAAGAAGAAGTACCTCAGATGTGTTACTCACTTTCCAAAGTTGGCCTCAGTGACGAGTCTGTGGGAGTCGACATGCAAAGCTGCAGCTTTAAACCTAAAAACCACTGTACCAGCTGTCAAGTATGGCGACTTCTTCAGTTTTCCCTTGAATCCACAGCTGGATGGTCAAAACTTGGACACAGTTGGGTCCAAGTTTTGACCATCGGGCTAACATGAAGCTTCTGGAAAATTAAAAGGATTGGTTTTGTGCCTTGAAGCCACAACACCATCCAGATTACATCAATTGGACCAGTTTTGCCAAGAGTGGAATATAAATTGGTTAAAGTGCAACTAACTGTAGCCCAGAATTAGTGGGCTGGATATATATATATATATATATATATATATATATATATATATATATATATATATATATATATATATATATATATAATTGAAACAGCTTCCCTAATTCTGACAAGAGGAAATAGCCAATATATTCAAACATGTGCACCAATTCTTACTTTGATTATAAAGGTGTTTTTTTTTTGTTGTGCAATCTGACTACCCTAAAAAAAAAGGTGCAATAATTTGCTTATAAAGTTATCACAACAAACGTTAACATTGTGAAATACATGTTACTATCTAGAGTTGCTCTTTAATCCACTAATCCCGGTCTTTCACGAAGTATTTGTGCACTAAACACACATTTGAAAAAAAAAAATTGTGGCTCTGATTTAATTGACACAGTTTGCTCCACTGAGCAACAAACTGCCTCTCATCGCTTTTCTCAGTGTTATTTCAACCTTTGTCACAGAAAGCAACACAGTCCCAGTTGGTTGGATGCTTCACAGCCAAGAAATGCCGATAAAGGAGAGACCACTCGGTGAAAAAGTTCACCGTGAATCAAAATTTACACTAAAAGATTCAGTTTTTTCTCCTGTTTTGCTGTTGTTAATTTCCTTCTTTCAGTTGTAGCTGCATGCTGGCTCATCCTGAGATGACTTCATTATTTTGTGAGCTGCTTCTGCACCAGTTCTGCAGAGCTTCCTCTGCTTCACCTGCTTACCGGGCTTTTTTTTTTCAGGTTCTTTTTTTGCCAGCTGTTCTGCTAAAGAAGGTGTAAATGTGCAAAGGTGCAAGGTGGCAGTGTTGTTGTTGTCCTGATCCTGATGATGCACGTTCAGGCATGTTGGGAGCGGTTTACCTCCAGGACAAGATTGAGGGCACACGTTCAATGTGAGTGGGCGATCTTGGTGGAAGCGGTTTTGAGTCGGCGCAATGCAGACTTCCTTGGAGCCTAACTTCTCTCATCACATATCAGTCCTCAATTAACATTCATCTGAAACCCCACCTCGGAACTCTTTAGTTGTATGATGACATCCGCAGAGAGGAAAACGTACCCACGCCCGATTCTCGCTTTCACAGATTTCTTTCCACATGTGGCTGTCTGAGTGCCTCAGGTGGTGCTGCAGCCTAACAAGGCTGTGTTTCTCTCCTGTAAATAATAATCCCAAATCTCCAATCAGCACTGCAGGCTTTGGTGTTGACACCGTATTCACTGAGGGGTTGCTGTTTCAGGATGTGTTCACACTTGGCAGGTTTAGTCTGATTAGAAAAAGAGCTCTGAAATAAATTCTGTATTCATGAAAATCATTTAAAGATGGAAGACAGACGCTTCCATCCATAGATTTAGTCTTCCATCCATCTATCGGCTCATCTATTCATCTGTCCGTCCGTCCATCCATCCATCCATCTGTTTTTCTCTGCATCTGTTCATGTATCGATCTGTTCATCCATCCTTCCCTCCAAATGTCCGTCCATCCACCTGTCAATCCATTTGTCTGTTTATCCGCCCTTTTGTCCGTCTGTTCATACATCCTTTCTTACAGTGGTATTTGCAGGTTCCCTATTTATAGCCTGACATTTGTGAAAATATTCCTTGTGAACTTTTCATACATGAAAAATGGCTAAAACCCTCGCAGAGGAATCTGAACCTCTGAATCAGGACCAGTGTGGCATTCTTATTTGCAAAACTACAGGACTGTCTCAGAAAATTAGAATATCGTGAAAAAGTACTGTATACTAGTAGGCTATTCAACTAATCACTTGAATCGTCTAATTAACTCGAAACACCTGCAAGGGTTTCCTGAGCCTTTAAAAACACTCAGCTTGGCTCAGTAAACTAAATCACAAGTATGGGGAAGACTGCTGATCTGACTGCTGTCCAGAAGACCATCATTGACACCCTCCATCAGGAGGGTAAGACACAAAAAGAAATTTCTCAAAGAGCAGGCTGTTCACAGAGTGCAGTTTCAAAGCACATTCACAAAAAGTGTGTTGGAAGGGGGAAATGTGGCAGGAAACGCTGCACAACCAAGATCTGGCACCTGCCCACAGTGCCAAAACCACGAGTAACTGGTGTACTGACCATGGCATTACTGTCCTTGATTGGCCTGCCAATTCCCCTGACCTGAACCCCATCGAGAATTTGTGGGGTATTGTGAAGAAGAAGCTGAAAGACACCAGACCCAACAATGCAAATGAGCTAAAGGCCGCTATTGAAGCATCCTGGGCATCCATAACACCTCAGCAATGCCACAGGCTGATTGCCTCCATGCCACGCCGCATTGATGCAGTAATCTGTGCAAAAGGATTCCCAACCAAGTACTGAGTGCATTAATGGACATTTTCAAATGTTTGATTTTGTTTTGCTGTTATAATTTTTTTTTTACTTGGTCTGAGGAAATATTCTAATATTTTGAGATAGGATTTTTGAGTTTTCTTCAGCTGTACGCCATAATCAGCGATATTAAAACAATAAAAGGCTTGCGATATTTCAGTTGATTTGTAATGAATCCAGAATGTATGACATTTCATGTTTTTTTATTGCATTACAGAAAATAAAGAACTTTATCACAATATTCTAATTTTCTGAGACAGCCCTGTATAAGAACCACAGTGTGTGTGTGTTTGTGTGTGTGTGTGTGTGTGTGTGTGTTGATGCACACACGTACAGACACCTCCTGGCATGCAGCCGCTGTCATGCACGGGCGAGCGGACGCACGTCGGGTGAAATGGGACAGGGCGCGGACCCGGCTGCAGCACATCGGCAGGTGTTGACGAGGCCGCAGCCATCCATGCTGCACTATTTGCCACCGATGCCCTTTTTCACAGAGGCTGGGAGTAAATCAATGCTGCAGGTCCTGAAGTTAAATAAGCTCTAACATTGATCGGTCGGTACATATTCTCGTCAATACTTTATCGACGGCTGCGAGGAAAGGCGTCACGGTGAGGCTCCAAACACTTAACTCCATCTGCATCATGTTGAGCTAACATGCATCGCTCATGTTTGCTGTAAGCTGGAGTGCCACGTATTCCGCATGCAGGCTTCCAGCTGTTCAGTCCGGCTCACGATGCATCTTTAAATGGGAGGCAGCCCTCCTTCAGCTCTTAAGGCCAGCCTGCGGGCTTTTCTTGCCCACCCATATGCAGTGAAATCCCCCATAATCAAGCAGCTGCAGGGTCTGCTTTGAAGAGATTTGGAGCACGATGTGGCAGGTGCCAATCTGAGTGGAATCAGGATTTGCGAAGGCCCGGCTGCTGATGGCTTTCACCAATTTGCCGGGAGACTGAGCGCCGTCATTCATGAGGCTCTGTGTGGTTCAGAGCTCTACCGCTGTATGTGTGCACATACAGAGATTAAACCTCTTACCTTCAACTTTTATCAGGAATAACAGAAATAAGCCATGTTCATGCTAAAAAAACAGTAAAACAAGTATCATTTCTGGCTATTCTACCAAACTCTAGATGCTTTACTGGATGAAGAACATTATTTGACCAAAAATGCACCGGACACAAATCCAAACATTACATTAAAGTTAGATTTAGTACTTTTCATTGTTTTAACCTATATGCTTTACCTGCTGTAAATATATGTTTCAGTAGCTTTTTTTAGGGGGGGGGGGGAGTTATTCAGAAATTTGTTTTTTTAGTTTTTCTAAATTGGTTATTTTTGCAATCATATGATTTTAGACATTTATTTATTCTTTAACATACTAGAATCTGCACACAGCTTATTTGTTTTTTTCTCACTCCAATTACATTGTCCTCGTACTCGTCAGCTTCCCCTTATCCAGAAGAACGAAATTCTGGGTTTTGGTTAGTATATGCAGTTGTGGTAAGAAAATGTACATGGGAAGGTTTTTTTTAAAGACTAGAAACACACCAAATACCCAAAAGGATTTAACATGATATGTAAATCCCTTCATTTAAAAGGCACATGCTCTCTGTATACAATGACTGGAGTGTTTAGACCCTTTTGGTTATGAATTATCTACACACACACACACACACACACACACACACACACACACACACACACACACACACACACACACACACACACACACACACACACAGTACAGTCAAAAAGCACAGAATTAAGAGGCCTGAACTGGCAGAGTGGGTTCGTAAATGGCAGAAAACCCTGAGGGCAGAGGGGTTCAGCCGTTCTTCCTCTGTCGGTCTATTATTGATGGACGTGGAAGGTTTCCTCTCTGCCATCTGCTCCCAGCTCTCCTGCTCAATGCGCCATTGCTTCATGGATCCCACTTTATCAGGCTGACAGAACCTGAGCAACGATGCCTTATCGACTTGTTAATATTTCATAAATGCTGAGGAGAAAGAGGAAGTCGGGAATTTAGGGAGGAAGCTAAAGAATGATCGGATTAATCTTTTATTACCTGTACCCTCCTGTCCAGCGACTTCCTAACAATGCATTGATTTATGTCTGAAGATAAAAGTGCTGTGGGACCGTGACTGGATTGCAGCCACACCCTCCGCCCTGTCAATAGCACATGGCCGCACTTTCATTGTGATCTGAGCCACGATTTGTGACGATGCATATTCATTCGAGCCCAGGTTGCCAGGGGGAAGCCCACCCTGCAGGTTGTCTCATTGGCTGCAGGGCGGCCACGTGTGTTGTGGGCCTGGTGCCCATCTGAGAGTGCAGGACACAGGACCAGAAACAACAAAGGTTGGTGTGTGTTTGCGTTTGACTTCACTTTGTGGTTAATCTCAAGGTAAACCCTCTTCTCAGGCATGGAGTGCCACATGGAAACTGGTTTTAGTTTCCAAGCCCAGGCTCTGTTTAGGGTTTGGAATAAAGTAGTTTAATGGTTTGGGGCGATGGAGACTTAAGTTATCACCCTATTGTGTGACTTGTCTTTCCCATATTCGTAATGAGGTTAGAGATGCTTTATTCTCTGCCGAGCCCCGAGTTTAGAGTCCCAGGGGACCGAGAGATAAGAAGGGAACTAATAATGTGCAGAGATCCGAAGGCTCGGACTGCATCAAAGGATCAGATTAAGGAGAGGGGAGGGAACTGGAGGCTAGAAGCAGAAAACACGGACCTTGAGAAAAAAGAGCAATCAAACAGATAGGCCACCTCAGAGAAAGGACTGGGAGGTAGGAGCAGCAACATGATCAAACACAAAGGAGAAGGAAGAGTTCAGGCGCAGGCTTGAAATGTATGAACCACTGCATATCATCTGGATATGAATGGAAAAAGGAAATTATAGGATGGGAAAATGTTTAGTTCCAGATTAGATTCATTTTTCTTTCAACTCCCATCTATATGTCCATCCAACCAGCTATCCATCCAAATCTTAAATTCTAAAGCCACAATCAGTTTTTAGGCCTCTTTCAGCAGTTGGTTTCTCTTTCTTTTTTTTAACCTTTATACTGGAGTCCAGGAGTTTCTTAGCTTCAGCCTTACACAAACCTGTAAATACCTCCCATAAATTCATAGTGAAGTTGTGTATTTCCGCTTTGAAGATGGGCAAAGAAAGAAGAAAACGACTGCATTTGTTAAATTGGAGACTGGAGAGGAATAGAAATTGGGCGAGAAAAAACACGTAGGAAGGCAGAGAACTGTAATTTAGAAAAAAAAACGGGTCAATGTGATAAACATTTAAAAATATACTTCACTGAAAAGCTATCTGGTCCGCATCTGATGCAATCTCCGTCTGTTTGTTCAGGCTTTCAACCAACTCACATACTGGACATATTTAACTGAGGCTACAAGCTCTCATGCACTGCCAACACTTAAAATCTCGTCATGGGTCCAATTTCTCCCATATATCCTGCTCCAGGAACAGGAGCTAGCACATTTTAAAACACAGTCTTCCCATTATGACACACGAAGCTGAAGGGAGCAAACGCCTAATGTTGAGGAAAGTTAACTTGAGATTCAATATTAATAGGCTTTACCCTGTAATGTGTGAAAGTCACGCTAGCATTTGCCGTGCTGGCACACTAATGTCTGGTCTTGGCTGGCTTCGCTCCTCCTGTGACCTATCTGGGTGCAAGCCAGCGGCTTGGCTATCCTTTGAAATGGGACTATCCTCGCCCGAAGGCAGCTGTGTTTAGGCAGATCCACCCCAGCTGATCACACCAGGCCATATTTAATTATTAATTGCTCTTAAATACTAACTTTAGCTGCCATCTGATGGTTTCTTTGACATTTTATATGCTTTCAGTTATGGTGCCTTTAATTTGTCTAATCTGCCCTTGATTCAAATGGAAGCTACTACAGTCTTATTAAACTAATAAAGGCAATGGGGCCGTAACACCATATGTGACCCCTTCCTGTAGCAGGGCCAGGTGGGCAGAGTGCCACCAGGGAGCATAATGGATATATCCCTAATGATTTCTTAGACATCTCGACCACGGAGCCCCTCTTTTCTCCCTATTTGGGACTTGCAGATCCTGGACAACTTTACTAAATATCAAACCTGTTTTGCTGGAACCTGTAAAAACAAACAAGGTGCAATGACCGGAGGCCTATCTCACAAAACCAAGATAGAGGATTAAGCTGGGATGTTCCAGATATCCTGGCTGAATTAAGCCTGGACTCGGTTTCACAAAAGCAGTAATACATACGTTACCATGCTGATTTATTCTGTGCAGCTAGCCTGCTGCTGACCAGGCTAACAGCCAGGCTTAGTCAATCCTGGTGCCTTATCTGTTCAGTCATTGGTCACACCGATCAGAAACCAACACGTTTTGTCAGTGGTTCTGTTTCCTTATCTGTGTGTGTTTGTTTTTTATAACCTGCATTAAAATACCACTGATACACATTGGTGTTCAGTGAAGTAACAGTATTTCCTCACAACCCTGTCCTATCTGATCATTTTTTAATAACATTTGAGTTTAATCTAACGGAGTTCTCCACCCCCAAAAGAGGGTTCCATTATAGTAGATCTTTATCGGATAATGCTGTATCAAAACTTAAAGAGTCTGTCCCCTTTTTAATATCCTCCGTATTGCAGAAATGCCCTGTAGATGGCAGCAATGTTGTTTCTTCCAATTCACAAATAGATGTCTTTGTAATACTGAGCCCGGTTCTGCCGGAGGTTTTTTTTTCCCGTTAATGGGTGGTTTTTCTTCCCACTGTCGCTTCATGCTTGCTCAGTATGAGGGATTGCAGCAAAGCCATGTACAATGCAGACGACTCTCCCTGTGGCTCTACGGTCCCCCAGGAGTGAATGCTGCTTGTCGGGACTTTGATGCAATCAACTGGTTTCCTTATATAGGACATTTTGACCAATCTGTATAATCTGACCCAATCTGTATAATATGATTGAACTTGATTTTGTAAAGTGCCTTGAGATGACATGTTTCATGATTTGGCGCTATATAAATAAAATTGAATTGAATTGAATTGAAGTACTATAATTATTTTAAAATTACGAACGTAGCCTATGTCATTATTAACTTTATTATTATCCGTGTGGGCACTGTTAATGTTCAACTGTGTTTGAAGAGTGCTGTTGTTCTGAGTTTGACAGAAAGGCCTTTAATAGACTATTTCATGTGCTGAAGGTATTAGAATGGCTGACGAAGAAGCAAAGGTGTTGTCAATTCTGGTGTTACACCATTTTCCACGAAATTCTGCAGGTGTAGGGGCGCTGCTTGGCTGACTCCTCCAAAAAAAACATATTAGCCCTCAAGTGCACAAAATACGCAATCTCACAGCCCCTAAAAGGAAAAAAATTATATACAAACCATAAGTCTCAGTGACCTAATAACTGGTAATGGAAAGAATATTATGTTATTTGATGTAGTTTTTTTTATCATGAATAGGTAATTTTATTACTTTAACTTCTCTTGGTTTGTTTGAAGCTTAGTGTTTTAAATGCAAACAGTATTTGTATTAATGAATGCCTTTATTAAAATCGGATATCAGGTGAACATTGTTTGGCAAAGGCTCTCTGCTGAAAAAGTTTCTTCCTTTTATACTGCTCTACTGCTTCAGGAGTTATGGAAGGGTCAGTGAAACAGCACCCTCTAGAGATACAGAATAGAACAGATGAGAGAAAATGGTTTACCTTTTTTTGCCATAGAAATAGCTACAAAAGAATGTGTTTTCCTTTATAATAGCCGCAGTCTTTCCTTTCTTAACTCTGATGTGCTTCAGTTCCTCATAAGGCTCCATCAAAGGATGCTGCTTGTTTGGTTTGAAGATTGGCACTCACAACTCATCCATTGTAGCATCTGGTGAATCTGGGATCGACCTCATGGTCTTTTGTAGACAGCCAGGGTCGCGCATGTAGCTGGATTACTTACAACCTTAGTCACATTTCCTCAGGTTGGATTGGGTTTTGTGAAATGGTTAAAGCCAGGGTGCTCTGATCATGCTATATTAACCCTGGCTTTAGCGCTTATCCTGCATTTCCAAATTTGGCTTTTGTGAAATAGGCCTCTGGTTAAATCAGTGTGTACACCCGTAAACAAAACAGTTGCTTGAAGCAGACTTGTCTACTATTTCAGCGTTTAGCCTCCCATTGACTTGGTAATATGCAAAAGTTTCCAGATTGTGGGAACATCTCTTGTCTTTAGAACTTCTCAGGACATTGCACATCTCCTGTTGACTTTAGCTCTTGACTCGTCATTCTAATACCTTTGTTATGCTGTTGTCGCATCATTTGGATGAATCATAGGATTCACCATCTTAAATAAAAAATTCCTCTTCACATTTTTTCGTTTTGAGCCGACCAAAATATCTGTCAGCATCCGTCTGGGGCTGGTTTATACCTTTACATCTGAGAGAGTTAAGGCTGCTTTATGCTTGACACACGAACGTTCTGTGTGGAAATTAGACGTGTGGACACAACAACGGCTTCGCCTCCGAAGTAGCACTATTCTCCTTGACTCTAGAGGGGAGTGTTGTGCTCCTATGCTAAGCGTAATATACCCCACTACACGTAGAAGTAGAAAACACTGTTGTTTCCAACATTTTAAAGCCTCTTCCTTTCTTCCAAGAATGGCGGTGATTTCTCTTCAGGAATTAACTATAGGTTGATCACGGTGATTTTTATGGGCCGAATCATAAAGATGTCTATATTTAGGGACCTCCAGCAGCGCTTGCTGGTCCACCATGTTTTTCAGCTCTGGACTGTCCGCGTAGTCAGAAATATTCCTAGGTGCGCAGTGTGGAAGCCTTTGGCCTTGTTGAGGGGCATGGTTGCCAAAATGACGTAATTTGCCCATTTGGACCTCACAGATTTGTCACGCATTAACCAGGCCTAACACTTTAAGGTTTTTTTTAGCCCAGTGTAGTTGTTTTTGGATAGTAAAACGTTTTACTCAGCTCCTCATAAAAGATTGAGAATGCTTATGAACATTTTCTCCAACCCAAGGAAATTTATTTGCTTTTGTTAGTTGTTGTTTTTCTGACATTAAACGTGTAAAAAATATTGTATTATTTGTCATTTTGCGACATCACACAAACAAGGCATGTTCTCAGGTGTGTGGACACGTCTACATTCAGAGTAGTTTGTTATGGTAGATTTTACCTTGCATAGGACCCATTGTGTCAGGAATTTCTATGACAAAAGAAAAGAATCCCCTATTAGTCTTGTGGGTAAATTGTCTGTAATACACCGCTTAAATGTAAATGAAGGTGATCTACTTACACTAAAAACCTGTGCTCCATATAATCCCTGCTCTTTCTGTGACTGATTACGTACATTAAGCACCATGAATAGAGAGAGTTTGAGGTTTTGGTCAACAGCACTTCTATAGAAGTGCTTCACGGTCCTAAAGTGCCAGCCTTTCATGCAGGAGAGCCATTAGCACCGGCTCAACCGGGATGATGAATACCACGGGTGTGATGTGGTCGCATTGTGTGCTTAGAGAAAAGGGACTCTGATGAGAGGTTGTGGAAGACACACCTGCTTACAAAGAGGGGTTGAGATAACAACTCTATCCTCCTTGTCAAGGAGACATCTGGCTTTGCCATGGTGTTGCAACCTGAAATACACCCAGGCGTGGTTAATGAGGCATAGGAGACAAGGTTTGGGTTGTGTGTTGTTAAATTTGTGTGTGCATGTCTGTTTTGGTGGGTGCTATTTCCTGCATTAGCCTGCAAGCATGCCATCTGTGGTACTCAACCGCTAACCCTGCTTTGTGTGCCTTGTAAGCAGTGTTAAATCTTTACAGGAAGAAAATTAACCTTTTTTTATGCTGTAATCGACTTTACCACCGTGGTTGTAAAAAAATAAATAAATACAGGAATCTGAATGGCCAATAAGTTAAATGTGTATTTTCCCCGAGGACAGCATACTTCTCTGTCTCAATTTAATTAGCTTTTTCATAAATGGCTTATTTGCAGCTTTTTGGGTATTGACCAAATTTAAACTTGGTGCTTTTTTGTCCTTTTGGTGGCACTAGTGGCATTTAATGAAAGTAGGTCGATAGGAAGGGGCCTGAGAGAAGGGTGGAAGACATGTAGCAAAGGTCACAGGCAGGATTTGAACTCGGGAGGGTCGCGTCAAGGACTAAGGCCTCTGTATATGGGCCTCTCGCGCTACCCCAGCTCCACCGCTGTACCCAATATTGGTGCATTTGTCTTAGTAGTTGAAGTCTTGGGGAACCCCACCCATACCCTACACACACAGTTTAAGCTCCTCCAGGTGGGAGATATGCCCTACCAGGATTAGAACGAGCAGACTGAAGAACTCTCTTATCCCCACAATCGTTGGCTTTTTAAGCAAACTCTAGCCATAAATGTCCTGATTTAAAGACAGTTCAACTTAGTTCTAGTTTATACATTTTATTTTAGTTTTAAGATATGCTTTAGATTGATCTCTTTTTAACTTTATGAAGTTGCCTCTTATTTTCAGGTCTTGTCAATGGTCTGTGTAATTGTTTGTGTGATGGTTGCTTCTTCTAGTTGTAAACGCCGTTCGTGGACCTATTAAAGTGAAGTCTGAAGTCTAAAGTTCTGACAAAATATGGTCAAAATTAACAATGGAATGCTATGAGAAAAAGCTGTAGATCCTTCATAAGTGCTGGTCATTCCACCTCTTTGCTATTCAGTACCTTTGTGATTTTGGCGGTTTCATATTCGACTGTTTCTGTCGGAAACAGTGCTGACACATGGTGGATAAGTGTGTTCTAGTATGGAGGTCATATGAGCATATTCTGCTGTAGAGATTTAGTATTATGATGGCAATACCTGGTTTCTGGACTTACAGTTCTATCATATTTCATTACAAGTCGGTGGCTAAAATGGGGATCAGAACAAACATCAGTAGGATTAAGGTGTAATACAAGGTCTTCAGGATCTCTGTTTTTTAAAATACTTGAATTTCAAAAGTAAAATGAAAATATGTTTAAGTTTAATTTGTAAATTAAAAGTAAGAAATTAATTTAATCTCAACAGTTGAAAAGAATCTTCAACTTAAACATCAATGAGCTAGCAAGCTGTATAAAATTGTTTTGTTAATGACAAAGACAAAAACAAATATATAAAGTAGTTATCTGAATAATAATCCTCAATTAAGTTGAGTACCAGTTCTAAGGTTGTGTTAATAAACCTAAAGTTGTATTTTCAGCTGTTCTGCACTTTTTGAAGTAGCACCAGAGTCTGGCAAGCTAATGGTAGCTAGCCAGTTAGCCTGCTTTGGCGTTAAACCTGCAAAAGGTTGTTTGTTTTACCGTCAGACATGCTGACTCTTGTTTAAAACCAATTCATAGCCTAAATAAGAGTGATGGTCACTAACTATAACTGTTAAGGGTCTCTGCTACCAGCAATATTTGAAAACTAACAGGTTTATCTTTTGTGGCATCCTAGGCCAGAAATGCAACTAAAACATGCCCTGCAGTCAGGATTCTAAGTTTGGGCACTCAGTTCAAATTCAACATGGCTGCCAAGCATATAAAAAGCAGTATACCACCACTATTTGTGAATATTTTCCTTTAGTGTTTTGATGCATAAAATGAAGAGAAATACATTGCTTTTGTCTTTGTGCTGTTAGTAGTAATAGATATAAGTAAAATACCAAAAAAGAAATCTGTTTTTGAAACTGTAACCTCATACATATTCTCCCTGAAAAGCAGATTTTTAGTAAAATATATGATTAGACTAATGTAGTCTGCGCTGCACATCTTGTACTATGAATGGGAATGTTGCAGTTCTGATTGCCTTTGTCGGGGCACAAAAAGTTAAAGTTATTTTTGAAGCATCTGTATGAAAAATATTTATTTATTGATTGTTTGTTTGCTTAATTATCACAACCTCATTTTTTCATTACATTTGTGTAATAGCCTTATGTTTCTAAATAAATGTGTATGTTATTAATACAATTTCCTTAAATTTATTTAGTTTCAGATTTGCTTATTTGATTTATTTATGGAACAACTTAAGTAGCAGTTTTGATTTCCTGAACATATTTTCCTGCTTTGCTCTTCTTTTTTTAAAACCATAAAAAATAATAAAGTTTACGGTTTGTTCACTGTTTTTGCTTTTGTCTGTTTCAGGTAATCTCTGCCCTGTCGAGGATCTCTCACCACAGCATTGCACAAGTCAAAGGCATCAGGTATGTGTGCGACACACAAATCACTCATTTATCACTTCTGCCACGTGGGCGCTGCAAGAATATAAATGTTAAGAAGAAAAAGCCATTTAGATAAAAATATTCCCCATTTTCTTCATAGGCAATACATTGAAATGAATGGTGCTATTAACATCTGCTGCTCGCTTAAGAGTCAATTTGCATTTTAGGCAATTAGCTGTAGCTTTTCGCCGGCTTTATCTTTCAGGGGAGAAATGCTCCACAATGCATTTCCATCTGTCACTCAAATCGGTCTTTCGTCATTCTGAGTCAGATCCTTTATTACATGCAAGAGCAGTCCTTTTGCAGCGAGGCTCAGGAAGCCTTTGTCTTGTCTTTTTGCTGGTATGTACGGTGGCCCTGAAGTGCAAACCACATCAACAAATCTATAAACACAACAACAAATTAAAAAAACACAACAACATATTCAAAACCACAACATTACCATGAAACAACTACAAATTAAAAAATACAACAAAATATTGAGATAAACAATAACGGAAGTAATGGTGAATGTAGTTGTTTCCAGATGTTCAGTAAAGTTTTGTTAAAAAAAACATCCTTGAATAAAACCTCCAAAAGAACGCTGATACGGGGCGGTATCTCTTATTAGAAAGCTGATGCTCAATACGATCCGACAATATTAAGATCACATCGTAGCAAGACGAAGTAAGGTAAGAAAAAAGCAGCACAGCTGTTGGTAACGGTCTTTTATGGCGCGCTAACCGCTACTGCTGTTGGTAGATGTGTAGCGAGAGGGACTGACAGAAAGCTTTGAATCATTTTAAAAAGCCCGAATCATATTTGTTGGGGCTGTGAATTGCCAAGCAATGCAGGCCATTGCATAACAATCTTATAGAAAGATGGAATCGTTAACCTTCTGAATAATAAAGGTTTACCATGTTAGGCAACCTGATTATTTAAATTAGTTCTGCAATTTACTCTGTGGCTACCTATTTGCTAAATGGTAATTTAAGGAAATATCTTGAATCTAAATTTAACCTTGGCATTCGTGCCTCAGACCCTCTATGTGCGTTTGGAAGCTGACCTCATGTTTATCCATCAGACCCACAGTTTAAGCCTGTGTCACTTATTATTCATCCTCTTTCCTGCTGATTATCTTTGCTGTCCTCAGCAAACCCCACTTTAACCCTCACCCTGTCTGTCCTACCTGTTCGCTGATCCCTGCGCTTTCCTCCCGTGCTCAGGCCTCTGACCTCAGCTTTAGCATCATGATACAGGATCTGTAAGGGTTTTGTGGTGTTCAAGGTGTCACAGGCGCATAGTTCAAAAGTCAAGGCATGAGAGTCGGTTGCTGATGGCGCAATCTTACTCGCCCGGAGAAAAGTATCTATAGAAACGTGTGATTTGTGGTAAATTCCTGGGAAACAAACATTTTGATTTGCAAAGTGTGGCTGCTGACTTCCATTGACTTACAGCAACAAACTAGAAAGTAGAGGTAGCTTTGCATCAGTTCTAATTCACAAACCTTCAGAGAAAACTAATTTATATTTTGGCAGTCAGGTAATTCAGAATTAAAAAGCCTACGGACAAAACCTGGGGTTGGATTGGAGAGAGATGAAGACAGAAAATGCTCTGTGGCAACCCTTAAACGGGGCAATGAAAATAAGATGGAAAAGAAAATGCCAAGAAGAAAAGAGACCAACATGAAGAATTATAAGACCAGGGCAAAGAAAAGCGGTTAAGAAAACCAAGACCAAGAAATAAAAGGACCAAGACGAAGATAAACAAGACTTAGACCAAGTTAAAAGGACAAAGAGCAAGATGAAAAACACTAAGATGAGGAAGACAATGATACAATGGGGGAAGAAGTATATGGAGAAGACCTAGATTAAGATGAAGTCCAAGACCAACATGATCAAGATCAAGATGAGAAAAGACAGATGAGGAGGACGAAGACTAACCTGGAAAAGACCAATGAAGACAACTAGAAGATAGAAGCTCAGGACTAAGATCATCAACATATTATCTAGATCTCACCAAGAAGAATAAGAAGACTAAGGATGGCTAAAACAAAGAAGATGAAGAACACTAAGAACAAGACAAAGAAGATAAGCTGTGGCAGATTTCCCCTCATTATTCATCACCTAAATGAGAGAGAAGCATCAAGAAGACAGTGGCTTTGCATTATTTTTTTGAAATATCAAATTAAATCCTCCACCCTGGTACAAAGATAAGAAAAAAGCATAGATAAAATTTTTAGACGCGGATGTGGAGGGTTTATTTTCAGTGTAAAAAGGTGGACGGATTATTGCAAAAACAACCTCTGTAAAAAAAAAAAATCTGCACTTTTCACCCTCTCTTAATAGACAATTAACAACATATCTGGATGCTTTTTTTCTTTTTCAGCACACACCACCAAAATGCAGGCTATGGGGTATTGGCACACATTAAAGTCGTTTGTACTGGCGGTCATACGTTTAAAAACATCGTATCGGTGCATCTCTATTAAAGGCTTTCCCACCGTACTGTTTGACTGAACCTTTTCTTTCCACTCGGAGGGTGGCTTCATAGACACGCTTGGTACAAGGAGCTAGGGGGCCCCAGCTTGCAGGAGCTGCAGCGATTTATCGACCCCTGCAGAAACAAAACCGTGTCCTGGGACGTGCAAACAGCCTCCACAGCTGGCCATCTGATCCGCTCTCACACATTACATCTACACTCTTGTTGTGTTGTTTGACAACGGTTAATCAATGGACTGAGCTCTTTGCAGAGTTGTGCCGCTCACGTGCCAGAATTCCCCCTCTGACAAGTATTGTGTGAAGACATGATCGCAAGCAGATTTGGCTGTCTAGAAACATTGTTGTTGATCTAAAAAAAAACACAAGACTTGTGAGAGACAGGCTGGGTTTTTAATTAAAACGTCAATGAGAATTATCAAAGTGAACCAACATTGGGAACAAATGCAAGAAATAATAATGATTCAATTCAATTTTATTTATATAGCGCCAATTCATGATACATGTGATCTCAAGGCACTTTTCAAAGTCAAATTCAATCAGATTATACAGATTGGTCAAAAAATTTCCTATATAAGGGAACCCAGTTGATTGCATCAAAGTCTTGACAAGCAGCATTCATTCCTGGAGAAGCGTAGAGCTACAGGAAGAGTCGTCTGCATTGTCCATGGCTTTGCAGCAATCCCTCATACTGAGCAAGCATGAAGCAACAGTGGAAAGAAAAACTCCCCTTTAACGGGAAGGAAAACCTCCAGCAGAACCAGAACCAGGCTCAGTATGAACGGTCATCTGCCTCAACCGACTGGGGGTTACAGAAGACAGAGCAGAGACACAACAAGAGAGACAAACAAGCACAAAAGCACACATTGATCCAGTAATCTGTTCTACATTAGATGATAATAGCGGGTGATCTGTCTTCCCTGGATGATGTCACAGCTAACAGAACGCCAGACCAGGTGTACCTACTATGAAGAAAACAAGAGAGAGAACAAAAAGTTAAAAGCTGAAATGACGACAAGCAATGCAAAATTGGAGAACAGTAGAAATCAGTAGAGTGAGAAAAATAGGCCCTGATGTCCTCCAGCAGCATAACTATAGAGGTAGCTCAGGGTAACATGAGGCACTGTAACTATAAGCTTTGTCAAAAAGGAAAGTTTTAAGATTAGTCTTAAAAGTAGACAGGGTGTCTGCTTCACGGGCCAAAACTGGGAGTTGGTTCCACAGGAGATTAAATGTACTTAATAGTAATCCTCTAGTAGGAGTAAAGAAGTATTTGGATAAAAGTCTACCTAAGTGCTGAGTAACTATTAGATAGTGATGCCTTATTCATTTTTTCTTAGAAATCATGTAATTAGAGAGACAAAAATATCAAAAACAGTTGTATTTTTGAACAAAAAAACATAAAACAGAATAAAAATCAATAATATCTTCAATCAGTGACGTAATAATAATATCAATAATATCAATTTTATTCATATGTTTCACACGACAAATGTAAACGCAATGTGTAAGGAAGGAACTGTACAAATAAATACAGGTGATGGAAATAATTAAAAACAACCGATAAAACACAAACTGTACAAAGATTTAAAACAACACACAGATAAGATCACATAAAATAAAAAAACAAGAGAAAAACATTAAAAAAATTAGGAACAAAAACACACATTTACGAATTTCATGTTGACTGCACAAAGCGTTTGAAAGAAATCCCTCCAGTAGGTAACAAATGCTCAGACAGTCACACTTCTTCCACTGAGAGGATTTACTTAATGCTGCATCTTCACTCCCTGTTCAAATGCAGCAGCCAGACGGGCAGATAGACTAGCAGCTTGTCTGGTTCATGTTTGATTAAAATATGCTTCACTTAGTGAAAGGACCAGAGGTGGATATATTAGCCAAAAATGTTACTGAAGTAAGCGTAGCGTTACCTTAAAATAATATTGCAGAAGTAAAAGTCAAAATTATGGGTTAGAAAAGCTACTTTTATGAGTACATTTTAAAAAGAGTTGCTCAAGTAGTTTCAGCTCATCACGACACCCATCTAGTATTTATTAATATTCTGCATTTGCAGCATAACCCAGACATGTCTCTGTATGTGTGATTGCTTATAACTGTGGGGTATTCTGGACGACACAGATTTGGCCATGTCAGATTCTTTCAGATTTGGATAAATGTTTTACAGCCACCGTTTCAAAAATGTACCAGTTTAACTCTGCTTTAGGTGTGTTTCTATCAATCCAGACTCAAATTGTTGCCCTTTGTTCTTCGCAAATAGCTGAAGCCCAGTTGGACTGAATGGAGAGAATCTGTGAACAACAATTTACAAATATTCCCACAGATTGTGTGTTGTTAGAGGCTTTGATTTGGCCACGCTAACACATACGCATGCCTTGCTCTAAAGCACTACTGGCTGTATGTCTGAGGTAGCTGTCCTGCTGAATAACATCTGCCCCAGTCGTTTGCTAGTTTTCCTCCAGGATCGTCCGGTATTTAACTCCATCCATCTTCCCATGAACTCTAACCAGTTTCCTTGCCTCTGCAGAAGAAAAGCATCCCCACAGCACAATGCTGCCACTACTATATCTCATTATGGGGAGCATGTTTACGTTTTTCAGAGCAGTAAGTGATATTTTGGGGGTTTGCTGTGTCCAGCAAATACTTTCCTCTAGCCAATATCCTATTTCTATAAAAAATTGAAAACCATTTATTTTCTTCAACTAAAATACACAATAATATTATGAGAAGGTAACCACATGTCAAAAAGTTAAAAGCATGGGAAAACTTTTGCAAGAGGTTATATGGGATTTTTATTTAAATTCTGGCCCTAGATGTACCAGGCATCCATTAAAGACAAGATAAAATTGCATGAATATTTCTTTCTTGTTTTGAATACAAACCATGTAGCATCAATTTCTCTCTGGTTCACATGCAGGCACAGACATGAACAACATGCATCCATAAGAGCCCACAGAGCAGCAATAAATTGCCAAGCGTCGGCTCATCAGAGGTACCTTGATGAAATTATGAACAGAGTTCAATTACACCTAGTTGCACGATTTAAGGGAAATTAAAACTTCAGCAATGAACATTGCTTGGCTCCACAGAAGAGCACAGGAATGATAAATGCGTGCGTAGAGCTCCACAAACTACTGTGTAATTAGATTTGGCCCTGCGGGACTCCATTAATAACTTAAAATATAATGCACACTTCATTGGAGGGGGCCATCAAATGTGGGTGTGTTACTGCACTCCGGAGGAGGCACCCTGTGCGCTTCATAACCGCCAGTGCGAGCTTGACAGAAATCAGAGGAGGCCGATCTCATGGAAGTAAAATTTGTAATTAGCTCTTGAAATTACGCGTTTTAATAAAGTTACAAGCCGTGAAACTCGAGGAAATGTTTCCGAGCGAAGGCCTTATGAAGGACAGAGGCGATTTCAGGATGTTTGTTTGTGTGAGGTTGTTGACCTTTGATTATCTCGCCAAGCGTTCATTAGCTAAACGACTGACACAGGCGCCCAGTGTGATTGTTGCTTTAATTAAGCAGAAGCTGATTACTGATGTCGCAAACATGCACAAAGCCGAAATGCACAGCTAATGCCCAGTGTACCCGCTTACATTTAGACATAAAGCACAGTAATTAGCCATTAGTTGCTAACGGGCTACTTTAGCTGCCTCTTTAGAGAGAGACACACACTACTGGAAAGTGTGTGGGTCATTTGATCATATCTTGGGATTAAATACAGTGAAAGGCTTTAAAAGCTGAGAGCTAAGAGAGAGGAGAGTGCTTTCATGAGAGCGTTGAAGGTCTTCTCTGTGACACTGAACCGGCCCAGTTGACTCCAGGCTAACTTCTCTGTCTAGACAGCAGCATGACATAACCAGATTTTTTTCTCTTTGGTCTCACTTTGTCTATGTAAACGTTGAACTTTTACACATTTAGTCCCATTAAAACCCTAAAATGGAATGCATTTAGTTGGAATAAAATGTGACAGACCAACATAAAGTATACTGTAAATTCAAAATGGGAGCAAAAGAATTAATTGTATTGTGTTTGTCATGGTATTTTTCTGGGATGAACCCGGACACAGCACGCACACACAGAGCTAGTTCTATAAAGTGAGTTTATTGAACAGTGTGGATGATGGATGACGAGAGGAACCAGAGTCTTTTACCAGACGGAGATGTAGGGTGCAGAAGCTGGCCGGAAGGAGGAGTGCGGAGAAACTGACCAGGAGGAACTCTGGAGCCGAAGACTTGAGACCAGGGCGGAGCACTTGAAACCAGGACGAAACACAGGAGCCGAGAACTTGAGACCCGGACGGAACATCAGAGCCGAGGACTTGAGACCAGGACGGAACATCAGAGCCGAGGACTTGAGACCAGGACGGAACCCAGGAGTCGTGAACAGGAGTCGAGAACTTGAGACCAGGACAGCCCACCAGGAGTTGAGAACTTGAGAACAGGACGGAACACAGGAGTTGAGAACTTCAGAGCAGGACGGAACAATGTCTTGGGTTGAGGCTGGGCTGGAACAGAGCTGAAGCAGAGTCTCTGGCAGTGACTGAACAAAAATGAAGCTGAAACAAAGTCTCCTGGCTGACTGAACAAAAACAAGGCTGAAGTAAAGTCTTCTGGCTGACTGAAACAAAAAACTGAGCTGACACAGGGTTCTGGCAGAAACTGAGCAGGAGTTGAACACTACGGACCGGCAACGAGAACAGAATGAGGTGAGTATATATAGAGGTGAACACAGGTGGCAACAGATCAGTGATAATTGCAGCCTGACAGGTGGAACCAATCAGGCTGCGCAGGGAAGAGAGAGAGAAAGGGAGGCTCAGCATGCAGCCTACAAGACAGTGTTTATGTTTTTGTTTTGTTTTATTTTACAAATAAAATCCTGAGTTAGTGGTCTTATTTGAATTGTTTTATTATTCAATCATTGTCTCTGATTGAAAAGGAAACCTGACTCTCGCCAGATATATGTTGCTCCGCCTAGCTTCACTCACATACATCTGGGACCTCTCCCATAGAGAGTGATTTCTCCAACCAATTTTATTGTCTGGCCAATCAGGACGCAGGGCGGGAGTTTCATGGATGTGACGTAGTGGAGAAGCGACCGTGAGATTCCAACAATAAGCGTTAGCATTGATGCTGCTATTTCTTCCGTGTTGTCCAATCTACCTAGTATTGTTTCATTAAAGGAACATCAGAGAACGGCTCTGAAGGCTTTTGTTGGTGGAAACGATGTTTTCGCCCTTCTCCCGACCGGATTTGGCAAGTTTTGTTTTCCGGGGCGCGTTTAGCGGTTAGCGCGAACCATATTAGGAGGCCTTTAGTCCTCAACATGGTCGGCCCGGGATCGACTCCGACCCGCGGCGCTTTGCCGCCTGTTTTCCCCCCTCTTCTTGTCAGCTCACTGTCAATAAAATGTGTGCCACTAGAGCCGCAAACACATAAAAAAAAAGTTTTGTTTTTTCCTGTGTCGCTCTCACAGCGTCACGGGTTAGCTTCAGTGTGAGTGGTTGAAATAGCACGTCGATAAAGATGACAGACAAGTGGCTTATCCAATCATATGCAAGGATTTTTGATAAGGCCCAGCCTTCAATAAAGGCAATTCCTATGGAGAGGTCCCAGATGGATGTGAGTGGAGCTAGGCGGAGCGACATACAGCTGGCGAGAGTCAGGTTAATAATTATTCAGAAAAACAAACCAATATTTTCTCATTTTTAGTTGTATTGTAATCCAATCCAATCCAACTTTATTTATTCAATTCAATTAAATTTTATTTATACCGCCAATTCACAACACATGTCATCTCAAGGCTCTTTCCAAAGTCAAATTCAATCAAATCCTCCAGACAGATTGGTCAAAAAGTTTCCTCTCTAAGGAAATCCAGCAGATTGCATCAAGTCTTGACAAGCAGCATTCACTCCTCCTGAAAGAGCGTAGAGCCACAGTGGACAGTCGTCTGCATTGTTGATGGCTTTGCAGCAATCCCTCATACTGAGAATGCATGAAGCGACAGTGGAGAGGAAAACTCCCCTTTAACAGGGAGGAGAACCTCCAGCAGAACCAGAACCAGGCTCAGTGTGAACGCTCATCTGCCTCGACCCACTGGGGGTTAGAGAAGACAGAGCAGAGACACAAAAAGCACAGAAGCACACATTGATCCAGGAATCCTTTCTATGTTATATGGTAATAGCGGATGATCTGCCTCCTCTGGATGGTGTCACAGCTAACAGAACGCCAGACCAGGTTTACCTACTATGAAGATAAAAAAGACAGAGACAACTTAAAGTTAAATGTTGAAATAACAACAAACTACGCAAATTGGAGAACAGTAGGAGAACTCAGCAGAGTGAGAAAAATAGACCCTGATGTCCTCCAGCAGCCTAAGCCTATAGCAGCATAACTACAGAGATCATTTTACCAATTACCAAAGGGACCAATGTGCTGTACAGAATAACATAAAAAGATTTAAAACATTAAAATGCTATAGCAAGAAAAACAAACACAAAGAACATAAATGGTATATAATCAAATGCCTTAGCAGCCATACAATAGAAGACTAATAAAATAAGCAGAAGCTAACATCAACTTCTCACATGGTGTCAAAGGCCAAGGCAAAAAAAATAGTTTTAAGGTCAGACAGTGATGTAGCCAGTCTGGTGTTCAGTGGTAGCTCATTCCACATTTTAGGACCCGCCACACGAAAGGCATGGTCCCCCCTAAGGAGCAGCTGGTCAGCTGACCTAAGGGAGCGCGATGGTGTATCATGGTGCAGCAGCTCTGAAAGCTGGAAAGGGGCAAGGCCATGAAGAGCTTTAAAACCAAATAAAAGCACTTTAAAACGGATCCTAAAATGTACGGCCAATGAGATGAAGCTAAAACAGAGGAGATATGCTCATATTTGCGTGTACCAGATAAAAGACTTGCCGCTGCATTTTGCACTCTCTGTAGCTGGGCAATATAGGAGCCACTTACCCCCACATAAAGCGCATTACAGTAATCCAGCCGAGTAGTGACAAAGGCATGGATTACTGTCTCAAAGTCCTTCCTGGAGAGAATTGGCTTTATTTTAGCCAACTGCCTTATCTGATAGAAGCTGGAGTTCACAACTGCATGTAGAAATTAATTTATACCCTTTTAAAAAATCAATGGACATTCTTTTGTTTTGACGTTACAGCATCAAACTTCCCTGGTACCTGCTGATCAGCTTTTTGCATGTTTCTGCTGGTTTTTCAATGTGGTTTAAGGCCGAAAGGCCTCCTTACCATCACCCTAATCTGTAGCTACCTTTACAGATTCTCTATTAGATTAAAATCTGGAGTCCAACACATTAATATCACTTCCATTAAGAAAAAAAATAGACAGAAGGAAGTACCGGGGTAATGTTGTGTCTCTCAGTCACTTTTTATTTTCGCAGCTAAACGAAAAACAAAACGTCACATTGATTTTGATTTACCGCTCTTATTAACTTCTGATTGAAGCAGGCTCTTTTTGTATGTGATGAGGACGGATGGGATCAGGAACGAGTTCATCATAGGGACAGCTCATATTAGACGCATTGGAGATAAAGCCAGAGAGGCCAGACTGAGATGGTTTGGACATGTAGAGAGGAGGGATAGGGAGTATATTGGTCGAAAGATGCGGAGGCTGGAACTGCCAGGCAGGGAGCTTAAAGGAAGACTGTAGAGGAGATTTATGGATGGAGTGAAAGAAGACATGAAGGTACTTGATCTAAGGGAAGATGCGGAAGATGGGGTTAGAGGGAGATGAAAGAAGCAGAAGCAGGCTTTGAAATCTCTGTTTGAATGTTTGCACTTAAAAAATGATATTTGCCGTACATCGCAATGGAACCAGATTTTATGAGATGTAGTTATGAATAAAAGTGATATAAAAGTCATAATCAGACATCTTTAAGGGATTCTACATTCCACAGGATTTATTAGCGTTTTTCTCCTGGTTCCTGCTGTGGAACCAAGAGTTTCTAGCTCCTTGGATGATACTTGTGTGATGAAAACTGTCCTGAAAAGGATCAACTTGTAATTTTTTCTGTTAATATATGAACACAAATGTAACTTTGTATCACAATACCAGAGCTTGTCATCCAATTCAATGAGGTGTTGTTGTGTCGGTCACAAGGCTTTCAGTGGTAATTTATTAGCTCTTAATGTGGAGCCTTCACATCACTATTTGGCAGAAATGGCACCATTAACACGTTTAGCCTTTGAAACCTAATCCTACCTTTCCAACTAAAAGCTTCCAGAAATCGGGCATCATTAAAGACAGTTGGGATAAATCCACCCAGATAAATGGGGCAAATTAATTGCCATCCGTTTCAAACGTCGGCAGCCATCTTGGGGTGGGTTCGCTGTTGCATCAGTGGTCGAAATAGGGAACGTATAAAAAAAGACAGTCCTCACGAAAACAACAACCTTTTTATTTATTTGTCGTGTTTCTATGTTCAGCTTGTCTTACACCAAAACAGTTTGGTTTCTGTAAGCGCCGAAGGTCCTTACAGGCCCTGCAGGAAAAATACACCTCCAGACGTTTTTTTTTATATTCCTCGCACCGTCCCTGAAGATTTTTGAATGATGGCCGAAACCCTGATAGGATTCATTCGACTCCTGCCCATCAATCTGGAAGGGGGAGAAAAAAAAGAAAAGTCAGGTTCCCTCTCCTGAATTCCTGGTGAAGTTGGTTCTGGGAGGATGGGGGGCTCCTTATCTGTCAGCGGCAGCGTTTTGATGTGTTTTGACAATGTTGTTTGTGACTGATGGGGTCCCTCGGTTGGATAGTTCCTGCTGTTTAGCTTCTGAAGTGATGGAGCGAGGAGCGACAAGCTGACAGATGGAACACAAAGTTTCCGACTGGTTATTTTTCTACCGGAGACAGTGTGTGTGTGTGTGTGTGTGTGTGTGTGTGTTCGGGGGTGATAAAGTGTTTTGTAACCATCTCTCACTCTTCGTGTGTTCTGTTTGTGTGTCAGGCCTTTCCCGTCCGAGGACACAGCTCTGAATGAGGATGATGTCTACCGGAGCCTGGAGGAGTTGGCAGAGTAAGTGTGCATTCTACCAAAAACACCCAAACTGACTTTTTTTTTTTTTTTTAGTCACCCAGTTGGACATTCCAGTAATCCTCTAGAGGCTTCCACTAACCCTAATCTCTTTTGAACGTTTTTGTCATTTCAAACAAGAACATCTACACCCTAAAAGGAAATAAGATTACCCCAAGTGTACATAATTTGATTTGAGGCAAAGGCACCTGACCTAATTTTGTGCTATTATAATGTCTGAAAGATATTTATATGCAAGATATCAAAAAGAAATGCATAATCGTATTTCCCCTCATTCGCTAACATCAGATAACATTGTTCCAGTTTTAAGTCGGTTAGTGCAACCAGGATTATTTGAAATTGCTAAACTGCAGAATAACTAACCATCCGTCCATCCGTCGGTCAGTCGGCCGATCGGTCGGTCCGTCTATCGATGTATCTGCTAGAGAAGTGGCTTCAACAGATACCTGGAGAAACATCATACATCTCAGTCCAGAAAAGCACAATTGCACCTCGCATCAAAAATATTGCAGGGAGCGTAATCTGCATCGCATTTTGAAAAGTGGAGCATGCTGTCAAGCGCTTTCTATCAGCCATGCTCGCTTTGCGTGCAATGCTGTGTTCATGTCCAGCATGGAAAATCGGCCACTCTTCCCCTCCCTCGGTGTCACAATGATGTGTTTTGGTACCGAAACATGGTACCGTTTGACTTCACGTGAATCTGTACCAGCATTGGCTGAACTTAGGGTTCATTCCACCTGACAGAATTGGTGTGATTGGGTCACGTTTGTAGGCCCCCTTGCCCTCACACAACTTTTTAGCTCTGCGCAAAGTGAGGAATCCCTAACAAGTTTATTAGTTACCTAGGATTTTCCACATATACAGTCAAGGCAGCAGCTTTAAAGCTTAAAACATGATTTAAGGCTTGGTGACAAAGCTCACTGTTAGAGAACTCCAATAGGTCACATCTTGGGGCACAAAGTCTCCGTGATAATTATTGTAAGGCTTTTGAAAACATCTTTACCAACAGAGCCCCTGCTTGTGAAAGGTGCTGTAATTCAACACATCTGCAGCTGCCAAAATACAACATGAATCAAAGACATCATCTGCTGTAGCAGCTGATAATTTGGCTCTTTGATTAATTGTCTAATAAGCAAAAGACTCTTAAGCTCTGTTTCTTTATTTGTGGGGTACCTCCAACTCCTTGACCATATTTCTCTTAGGAAGTGCTGAATGTATACTAGCAAGGAATAAGATAAAGCTCCTTAACTTGAACAACCCTGTTTTTAAAATTATAACTCTTTAAGCCGTTGAACAGTTCATACTCATTTAATCTTTATGGTCCTACTTAAATAGAATAGTCTGGTTTGCTTTTTAAGCTTACAGTATTTATGTTTCCTTCAGTTTTATTTGTTGGTATATTCGACTCTCTGATGCTGTTTAATGTCATGGAGAGCATCTTAATCGTGGTCATGTTGTCTCTAAAACGCACAATGGAGATAAGCTTTAGCTTTCATTGCTTTAATGCAGAAACTATTTCAAGATGTGAGAGTTCTTATGCAGAGATATCACATGACTTGGAGGGCTTGAAAGCAAGTTGTGATTGCCACTTTTTCCTATACGTGCAAATTGCCTAATTACATAATCAAAGAGCACTCTGGCACATTGCATGAGATGACATGGCGACACCATCTCATTCAACGCGGCAGAGTGCTCTCTGATTTTTTGATTTTTAGGCTTAGCTGCGATTCTGTGTGCCTCTGTGGCTGTCTGCTTGGTTTTGGTTAACAGTGGTTTGGTTTTCCTGTGTGTGAAGGAGATTTGTCGGCTCTGAGGCCGGTGACAGCAGCTGCTCGACTCAGATTAATGGAGAATAATTAGCTAACCGCTCTGAGATGGGTGTCATTCATCACGGAATGATGGGGAGATGGAGAACCGGGGGCTGAAAGAAGATAATGCAAACTATAGATGCATCCCGCCTGAATACATGATTGGGATAAACTGGGTAGGATGATGCAGGCTGAGTGAAGGATATGAGATGCTGCCAAGCAGGCTAATACTGGATTAGGTTGCAGGATGACTGTATAGAATCAAAGCTAAACATTTTCTCCCTCTTCCAAGCGATAATCAAATCTGAACATGGCCCCTTTTTTTAGCTAATTAAAGGAAATGTGACATAATTACCAGAAACTGACACATCATTGATGTAGGAGGACCTAATCTATTGTTTAAATGATTATGTTTTTATTCATTTAATTACAATGTATTTAAGAACTGTAGGGGGAAAAAAATCAAGAAAAGTGCCACTTGTGTTACTGAGTGCATCAGATTCAAATGGGCTGTGTTGTGCGAAAGTATTCACACCCTGTTAATTTAAAAATATATTGGCACCTGGCAGCCACACATTTTCATTTATTATATGTGAATTTTATGTAATAGACCAACACAAAATAACACATAAATATAGAGTGGAAGGTAAATGATTCACAGTGGGGAAAAAAACGTAGTTAAAATCTGAAAAGTGTGGCATGCATTTGCATATAAACAGCATGAATCACACATAAAGCTCCCAAAACCTACCACTTAAGCAGAGAGACCAGGCCGTGAGAGAAATAAGCAGCCAAGAGGCCTAGTGTAACTCTGGAGGAGCTGCAAAGATCCACAGCTCAGGTGAAAGAATCTTTAAACAACACGATTATTAGTTTTGCCCTTTACATCTGACCCTAACCCAAGAGTGGCAAGTAGAAGGACATTGTTGGAACCGAAACATAAGAGGTCCGCTCTGCTCTTTGTTATAAGCCATGTAGGGAACACAGCACACGTGTTGAGGAAGATGAGACCAAAATAAAAATTTTAGCCACAATGCTAAACTCTGTGTGTGGAGGAAAACTAGTCCTGCTCATCACTGCGAACGCAGTGACACGTGGTGGTGGCAGCATCATGTTGTGGGAATGCCTTTCTTCAGCAGGAACAGGAAAGCTGGTCAAAGGCTGCATCCGAAAACATCTGTTGCGTAACAACTCTTAAGCCAAAGTGGGAGTGCGTCAGGGGTCGTCATGATAAGTGCTGTCCGAATAGTACAGTGACTAGAGAAGGAGGTAAGAAAAGGAGCCTGTATGCTTCCTCTCATAGCTCCTTTAGCATAGGATCCTCTCAAAGGTCCCTTACCGTCACTAAGGAGCTACAAGGAATCCCACAATCCTTTGTGTGACATGATGTATCAGCACAGCCCACCTCACGGAAGTTAACGAAAATGTCCGGAGAGAAGAGAGCGCGCACTTTGTAGTTCCTTTTCTTTTTTGTAGGCCGACTATAGAATCATCCATGTGTGTTTAAACTGCGTCATGACGTCGGAGTTAAAGGCTGTCAGAAATCCACACAGCAGTCCGAAGCTCCTTTCCTCGCCACAATATAGTTTTTGGTGTTGACCCCATGAAAGGTCAACCAACAAGAGCTAGGAACAGGAGGTAGGAACTATTATCAGAACATTTTGGATGCAGCCAACGTTTGTAGGAAGATTGATGGAGCTTTCAGTTCACGAAGAAACCTGTTAGAGGTGCAAAATGAAAATGAGACTTGGGTGGAGAAAATATGACGGCGGTTAAAATGGCCTAGTCAAAATATTAAATGTGTTTGGTTGTAGAAACTGTGGGGATCGATCCTTTCGCAAGTCACTGTGTATTCTTGTGCATTGAGCAGGTGATATGCTTGCCATCCAAAGGTTAGAGCAGTGTTTAACATCCAAAATCTATTCTATACATTGATTGACATTAACCTTGGTACCCAAAGCAGCAGCCTCCCTGAGTAGGAGGTTTGACTTCATCGTTTTCCTAAACGGTCAGGGATGTCACAAAACCGAGGTCTATGTGTGACCTATACTGTAGGAGCAGGGGGCAGGGTCTTATTAAATTAATCATTCCGTTCCCCCGTACGGCTACACTTGACCTTTTATGAGGAACAGTTTTGTTTCACCGATGGACAGAAGAATAATTGATTCATCAGCAGGTCCTCCACTTAATGCAGTCGGACACGCTTAGCACATAGGTCATGCTAGCAATAACCCTCCTCTCAAAGACTTATTAATTAGCCTGAAATATTGATGCGTGTGTGATTTATGATGGGTGCATGACTGAACTGCAAAAAAAAAAAAAAAAAATGGGGATGAGGCAGTGATTATCTTTCTACAGTAATAACACTCATGTTTTATGGATGTAAAGCCAATCGGTTTCACCGTAGGAGGGAAATAGTGCGAACGCAGGACATGTGGGGCTGTAAAAACAGCATTGTGTACGATATAAAACGGCAATATTGCCGCCACAAATTTTGATCGTAAAGGATAAAGGCTTGTAGAAGAGTGAAAGCATAATTTTATAGCAGATCTAAGAATCTCCTGAAACTGTTTAGTAGCCTAAAGGTAAAAAAGAAAGAAAAAGCAACCAACTGCTGAATCAGGTCTAAAAAATGATTTTGGCTTTATGGCTAAAGATTTTAACGGACGGATGGATTCCGGTTAAACTGGTTGGATGACGGGTAAACCGTATGAGTGGATGCACCATTAAGTGTACATGACAGAAATGCATCTTCCCCAGATACCAAATTTACAAAGCGATTTGAATTGCTTGCTTAAATTAATCGGATATTTTAAACTGAAGGACAATGTGCTCATCTCTGAACCACTACTTTAAATGGCGCATCAAAGATCCCAGGGAGGTTCATTCACCAATCGGGCAAAGCAATATCACCACTAATAGATGAAGTAAATAACACTGATTATCCCTTCATCATGGCACCTGTTAGTAGGGGTTGTAGTAGCATAACAGCAAGTGAAAGTTGTGTTCTTAAAGTGTAACTCAACCCAAAATCAACTTTTGTGCTGTGAATCACGTAAATAAATCAGCTCTTCTAGGTATTTCTGATCTTCTTTGGTCACTATTGACCTTAACTGGTCCAAGGAAGGTTCAAGGCGCACATGGGGGCTGCACACGACCTTACGGTGACCATGCTTACTCCTGTAGAATACTAAAGTGCCAGGCCAACCACAGAGCAACAGTAGAAGGTGGTCTGATCTGAAGAACTATGTTTTCTCTTGCATTAGATGGATGTTAAGTGAGTCTAAAGTTCTTACCTGGGAAACATGGTGGATTCATTTTGTGGAAAAAAAACCCCCTGAAATGCAGCTCCATGAATTTGTTTTGGGATTATGTATGTATTCAGTAGAACTCCAGTAGTTCCAGTTAGTGGAAGCTTCATTGATTTTTGCAATTTCACCATTTCACCTTGTATAACAGCTACCTAAAGAAAAGAAGATAGAAATAATTAATGATCATGTCTTTATTCCAAATTTAGTCATGAAAAAATTGGGACACCCCATTAAATATTCAGTTCTTATCAAGAAATCTGCACATATATTGAAGTCTGATCTTTTTTTATTTGTCTTTGGGGGAAAAGTGATAAAATTCCACGTAAACATAATTCATTAACCTCGTTTTACTCCTCAAACAAAATATGTAAACAGGCAATGTTTTCTAGCAAAGGAAAAATTGAACATGCTACCCCCTGATAGCTAGTGTTGCCCCCTAAGTTAACATCAGTGAAACACTTGGAGCCATCTACCAGTCTCTGACATCAGTCTGCAGAAAGTTTGTCCCAGTTTTTTTGTTTTAGGTTTTCTGGCTTGTAACGCCCATTTCAGGTCACCCTACAAAGCTGAAGAGGGTAGACATCTGGGCTTTGACTAGGCCCAGGAATTCTCAGCCAGTTCTTGGTGAATTAACTGTTATGTTTCGGTTCAGCCTATTTTTTCCCCCAGATAGTCTTAAGCAGGCACTGATACAGATAAAATATATATTTTAGACTCATCTTTACATTATTTCATAGGTTCTGACCTCAGAATCGTTCTTTCTTGGAGAGCAAAGGTTTCCTTCTTGCTCACCTCCTATAAAAGTTTCACTTGTGCGTTCTCTTTCTGGCTGTAAAGGCAGGCAGTTTCATATCAGCGGCAGCAGGAGCATTTTCTAGGTCCTGTGATGACATTTTATGGATTTTGGAGACTTTAGGCAGGGGTGTTCTAATTTATTCCTCACCAGAATCTGCATTTCTTTACAAATATTTCCCAAAAAGTAATAAAAATGTCCTTTAAGTGTTTGCGTTGCTGCTTGCATTTTTTCAGTATTGTTAAAATTGAAATGAAATATCTATATTTACAACTGTAATAACATGCAATACAAGAATAACTTTTTATATAAACATCTCAAAACATGATATGAAATATAAATGCAACATGAAATATGTAAAGATTGAACACAATAAAACCAATTTAAAACAAACGAGGTCTTACTGATGTTGAAAACCAAAGAATAAAAATGGGTTTTTAGGATGAGTTTTAAAAGCAGGCAATGAAGGAGCCTCTCCAGTGAGCAGGTTTGGATTATTCCACAGTGGAGAAGGCCTTGCCCCCTCTGGGATTCCTCCTGGACCTTGGTACCTGCTGTTTGGCTGACCTGAGGGACAACAAAGGTAAATAAGGATGAAGCGGCTCAGGGGAGGCGCGGCAAGATCGGCAAGATCCTCCAATCCTTTAAAAATTAAAATACAAGATTTTGCAATTAACTCTAAAACATGCAGGCAGCCAGAACAAGGGTGGTGGGGTCTGTTGTTTGGGTTTTTTTATACCACTGCTATCTTTCTATTGACCGGTTCAAAGCATTGCAGTGCTCGGACTTCACTGTTGATGGTGTGTGAAGTCTTTTGTAGAGAGTTGCTCTTGTATGAGTAATCTCCGTCCAGCAGCTTGTCCGGAAGCTGTAAACATGCTAGAAACGGTGTTTTGCTCGACTGGGCATCATTTAAAGGTTAAGTACAAGTCACTTCAGTTGTTAGACGATTTCCATATAGAACACGGTGTGTCAGAGGTTGAGTGAGGTGGATTGAGGCCTGCAGCCGTCATAAGGAGCTCACCTGAACGCAATAGCTGTAAAACGGATGGTTTGGATGCTCTATAATGCAGGGATGTAAATGTTTGTGAAGCACTTGGTTGTTTGCATTCTGCCTCACTGTATCGGTTTCTTCATCTAATTGAGGTCTCAGAGGTTAATACGGTGAACCTGGTCCTTCCTTCTTCCCTCTGGCGTTCAGATGTCAGCTTTTCACCTCGCTTAACTCCCAAGTCCTCCCCATCTGGAATGACTCCATCCTGGAGTTGACAAAGCATGAAATGGGGAGGATCTGGCACAGTTGCCAAGGGACTTATTTCCTTTGTGAAAGGCACACATGCATTTCCATTGCCAAACTTGCACTGTCACAAGCTCTTTGTGTCACTCTTTAGCAGCTTGTTTTTGGTGCTGCAATCCCTCGGGGAGGGTTACAAAAATATGTCAATAGCTTTTAAAATAGGGAATTCGCACAGGTTTCTGTGGTATTTGCTTTTTTTTTTTTAGAAGTGTTTAGTCATATCTACATTCCTGTGGTTGTGGTTGTTTGTCTTTTTAGTGATTTTGTTCAGCTGTTTTTTTCAAAGTATGCTCTGTGTCAAAGTCTCTGATAGATTTTTATCTGAACTACAATGTAGTAAGTGGGCTACTCCTGGCTTTCTCCATATGGTTGCATCTGTGTTTTTATAAAGAAGCAGTAAATGACTTGTGTTGATAAAGTTAGCTGTTTGTAATGGAAGTTTGTCATTAGGTTTAGACAAAAGGGTTTATTATAAACCGAAACTTTGGGCACGATGCTGGTGTTGGCGTATCCTGGGCGGCCCGGTTGGGTTGATCACTACGTCCTGGACTTGGCCTGTGCCGTGTGGCTGGGTCAGGGGTGCTTGATGCCCTACTGAGCATCTGAGTCTCACCCTGTGAAAAGCTGCTTTATTTGATTATGGAAAGATAAAATAGAGCGTTTTAACAAAATCAGACATAGTAGGCAGGATTTCAGTCTAACATCTCAGCTACTGGAAAATTTCAGCATTCTTTTAAAGCAATAAAAGAAACCTAAACCCATTTTATTCTGTAATAAAAAAAATACCACGATATATTTAGCAGCTTTACTATCAGAACCTGCCTGTTACAAACGAAAAGACCTAAATGTTCAAATTTTCTGGTAAGAATTTGGGAAACATATGCTCCCCAGCGCTAATGCAGCGAATCATTGACCATTCGTCCTCCTCACTCATGTAGTCCTATGTCATCATAAGCCCGGAGCACTGACTAAGCCAATTGCGTGCCAGTGCGCTGGACACCCTCTGGCTTGTCATTGTTTTATCAGACAGAAAATTAGACCCTAATTCATGAGCCCTAAGGTCATTTTCTCCCACTCTGTGTCTCACTGATGTTTTTTCATACTAAGACATGCAAGAACACACCTACACAAATAAACACGTCCGCATGGCTGCATGTGAATTATTTATACACGTTCACGAAAGCCCAACAGAAAAAACAGATTTGGAAATTTGTCATGTAACAGCGTGCCACTGGCACAAATATATCTCTTAGTTGTTTTTTCTCTCTCTATCTCCTCCTCATAGCAGCACATATTTATACACATTATATGTAGGATGTCTCTATACAAACTCAGCCCTGCTGCATTCAAAGTGCTCTTCTTGTTTAATCTTTATTATTCTGCAAACGTGATTACCCACAAAATGGGAGGATGTATTGTTTTGCCATGGTTTTCAAAGAACTTGAATCTCAACACATTTGACTGGGATTAACATAATAAAACAACACAGTCATGCAAAATTACAGTTTTCCATCCAAAGATCTGAAAAATGTGGCGTTTTGTATTCAGCCCACCCTACTTGTACACCCCTAAACAAAATCCTGTTCATCTGATTGCAATTTAATCTCAATATAAATCCAGCTGTTCTGCAAAGGCCTCAGATGTTTCTTAGAGAACATTAGGGAACAAAAAGCATCATGAAGACCAGCAAACACAGCAGGATGTTACAGCCACACGAGTTTCAAGCAGGGTTGGGTTAAAAAACTGTTATCCCAAGATTTGAACATTTTACAGAGCTTTGTTCAATCCGTTGTCCAAAAAACGGAAAACAAACACGACACAAAACAGGAGGAGCTGCAGAGATCTGCTGCTCCGGTGTAATCTTTAAACAGGTGAACTAATAGTTGCGTACTCTACAAATATTGCCTTTATGGAAGAGTTGCAGGAAGAACAATGTTGTTGAAAGAAAGTCAAACGAATTCCCATTAGCAGTTTGCCACAAGCTATATGGGGGCACAACAAACATTGGAAAGTAGGTCCGGATGATTATAACATTGATGTTACATGACCTAAATGCAAAATACTGTGTGGGGTAGACAGCAGTCATTAATCACCACCACAAACACCCCATTGCTTATGCTGCATGGATGCTTTTTTTTCAGCATGGACAAAAAATCTGGTAGGAAGTAACTAGAAGATCTGGAATCAAGGGAGATACTGGAATGAAACCGAAACTTCACAATAACTGGGATGGGTGCAGGAGGTCCACTTTTAACTCTATAACAACCCTAAAATATACAAGCAGACCTACAGTGGAATAGTTTGGATCAAAGCATTTTGTTGTGTTTAAATGGGCCAGTCAAAGTCCAGACCTTAAACCAACGGGAAATCTTTGGGAAGACATTGAAAACTAATTTTTCCAGTGGGCCTCCATCCAATCTGACTGAGCATAGGTGTTTTTGGTTTTTGTTATTTGGTTTTTGCAAAGAAGAGTGGACAGAAAAGTCACTCTTCTTGTCTTGAAAGCTGATAAAGACAAACGCTAAAAGATTTGCACCCGTCATCGCATTCAAAAATTGTTCTGAAACCAAACTGTTTACATTTCTGGTTGTAGATTTCAAAAACAACAAAAAAAAACTTGCTCTTCACACTATGTGCTACTTTATGTTGATTTATTCAATATAATTCCTGTAAAGTTATGGAAAATCTTCAAAAGGATGTATATACATCCAACATTGCACTACAGTGACAGGTGAAAGAAAATCTACCCAGAAGAGGTGTTGGGTTGTCAAATAAAAGAGGCAATACGATTAAAATCAGCCGGATGAGGAAAGGTTTGAATGAGACAACCAATCAATACTGAGATATTAAGATTATATCCAGACCTGCTAACCCCATCACTGCATCACTGTAAGCAGCAATAATAAGGGATCACGCGTATCTTTAACTGGCTGATTGAGAATGAACCAACGATGAGAAAATAACTAACTGAAGAGACGAAGAAAGAAATCACAAATCAATAATGGTGCTGTGGAGTCAGATAAGTAATCACTAACCAGCAATAATAAAGACAGATCAGAGGAAGAAGCGAATGATACATTCAAGTACATAATGTTTCTCTAATCTTTATGTATTTTTCTTTTGTTGACTTGTATTTCATAATTATATGCTATTTGTTTACCTGAGCACTCCCAGGTGAAGCTCATGATGCCCCCCTCCTCCTCAGATAACTCTGTCTTTGAAGATTTACAGCACAATTAAGTTCAGTATGGGCCTCACCACAACCTCTCTGCCATGCAGCATCTCTGACAGTGGTCCTGAAGTCCCACTGCTGGGAGAAGACCTGCTGATGGGACAGCGTGAGCAGGCCCCTGTCCTCCCACGCAGCCTCGTCAGTATTCAACCGGAGCTACTTTGGCCTAATGAAAGGAGAAGAACCGTATTACTGAGCGTGAACCACGACACCCCAATTAAAACTTCAAACAAACCTCACTTGAGCAATATTGCAAAGCTGAATTTCTGATTGAGGGCAGATGCGTCTTCCCTTATTCTCCTTACCCTCATATTTACACAGACGGAGGGAGGATTATTGTAGCTGGGAGCCGATGGATCCATCCATCCATCCATCGACTTTAGTCTCCGCCACCTGCTGCCCCTCCCTCACTTATTGCTTCAATCTGACAGTCAGCTGGCTGAAAAATTGGTTGCATTTCCTGCCTACAGGCAGAAGAAACTAAAGAAACACCAACCGTCCCTCTCATTAATGAAACACAGTTTTAAAACTACGGTTGGCTTTCTGTGAGCACCGTGGCTGTTAAGCAGCTGATTGCAGACTCTACTCTAGCAGATAACCTGAACAATTAACCCGCTTCTACTACCGTGTTGTTGTTTGTTCTGTAAGGAGCCGGACGGCACAAAAATAAAACGTTCTACGCAATCAACAGCTGATAATGTCTAATTATCAAAAGTACAGTAAAGTAAATTTGAAAGATAACATTATTGTAACCAAAGTTCTCAATGTTATGTCATCTTCAAAGAAGTAGGAATAGTTTTTTCCTTTTTTAAATAAAAGGCATTACATCATGTAGCAGATTGTGATTTTAATTGGGTAGATTCATAGAAATTGTAAATCTGTGTTGTCTTTAAGCCAATTAATTGTACCATCCTGTACTGCCCAGGCTGATCCTAAAGGTCCAGGACATTTGCTGAGTTTGAGCAATGCTAAAAGTTACAAAACTGAATCACTATTAACCAAAATAATATTGAACGTAAGAGGAATTAAACATGAGGAGGAGGAGATTTCCGCCCCAGAAACCTACATATATGGCATTAGTCATAAAAAGGAAAAAAAAAAAAATTCATCATTCATCCACTCCAAACATGCTATGGTTTTAATGAACTTTGAAAGGGGTTTCCGTCTGTGGCTCCATTTCTCTCAAAGTCTCTTTGCAGAGCAATAATGACTCCTGCAGTGCGAGGCGAGGTGCACTATAATCCCTGATAGCATGAGGAGCAGCAGCCGTTCCTCTCCACAGCAACTGTCTTTGCCCTGCTGGCTCCTGGCCTAATTAAAGGTCAGTTAGCTAGCTGGGTGCCAAAACAATATAAACAGATTCAAGGGAAATGCCACATGGGGAGCCCAACACTTCACAGGGTTTGAGGCTGGGTGCTGAGTCTTTTTCCTTGGAAACAAAATCATTAGAAAAATTAAAATCACGTCAACCCTCCGGCCCGCATCTTTGAAAGATAATGAGATGGTGCTGGTTTGACAGCCCAGGGTGTTTCAGTTGTCTTAAAGTTTGACTTTTTTTTAAGTTTGATGGGGATTTTTATCCAACCTCTCAGCGCTTTATTTTCTCTCTCTCTCGCCTCAGTGAACATGACCTGGGTGAGGACGACATCTACGACTGCGTGCCATGTGAGGACGATGGGGACGACATCTATGAGGACATCATCAAGGTGGAAGTACGACAACCCATGGTGAGATCTTTGTCTTATAGGCCCCCACCCCCTTTTCTCAGTGGCTCATCGTCTGATTTATCCTGCTGCATCTTATGATACGAATATCCTGTCTGACTAATTGTAACACTTGGTAGGTTCAGAGTGGTTGACATGTCTTTGCCAAAATCAGAAACAGACGTCTGGAAACAAAAGCTGGACAGACAGTACTAAATAAAAATAATCAAATGTTTCCCTTTATAGTCCCACAGAGTGGTCAGGAGTTTTGCCCAGAGTAACAGAGTTTTGAACCTGCAACCTTTGCAGGATCTCCAAGATGCAAACGCCCACTAGGCCACCCATCCCACCACTACTGACCAAGGACTTAATTAGCTACAGAACCACACTGCATGATCAGTTTATGGATCTAAACTTGTATGCATGCAGATAATCCTTTGCATAAATAATTAGTAAAGATGTTTTAAATGCTTGAAATTAATTCATCTTTTACAGCAGTACTTTAACTGAAAACTAAAAAAAACCTGCTTCTAACTAAAGTGCAGTTAATTAATGAGGAAAATCCTGTGTTAAATATGTGAAAATAAAATAAAATTAATATGTGAAATAATTATTTTCGGTGATCGGTACCCCTTATAACCGCCACAGGAAGTCAGGCCAAACTTGATGAGACTTAAACTAAACGAGTTAATCATTAATTAATAGGGACCGTTTGTTTTAGCCGCTCTTAAAAAAGGGAACAACACGAAAACATGCCATGGGGAGGTTGCTGTACTCTACTGGGACTTTAACTGGAACCATTTGCTTTGCGTAGAAGAAATTAAGATTGAAATTTCAGCTACAAATACTACAGGTGGGGTTTGGCATGTGAAAAAAGCACAGAGGAGGATCCGTGATGCTGTGGGCCTGTTTCTCACCTGGAAACCTTTCTTCATTTGCATGGCATTTTGAACTCTTTCAAGTAACAGAGGCTTGAATAAAAATTTGATTCATTGTTGGGTCTTTCGTGAGGACACAGAAATGGTTCCTCATTTTGTTAAAAAAAATGTGGGAATTTGTTTTTTAGAAAATGTTCTATAGGCAAAAGGTAATAAAGTTCCTCGAATTAAAGGTTGAATTTCCCGAAAAACGCTCAGGGTGAAATTATGCTTCTGCAATAAAAGATTCATTTGTTTGATACGTTTACGACATAATTGCCAATAACTGTAAACGTCGCAGTGTTTTTATTAGGTGTAGTATCTTTAAACTGTAGAAAGCTGTAAACTACCACATCTTTTTGGCACCTAGGGAATTTATTGGTATCAACCTGCTGCTGACATTAATTAGGAGAAATATAAACAGAGAAAAAGTGGAATGACAGCAGTTCTGCTATTTTAACAACTCCTGTTGAAAATCTCATGACTTGTTTCATCAGCAGTTCAAAAACCAGGTATAAACTGGAAGGATCTGTGTTTATGCTGCGTTCTTGGGCCTTGGTTTGACAAAAACACTGCAATGCTTGTGAATAAAAAAAAAACTAGATTGAGATTTCCACAAACTGCGTTTACTGTGTTCTCTTGCATTCGCTCCTTCTACCATGAAGGTAAAATCACAAATTGCAACATAAAACTGCCTTGCAAATGCATTCACAGACCTTGAATGTTCTTAACATTTTGTCGCATTACAACCACAGACTTTAATATAATTTAATGGGATTTTATGTAACGCACCCATTGTTTAATGTGTGGAGTCCGTCTGTGTGGAAGTTGGTCTCCTTATTGTTACAGCTGCTCAGTAAAGGCCTCATAGGTCTGTTAGAGAACTTCAGCAAACAAACAACATCATGAAGACTAAGGACCACAGCAGATAGATCAGCTTTCAAAGAAAGAATGACTCATTTCCTGCACTTTCTGCTGCTGCGAAGAGAATGGAAACAGAAATGTTATTGCTTTCTTTTTAAAAGGCAAATGTGCAAATCCCTTCTTGTGTTTTGGATCTCCAATTTTCTGCTAAATACACTAAACATTATTCAGTGTTTGTGCAGGGGGGAAAAAATTCCATAAAAATATTTTTTCAACTTCATCTTTTAGAGCTAAAAACAGGGCGGTACTGGAAGAAAACCTGTTTGTTGCTGTAAAAGACTAGATACTGGGGCGGACGTTCACCCTGCAGCGGGGCATGGGTTCTAGGGTCACCTTTGAAACACCGTAGGAATCTTTGAAACCCTGCGGTGTTTAAAAGACTGCTCATGTGTTAAAAGGGCCTAGTCAAAGACCACACCTAAATCGAAGTGAGGATCCGCAGCAATTAGCTCTCTCTCCAAAAAGGAATCTGCCCATCAGGCTCGCAGCTGTAGCTGTGCTAAACGTGGGGTGGGAACATTTTCAGGTTAGCCTTGCATCCTCTTCCTTCTGCATAGCACTGATGCACATTGTTGTGTCACAATAAGTTGAGGTTAGTGGTTGTAATGTAACAAAATGTGAAAATGTTCATTGTTGAGGAAACATCTCCCGGTCTTTGCAGCGTCGTCTCTGTTCCATTGTGATGCAGCGTTTACCTTGACATGAGTTCTCTCAGCATTCTCACATTTATTGTCTGTTTCAAACCTGGTTATATAAACTTCTCACTTGCTTTGCCCTCCTCATGCTGCAGATCAGATACATGCAGGTGAGTTGTGCTGTGCTTGTGTCTCAACCCCAACACAACCCCCCCCCCCCCCCCCCCCCCCTCCCCATCAGCTAACTTCCCCTCATCGCTTCATTTCAAACACACAGCATCCCACGAGAATGACCCGACCATAAGGGTTAGTGACCCGTGCATGGTGGCGGGGAGGACCCCATCTGGTTGAAAGTCTGACTCAGGAATTGGGACTTGAGCTCAGTGACTGCAGTGTTAACTGATGTCAGCGAGCACCACCCGCTGCCACAACAAAGAGCGACAGAAACTTTGTTGTGCTGGCTTTGTGCCCTGCCTCACTTTCTCTTTTCCTCATTACATGCTGGACCGAAGCCTGGGCTGGACTTTCTTTTTTTTTATTTTCATTGTTGGCTCCAGTTTTTATTTTATTTTATTATTTTATTGTTAATAGCCAAATCTGGTCCAGATGGCTTCCTTACTTCTTCTTCATCCTCCTTTTTAGTTTAGCAGCTTCAAGTGCACAACATATTAAAATGTGTTCAAATTAAATCTGTATGTTTCCTTTCCAATGGACTGTGGATTTTAAAGAGCTGTTGGCTAGGCTGTGATTGGAAATCAGTCCGTGTTCCTATGTTTTTGTATTCAGATTTCTCCTCAAGAGCCTGGACGAATGTCATTTTCGCTATCAGTGTGATTTTTTATTTATTTATTATTATTATTATTATTATTATTATTATTATTATTATTATTATAATACCATTGCAATTTAGATCGTTAACTGATTTCCAGAATGTAATCACAGACCTATACAATACATAAATGTTCTTCAGTAAACTAACGGGCACCACCTGATTACCAGGAGTTATTGGCTCTCAGTCACTGTCAATTATTGTGTTATAAATACCTGCCTGGTGAGGTCTGGTAGTATTATAGAACAATAGATGGAGGGAATTAGTGCACTGGCGTTCTTAAACAGCAATTACTGCGCACATATAAAGAACAAACACAAATAACGCATTTCTAAATACAGGAATTTGTTAACAAAACACTTCAACTTCCAGTTAAAATGCTTCAGTTAAGAAACTCTTCAACTAGGCTAGTATTCAACTAAACTACTGAATAAAAGTGAAAAGAACTTGTTTAACTAGTAAAACGGAACAGGTAATAAAACTAAAATAAATGACCAATAAAACGATGCAGCAATATTAAAGTTCAGAGTGAATATGTATGTTTAAGAACCAAGGGTTATTTAGAGGAATTTTCAGTGAGGCCAAATTATCTTTAAAACTATCAAAGAACAGCAGTTGCCAATTGCTCAAACAACCAGTTCACAACGCAAACCAGGAGAAAAAAAACAACAAAAACACATTTTAATAACATATTGTTTTAACTATAATTTGCTGAATTACAGATCCAGTCGGACAATTAATTCCTAATATTTTGTCGATTAGCCATTGCAGGAAGTGGACTACTAAAACGGCAGCTTAAAGCAGATTTGGCTGTCTTGACAGCAGTGATGAAGTCAAATCCAGAAACATTTTTTGTTTTGTTTTAACAACAAAGAAAATCTAAGCGACTGTGCTATTTATCAACCCCTTTTAAGTCCCACATGTACCTTTAAGCACCATTAGTACAAATATTTCTGTGTTGATGAACGCTGGCGGTGGTGCTACGACCGATCACCTCGCAATCAGAGCGAGCTGTGTAGTAAAACACAGCAGAACTAATGGTGGCTACCGTCTTAGCATTATCAGAGCTTTTATCTTTAGCATTGGCAGGGGTCACAGTTTGGCAGGATTATAAGGCCTATGCAGACATTTTGTATGCTGGTTAGTTAGAGGAAAGGCAGAGAGAACACGTTTAAAAGTGGAATAAGTTCAAGTTGGAAGGTTAAAGTGACCAATAATCAACTTTAAAAAAACTAATTTGCAGCATTATGTTCAGTGCTCTGTTAGCACTGAAGAAGTAAAGCACCACAAACAAAGTAAAACACAGGTGAAATAAGTATTTAAAATGTTTTATTCTTAACAAACTCTTCCCGCCCAGATACAACATACTTTGTGAAGCATTCTGATGAACAATCCAACAGGGCCAGTGAGTTGTGTGGCAGGTCCGATGAGCAGAGAAGACGTGGCAGCTGCGGCAAGCATCGGTTCAGATTGGCGCACGAAACAGAGTTGCAGTTTCAGTAACGTCTTCTTCATGGCAGTGGAAGGGCAACTGCTTAGCTGACGTAATTAGGGACAGCCTCGCTTCTTGGGGATCTATAATTCTTTCAGATTCTTTCCTGCAGGAGTTCAGGACTAGCTAGGTTCAGACGACTAGTCTTATTTTCAGTCAGGGTATGGTCACTAGCGTTATATTTTGTGGCTCATTTATTTTAAGTCATTTTAATAAGGAGAATAAACCAGAAAGCCAACATGTTGTTACTTTTGTAAGATGATAACAAAAAGAGGTTCTGAGCATGCCGGGGCTTCTGAAAGCCCTTCAACCAATGAAAACTGAGGGGTCAACATAAGCTAGCAGCTAGCGTTAGCTAATGCTGTCTGAGAGGATTATAGCTGCGCTGATGCATGTTCAACACCTTTACTAACATTTCTATGCTTCTCACAAACATCCATGTCGTACTGACCGTTATGCTCATTAAAAATTAGCGTAAAGGTCTAATTTTAGCCTAATTTTGACAACTTTCAGTGTAACGGCCCGTTAAGCTGAAATGCACTGGTGAAAACCCTGATTTGTGTTTACTTTATCATTTACACATTTAAAGGGGTTAAAGCGGTACATTTTTCCTTTATCTCAAGGCAGTCTTTCAGCTATTTCCTTGAAGGTCACCATAACCTGTTAGCTAATCCAAATTACCTGAGGCCATGAGAAACTGTTTCACACCAGAAATGTAGCATGAACTCCACATTTTGTCTGGTGAAACAAAATGTGGGATACGTGGCATTCTCATCAGTGTTTCATCCCTACAATCAGCTCAGTGTTTCGACACTACACCGCTATGCATGGCAGCATTATATCATGGTTGCATTGAAAAGCTTTATCATTTGAAACTACCACCTGACATACAGCCCACACTGCTGTATGTCATAAATTCTGCATAAATTGATCAAAATCAGTGAAAATCCCTGAAGACGGTGCTTTAAAATCCCAATTAGTCCAGCCATTTATAAAGATGTAATTATGTTTTTCCTTTGTATTTTCTAGAAAATGGGCATGACAGAAGATGACAAGAGGAACTGCTGCTTAGTTGAGATCCAGGAGACTGAAGCCAAGTACTACAAGACTTTGGAGGATATTGAGAAGGTGAGTTTACACCTTAATTTTAGTCTGGTGGTTACAGTTTTGCTCAGAAGCTCTCGTTCATTCATCATGGGTGTCATATTCATTTGGTGCTTTTAAATGACTTATTTAATCTGCTCTTATCTCAGAGTGGAAATATGCAACTTACGACTGCAACCGGGTGTACACTTTTGAATCCAATATTAGTATTTTCCAATGAACACATGGTCACAATTATTATTATTAGGCTCAAATACAACACCCTCTCACTAATAATTGGTTAAATCTATCCTTACAAGGTGCAGGTCTGGCAGTTTTATTCGTAGAATTAGTAGAGTTCATGTTTTTAATGGGGTACAGGTGAGGGTTTTAGGAAGCCCGTTCCAGATACTCTGATAATATCAGACTTTATCTATTCTATAGCTACTTCTGATGTGTGTTTGGGATCATTGTCCTGTTACAGCACCCACCTGTGTCTAAATATCAAACAGCCCACAGGATGATGCTGCCACCGCTATGCTTGAGAGCTGGTACAGTGTTAGCATGTAGGTTTAAAGCTGTTACCTAGAAAAACAACAATTCTGTATAATTTTGACCCTGCGTGGATAAGAGAAAATCCAGAATGATTTCAAAGTTGTCCACCTACGTCTTGTTTAAAAAAAAAAATAGAATAGAAAACATAATGGGAAAAACTTTATTGACATTGTTGTTAAAATAATTAAATGTTGCTTGGTAGCTCACTGAGGCCAACGGCAATAAATAGACCAAAGGAATCCGAATTAAAAAACAAAAAAAACAAACTTAAACTAAATGTTGTGAAGTCATTCCTCCTTTGGAAAAGATTAAAAAATGATATTAGCCCTAAGCTAACATGATATTTATGCCCATAGTGGGCACATGATTAACAACTGTTGATCATAAGCCAGTATTTTTAAACTGGCTCTGGGTTCCTTTCTGCTGCCTCCTTGTTGCCGGCGCCTGATGCCCCTTGGCTGTGTGTCAGCATGGAAATGTCACGTATCGGCAGATTCATTTGGGAGCACAAATGTCACAGGAACAGATCGATATGGTGGTTATCGGCTGAGCCCCAGGGTAGACGGTTATCCCTGCAGGTTTAAGAGCACATTACAGGTGCCACGAGTTGCCAAAGCAAAAGCTGGAGTTCTGTTTCATCTCATTATAATGCACAGGCATAATTTGACAATAGAGGCCCTTGCACAATTATTCATACCTTTTAAGCAAACTTCATAGCATTTTATTATGACTTTTCAGAGTTTCTTTAAAAAATCTTTAACAAATAAAACTCTGAAAAGCGTGGCACGCGTCAGTATGCCTCCCCACCAAGTCAGTGCTCTGTAGAAACACCTTTAGATGTTGTTCAGCTGGAGACATTCAAAGTGTTTTCATGTCATTTTAAGAGATACATACATTTTGATCCAAGCGATCTCTGGCTGTATGTTCAGTGTCGCTGTTGCTGAAAGGTGACCCTCCACCCCAGCCTCCAGTCTTTTCCTCCGAGCTTTGCCCTGTATTCCATGTCTCTTACCTCTCATAACGCTCCCCTTACCCAGCCTGTCAGTTTAGGTGACCACATATGTTTCAGTAGGTCTGCAGTCATGGCTTAAGCTTCCATTTTCAGACACTGGATTGAACGGAGCTCTATGAGATGTTCGAAGCCTGCGATACGGCTTCATAACCGAGACAACCTCTGCAACTTTCTCTGACCTGTCTGCTGTGTTCCTTGCACTGTTCAACAATGTTCTGTTAAAAACCTCCGAGGCCTTCACAGAACAGATGAGTTTTGAATAAATTAACTTACGTACAGGTGGATTTTCTTTCACTTTATAATTATTCACTACTTCCTGTTCGCCTGTCCCATAAAATCCCAATAAAAACATGGAGATTTGCAGTTCTCACACAAAATGTGGAAAAGTTGGAGGGGTATGCATACATACTTTTGCAAGATGTGTGCTTTAAAATATGGTTTATGCTTCGAAAATCACATAGAATATCACAAAGCTTTAACTGTTGTACAGTATAGCTGGAGGAAGTACAATAGAACCAGTTCAGGTTATTTTCCACATCTTTCCTGTCTCCAACTCAGCGAAAAAGACGGGTAAAGTCAAGGAGCCTTCATGAGCCTCTCAATGTAATAATAAACCCTCGTTGAGATCGCCGCTGCTAACGCATCACTTTCGTCGTCGGCAGATTTCTTCTGAGTGCCACAAATCATCCGCTCCGCTAATTTCATTAAAGCAAATGTGCATCCTGTGTTTCCCCACATTAGGCCAACGTGAGAGTGAATGAGAACAAATGTGCCTCTCATGACCAGAAGACTCGTAAAGCTTAATTGAGTTGGGGTTCATAAAGGCTGTCTTTTTTTTATGTTGCGTCTGAGTTGATCTATTTGTTATCATTATGATGATGAAATGTGGCAGCCATAAAGTAAAGTTGTGGAAAACGGCAGGCAGGTCTTTTCCTGCCGTCCGCAACAGCACGGCGTCTCTGTGATGCTGTCGCAGACTACGTGTTATTTCCATTTAATAAATGGCTCGATGTAGGCTGCATTTTTTTTTTTTTTTTTTTTAGCATGTCGTGTAAGATTGATTTCTGCTAAAAGCTGGAATTGATTTCTTTCAAATAAAGAAAGACAAATTTCCGCCGGTGACTTTTGACATTTTTTGTTTTTTTGTTTGTTTAAAGCAATTCCTGATTTGTTCCTCTCTCCCCCTTCAAGAATTACATGATCCCGTTGAAGCAAGTCTTGAGTTCACAAGAAATGGAGGCTATTTTTGTCAACCTGGAGGTGAGTAAGTGGTCAAGCGAAGAAAAATCTGTCCTTACAACATGTCTGCATGTGTCTTAGTCCAGGTGAATATCTCAATGTGTGTAGGGATAGCTGATGACATGGTGTAGTTATTGTTTCTGTGCTCTAACCTGAATATGTATGGATGCAAGATTCATACTTTTATGTTTAGTAAGTGTTTTTTTGCAACCCAGCATCAAAGAAAAACTGAGGATTTAATTTGTTTCATACGTCGTGGCGAATGAAGCTTGCATTTCGTACATGAGCTGGAACCAAACGATGGAAGAACCATGTTGATGTTGTTTGGCAGCAGTGACCTGGTATGCTAAGTGATAGAATAATAGAAGCAGAATGGTTGGTTTGAGGATTTCTACATTTTCCATGCAGAACCTGAATCAGCTGTTATTTTTTCAGACATCTCGGGCATGTTTGACTTTGTTGACATCTATAAATTTTGGTAACAAACCGACTGAGCTTTTCATGCTGTTTGATTAGGGCTGGAGGATGTAGAAAAAAAGTATATTGATAAAATAGAAATCAGACTGATCGATATCGTTAATTATCAACAAATTGAAAATATGTATTTTAAGTGCAGCCCTTTGCGACCTATTTTTAGATACAGAACACACAAACACTGAATTCAAACTCAAACCTTTATTCAACCAACGTTTTACCAAAACTGCAAGTTAGAAAAAAAAAGAACGTGTGCTCTTTGATCTCTTTAAAGTGGGCGGAGCTTGGTGACAGAGCATTCCCTAGGTCTGTGTTGCGATTGGTTGGGAAGATGTAATGATTGTACTATTAATCTACATGACTATAATGCAAAAGGAGGGAAAATTGTTATTCTATTTTTTCTTTTTCTATCATCGATATACGGCTATCGATCGATCGATATATTATTATTAAACAATCATCCAGCCCTATGTTTAATGAGCATATATCATCAATAAAACTAATTGACCTCACAGTAGTTACTCATATCTTCCTAGAAAATAAGTGAAAATGCATTAGAGAGTGATGGCGTTATGTCGGGAACACATCGGCATTGGAGCGTAACACGATGTCAACCCGATCTAAACATAGCTCAGTCAGCGAGAAGGAATGCAGCAGCTTGGAGACGCAACAAACCGGCATCCTACCCAGAGATTTAAAAGCTCTCAGTGGTGAGCCCCATGTACCTGTAATTCATCATGGTGGTCAGTGTGAGAATGGGATAGAACTTAGTCGAAATTTCCTCAACTTTCAGCAAAAGAAAATCTAACTTTCAGCTTTGCTCAGGTCACTTTGCACAGTGGCGCAGTGGGTAGCGCTGTTGACTTGCAGCAAGAAGGTTCTGGGTTCAAATCCAACCCTGGGTCTTTCTGCATGGAGTTTGCATGTTCTCCCTGTGCATCCGTGGGTTCTCTCCGGGTACTCCGGCTTCCTCCCACAGTCCAAAAACATGACTGTTAGGTTAATTGGTCTCTCTAAATTGACCTTAGGGTGTGAGGGTGTGTGTGTGAATGGTTGTTTGTCCTGCCTGTCTCTGTGTTGCCCTGCGACAGACTGGCGACCTGTCCAGGGTGTACCCCGCCTCTCGCCCAGAGAATGCTGGAGATAGGCACCAGCAACCCCCGCGACCCCATGAGGGATAAAGCGGTTCAGAAAATGGATGGATGGATGGATCAGGTCACTTTATGTGATGAAATTTCTGTAAAACAAAAGCATCTAGAGCAGGAATGCACAATGTGCGGCCCCCGGGGGCCACTTGTGGCCCTCTGGATTGATTTTGTGTGCCACCCAACCTTTAATTAGGCTAATTTGAAAAACCTTTTCCTACAGAACAGTTTTTTTTCTTTCAAAATTGTAGTTTTTGGCCCTCAAGTAATTCAGACTTGACAATGTTGGCCTATGTGATGAAAATGTTTGGACTTTTTGAAACATTGAGGCAAGGAACAGAATAATACTGCATATCTCAGCACTTTAAGCGGACCATACATTTATTTATTTATTTTACAAATATGACAACACTCATGTCAAACATTGATGTCCAATATTTAAGTACTCATTGTGGTTTCTTTTTTGTTCGTATTTAATTGTCTTTTTCACAGTGTAAGTTTTATAATATACACAAATAAAAGGTCATCTAATAATAACGCTTTGGTCAGAGGTTACTGTCCTTGTATGTGCATGCTCATAGGATGACCAATACAAACAAAAACGATGTATACAATAAAAACAAAAATCAGAACAAAAACATAAAAAGTCACACACAACATTTAACACCCAACCAGGGTGTAGTGTACTCACTCTATGTAGTTTTATATTTCTCTACCTCCATAACGCGACCATAATCCTCCCAGCAGTTCACGCACCTTAAATAAAGTCAGGTCTGGGTTGTCTTATAAATCATCCATTCTAAATGTTATCAAATGTATCAAACGGCACTCTCATTATTTTAATTCTCCATATTATAAATACTTAACAAGACATCAATCCATTCTTCCAGTTTGGGCACCAGATCACTTCGCCATCTTCTGGATATTGCTTTCTTTCTCTTATTTCTACATACGTGATACAAACATTCTGTTGCTTATCGGGTTGTTTTCTCAGGATATAATCCGAGTCCACTTTGCCCTTCTGCGAGCCATCGACCTGAACATGGTCAGCGGAGGAAGCGGCCTCGGAAAGATCTTCCTCGACTTCAAGGAAAGGTTGGTGTCCCGTAAACCGTATCAACTGTTTGACCCCGCGTCGATTTCTTTTGTGCTTGGGACCCGGAGCGATAAAATCCAGTTTGTCTATCCTTTCAACTCTATGAGACTGCATTAAGATGACTATCCACCGATCAAACTGCCTATTGATGGGATTAGTGCACGAAGAATAAGTCACTTAAAAAAATAAACCAAGTTTTGTGGGGAAAGAGCTGAGAGAGCATGAAGCCAATTGTTTCTCTATTCAATGGAGGCCGGCAGAAAATCTGCTCTCAGGGCTGCATTAGCCTGTCACTCATCTTTCTTTGCTCTTTCTTTCATCGTCGTTTATCATTTTTATATTCTTTGCATTTCTTTTCATTTCGTGCTGCTGGAACCTTTAAACCTCAGCATATTTTCTTTGCAGTGCTCCTATTGTGTGTAGATATGGAACAAGTAGCTCATCGTTGATTGGGTGGATTTCACTGGAGGGTGAGCGCTAACATCAAGCAAAGCAGCTCACATTTTTACATTTTATGTCAGTTAATAAATAATAGCAACAAAAAAAAAGGAAAGCTTTAAAAATAAATAAAATTTGAGCAATAACATACTATGCCTCTGCTCACAGTTACATATTTAGTTGGAAAAAGCAGAATTTTAATTTCTAAGGCAGTGGACCCCAACCTTTTGTATATTTATATTTTCACGAAATGGGCTTTGAGGTGTGGCAGATTAATACAGCTAGAAAAATTGTTAAAAACCGGCATAAAATGTATTATATTTTCTAATTTAAATATTCACAAATGTGAAGTGGATAAAAAAAACAACTCACAATAACGCTGAATCGGTGGGAGCCCTGAGCTTGTTTCTGTGCAACGACACGGTCCCATCCTAGGGTGATGGGAGATGAGAGACACGTGAAGTGTGTTGATCATGTCCAGTCTACTCTGTAATTGAACTTTTTCTCATTAAAAACAATCCTGACGTACTTTTGTGGCCACCTTCATTGTGCAGCCTTTCCTATAAGTTCTCAGCAAATGTCTTTGGTAGCACGCACGATCAGTTCTTCACCAACAGCGAACGGCTTCTTAGCCTTACCAACATAGTTGAACTTTGACCGTGGCGCTCAGTGACATATACACGCGCTGTCAATAGAAACCCAGAAAGGCCAGGAAATAAAAATGCAGGAGAATTCCCTGAACTGTATGATACAGGTTTGAGGTCGTATCGCTGTGGAAACTGAGCTCTTTAACAACCTTCCTGGACCTGGGGGTCTCGTGCACCCACAGCCTCTACCACCTTGCCACTCTATCTCTCCTCACTAGCAGAACTTGCTTCTTAACACGGGGCAGATGCATATTTGCTGCTGACAACAAAACAAATGACCTTCAACCCAGCGGCGAACAGCCAGTAGTGCCGCTGTGCTGAACCCCACGGCATGCGCAGCGCACACCGCGTCCTGTGCGGCCGTTAAGCCCTCAAGTACGACGCCATCAGTGCATTTGTTGCTGTGACCGAATCAAAGAGGAGTCACAGACGGATGTAACGAACAGAATCCGTCCATTTTTCTAAACAAAACATTTCTCTGACTAAAACACGGTTTAAACTCACATAACAAATAAAAAGTAATTCTTTGCAGCCCGGCACCAAATGACCCATGAACCCTAAGACGGACATTTGGAATATTTCATTTGCTTATAGCACGCTGGATACGGCTGAATGATGTGATCCGTCTGCAGAGGTGGCAGCACACTGGGAGACTTTGAAGGAAATCTTGGGGTTTGTTGCTAACCCTGGATTTCTCTTTGATCTCCGTCTGAAGAGAACCGTGGGGATAATTTCCACCGCTGACAGGAGCAGTGATTTGCCCCCCTGCTGCGCTGAGTGCAACGGCTTCGTTGGTAATGGTAATGGCGGTGATGATCGGTTCTGGCTTCGGTCATGACTCTATACGCACCCACGGAAAACGGGAGCCTCCTCGTATAATGCAGCCATTACCGCAGGAGTGAGTCACACGCTGCTCTGCATGTGGATGTGTCTACCTCGCCTTACATAAGCACTGTTATATTTCTGTGATCATGAAAGGCTTTTTTTTTTTTTGCTCCTTTCTTTCATCATTTCTGAGATGTTTTCCGAGGTGATGGACTCAGCGCAGGTGTCTTTATGTTACTTAACTGGTGTTAATTGTGCTACTTTGGTGCTGATTGGTGCTGCTGTTGTTTTAAGGGCCAGCCAGTCGCCCCCACGCAAACCCAAATCAAACTGTCATAGCTGCGGAGTTAAAGGAAAGCACACTTTGCTACCAAACGAAGCGAGCAGTGAGCGAGTGTTTTAAACTCAGCATACACTCTTCTGAAAGTAGGGATAATATTGAGCGCATCAGCTAGATATCAGACGTCTTGCTCACATGAAGCCTTTGCAGAAACTGTGCGAGTTGAAAGCAACTCAACATTTCCCCTCCGTTCATAAACAAATGTGCCGAAGACAAGCCGGTGTCATTGTTACCGTTTACCTTTCGGTGACATTTCTCTGAAATGTGACGCAAGGTTATTTTAAGAAGGTGACTCATTTGATTTGCAGATGCTCTCCATCCCGGTCTTTCACCACCTCCAGGTGATTGACGTACCTACCTTCCTCGTTCGGAGCCACTGCCGCACCTTGTGTCTCTGTGGCGATAAACAGCCGTAACCGTGGGATTTGGATGCGGAGCTCTCTGCCGGCATCGCGCCGGCTTTACCTGAGGACTCGAGCTGGCATAATTAATTTGGTTATCGGTGCTTGTAAGTCGCTGTGACCTTTACAACAATGTGCTTGTATCTTCGTTTTTTTTTCTTCCTCTCACGGTGGTGCAACAGATGAAAAGGCCTTTTTGTGTGTTTGTCATTGAACCAGCAGCCAGGCTGGAAATGTCACTGGTTTATCTTCCCCGCTTTTAACCAGCCAGACTGAGGCTGAATGGAAAAGTGCACTCAGAGGAAGTCCCATAAACCAAATGGGCATCTAAATAGCCTCTTGTTGATATACTCATTTGCAACATTCCCCGACTCATTTCCGGAGTAATCTGGCTCCCAGATATCCAGGCGGGGCCCAATCATAGTGGCACGATGAGCCTCTTTAGAGAGGGCCTTTGCTCTGTGTTCTCCACCGTTTGCCATTTGCTGCATGTGCTGAGTGGAGGTGAGGGGGTCCCAATGCCATGTGTCGGGGAATATAAGCTGGCTCCACAGCCTGTCACTTCTGGTTTGCTCTGAGAATTCCTCGGTCGCCTGATTCAGCTTGCTGCTCTCTGCCGGGGTGCGGGTGGAAGCCCAGGGCGCTGTTACCCCGAAATTGGGTTTCTCGTGAAATAACATGCGCAGCGGCTTTGTCGTAATGGAGGAGACCCACACAGCAGGATGGATTAACCATTGCTTTGATGCAGGCTTTGAGCCCCATACGTCGGCAAACTATCTGTATAAGATAACAAGAGCAGCAGGGATCCCGAATGGCCCGCGGCGGAGACTGAGTGAGGCTTCACCTCCACGAAGCGGGGTCTAAAAGGCTCACCCTCAGATTCCGCCCGCCACCATCCAGGGTTTAAAGGATGTTTGCACTAAATGACTGTAGCTCTTGTTCTGGGATACATTGTGTGCCTGCAGTGAGTTGAACAGAGAGGTACCTGCATCAACCAAAACCTTGGGTTTTGTAATCTGTTCTCACATAAATGAACACGCAGTTCTTTATTAAACGACACACAGAAGAAGTCTGTGTGTCGTTTAATAAACTGCTTCTGAAAACCCAAAGAACAAAAAAAAAAAAAATGACACACTTCTGCTGCTTTGCTTCTGCTTTTTGCCTTAATGCCCTGCAGACTAATATCGCCAGCTGGACAGCTATAGGAGTTCTAACGGCACTTGTGAACGTTTGCCAGTTGAATTTCCTATCCAGGATTTATTTTCATTGTTTTCCCTAAACATTTAATGCCTCCCATTATCTTCTAATCCTTTTATAGAATTCATGGCGCATTCCTGGCTACTTTCCATTTGTTGAAGATGATAATAAACATTTGTTCAAATACATAAAGATGGGGGAAAAAAGCACATATTTGATCTGGGGAAGTTGGAGATTGATTACAGGGGCTTTATCCACTGCAGTACTCCACCCAGCTAATTCTTTATATTTCGTGTCCAACCAGCCAGACTATCTTTTAACCTTTTAAACTAATCTTTTTTTGTGGAGTGTATATGCTTAGCAAAACTAAGCAAGTTTCACAATAGGGGGATATAAGAATTCTGCGGTAGCAAAATATAGCATATGGCCGTCAAATTCTGGTGCGTCTCACCGTCTAGTTTTTCTTTTTCACACCTGATGATTGCATAACCACCCAGGAATAATGGTTTAATGTTCTTTACACAGGGTTTAAGTGCCTTCAGGGCACATGTGATGAAGAACACATGTGCCCTCCTATTATCAAAGAGTTGCTTTGACATTTGAGTAGCACTTTGTGAATTTCATAGCAGTGGCACATTGGGACGTTATGTAAGATGTCTGCTAAGTTTCAATGCTCATCCTACAGATTTTTTTATTGATTTATTTTTATTTATTTATTTATTTATTTTTATTTATTTGAATTAGGACAATGCACATTTATCAACATGTCAATTTAAAGCATCAATGTAAATATGCCAGAATTAGCGGCTAATTTGCATCCGCTGTCCTAAGGCAGGTAAGAACAGTGAACATTAAACAAGACACTAAGGGAGATCACAGAGTGGACACAAACAGATAAGATGCCAGTAACATAAAATCCCAATAGAATTAGGTTAACAGGCCCAAGGAAACAGATCAATTCACCTGTGAACACATCTCTGGTTAGTTTTCAACCAATGTTTCAAGGAGATTTTAAAACTTATGTAGGTTGCACAGCCCCTAACATGAGCTGGCAGCATGTTCCATAACTGCTCCTCTGATGGACGCAACCATTTGGCCAAATTTGGTCCTACGCCGTTGATCATTACAGTCTCCTCTGGTTAAAGCTCTGGTGTTTATTCTAGTAATGGTTTTTTTGCTTATAAAGTCTGTTAGAGGAGGAGGAGCAAATCCATTTAAAACTTTAAAAACAAGGCACGCATCCAAACATATCTGATGACGTTCAAAGTCTAAAATGTTGTACTTACTTAAAATGTCACAATAATGATAACTTTCGGTAAGTCTAAAAGAAATCCGTGGTATCCTGTTTTAGTTGGAGATGAAATTACATTATGCGACTTTATCAGATCCATGGAGGGTTGATGCTGGTTGTGGTCTAGCTAAGGGACGTATCTTATCCACGAAAATGTGACGCAGATATGTGTTAACGCTGCTAATTTACCTCCTAATTTAAGACCAGTTTTACGCCTGAATGAGTCACAGGTCAGGTCATCTTCTGACCTGGAAATGGATAAAAAGGCTGACAAAATCCCCAAAAGGTAAAAGAAAAGATTCACTTTATATCTAGAGCGTTGTATGATGTAACAACAAAGTCGGGCTGCTTAAAACAAAATGAATAAAAAGAAGCAAAAGACAACACAACCACTTCTTTTTTCTTTACGTCTGTGAGTATTTATTTCGTATCAGATTTAAAAAAAGCAGCATGGACCACCTCCAAATCAGGATTTGCACTTTATTAATTCTGTTTGTTTTTTTAATTTTCTTCTGAAATCCTGAGCAGGGACCCAAAATGAAAACTGGTAATGACGAGCTGTTAGCTGCAGTAATCACAGCTGACTGGCAGGGGAGAAAAGGATGTAAGCTGCCGCGTTCATTCGCCATTAGGGCTTTTGTCAAACCGCCTGGTTTAAAAAAACAAAAAAGAGGACAAAGCATCAAACTAAAGGCTGTGTTCTTCGCTGAATTCCCTGTGTAATTATATTCCGTATAAGCAGGTATTGAACTGAAACTATTAGGGGCTCAGAGAATATCATGCAATAAGTTCCTTAGAGCTTGTTAAACAGCTGCCCGCAGCTGCAAAAACAATAAATCGATTAAACACGCCACAGACCAGAGACGGTGACAATGGGCCGGGAGCTGAATGAGAACAGGGATTACATTCTCATTTTTATTCAAAAGGTTCATTTTATTGCCGTGAGAGCAGCGTCATTTGTCTCTTTATGGTGGATTTGTGTTTGAACCAAAGCCACATTCCTAACTTCACTGCTTCATCTTCAATGATGTGTTTTGCTGTCATATTTTTCTACTTTAAGCTGCTGTGAAAATATATTTACCCCTTATAGATTTCTGCTGTTGTTGCTTTGTTTGTCAATGTTGAAGGTTTCAGATCAAGCATTTTCAGATTTTATTATCATATTTTAATGAAAAATGACCTGAACAAATGCAAAATGAAGATTATGTAATTAAATTTACTAAGAAAAAAAGCTATGTGATTCAGCCTGGCTCACTGTGTAAAAGTCAGTGCCCTCTTTTGTAATGTCGTGAATTAATGGTTTGTAACAACATTCTTGGAAACCTGAGTTCTATTCAAGCCCGTGCCCAGGCCTGATTATTGCCAGAAGCATATAGAACCGGTCAGCCAACACGAAGTAGGCTAACAGATCTCACATAGCAACATCTCATGCTCTGACCTGAAGAACTGTCAGAAAAGTGAGAAACAAACTCACTAGCCGTCTTTCCATCTAATTCCCGTGCAAATTTTGAGCAAACTTTTAAAATGTTGCGAAAAAGAAAATGCAAATCAGACAGGTTTCCATCTTCTGGTTTGTAGCGAATTAGCCAGGAGATACAAAGCGTTATGTCATACGACAATTTTTACGCCTGGAAATAGAAGTTGCAAACTAGCACGGACCACAGATCAGTAATGTAGCAAGTTTTTAATAAATGTGGTGCTATTTTTCTTTTATGTTTGAGACTAAGAAATGCTCTAATCTCCACATGCTGTTGCTTCCAGTCGTGTTTTTGAGCGGTACAGGAACATCCAGGGAAAACGCTGGCAGCAGAAACAGCTGATCAGTCACGTTCGCTACGTCAGAATTTACTCAGCTTCTCTTTAGCACATTTGCTTTTTTCGAAAAAGCCAAAAACCACCTTGAGCGAGCAGAAAAACTTTTTTTTTTAGTCTAGTAAGTTAATTTGAATTTTCCTGTTTCCATCAACCGTTCCTAATGTGATACTTCAAAATCCGCTTGGAAAAGATGTTGATGGAAACATGGCTGTTGACATCTGTCAGTCTGGAAATGGTTACAAAGGTGTTTCTGAGGCCTGTAGAACCACAGTGAGAACCAATAGTCACACATGGAGAAAACACAAAACAGGGTTGAACCTTTCCAGGGGTCAACTACCTATTCAGATTACTCCAGGAGTAGAAGAACAACCCATCCAGGAGGTCTAAAACTTTCATGCTAAATCTGATTGACATGTATGTCCTTAAACAGGCCCTTAAAACTATTCTGCAAAGAAGAGTTAAAAAAATTCCTCCCATGATGTAAAAAAGTGATGTTAGCTGTTACAAACACTTTATTTTATTATTTATTATTTGCAGGGTTGAGATAGCTTTTTTTTCCCCTTCATAAATTAAATTGCTAGTTTAAAACTGCATTTTATATTTACCTAAGTTATCTTTCTCCACTATTAAAGTTAGTTTGACAATCTTAAACATTTCAGTGTGACAGAAAAAAGCGAAAGAGAAAAAGTTTGTAAGGGGGTAAGTAACCATTCACAGCAATGTAATGTCTCACTATTTCATCAGACTCATAATCCATTAACACTTCTGACTCAGAACGTCTTAAAATAAGGCCTTCATGTCCCATTATGTCCTGATCGTTCATTATATGATTCCTAGCTTTGGTCTGTGCTGCGGTCCACGGTCCATCTGCTGGCTTATAATTGATCAAGGCCACCCATTAATCTCAATCACTGTTCCAGAGGAGCAGGACCTGAGGGAGCTGTCTCCCCCGTCTGCAGATCAAGTCTTAATCAGGTCTTGTTAGCCCAGGGCTTGTCTGAATCTGGATCCTCACTGCAGGCTCCAGAGGAGTTCTAGATGATGATTTGATAAACAGGTCAGACAAAAGTTTAGATTCTTTTGGGGACGGTTCAGAACTCTACCTCTGTCAGCCGGGTCACGTTTTACAGCCTTTTCATTTTAGGAGGATTTCCAGAGTAAAATTATTCATGAGTACATGCTTTGGCATCAATAATGGAAGTTCATGAGTTTGCACTTTGGTGTTCTGGTAGCAGCCATGAAATCACATTGCAATCTTATTTTTAGCCACAAACATTTTGAAATAAACGCATGTTATCGCATGTTTTTGTACATTTTTAAGCTCAGCTTTAAAACACATGGGTCATGACATTATAACCCTCGTATCATGATTAATATTTTGGGTTTTTACCAGATAAGACAGAAACATGTTTGGGTCTTATCTTGCGTATTAAAACATGTGGGCAAAGGCAAAGCAACAAAAAACAACTAAAGCTGACAACCATCCTGAGATCCTTTCATGTATTGGTAATCATGATACTTTGTGAAGGATATGAACAGAGGGTGAATTACTATGTATGCATGCAAATACAGACAAAGACAAATTTGTTTTGCACTGGTAAAGATGGGTAGAAAAGCTTAAAGTAAATCCTTCTTTTATTACAAAAGGATAATCTGACATTGAAAAACTAAAAATTGTCCTACTTTTGAATTTATTACATTTATATAGTGGAAGGAAAATACTAGGTCAACCAATGTTTTTTTTTTTTTTTTTTTACTGCGCTGTTGTCACAATTAGTACCCTGATCAATTCCTTTAAAATGAATGCAACTGAAGCTTTTTTATTATTTCTTCTGAAGAGTTTCTAGAAACCCACGACACAGAGGCTCATTTTTTTAGCCATTAGCAACCAGACTAGTTGAGTAAGTTTATCTTGTTACAAATAGACACAGTTAGGAGGACCGTAAGAGAGTCTTAAAAAAGTTATCTGAAGTTCTTTGTTAGTGAACTTTAGTAAAGAGTTGCATCTCTTGATCACCAATTCTCCATAGCAACCAGTGGTGCCCCAATGGAAATAGCAGGGAAACAGAATAGACACAGTAAATATAAATTACAAAATTAAAAATAATGTTAAGATCTGTTTTCTCTGAAAATGTCTGACTTTGTAATTTTTAAGGAATTCCTTTTCCATTTTGGCTTCCATGTGACTTCACGCTGGTCTCTGATTGGCGACTTAAAGACGCTTCTCGAGGCGCAGCTCTCTGTGCCCGTGGCCAATCAGGACTTTTTGTGTCATTCTTTATCCATTCTGATTAATCCATGATGCCCGTCAGTTAAAGTCACATCACTGGCAGGTGAGATATGTGGGCTGCAAATATATATGTATGCAAATGAAAGAATCGCACCACAATAACTGTGTTTCCATCCAATTCTCAATGCTAGTTTGGAGCGAACTTTTAAAATATCGCAACAACAAAAAATGCGCATCAGATATGTTTCCATCTACTGGTTTATAGCGAGTTAACCAGGCGACGGAGAGCGTAATGTCATCATACGTTGACGTTGGCTGTAATAAAAAGGAAGTAGCAGTTGCTGACTAGCACGGACCAAAGCGCAGTAATGGAGTGGGGCTTTAATGAATGAGCCAATGTGTCATTTTTCACGGTTGAGAAATTTTGCCGTTTCCATCAACCTTTTCTTATGGGACACTTCAAAGTGCGCATTGAAAAAGTTTGATGGAAACGTGACTAATGATATGATGAGAGAAAATTGCACAGCAAAATTAAAGTTGGTCATTTATTTAAAAAAATCCTTTTATGAAACATTTGCTAGAGGAAAAAAGCAGATTAAAAAAAGCTGGACTGGACCAAACAGGCTTGAAAATGAAGAAGCAGACAAGTAATGGCAGACAGAGTTATGGATGTTCAAGTAGAGTTTATTGTTGTGTTGTAATCCCTGACCTCTAGTGTGCTCCCCACAAATAAAGCAAAACATTGTGTGACCAGCACCTACTGATAGCTCCTTTTTAAAGCTATCTACATGCCAAACAGTTGTTTTCAGGTGATTCGAGAAATAGGCTTTTTCTGTCCTAACTTCACAAAAGTAAATACTTGATGCTTACTAAACTCTACTGAGACTAAGGTCTACGATTTCAGCAAATAATCCTGTTTGCCTAGTGTAAAGCACAGTGGAGGAACTATGATACTGTGGGCCTGTATCTCTTCCAAAGAGAATTCCTGGGAACTTTGTTAGATTGTATGCTATTATGAAATTTTCGCTTTACAAGAACATTTTTAACAGAAATCCAGTGGCCTCTCCCTTAACAGAACAGAAATTGACTCATCATTTGGTCGTGAAGAGGATAATGATATAAACATATGGCCAAATCAACATGGCAATGGTTCAACAAACCCAAAATCAACCTATTTACATCATCATTCGTTCCCAGACCTAAATCATATGGCATACCTGTAGGGAGAGCCGAAAACAACCCGGGACTCTGGATGATCTAGTGTGATTGTGCAACAGTCAAAGATCCCTTTGTCTGTATACATCAACGTTGGAAAACATTAAAACTGCATCTTTCACAGTAGTTTTAACACATTTGTCCATGTATGTATGGAAAAGGTGACACATGTATTATGAAACCTAAAATGAAGCACATGGTATAAATAATTTTGCAGCTTACGTTTCAGTTAGCAGGGATCTTGCTCTTGGGTGTCTTTGAAGGGCTCGATTAGACTTCAGGTTGCCAGTGCTCATCACCAACTCACCCCTCTCAAGATTCAGTCTACGAGACTCGCCAGCTCTGTCAAAGGGGTTGGGGGCGGAGTATTATGCTATCCGTGCCAATGTCCCAGTTTGACTCGGTGTCTGTGAGAGGAAATGCGTGCCACGCATAGTACCATCCTCCAGGCAAGATGACTTTGAACTCGCTCCCAGCTGAACCCTCCCAGATCTGTGTCAGTGTCCCATTGTAATATCTAATGAAGCACCACTTGGAACGAAGGGATATTTTTCCTCTCACACTGATAACGGGAAATCTGCCTTTCATTAGTGCTCTGTGATTAAGGTTTATTGGCAGGAAGATGCCACCCCAACGAACACTGCCTCGAGTCCAGCCTGCTTTACTTTTCTAGAACACATCAGAACACATTTATTCACACAATCATTTATCCGCCCCCCTGTGGTGGTAAACGTCTCTCAAACTGACCTCTGAAACTGTGTTATTAATCTTAAAGTGAATGTGAGGCACACACCCTGAAGGCTGGGAATAAGGAGGCAGTTCAGAGCTAATTATGGGCTCAGACAGTGATCTCTCTTTAATCTCCAATATTGTATCTTAAACATTTCAGACATATCAAAGAGCCATATTAGTTCTTATTAAGCCTCATATTGTAGCTCAAGCATGCAAATTCAATCTCAGAAGACAACTGCAGATATCTCAGTCACAATCTCAGCTTTTTCAAGTGATCTTTCAATATATTTCAGATTAATGGGCTGTATAAGGTTATTTTTAGATTAGATTTTTTTGTTTAATTAAAGATTTAAGATGTAGATGAAACAGTGACTCTCATCTTTGAGTGCATGTGCCTAGAGTTATTGATATTTTCCTGGAAAAGATGGTTAAGATGCCTTGCAAATAAATATTTTATTTATTACTTGCATAATCTAACATTGAAATGTTAAAAAAACCTTTCAGTGTTAGAATATGCAAGTACATAAGCACATTGGTTCAATAAAGTAAATATCCCATGTTAAGATAACATTCTTTTTAGCCAGCTTACTATCTGAAGTTATTTAGTTATAGTTCTGTGTTTTAGTGTCAGTTGTTAAAGTAGAAATTGCCAGTCTGAATATAGCACATACAATAGATGTGATATAATTATTTATAATGCAAATTAGCTAATAAAGCCAACTACTAAATGGTAGCAAAATGGCTTCCTGTGTGATCTTTGGTATGTGCTGAATATGCATCAACAGGCATTAGGGGTAAACATACAGCAGCTTGTTTAAAGGTTTTCGGAATTTGTGACAAAAGACTATCAACAGGGTAATGACATTATCCTATCAATTGTGGCACCATTTTTTTATTGACATTGATTTATTTCTCTCAACTGAACAAATGTACTTGGATTTTTGAGAGTGGGAAATTGTTCTATAGAAATAAAATATTATTTAATTTTTGACCAGGGTTCCAATAAATGTGTCTGTAGTTACAAACTAATGGATTAAACTGATATTGTTAACCTCTACTTTTGTACTTATAATAGCATTTTGTTAAAGTTTTAAGAAATTAAAATGGTGTAAAAATAAGTTGTATCACACTGTGTTTTGTGTGTCGGTGTATTTTGTTAATATTTATTTTTTAAATGACATCAGGCAGATGCAGCTTCTTGAATCAGACCTGAGAAACTGGTGTAAAGATTTAATAAAACATAACAGAGGAAACAACAAGGCATATGACACACTCTTAAAGGGGTTTTGCTCCTCTAATTAAGTACATCAAACGTTTAATTTTTTTTTTAAAGAAATCTGTTTTTAATCATAATGAGTATTCACTTTCCGACATTTAATTTAAAATATTGCCATCTGAAGTGAACGTATGAAAAAATGAACAATTCCAAAGCTGCACAGATGTTATACAAAACGTGGTCACTAATCACGACCGCTGTGGTCATCGGTTCATCTGTTCAGCTTTATGAAATGATTCACAAAAGCAATTTATGTGGAAATTATTTCCATTTTGCTGGCGTTTACGCAGAGCATGCTTATCAAAGGAAGCATCTCGCCGAGGACATACCAAACCTCGGCTGTGATCAGACTTGCCTGTTATCAGGCCGATTCATAGTGGGAGTAAAAGGACATAGACATTTTTTTTTTTTATTGCCAAAAGACAGACTAACTGATTCCAGGTTATTTCCTATCATTCACACATGCATGTCTGACAATTCAACTCATTGTCACAAGAAAAACAAGTCTTTAACGGCTAGCAGAGTGAAAGATGAAGGTTTCTCTTATTTTTCTCTTAAACATATCTGGACCTTATCTCTCTTTTCTATCCGGACATGTTTGTGCATATATGAATGCTTATAGGTCATCTTGTGGACTACTGCTTATTTACCCGCGTGTCCAGCTCCTGCCGTGTTGAAAGAAGGGGGGCTCCTCAAGAACAAAAAAGATCCCTGACCCTCATTGAACAATGTGTTTTTAACGATATGCATTGTCATTAACCGATTTCAGCCGCTTTGCTTTTCGGTCCACTTTGAGATGAATGCATATTGTGGGTGTCAGGGGGAGCGCTGTGTCCATTTGATGTGAACAGAACTGACACAGAGGGGTCAAACGTACATGCATTATACCTCCTTTAACGTGTCCCTTTCCCGCAGAATCCTGAAAGGATGATCAGCTGTGACAGTTTGGATTAATGCACAGTTTTGTCCCTCTCTCAGGTTGCTGATCTACGGTCAGTACTGCAGCCACATGGAGAACGCCCAGAAGACACTGGATGAGCTAATAGCAACACGAGAGGATGTCAAAATTAAAGTGGAGGTAAGCTGCCTTTAGCATTCTTCCGTTAGGCAGCTGGGTTCGTCTGCATAAACTGTAATGTTAGGACTTCATCATTATTATAGTAGGTGGGCTTTTGTTTAAAGAGTGCAGGTAGAATTCAGTTCATGTGACTTGATGTATTCCTCAGACTTTTTTCTCAGCAGTTTGGTGTAAAGTCCACATTTACCCCCAACCTTTAACTAAACCAAATCCTACCATAACATAATTGTAGAGGAATACTAAATTCAATAATATAATAATTTAAAACCTTTACTGATAGCAATATGTAATACAGTCCAATATGGTGCCTATTTAAAATGTTAAAGTTTCCTCCATTACATCTTAGAAACATGAGTGGACATATACAATAAACAAAAAAATGTATTTTTGGGGAATCTTTAGCCTAGCGCTGCTTTAGTCATGTTCAGAGCGGTCTTCCTTTGAATTTAAATGTCGTTATTGTCCCTATTATTGCATAGTCACAGATTTATCTTCATTAATTGAAAATAAATTACTTAAATATTTTTTCCCAAGACTGTTAGACCAACATCTACTTTTACTTGAGTCTTCTTTTTGTCACTTCTGAGTATGTCTATCATACCAACACTGGTGTTATCTTTAATGTTCCAACTTTTAGTGTTGTGGTTGCTAACATGCTTAAATAAAAACCAAGATAATGTGAAAGATCTTTATGGAAATAAAAGTAATTTACCAGCTGCCATTTGATTGGATTTCAGGGGAAATGTTGAACTTTTTTGTTTTCCTATGAGCAAAAATAAAAACAATTTTTGAATTAAATTGGCTTAGTGGAAATTTTATCTAGGTTATAGTACAATCTATCTGAAGACAGAGAAAAGTTACTGAAGCCCAAAGGTAAGGTGTCAGCCCTTTAGCAATTCACTAAGGCATGTGGTTTTACTCCAGTGCCTCTAGTGGAAGAATGAAGTATTACAAGACAAACTCATGGGCAAAATAAGTCTCTACGTTATTTTAAAAATTTTTTTGTATCACTTGCCTTTTAGGTCAGAATAAATAAAAATGAATAAAACAAAATCAAAAACATACTTTCTGGAATAACAAAAGTAGAAATATTTTAATCTAGATTCAAGCAATAGCCAATATTGGTCAGGCTTAGGAAAAAAGTCTGTACATTTTATCTTATTTAATATGGGTGTCTAAAGTATGATATAAAATATATTCTTTTTTTACTTTTAAAAAAATATTAAAACAAAAATCAACTTTATCTTTATTTCCCGCCTTTGTTTTCATTAGGCCGATTTGCATTAAGTCTGGTTGCTATAAAGAGTCTTCAGATGAAATGCAATTGGCTGCAAAGTTAATAAAGTTAATGAAAATGAACTTAATCACAAAAACCCCATTTGCACTTAGCTCGCCACAAGATGACCTGCTAGCATCATTTAATGAGCTCAGGGGAAATCACTGATACCACTCCGTCCTGCTGACTGCAGTAGATTTGCAGAATGGCCGCTTTAAATTGGAGCGGTGCTTGAAATCGTTCTTCAGTCAGCCGTTGGTACCACCAAGGAAACTTGCTATCATCATTGCTTTGTGTCGTAAGGCCTTCAGAGGCCAAAATATTGCTGCTAGTGAAATTGCACCCCAACTCACTTAATTCATCAAAACATCAAGAGCTTCAACTGTCGCAAAGAAAGCATCAGGAGTGTCATAACTGCCACCAGTGCAGAGTTTGCTAAGGAAGGGCAGCAACCTGATGTTATGGGTTCTGCATTGCACAGTGATACTGTTGGTCCCTGGGCTGGTGTCAATAAAGGCAACAAATGAGCAACTGCAAGAACACAAACATAGACTGACACTTTTAGTGCTGGTGAGAACTGAAGTTAATTCATCCTCTCAGATGGCGGTGCCCCCTTCAGGCTGTTTTGGATAAGAGAAAAGACCTCCCAGTGAAGAAAACCCTGAGTCCTGTGTCACACTGACGGTGAAGAATCCTGGGAACATGTATTCTGCTGCACCTCATACTGTAATCTAATTTACTGTAATCTACAAGCTGTATGCAACGAAATTTCGTTCTGTACGCACCCTGTGCATACAAAATGACAAATCAAGTTGTCTAAGTCCAAGGGAGTAAGCTCAATCTTAATTCTGCCTGAAAACACAGCCATATATAAATAAAGGGATTCAAATATCACAAAAGGAGCAACTTCACCCAACAATACTGGAGCAAATAGGTGATGAACAATGCTTTTTTCCCCAGCACAATCAACAACTTTTGGGTCCAGGGCCAGAAAACTCTCCCAATCCAAAACGCTTTGTATGAACTTGATGTATTACTAGATAAAACCCTTTTAAACACTGCGAAAACGGAACTAAAAATCAGTCAAATTTTCTTGAAATTAGTGCATTTGTCCTTGATTTGAGCAGGCAAATAAGATGATCTGCCAATGGAACGAGGATTTTGACCCCTAAAATAAGATCATTAGATATACTGCCCTCTAAATAAGATGATGGAGATGAGCCGCTCCTATTTTAAGTGCAAAAATCGTATTCAATTGGCAAATCGTCTTATTTACGTGCTCAAATCAAGGACAGATACCCTAATTTCAACAAAACTTGACTTCTTTTTAGTTTTGTTTTTGCAGTGAACTTGTAAAACGTTTATTATTTAATTTGAATTAAAGATCTAATAACACTGAAGCATTAAAGCTTGTGAAAAACTGCAATTGTCTCGGTCTCAGAGCGTCGGCATGGACTGTAAAATGTGAATGAGTCTAATTGGTGGTCCTCTGAAACCAGGACCCTTAAGCTGAGAGCAGAACTGTAATAGCTGCACCAGCAGCCAGCGTGTGCAATGAAAGGGGCTTTGGGTGCTCTTGACAACATAATGGGGGGATCACAGCTGTGGTGGTTGGCACTGAGATCGGCTCAGAACGGGACAGCTTTTTAACACCCTAAATCAGCTTCTTAAGGTCTCTTTAAAAACCTTGTTGGGGAGGAGGGATAAGCTGCCGCCGTTACCGAACAGAGGTGGCAATAAACCTCCACAGGAACCATTGTGAAGCAACAATAGCTGCTCTGTCGTTCGTTCTTATGGGGATGATGCAGAGTTAAGCTACATATTTTTCATTGTTTGGAGGAATTTCCTGGTCATCATCCAGCCTATGGGTCACAGACTCTGACATTGGCAGAGCAGCAGAATAAAACAAGCCTCACTGTTGTTACTAGAATGCAGCAATTAATTACGCAACAATACGTGAATTCTTGCATGTTGAAAATGCGCGACTCTCTGTTATGCAACATGTGACCACCGCCTTGCCGCTCTTGTTGTTGTCGTCCCTGCAGGAATGCACCATGAAGGTGCAGGAGGGGAAGTTCAAGCTGCAGGATCTCTTAGTGGTCCCCATGCAGAGGGTGCTGAAGTATCACCTACTACTGAAGGTAAGGAGCCCGCGCACGTCTGAAGGCCCCGCAGCACTGTCCGTTTTACACAACTTAATCCCATTTAGGACATTTGGCGAGTCAGATGACAGATCGCCTTTAAATGCCCCGCAACTCTTTTCATTTTCTCTACTCGGAAATTGGACTTGAAATGTATTTCTTTGAAGACGAAGCAGATGAAAATCTTCACAGCTCCCATTCCAGCCTTTAAACATCAAGCTGTCAGCCTCTGTCGGCTTAAAGCACGGTCCTGAAAAGTTTGAAGCCTCATGGTGGAGGACGGCACCGGCGGTCAGATTGGCTTTGCGGTTGTTGGAGTGAAGCTGAAGTGTCCCAGTTTCACTTTTAAGGAGAGTGAAACATGTGGGTTTGTTAAAGCGTCACAATTTGGCACGTCGTATTTGACTCGCTGGCGCTCGCCTGTGTGTCAGCTGCTTTAAACTTAGATTTGGTTTACCACGTTCAATATTATTTCAAATTTTAATGTGATTTTTTCCTCGCCTTAGGGAATGAGGCTGTTTTTAAGTCTGTTAGTTTTTGACTTAATGTTCCTAACTTGTTTCCTTTTATTTAGCTCCATCCGTCTTTCTATGACTCTAACAAGCCCCTCTGTCAGTCTGTAAAAGGGCATCCCCCTGATTCTACCATCACCTGTCATCATATGAATGTTATGTGGTTTTCATTTAGACCGAAAAGTGACATTTCTAGCTCCTCTCACATTTGCTCTGTCTCCTACGTTGCTTAAGGCAAACTGCAACCGGGGCTTCCGTTGTATCTCTTTTTGCTATTCTTCCATAAGTGCCAGATTTGTGGAGTGCACCTTTCACTTTAAGTGTACAGGTTTGCAGCTGTGCCATACCTTTTCCATTTTTAGATAATAAATACTTCTCTGTAAGATGTTCAAAACTTGGGATTTGTTTTCAGAACTCCCCTATCTGCCATGGTCTCCATAATGCTTATTGTTTGTCGGTGTTCTCTAAGAAAGGTCTGGGGCCTTCAGGTGGACTCTATCTGATCATTACGGTACTTCCAAATGCAACTGGTTGTAGTAGATTTTATACTGGGTTGTCAGATGTTACTGGGTTGATAATATGCACACCCAGATTTTCTTAAACCCATGTATCAATTTCCTTTCACTTGATAGTTATGCACTTGTCAAACGTGCGGCATGTTTTCCTAATCAGGCAGAGAAGGCAATGCAATGATCACAAATGCTATTTTCCATCCTAAATGCCGTTCCTTGCCACCGCTCATTGGTTTTGTCCAGCACCCCGACTGCTAATTAGTTACTCAAATCAACAGGTGCTCCTCATTCGTGAATTAACAAAACTTAAATTTCAAATTAAAAGCATGCAAATAAAACAGGACAAAAGACAAACATGCAGACACGGTTTCACTGTGTGACACATTTTGTTTTGCTGGTCTTTTTCCAGGGAGTTCCAAGAAAATCCTTTAAGTTTGTGGTTGTAATATCTTAACAAAATGTAAAAAGGTTCAAGGGGTGTGATTATTTTTGCAAGGCACTATTGGGAACTATCTAATGTTAACATTCAGCAAAGACCTAATACACATCTGGCATTTTTTTATAGAACAAGTTGATCTTTGTTATATCCCCGTGATTAATCACTTTACTCAGCAAACGTTTCTACAGGTTGACTCAGAACGCTGTGACTTTTCTATTTGTTGGTATCGAACTCCTGCAGGAGCCACAGCAAGCCTCTGAGGTCCAATCAGCCATGCACTAATCAGATTAAACACGCCCCATTTCATGGCCTCCCACAACTTTGCAGGGGAACAGTGGTGCGCACCGCGCCCGCAGGGCATGTCGGATTGACAGGTCCTGCTTTTGTGTGGAGGGGAGTTTGCAGCATTAGGTGAAGTAATGCCCTCAGGCATGATTAGACCTGCGCAAAGAAATCATCACAGTTCACCCTTCTCTCATGGCGTAAATAGATCCTTTATGTGCAGGAGTCGGGCTCTGGATAAAGAGAAATCGGCACAGTCATCCCAGATGTCCCTGAGCAGTGTTTGAATTAAATATTTTAATAAAACTCTTTTTATATTTACAATCCAAACTTTAACTATGTCATCAGAGAAGGTTATGATTGCAGCTTTTTCTAGAAATGATGTACTTTGTGCAGGAATAAGCGCGTCTTTTATTAAGTCACATCCTACGAAGAAGTATCAGGATACCCTTTGCAAGGGAAGCAATTTATTTTTACAATTTGAAGAAAATTACTGATGGCGGGCTTGTTTTTGTGATTTCTGTTCTTTATAATGTATAATAACGGGGTAATTATTTTAGTGCCATAATAAAAAATATATGGTTTTCTCCCTAGAAAAAATATGAACAAATATGTTCTTTGCTGCTCTATGTCTGAGGCCATGGTGCTTGACCGGAAAAATGTGGATTGCCCCCTCTGGGTTGCAGTCAGTCTCCACCTCAAGCGTTTAAGTATCTTGGTGTCTTGTTTTACAATCCATCTACGTTCCTACCCTCACCTAAGGTCATGGGGCGTGGCTCATGACCGAAAGAACGAGATCCCGGATACATGTGGCAGAAATGAGCTTCCTCCGGAGGGTGGCCGGGCTCAGCTTTACAGCGAGGCTGAGCAGCTCTACTTTGAGCTTTCCCTGGAGCTCAAAGTAGAGCTGCTCTTCTCCACATCGAAAGGAACCAGTTGAGGTGGTTTGGAGATTTGATCAGGATTCCCTCTGGGAGCCTCACTTTCGAGGTATTTCCAGGAACTTCCCACTGGGAGGTGACCCCGAGGAAGACCCAGAACTCCCTAGAAGAACTATATATATATCCCTCTGTTGACAATGTCCGCCATGATGAGCTGCAGGATGTCCAGGTTTCTCTCCTGGACCCGTTACACCCGTGACCCGATCTCGGTTAAGCAGAAAGTAATGGATGGATGTTGTTTGATTGTGTTTCCGTTGCGTTCAGCAGCTAAATCCTGCCACCACAAGCACACGTTCCCAGCACAGGCTGCTCAGATCTTATGTCCCTGGTGACAATTCATAATTTACACATTAACTACACATATGGGAGACACACATAGGTTTTACCCTTGCATATTTTGCCCACGAGTGATGAATTACTATACCAACACTTCCTAGAAAGGCATATTAAGATAAGATATGCAGCTGCAGCTTGTGGCTGATTATTTTTAGATTTGGATTGAGATACAATATTTAGCATCTGAAGAAGTCGCATGCCTCAGCCAACATTTTCGGTGAAGCACATGTATGTAGGTTGCGGCACGAGGGAATCCCTAAAAAAATACTATTAAACGTGTCACTTCAAAACATAATTGCTTTTTTTGTCTCATGTGAAATCAGACATTGAGGGGGGGGGGGGGGGGGATCTCATCGTTTGAATAAGAAGAGTTTCTCTGTATAATACTAATGAAATGCCAAATTTTAGTGACACGGTAAACATAAAGCCAGCTTAAAATAAAAACTTCAAGCTGAACAGACAAGACGCTCTAAGAAAGCGAGGACCTGTGAGCATCAGCCGCCGTTTCAGCATCACGTCTGTACACTGATGAAAAACACAAACTTTTGTGCCTATGAGGATTAGGGTCATCAGAAGTCTGTTTATTTCAGGAATTCAATTCAAAAAGGGAAACTCATATTGGCTCATCTCACACAGAATGATACTTGACATTTCAATCATCTATTCCTGATCATTTTAATGATTACGGGTTACAGCTAAAAGCTAAAAACTGTGACAAGTGGCAAGGATAAGCCCATCATTGAGATGACTGTGAAGCAAAGCTGTGAGAGACGTTTGGAGTCAAGAGCCACCACACACATGTATATGGGATTACGGGGTACTACTGTAGCCGGTCTTGTGTTAAGTCACTCCTAAAGTAGAGACAAACTTAAAAGCATCTTAACTGGGCTAAGGAGAAGAAACCAAACCGGGCCAAAGTTCTCCCTTCAAGTGAAAACAAACTAAGCTGGTTGGGATCCGGTGTGACGCCTCCACAGTCAGTGATGATCTGGAGAGCCAGGTCATCTGCTGGTGGTTTTTCCACTGTGTTTTATCAAGTCCAAAGACAGTGCAGCCGCCCAGCAGGACAATGTTACAGCACTTCATGCTTCTGTTTGCAGACAGCCAAAGAAACAGATGCAGATTTAATTTTCCAGCAGGACTTGACTCCTGCCTGCACGGCAACAGGTACCAATACCTGCTTTAATGGCCAGGATATCACTGCTTGATTGGTCTACCAACTGCCCAAATCTAGAGAACCACTGGGGTGTTCTCAAGAAGACGACGAGAGACACCAGAGCCAACAAGTGCATCCACTGATACAGATGCTTAACTGCTTATTATACTTTTCAGAGAAATTGAATTTCGTGGTTTCATTAGCTGTAAGCCAGAGTTGTCAAACTCATTTCTATATTGGACCTCTTTGGCCTCATGAAGTCATTGAAAGGGCCGGTTGCACGTGTACAGATATCATTTTTGATTTCATAATTTCATTCCAGTTCACATAAAAATGTAAAAACTTTAACAGTAACATAAAAGTAGCACCCTTAGGCCCATTTGAACAGTTTGTCTGCAAAAATAAAGTTGATAGTGTGGTGAGTTACACTTGAAATTCATCATTCTGCATCACCTTTGCGCTCTTTTTGGACATTTCTTGGTTGTTTTAATCTGTTGTGGGACAACAGACATCTAGTGGTAGTTAAAAAAAAAATCAACATTCACTACAGGAGGCACAGTTTCAGCCATTTTATACAATTTCAAAGGATATATGCATCTACTGTATGAAATGATATGCCTTTTTTGGTTCTTGAGGGCCGGATAAATTGCCTTGACGGGCTGGATTCGGCCTGCGGGCCCTGAGTTTGACACGTCCTGTAAGCCAATTATCAGAAATAAACACTATAATAAACACTACAATAAAAATGTGCCTCCTGTGCTTAATGAATCTTTACCTGTTTCACTCATTAAATTGAATCCCTGAATAAATAAACTTTTCAGTGATATACCAGTTTAGGGAGACATGCTTGTTGTGTCAATAAAATGAGGGTTTGGTGGGAGCAGCCGACCCCTAAGTTGCTTGAACGGTTCAGGTAGTGAATGATTGAGGATGTTTTTACAGAACAAATCCACCAGGTTTTTCATCAACAGAGACAATGCAGCTTTGAGATATTCTAATCGGTAAGGTTGCTGTTGTTAACCTGAAGCGTGATGAAAGCTATCCTCCCTACACCCTCGCTTCCTCCTGAAAGCTGTGAACAGGGGGCTGCTTCAAGCGTGCAGTCAGAAATGACCATACTTTGACATCTTGCTGAAATATCCATCCAGGTTTTTTCCTCTGTGGCCAATCACACCAGACCGTACAGACCAGCAGCATTGATCCCAGCACTCAGTGTCATATTATCTCAGGTTTCATTCCTCATCTGTTCGACTGAAGCGTTGTGGTGTTCAGTCGGTCATAAAGACTTATTAAGAAATGAGCTGTGGGGATTATGGAGATCCGCTGCTTGCGTATCCATGCTTAGAATTCATAAACTGCTCATTTATTAGTGTGTTACATCTAATTTCACATGGTTCTGATAAGATTTGTTAAGCTGGAAGAAAGCTGATAAAATGCGTTATCCTAAAAAAAGGGATAAATAGGTCTTGTCTTCATTAAATGAAAAAAAACTGATTTTTCAGACCTGCTATTCAACACTTTCACTTTCACTTAAGCCGGGCGTACGCTGTACGAGTTTTTGCCCTATTCGGGCCGATTCTTCAGTCGTGCGGGCATTTTTTGAATCGGGCCGAATTTCAGCTTTATCGTAGAGGGGGGGAGGAGGGGGGACTGGCTTCTCACGACTACCTCCCGATCAAGAATCGGACGGTCGGTGAAAATCAAACATGTTTGAAATTCAGTCGGCTGTCGTGAGGTTTTCTTGAGCGCATCCTGCTGTTCAAGCAGAGCTACGAGGGGGCGCCCTCCCCTCCTCTCCGTCCCCGCCAGCGGAGGGAGGGGAGCGGGCGTCCCTGAAGCGACCTCCGCCCGGCCCGCTCGCGGGGGCGTTGGGGAGGGCGGCAACGCGCTGGCCGCCTGTTGCGGCACTCCTCCGCGGTCCGCCGCCTGTTTCGGCACTCCTCCGCTCGCGGGGGGGGGTGCGGGCCGGGCGACCTGCCGTGCCGAGCGGCTGCCGGTGCGTCTCGTCCCTCCTCTCTCCCCTCCGTTCCCCCGACGCCCGGTGCCTCCTGCGGGCCTCGCCAGAGCTGGGCTCGAACCCCTGCTCTGGGTCCCTGTCAACCACCGTCGCTCGCCTGCCTCTGCCATCACAGCGAGCGGTCCCAGAGGGGGCACGACGTACAGTGTGAGCAGTCCGGTCGCGTCCAAGCGCCGCGCCGCACAGATCGTGAGCGGTGAACTTTTTAAACCCCGCGGTTCCGTCGCACAGTTTGAGATGTATATAAGTACCACGACTGAAAAACTCGTACAGTGTACGCCCGGCTTTAGATTCACTATTGATTAACTGTGAAGAGAAAACAATGTTTTCCGTAAAAAAAAAAAAGCGTCAACAGTGATCTCGTTTATTTTAATAGAACATAAAATAAGGACAGGAACTGAATGGAAACTTCTCTTTTTTTTCAAATGTATTATTTTTCTCCATTAAAACTTATGCTACAGAATAAGCTGCAAAAAATCAAGACTTTCATTGGAACTAGAATATAATTTAATTTATCACCGTCAACCAATAGGTGACACTACTGGTAAAGTCAGCGCATTTTGCCATGTGACTCCCAAACGTACTTACCATAAAACAGCAAATACATCTCGGATGATTCTGCATCAGATGATGTAGGATGACTAGAGCCTTGGAAATAACATTGCTAATTTGTAAACAATTTTAAATCTTCCAAAAAAAATCCCGCTGGCTTAGATGACGCCGAGTAGATTAAAAAACACATTTTCAAAAAATCCTAAACTAGGACAATTTGTGTAGCAGTAACGTTTTGTCTCTAAGTCACTTGCTAAAAAGTTCACTGCATGTCTTTAAGACATAGTCTCTGATGTCTGGATGAAATTCATATCATAAACTGGAAACAACCTCAATATGGTAATGATTGGCTGAAGGGGGCGTGGCTTGTTAGCAAAAAAATAATTCTGACAATTGAGCGTAAACAAATCAACTGTTTGTCGTCTTGAGCTCAGATTTCAGGCAAACATTTTCTGAACTATTCTAAAATATGAGACTTTCTAAGCACAAATTCACTTAGAAAACTTTTCCGATTAGTTTGCCTCTGTTCTTTTGTTAGCATACGCTACTGTAGAAGATATTGTTATAAGGTGCTATAGGTGATATATTGGCATTAACATCAGTATCAGCTGATGTAAATCGTTTTTTAACCTATTGATATCTGTCCCTGAAATAAAACTGAGCCGATATTAACAACCGCTGTTTATCTTCATGTTGTTGCCGGCTGTGCATGTGGCATTTGTCTGGGTATGTGACGGTGATAGCGATGCAAGTGGATCATTGTGGGCTGAAGCAGAGGAGCCATGTCAGCACTATAGCCATTTTTTAACCATGTCCAAAGTGTAGGGAAATATATATATATATATAGTAATGGTTAATATCGATTATCAGACATAACAGCCATATAAATAAAGCATATCGATACTGGCTCAAAATTGAATATGGGTGCACCCTGGCTGGAATTGGACCCGCATCATAACTGCTTCTAGTGTTAGATAAGTTTCAGTAACAATCACCAACTGTCCTTTGCAGGAACTTTTGAGTCACTCGACTGACCGACCTGAGAGGCAACAACTCAAAGAGGCTCTGGAGGCTATGCAGGTATGTTTTTTACCGACAAGCCATAATGATAACCTAATAGAATAACTCAGTGCTCTCCCTGTGATTGTTTTTCTTTTTTGTCTCGTATGACACTCTCTTCAGGACCTGGCCATGTATATCAACGAAGTCAAGAGAGACAACGAGACGCTGAAGAAAATCAGTGAATTCCAAAGTTCAATAGAAAATCTTGTAAGTGTTTTATTCAATGCTGACTCTTCTTTTTTCCATCGGCAAACGGCTGATGATGTCGCATCTAAAGACCTTGAAAATGTACACGCTCAATTATCTTGTACTATATGAGAAGGCCCTGTTGATCGATACGCTTTTGTCTGCTCTCTTGAGCTCCTTTTACTCGTCTGAAGTATGACTGCTGTGGAAAAAAACAGAAAAATAACGTTGTTCAGAAGGTTCCCGGGCAGAACCAATATCCATCAAATGCAATCACACCGCAAGCACATAGTCATAATTCACCAGCTGTGGTTTAACGCTCAGTTTCTGAGTGATAAAGCAGGAGACTGCCACCATGTTTGTCTTTATGATCTAAGCAGCAGGTGAAGCTGGAGGAGTACGGCAGGCCAAAGATAGACGGAGAGCTGAAGGTGAGCTCCATCGTCAACAGAACAAAACAAGACCGGTGAGTTTGAACTCAGATAACGGCTGGGTATTTGTTCGGTACCAAAAAATGGTCTAACTTGCAAAACTATTATCTTGTAATTACCGTCCAGTAAGTTTGTAATATAAGATGCTAACATTGGAGTAATTTTTTGATTGTAAAAAAAGTAAGACATTTTGTTTAACAATTCCTGTGCAGCTAAAGCCTTTAAATAAAGCATTAATAACAATAATTCATAGCAAAGAGTTTTCCGTGTACTTACATGGTAGTAAAGGCTTTTCAATAAGACATACATAGTGGAATAATTAATTTAATAACGATTGTTATTTAAAGATGCAAGTACTATTATGTATTTACCTTAAGTATTTGTAGGTAACTACCTGTTGGTTACAATGTGTTAGAAAATATTAACAGTAGAGTAACTGTTTGATTTAAAAAATATATATATCTAAATATTTGGTTTCACGTATTTACTAAAATACAAGCTTTGTATTTCTACAGCTATAATATTTAATGAGATTATCAGTGAAGTAAATGTTTGATATCAAAACTATAAAAGTTACATTAACATTAATATTAACATTTTGTTATCAGCAAAATGATCAGGATGTTATTACCTGAGAGTAAAAGCTTGAAATAAGATTTTAAAGGCATGTTTTTGTTTTGACAATAAAGATGGAAACATGGATGAGTTTTTTGTAATCCCAATTAAATTAATTAAATGGCAATGAAATACTTTGATTAAAATATTAGCAATAGAGTGATGGTTGGAAATTAAAATTATAATTTGGTAGCATTTTATATAAATATATTTTAACCCGAAAACTCCATTGTTATTGTCCTCTTGGTAAGAGGACAATAACAATGGAGTAATTTTTTTTTATCATTAAACTTACCTGGTGGTTACAGCTTTAAATAAGATGTTTGCTTTTTGTTTGATAATAAATATGTAATTATTGGATAATATATATTTGCTAAATTTGTAATTACGTGGCAGGGACACTACTTGTAAGATGTTAACATTATTTATAGTTAGTAATAAGTTGTAATAACATGTTAACTACAGTAATTGATAGTAAAAACATAATTACAATGTAGGAGTAAGTGATTACCAGAAGTAATGTTCATAGAGATCGTAGAGATGGGTACCGAATTTGATACTCTTATAGGCACCGACTGAATCCTGTCGGTACTAGCCGGTACCGATTCACGTAAAATCAAACGGTACCATGTTTAGCTACCTAAACGCATCACTGTGAAACTGAGGGAGTAGAAGAGTGGGCGATTTTTCCCTGCCGAACATGAACCAGCGTTGCACGCACAAGAGCGTAATGACGTCTGTTGCCGATGGTTCAGTCAACAAAGCGCTGTTACCACTTTTCAAAACGCGATTCGGCTTGTGAGGGGAAGAACAAGGCTATTGGCGGGAATACTTCTAATCTGAGGAAGCGCCTGGTCACTGCTGCCAATGTAGCGAATTTCTCGCTATATTTAGCCACTTTTCAGACCCATCCAGCGACCTTGTTTCAAAAAATCGACTAGCGAAAAAACTAGCGACTTTCTTCTGTTATCGCTGACTTCCGTGAAAGTATCAATCGTTCTGGAGTTTATCTTCTACAAACCTCTTCAAGCACTGTCTCCCAGACAGACAGACAGCTGCTGCCTCGACCTGAACCTCGCCTGCAGTCAGAGCAAAGAGCGCAGAGAGGAAGCAAAGCCTCTCTGTTCCCTCATTGTAAACGTTTCCCGCCCCGATTTACAAAACGGGATAAAATATGTTTTAAATATTTTTCTTCTTCTCTGAAACTGATGAACTCAAAAAATTCCCTGAATTTTATTCACACACAGCTTCAATCGCTTATTTATCTCGTTCACTCTGTGCCTCTGATAACTGTTGTTTTGGTAAAACCTTGTTTTATTATTGCATCGCCTTAATTATTATTTAGACATTGTATAATATGTTAAATAAAAAACATAAAAAATATAGATTTTATTAATAAACGAACATTTATCACTACATAAGCACACAAAAGTACCGAAAATAGATACCAGTATTCCCAGGTACCGGGTATTGGTACCGTACCGGTTCAAATGTAAACGATACCCATCCCTACCTGAGAGTTAGACAGTATAATAAGATGTTAATAACAGAGTAATTGTTTAATAGACATAATAATTAGATGATATTACATAAATTATCAGAATAATGCCATATAAGTGCCAGAGTTAAATTCCTGCTGAAGTATCAAATATAAAGGTAAGAGTGGAAATGCATGCACTTTTTTACTACAGAAACTGTTCTTACAATCAAATAATTACTACTGTTACAATTTTATTACACGCTGTTATTCCCAGTTATTTTTTTTAAATTACCCGATATTATGAAGTTTTACCACTTTTCTTATTTTCACTTGTAACCTATTCTTCACCATCTGATCACTGATGCGTAACGTTTTCTATGTTCGCAGGTATATCTTCCTGTTTGACAAAGTGGTGATTGTTTGCAAGAGGAAAGGCTACAGCTATGAGCTGAAAGAGATCATTGAGCTCCAGTCGTACAAAATGTCCGACGACCCCATGAACAACAGGGACATGAAGAAGGTTAGAAACAAATTAGTTTGTGTCTCGCCCTGAAATCCCGCCGAACTCAACTGTTTGCTCCACAGTTTGGTCTCTGCTAGCGCACACGATCAAACGGCCTGCATAATCATTACAAACGGTGTCCTTGAGCCGAAGGAGCTTGTTGATGAAACTTTCCGATATGTATGAGGAATGCATTGAAGCGCCGATCGTGCGTCATGCTCGTCCATGCTCGAACAATCATGCAAATGCAAGGAAGGTCATTTAGGGATTGATGGGAACATAGTTTAGTGCATTGTGCCGCTGGTCTAACATTGCCTTTTTTTTTCCGGTTTTGTTTTGAATCTGCATGTCTCCGTCCATGTTTGCATGTGTAACTGGGTCTTTCTCTGGTGTCTTTCTTTTTTTGCATGCCTACCAGTCAAGTGGAAAAATGGTAAGCCCAAGCGATCTGCTTGTATTTAACTCGTCTTCTCATGGAGGCCTATTTTTAGAAGTGTTGTTCTTTGGGTGTCATGCTGTGATTGCACATGTAGCTCTCTGCTCTGTGACTGGCACTCCAGATTTTTTTTTTTTTTGCTCAGTTGCTTTGCTAAAGCATGCAGGGGATTTCTTTCGTTTTGTTATTTTTCCTATTCTGAACCGATCATACACAAAAGCACACGAGTTTACGTAAATGTGTGTTTTCATCGCAAGCTTTTTTTTTGTCCATCTCTGTCTGCCACTGCCTTCCATGTATCCCCTCTGCCATCTCCCCTGCGCTCACTCCTTCTCTCTAGTGGTCCTATGGTTTCTACCTGATCCACCTGCAAGGAAAGCAGGGCTTCCAGTTCTTCTGTAAAACCGAGGAAACAAAGAGGAAGTGGATGGAGCAGTTTGAGATGGCCATGTGAGTATGATTGCAGAGAGGAAATCAGTGTTACCTGTTGTAATGGGATTTGAATTGCACCTAATTTTTCTGGAAATTCAGTTGAATGAATTGTTTTTTACATTAAAAAGCCATTTATATGTTTTCAACACACAATATTGAGTAAAATCTTTAAGCCATCCTAATCATGTTTTTCTTAAAGTAGCAATCTGGTGTTTTAAAAGGGCTCTGAACAGTGACAAATGAACAAAAGAAAGCAACCAAGGTTTAAGGGAGACCCCTGAAAGGAACTGGGTTCTTGTTGGACGGCCGCCGTGTCTGATCGGTTTGTTTTATGAGGAACTATTAACTTGTCCAGGTCCAACATCAAGCCGGAGAGAGCTACCGCCAACCAGCACAACTTCCAAATGCACACGTTTGACAAGAACACCAACTGCCGAGTCTGCAAGATGCTCCTAAGGTAAGGCTTTCGGGACATTCACTAAATTAACAATGAAGCATGAATGCAGCTCCTTGCAGATTTCTGTAGCCCACAGCTGCAGAAGGAAGTCACAACAACATGGATGCTGCAGAGTGTTTTACTGGGACTGTGTCGCTCAGACCAACACAAACTGCTGCGTAATTGTAAAGTGGAAACAAAGTGATGAATAGTTTTAAGTATTTCTGTCACTAAGCAGTTTGTTGTACCTTGGTATTCAGCCACTTTTACTCTGCTAACCCTAAATAAAATCTAGTGCAACCAACCGCATTGTAAAAAGGGAACTAAAAGTAAGTACAATTTTTATTGAAATTAATGTATTTTTCCTTGATTTGAGCTATTTGCTAATGGAATGAGTATTTTTACCCCTAAAATAAGATAATTAGATATACTGCACTTTGTTGCAGGATAACATTGTTCTTATTTTAAGCGCAAAAATCTTTTTCCATTGGCAAATAGTCTTATTTATCTACTTACTTACTTACTTACTTACTTTTAGTTCCCTTTTTCTGGTGTGCCTGCAGAAGTCACTTAATTAATAAATAGTATCTAATTCAAATCCAGCTGTTCTGTGAAGAAGTAAAGAACAAACAGTGTCAAAGAGATTCTACGCAGTAGACAGGTCAGGAGGATAGTTGCAGTGACGTCTGAAGCAGGGTTACCATAGAACACAGTTCCCCAAGCTTTGAAACTCTCCTACAGCGCTGTTCCATCCATCTTCTGAAAATGGAAAGGATACGGCACAGCTGCAAACCTGCAAAGAACAAAAAACTGTCCGCCTACTCTGAAGGGCTGGAAATGGAGAGCAGAAATCAGAGAAGCTGCCAAGAGGCCAATCATAACTCTGGAGGAGCTGCAGAGCTCCACAGCTCAGGTGGTAGGATAGGTTTACAGGACCACTGATAGTTGTGGACTCTATAGGTTTATAGGAGGGTGGCGAGATGAAAGAGATTGTTGCAAGAAAACCCTTAAAGTCCCACCAGTTATTTGCCCCCAGTGGTTTAAAGGAGCCCAAAATTAACCCTTTTTTGTTCAAATACAAAATATTATGTGGAGAGGAAAAACAGACAATGCACATCCCCTTGAGCACACTATTCCCACTGGGAAGCATGGTAGTGGCACCATCATGCTACGGGAACGATTTTCCTCAGCAGGGAAATGGAAGCCTGGCAGAGCTGCCAGGATGATGGATGGATGGATGTAAAAACATTACAATCCTCGAAGAAAACCTTTTAGAGGCTGCACAAGAGTTAATACTTAGGCAGAGGTTTCATCTTCCTGCAGGTCAATAGCCCTAAATATACAACCAGAGCTTCAATAGACTACACTTTAGTGCCAGAGCTATCTCTGCTGGTGGATATTTTTGAACATCCAGACTTTAAGCCCAAAACAGGCTTCCTCGACTGCGGCGGCGGCGGGGGGGAGCCACCGCTGCCGTGGATCACCACTCTCACCTCTATTCCAGTAAGCCGGATCAGACCCGCTCTATGTGTTGACCTGCAAAATGTTCACGGCCTTCGCTGACCTAAATTCACGGAGCCGCTGGAGGCAGGCACCAGCCATCTAGATGCTAATTAGTGCCACGTCCCCCCGGTGGATCCTGTCGTGATTTATGGGAGTCTTTTATTCCGTGTGGCAGCATTGCTATGCAAGCAAGTCTTTAACAGTGGCCGTTACAGAAACACCTCTGGACCACGAGGGTCTAAGTAAAGTCAGTGTGTTCTCTGATTTTAAAGAATGACAAGAGCAGGAAATGATTTATTTTTATTTATTTTTAAAGTAGCCACATTAGCAAGCTGGAAGAACAAGCAGTAGGTCCCTAATGCTGGGGGTTAATGTGCGTCTGAGACACTTCCTGTTTGCATTACAGCTCTGAAAGTTTGTGTGTGTGTCTTTCCTCCAGGGGCATTTTCTATCAGGGCTACTACTGCTCTCGCTGCGGAACAGGAGCTCACAAAGAGTGCCTGGAAGTGATCACCATCTGTAAAATCAGTAGGTGTTTTCTTTCTCACACCATCTGTTTTTCACTTTAAGCGTGTGGAGGTGAAGGGTGATCTTTGGCAGCGTTCTGACATATAGCAGCGTTCATGGTCTGTATGATAACAGTGGTCAACAGTCGAAGTTACAGCTCCTTTCCCAATGAGTTGCGCCACTGAGAATGTGTGTAAAAAGCCCTAAATGTGTCTTTTATTGCTGTAGCATCATCTTAGGACTGCACTTTATCTCCTCCTATAACAGCTAACAGCGTTGGGGCAAACAAACAGAGGGATCTTTAAGCATCCCTCTATGTACAGCTCTTTCCAGCCCATCCCACGGTTTCTAAAGAATCAAGATCTGGGAGCTAAGATGGGCCTCGATAGATGTAAATTTTGGGTCTGGCGAACCATTGTTGTGCTACTTTGGTCATAAATTTGGGATCACTGTCTTGTAGAAAGACCTAAATAATGACCGATATTGGGTTTTCTGCCAGACACCTCCAGATTTGTGTTTAAAATGTCCCGCCATGTTAAAGAGACCATGATGCCATGTCCTCTACAAGGTTTCCAGTTCCTTTGGAGAAAAAACAGCCCCACGGATCCTCCACCAAACCTGAAACTGGCCTTTAGGAGGTTTTCCATGTATTCAATGTTTCGTTCGCATCTAACCCCTGTGAGACATTTTCTGAATGGAAATCCCTCGAAGATATATAAAAACAGAGCCCCGAACCATCAAACTAATTGAGAACGGCATCAATGGTGCCTCAGAATAATGTCTCCATACAGTTTAGACATGTTGTAACGGTTGTTATGGAGATTTGGGGATACCAGTGAAAATCAAATATTTTTGTTCTGATGTACTAAAATAAATGTAATAAAATTAAAGACAGGACTTTTATACTTAGGTTTATGTTTAGGTTTTGCAGCTGAAATGGAAGATGTACGTGTGTTAAGGCGTTTTACACATCTTCACCAGAAGTGCCGAGAATGGGACTCTGGCCCGGTTCCACGTTGCTCCGCACAGCGGGAGAAAAGAGGGGAGGAAGGTGGGATTAATTCATTGTGTCGTTGGGTTTGGTACCAAAGAGGGAAACAGCAACTGGGAGTCAGGATGAATCATGGGAAAGCCATTTCATACCCCTGTGGGGGGGTTTCATACTTGGTCTCGCAAGGATTATTTCCTCCAGTGGGTTACATGATTTTTGCATCGTAACTCTTTCAGATGAAGGAATCGCGGTTGTTGTCTCACTCTGACAGGTTGGATCTATTAGTGGTTCCGTCTGCGTTGTCTGATTTGTCCATAAATGCTATCAAAAGACCAAATATTCAACCATTTACTGAGAGTTAACGAGAGTTAACAAAAATGTCATTTGTTTGTTGCAGCATACTGAACGTATCCGGCTGCTTTGCACGTTATCCTCCCGTAGCCAGTTATTTTAATCTCGGCTGTGGCTTCAGGACGATTGACAACGTGTCCCTCAGGTTTTGTCCACTGTGGTTCAGATAATCATTGATATCCATCTCGGTTTAGCAGAGGAAGCCTAAGCTTTTCACTTACTGAAGCAAGCCAGGGTAAAGAGAATCAAACAGAGCTGCGAGGACAAACTGGTCAAAATGAGAGGAAATAATGTGACCACACAGTTTAAATGTTTAGGTCGCCACCTTCACGCTCCCTTCACTCAAGACGCATCTGTGTGCATCTGCATCCTTTTTAGTCACTAGAAAACAAACTCCACATCAGGTTCTTTCTTCATTTTTAAAATGTAAAATAATACTTTTTTTGTTTCATTTCAGATCCTCACGACATGGTGAGTGAACCCGTTCCATTACACACCCTAAAACATGCTCCTCAGCTAGTATTCAAAGGTATCTGACCATGCTTTGTGTCTGTTTTTTCAGGACCCTGGACTGTCACCAGGTGAGCTGTCTCACTGACTCTGAACACCTTGATTTTCCGTTAACGGGTTAACGGTGTGGCTGCTGCAGCTCTGGTGCAGCGCAGCTCTTTGTCGCCACCTTCTGGGTACTTCAAACGTAACACCAGGATGCCTTCAGAGCTGGTGCTGGGGCTGGTGAAGACCAGTGATTGTGCCAAACATCACGAGCTGGATCGGATTCAGACCAGGATTTTAGGAGGCCCCAAACAGAGTTTTAATTTCAGGGCCCACTTTCAGTTGCAAAAGGGGAAATGGTATTATACGGATTCCTCACACACTGAGCTATTTAAAAGATATATATGGGCCAAATTATATCGATTATTCATGTTTTAATCAAAACTATGATTTTTAACAGCTGGAACAAAGGTATTAAAAATGCAATCAACCAAGAGCAGAATAAAAAAGCTGGTGAAAGCATCTCTTAAAATAAAAACTTTGTGATATTGCTGGGACCATGCACAAGGAAAAAACAAAACCACTATAACATCATTTGTAACAAAAGACAATAGACATATTTTGTCTTCTCGTTATGCCATTTGGTCTCGTGACGCTGCTTGGCAGAAGTTCATTAATTTTTAAAGTTCTGAGATGTGGAAGTTCAGAGGATGCTTTGGATGCAAGCACCAGTAAAACGGCTTTCATGTGCCACTTTGTTCATCTTCATCACGGCGAGCAGCTGCTCGCACAAGTAGGTTCTGCTGAGCATGCAGAGCATTGGAGCGGCTTGGAGGCGGAGCTGGGGCATCGATTCAGGGATGAAAGGGGGAAAACCGTTTGGGACCGTGGAGTCATACTTTGCTTCAGGTGTACTGTTACGCTGTTGTTCTGTAAGCTCCAGGTAGATGTTTGAAGGTCAGCAAAGTGCTCAGCCTATCACCAAAAAGTGCACTCTGAAGACAAATTGGTTTGCCATTGTTCAGCTACGCAGCAAGGGACGGGAGCAGCTGATGCAGTGCAAGTGGGCTATTAGTCACAGTCGTGAAATTATCTCGCGGGGCAGGTATAAATGTATGGGCTGTGGGCGTTGAGCTTGACATGTCTGGTCTAGACTGTCACTGGCAAGCTTTACGAGGGAGGGTGAGCTATAAAACGGCATTGCTGAAGACGCTGGCCGCTCATCCAGCTCTGCACCCTAGAATACTAATGAAGAAAGTTTGGTGGAAGGAAAAAAGTTGCTTTTGTACCCGCGGATAAACATATCTACCTGCGCAATTAGAATATCATTTAAACGTTTGTATGTATTTCAGCTTAATCAAGTCATCAGTTTCACGCATTTAGGAAATGCGTGAAACCGATGACTTGATTTTCAGACATATTAGAAAATTGCATAAGAGCAAGAAAAAATTCTTTTTTCTTTTCTTTTTTTTCTTAATACATAAGCTTGTTCTTACGGTCTACAGAATCAGGGGGAAGACTTGCCAGTCGTCCAGCAGACAGTGATCCCCTTCAGTAGGAAGGGGATCCAGAAACTAGATGCTCACAGAGTGCTGTACCCAAGCTTACTAACAGAAAGCTGGGGGTGCAGAAAAGGTTTGGTTAAAAAAGTTCATTGGAGCCTTTTTGATTGTTCTGATGGTATTTTAAAATGTTTGGAGAAACTGAACATTTGTCTTTATTGGCTGTTAGCTGAAGATGACCAGGTCAGAACAGGAGGTTCTGGTCTGCAGTAGGTACAATTTCAAAAGTGGTCAAGGGAAGGAACAGCAGGGAACTGTTGGCCAAGACTCACTGATGCCGTTAGGGCAGCAAAGATTGACCCCTAAGGTCTGCTATCGCTGAAAGGGCTGAAGAACTTACTTTTCTGCACCTTTCCGATAGAAAGAAAGATTACGCAGTGACTCGCAGATTGAGCTGCAGAGTCCCAAACCGGTCAGCGTGCCCATGCTGTGGACCCCTGTCCGCCAGAAGCACCAGCAATGGGCATCCTAGCATCCAAACTGGAACACGCAGCTATGGAAGGAGGTGGTCTGGTCAGATGAATCCCGTTTTCTTTTATAGCTCATGGTTGGTTGGGCGCGCCTGTAGCTAGCCTGGATTAACACACGGCCCCAGGCGCAGTGGGAAAAAGGCAAGCCAGTGAAAGCAGTGTGTTCTGCTAGAAAAGTCCGGCCATCCGTGTGGAAACTACTCCAACACGTGCAACACACCTCAGGGTTGTAGCAGATAACTGACACCCGTTGATTGGAACTACGTTCCTCCAAATTCCCCAGATGTCAAGCCAAACGAGCATCTATGGAACGTGCTGGTTGATGAGGGCCTCAGCTCCCATCTTTCAGGACTTAGATTATCTGCTAACGTCCTGGTACCAGAAACCACAGGACCGCTTTTAGGGTGTAGATCAGTGTATGCCTCAGCAGGTCAGGGCTATTTTTAAAGCAGGAGTGGCACCAGTCCCTTCTGGCAGGCGGTCATAATGTTATGCCTAATCAGGGCAGTTCTGTAAATTAGGATTATGGTGCGCTCATCTGTCTGCATGCTGCGAGCGCGTCAAACCAAAGTCAAATTTCTTGTTTATAGACTAAATCTTAGCCAATGAAGCTAATTCTGATATCTTAGACTATTGTTTATATTTTGTAGCTTTAGACCCACAAAATAACAAAGACAGAGGGCGGTTGAACCGCACAAACATTGTGTTTAAGCCCATTCCGCAACTATTTGATAGTAACACAAGCAACACCGGTTTTTAGACCCCAATCTAACCCTCTGGTCAGACAGAATCACCCTCCCCCTTTGCCTTTAACCAAACCTTTGCTGTCTTGTGCTTCTCCAAACTCTTTTTTTCTTTTTTCAGGTCCGAAGATGGTGGCTGTGAGGAACTACCACGGCACCCCAACACCTCCGGGGAAGACGCCTCTCAGTTTCCAGACAGGAGACTTCATCGAGCTGCTAAAGGGCGACCCAGACACCCCGTGGTGGGAGGTACGGCAGCCAGTCCCTCAGTCCACCAACCGTTCGCGTTTATTTAAGAAAAACAAGCCGATATAGAGAAGCGGTGGGAGAAAATCTAAGTACAGCCTTGCTTCTTTCAGAGGACTGAAGGAAGAAAGAAGGAGCCAGTTGCTGCTGATAAAACCCACCAGATTAAATAGATTATCAGTGTAAACACTGCATTAAAGCAGGAGGTGTAACAATTTTCAGGTCTGGAGCAAATTTGTAGGGATAACTTCTGTGCTTTCAGATGTCTGAGAAAGTTTTCTGTAGTTTAATTTAAAATCTAAAAAAACGTTTTAGATTTTATGATTAAAAAAAACATCAAATCAGAAGTCAAAGCTGCAGATAGGAGGCTTTATTATGACACAAGCGCCAGACAAAAGCTGAAACATCAGTCTGAAAACTGTTTTTTCTAAGACTTCTTGGATCAGTGAAGCAATTATTCTGATGTTTTGGTCTAATCCAAGCAGAGACCGACCCCTTCATGTACAAGTCTAATGTGCCAAGTCTTCCCTTTCCATGATGCAGTGGTACTTTCTGCCTCACCGCCAGTTTACAGGTTTAAACTCACTCCGTGTCGCACATAAAAGCTGTCATTCCATGATTTGGTTGCTAAGGCCGTGGGTGGCGTCTCTTCCTACTTCAAACGTGAATAAGTGACAGTAATTAGCACTTTTAGTTTCTATTCTTTCACACACAGGTGGGCTTTAAACCAAAAGACATCAGCAATTAAGAAAAACACATCAGGAAAAATCAGGCACAAGTGGAAATGTTTGGCTGGGATCTACAGCTCCACGTTTGGGGGAAACCCAAAATTCGGCATGCGAGCAAAGAGCGCATACCAACAGCACGACACGGTGGCGCAGATATGCTTCTGTGTTGCAATCACAGGAAACTTGGGCTCCTTGCGGTGTTTGAGTTGACCGCAAACATTTCTGTTCATGAAAGCTTTTCAAGGTGAAATGTGAGGCCACCTGAAGCTTCACTGCAGCGGCAGTGTGAACACGAATGCAGCAGCGGGTTTAGGACTGCGTGGCTAAAGATGTTGCAACGGCCCAGTCAAAGTCCAGGCCTCAGTCTGATTGTTATACCTCAGTGGGACCTTAAGGCAGTCTGACGTGCTGGATCTCAAGTGCAGGAAGAATGGAAGCAATGGTGTAAAGAAGAGAGGGCTGAAACTCCCCTGCAACGCTGTGGCAGACAACCAAAGTTATCAATGCACAAGGTGATTCCACCGGCGGTAGAGTCTAGTGCTGACCTTTTCCGCCTTCTGTTAAAAGAATGCAACTGATCTTGTATTGGGGGGGAAAAAACTGGTTCAGGAACCCTGCCAAAGCAAATGAACAAGTTTATTTAAATGTGAAGCCTTGATATTTCTGTGATGACGCAAAGCAGGCAGCCGAGACGCCAGGGAGTCCTTAGGATTTCTATAAAACCTTTCGGAAACATTTAGGCTGGTATTTTTACTCTTCTGTTGACTAAACTATAAAAAAGCAACAACAGATAAAGTTGCAATGTGATGGATTGGATCCCTTTAAAAGTGAGACAGTCTTTATGTTGCTTATTTTTCATTTGTGTTTTACATATGAAATAGAAGCTCCCTCGAGGAGTTTCTACATGCTACTCATTGTATTGTCTTATTAAACCTGCAGACCTGAGGGAGACTGCTCTATAATAAATAATTATCAGTCGATGTCGCTGTGAGGTCTTTTGCCATTTCTGAATCATCGACTTTTATCCTCTAATATTGGCCCTGCTTTTCCAAGACTGACTCGGGGCGACTTTGTGATGCAGTGAATTTATCTTGGCTATTAAAGTTGGTTATCCCTTGACAGAGCGGTGGTTTTAATCTCTCTGTGCGATGTCAGAGGGCTGCTGCAGCTCAGAATCGATCGCTTAAGGCAGGACACAGTAAAGGCACTCCAGCTTCAGTCTGACACTGATGAGTAATCTTGACAGATGTGTTCCCTTTTTAGTGAGCGCATCATCTCACATCAGAATCCAATCTGATGTAGTGGATGTAATACGTATTCACTGCGAAGTGATATAGCATCTTTCAACCTGGTTTATAGGCTGGCTTGCAGATTATTGTATCAGGAACGAAAAAAACATTCTGGTTGAAAGCTTTTGCATTATTTAAACCTGTTGCCAGCAGTAACCTCTGATGTTACCACTAGGGGGCAGCAAAGGTCCACGTCTTATAGACAAAATAGTTGCACTGGGAAGCTTTATGAAGACGTCAAGGGCTGTCAATTATTTACTCCAACATTTTTTTCCAGTGACTATATATATATATATATATACACTCACCGGCCACTTTATTAGGTACACCTGTCCAACTGCTCGTTAACACTTAATTTCTAAGCAGCCAATCACATGGCGGCAACTCAGTGCATTTAGGCATGTAGACATGGTCAAGAGAATCTCCTGCAGTTCAAACCGAGCATCAGTATGGAGAAGAAAGGTGATTTGAGTGACTTTGAACGTGGCATGATTGTTGGGGCCAGAAAGGCTGGTCTGAGTATTTCAGAAACTGCTAATCTACTGGGATTTTCACGCACAACCATCTCTAGGGTTTACAGAGAATGGTCCGAAAAAGAAAAAACATCCAGTGAGCGGCAGTTCTGTGGGCGGAAATGCCTTGTTGATGCCAGAGGTCAGAGGAGAATGGCCAGACTGGTTCGAGCTGATAGAAGGGCAACAGTGACTCAAATAACCACCCGTTGCAACCAAGGTGGGCAGAAGAGCATCTCTGAACGCACAGTACGTCGAACTTTGAGGCAGATGGGCTACAGCAGCAGAAGACCACATCGGGTGCCACTCCTTTCAGCTAAGAACAGGAAACGGAGGCTACAATTTGCACAAGCTCATCGAAATTGGACAATAGAAGATTGGAAAAACGTTGCCTGGTCTGATGAGTCTCGATTTCTGCTGCGACAGTCGGATGGTAGGGTCAGAATTTGGCGTCTACGACATGAAAGCATGGATCCATCCTGCCTTGTATCAACGGTTCAGGCTGGTGGTGGTGGTGTCATGGTGTGGGGAATATTTTCTTGGCACACTTTGGGCCCCTTGGTACCAATTGAGCATCGTTGCAACGCCACAGCCTACCTGAGTATTGTTGCTGACCATGTCCATCCCTTTATGACCACAATGTACCCAACCCATGATGGCTACTTTCAGCAGGATAATGCGCCATGTCATAAAGCTGGAATCATCTCAGACTGGTTTCTTGAACATGACAATGAGTTCGCTGTACTCAAATGGCCTCCACAGTCACCAGATCTCAATCCAATAGAGCATCTTTGGGATGTGGTGGAACGGGAGATTCGCATCATGGATGTGCAGCCGACAAATCTGCGGCAACTGTGTGATGCCATCATGTCAATATGGACCAAACTCCCTGAGGAATGCTTCCAGCACCTTGTTGAATCTATGCCACGAAGAATTGAGGCAGTTCTGAAGGCAAAAGGGGGTCCAACCCGTTACTAGCATGGGGTACCTAATAAAGTGGCCGGTGAGTGTATATATATATATATATATATATATATATATATATATATATATATATATATATATATATATATATATATATATATATATTGAAGAGACCTGCTTAAAAAAAACAACTTGTTGAACTTACTTTTCACTAAGCTCACTTTTCCGCATAATAAATGGTGCTTTTTTTGATATGATGCAATATTTGAATCTTATATGCTGTTTTTATATATATATATATATATATATATATATATAAAACCCTAAACCTTGGGGCTTGTTAATGTGTGCGCTGCTGCAGACTTCAGTTAAGGTTGACAGTGTCCATTTTGGAGCAGGGGGTCCTTTGTTGGTTTTTACCCTTTATACCCATGTTAATCTAAAACTGCGTCACACCAGTGGTCTTTCGTTTCAGTCAGACAAATGAGTGCTGTCCAATGAATCTTCTCTTTGGTACGAAAACCCCCCACCAGCTTCACTCAGTCACGATCACCCCCATTAATAGACGCAGACCTCTTCCTTGTATTACAGTCTTAAACCTTCAGCACCGCTTCCTAAAATATTTATGTATATGTATATTTTTTAACATGTATGAACTACAGACAATCTGCAACAAATTTAAACTCAAGTGTTTTGTTTGAATCTTAATATAATATTCATGTACAGGATAAGTATGGCTAACACCTGACCAAAACTGTGAACAATTTCTTGCTTCTAATTTTTCATTCTCATCTGATACTTTTTATATTTTATTCTGTCATGCATTGATGCGTGATTCTGAAGCATTTCATTTGCTTGAACGGTTTCGACTCAACTACAAAAATAAACTGTTGTATCTTGCAGGGGAAGCTGATGCAAACGCAAAAGAGTGGCTTCTTTCCCAGTTCATGTGTAAAACCTTACTTAGACCCAAAGGTAGGTTTTTGCTCTAAAGTGACCATTTTTACTGCCTGTGTGACACATGCACCATAAATGAATTACTTTAAAGCAAGCATGTTCAGATAGAGTTCAAGCCCAATCAAAGGAAAGTTATTTGAGCAAATGTCCAGAATATGCAGCACAAAATGCTTTTGCTCAAAATGACTGTGCCTTTATGTCACCTTTTGTAACCTAAACGTATTAAACGTACTCAAAGTAGGGCATAACGGTTAGATGGAAAGTAAATGTAGCATGGTTAAAAGTGTGTTTTCCATTTGTATTCAGTGCCCATTAATCTGCTACCCGTAAATAAAATCCCCAAGGATATTTTTAATATTTAAAATGCTATGTTTAGAGGCAAACTAACACACCCTCTCTATGTTCACACTTGATGGTGGCAGCATCATGTTTTGGAAATGCTTTTCTTCAACTGGTGAGAGTTAACAGAAAGCTTGATGGACCTAAATCCTGAAAAAAACAAATCCTGCCAGCAAAAAACTTGAGACTGAGGCAGAGGCTCATCTTCCAGCAGGAAAATGACCCTAAATGTCCAGACAGAGATACAATTGAATGATTTAGATCATCACGCATTCACGTGTCAGAATGGTCCAGTCAAAGCCCAACTGAGTGTCGGGGCCAGACTTTAAAAACTGATGTTCACTGATACTCTCAGGCTGAGCTATTTCGCATTGACAAATGGCCAAAAATGTGACTTTCCAGACGTTCGAAGCTGGTAGAGAGTGTTGTGTGTTTCTGTGTGTTATGAACTCAAACAGCTGTCTTTCCAACCTGACCAACATAGTGACAAAGAACTTTGTCTAGGAGTCATCTACTGCTATGAACAGGCTGTTAGCCCTGCTGATATTTCCTTTGGCGGGTCAGGCTCGAGCTGTCATGTACATTAAATGCAAATGCTCCATTTAAACGCGACTAAAAGCTGAAAGCGTGTGGTTTAGCCAGGGAAAAAGCTCACCACGTGCTGAGCTGTGCCGATGTTGGCCGGTTCTGCAGATGCATCCGTCCAAATCTCTGCAGGAGAGGAGGAAAGTGAGAAAAAATGTAAAACATTTTGCCTTTTCTGACTTCTGTCTCTGACCACTCTACATTTAATTTAGCTAAAATATCAGCGCAGACGTTGATGATTTGTTTCCCTGCATAATGCATTCCTTCCTCCCTTCATTTATTCCAGCCTTTCCAGTCATTATGCAGCCGGCAGTCATCAAGAGAAGCAGACTACTATGGATATCCTTGGTATGTAACTACAACATCTCAGCGTTTTAGATTTAAAGGGCCGGGACACTTATTCTCTGTATGCGAGCCTGCTGTTACCCTGACTTCCTACGATGTCTGGAAAAGTTTGGAGAGTGAAAACAGAGTTCAGAGAGATATTTGAAATATGTAGTTTGCATCTATCTCTCTGTTTCTCTATCAAATGATCAATCTTTTCATTTATTAATCCATGGAGCCATCCATCCCTCCAACCAACCAACCAACCCACTTTCTGTTTTTTGCAGGTTCTCTAGTTAGATCCTGACCCTTTGTAGAAATACGTACAGTAAAACTATTGAGAAATCTTTGTGTTTATCCTCTAAAATGTGCCAAAAACACTCTGGAAATTTGGTAACTCGGCATGTGGTTCTGGTGATGTCACGGATTTAACTCTCTGCTTCCTCCTTAGGTTTGCGGGGAACATGGAGCGACAGCAGGCGGACAACCTTTTGAAATCCCACTGCAGCGGCACGTACCTGATCAGGGAGAGGACGGCAGAGGCAGAGAGGTTCGCCATCAGCATCAAGTGAGTACTCTACAGAGAGCTGGACAGGAAACCATTCAGGTTTTTCATTTACGCCTTAGGGAGCAAAAACTGTCACAGGAAAACTCCGGCCAGTTTGAGCAGAGCAGGTTTTTGGCTCCACCTAATTACCATCATTGCTTTTTTGGTGTATTTTTGCTCCCTTTGGAGACGGTGCTCCATACAGAAATTGCTGTTTGAGCTCTTGCTGGAGCTGTCACATCATGATGAATTAGGAGGCATTTGCATATTTGCTTCCAAGCCTTTAACGCAGGTGCAGAAGGACTGCAGGAAGGAGCTTCTCATGTATTTTGCAAGTGTGAACAAATCTGACAACCGTCTTTACCTTTTAGAAAAGCCTTCATTTACTCTAGTCCACTATATTTACAGAAGCATTTAACAGGAATCAAACTTTGACATTATGAATCTGGGTGCCTTCCGATAAATTAAATCAACTTCTGCGACGTTGGGTTTTCTGTGCAGATTCAACGATGAAGTAAAACACATCAAAGTTATTGAAAAAGACAACTGGATCCACATCACTGAAGCAAAGAAGTTTGAGAGTCTTCTGGTAAGGCGGTAAACAGTTTTTAATTGCGGAAACAACAGTTTTATATGCAGATAGTGTCCATCATTTGAAAATGAAGGCTATGCCACAGCTGGACACTCCCCTGTACATGGCTGTTCTCCTAATAATAATAGGGCAGGTATGGGGGGTGTTTATTAGGTCAGCAGCCAAAAGACCCGTGGTAACTATGGAGGAGCTGCAGAGAGACACAACTCAGATAGGTAAATGGATTGACAGGAAAACGTGTAGTAAAAAGGTTTGTATAATCTACAACAAGCCATGTTGGGGACATAACAAACATGGAGAAGGGTCTTCTGGTCAGATGGATTAAAGAAAACCTTCTGGCCTACCTGCAAAGCACTATGTGTGGATTTTTCACAACTTTGTGTAGTTGTATCACATCCAATCCCGATAAGGTACAACAAAGTTTTGGTTGTAAGATGACTGAAGAAAATGGCCTAATAGAGTATGAATACTTTGGCAAAGCACTGTAGATTCCAAACGTTGTGTGTTTTGTGACGCAACAGGAGCTGGTGGAGTACTATCAGTCGCATTCACTGAAGGAAAGCTTCAAGCTGCTAGACACCACGCTGAGGTACCCCTACAAGTCGAGAGACCGCTCGCTAACTCGGGCTAGCACACGTTCACCAGGTAAAGTTCACTTCTGCAGCACTTTGACTCACCCGCTATAAGACCTGTGTGTTGTTGTTTTTTACTCTACATGTACTTTTTGTGATCGAGAATGGAATAAAGGAAGAGGACATACGGTGCGTTCTCTGTTTTTGTTTTGTGAACAAATGGCAGGATATGTGCGTCTGGATTTGTTGGTTTGTCCGTTGGGTTCTTATTACCACCACCTGCTGGACTGGAGGTGTAGTGCAGTTTACTCCCCAAATTCCCCATATATCATTAGGCTTATTTAGGGTGTATTAACACCAGCCACATGTGGTCCACACTAAACAGACCAGAGTTAATTTTCCCCTTTGGTCCGGACCTTTTTTGCTGGTGTGAATACACTTGAATGAATCTTGGTCCGGACCAAAGAACCGAACCGAGACCCACTTTTTGAGGTGGTCTCGGTCCGCTTCCAAACGGACTCTCATGCAGTTTGCTTCTGGTTTGAATACAAAATGGCCCCGATCTGAACCAACTACAGAAAGCATGTGTCTTTTGGACCTAACAAGCCACCGTAGCAGTAACATAGTTCCCAAATCATACCTGCTGGTGTCTGTTGCTGCTTCCAGTGTGCTGCTGGACTCTTTCAGCTTGCACGAGGCATTCTCCAACGACGTTCGAAAATTAGAAACAAAATGTCCCGAAACCTGCGTTGAATGAGCTGCTCTTGCCACTCCCAATGATCCCAATAACAGCACAAATATGTAAAACAGATGTGCTGCACGTAGGATTTCCATGGTAGTTGTCCTCCATTTCCGGGTCTGTGCTATGTCCCGTCCTATTAATTTCTGTCCAACGGGAGCAGCGATTGTCACACATGTGACTTTGTTTATAAGTTATACTTCACTTGCAAATAGTACAATGTGAAAGGCAACCACACCAAACGAAAAAAAATAAGGTCAGTTTTTGGTCTGGACCAAACAAGCTTTGTTGTATTCCTGATGTGAATACAACTTAAAATATATTTCCTGAGCCTTCCAGGGCGGTGGAAACAAAACACACACAAATTAATCATGATACCTTTTACCTGGGTAAAAGACATCCTAGGTATTTAAATCCCCGGACCTCCGGTGGAAAAGAGGCTTTTGGTGGTCATCTTCTCTGTAAAGTCTGGAAATGATCAGAGCAATGTTGCTCTTTTATAACAGCCCTTCTCTGCTTCACTTGTGATGGACTAGATGGTCTGTGTGGGTTACAACCATCACTAGGGTCAGGGGATTTTAGACAACGCAGATAAGAAATGACCTTGTGTTTCTGTCTTCAGCATTCAGAACTGAGACATAACGAAGAGTTGATGCTTTTGAATCTTAATTTCGTGTCTTGAAGAAAACTGATGTTGAAAACCAGCCTGGAAGTAATGAGGAAGACCCAGATTCTAACCTCTTAGAAATATCAGAGTCCATATTCATCTCAGAGTCTTCCACATCACAGCACAGAGTTCCCTTGACACTTACTGGAACTGTTGGTAAAAATGTATAAAAAGACTTAAAATAATTGTTGCCGTTGTGTAACCCTGCTGTTAAAAAGTTTAAGAAAATGTAACGTTTGAGTGCGTGTAATCCCTTTCACCAGAGGGACAGCGCTAAGTCTCCTGTAAAATTTCATAAAGTTGGAACATGCAAAGAGAGCAATTTGCACGTCTCCCGATTGTACGAGTCCTGGATCCTTTCTCATGTCCTCTTCTCTTCAGCTCACTGCCCAGCTTTCACATACAGGGGGACTGAAATGGTAACGGAAGGAGCGATGATTCGGTCGTCTGTCTTGGAACGTTGTCCTGCTAGAGAACCAGTGATGACCCATTTTCAATTTGACCACAGAGGCCACTCCAAGCTCCGGCTTATCACATCGATCGACAACCCTAAATATGTGTTTAATACGCCTTAAAATAAATTGATTTTTTATTAATTGATCTTACATGGTTCCCAGGGCATTTTAAGTGTATTCATTCAGTGTTTTACATCAACCCCCTCAGGACTGTTTATTGTTCCAAAGCTCGATTTTATTCTCATTTGAACAAATAAACACCTTCACTGAAAGCCCCAGTAGAGTTTAGCAAACTGCATGCGTTCATGCCGTGATGGAAGGCAGGAAGGGCGTTTTCCTGACATGCATCCAAAACTACAGGTTGCCATGTAGTTAGCAACAGTTATGGAGACATATTAATGTGAACATTGGTCCTCGTCAAGCCTTGTTTGTCACAGTTCCGGTCCTTTTAAAACATTTTATTGTTTCTCTGACTGCAGATATTATCAAGTTTGGATGAGTGGCTCCCAATTTATAAAGATCTATGCTTGATTGGAATGTTCTCTTGTCTTTCCCATGTTGAGAGGTGGCCAAGAGAAATGGGCTTATATCATATTTATACCGCAGGGAAGAGGAGGTTGTGGTTTGATAAATAAGAGTTCAGATACCCTCTGATCAAATAAAAAAATTGTGTTTCATTTTATAGAAATTGTTAATTAACTGTGAAGTTGTTGATAAAAAAAACAATTCTAGGGTTTTCATGCTATTTTTTCCCACAAGGAATAAATGTGTTCAACTTAATTCTTGCCTTTTTATAACAAAAATAATATATATATATATATATATATATATATATATATATATATATATATATATATATATATATATATATATATATATATATATATATATATATATATATATATATATATATGTGTGTGTGTGTGTGTGTGTATATAGATATACAATGTGAGATTATGCTATGGTTATAAATGAAAAATAAACACTAATGATTTGTGTAAAAGATTTGAGGTGGGGTGAGTGTAGCAGAAAGAAAACAGGAAAATGGAAGAGGACGAATGGGTTTCCATTGTTAGTGTGCTGCCACTGTGATGTGGAGCTGGAGAAACCGTGGTCTCTGCCCAGAGATGGACTGCACCTTGTCCTTGCAGATCCACCTGGCTGTACGAGTGATCATGGCTGTGGTAATGAGCCCCAGGGGAGTCAATGTGCAGCGGATGCATGTCCAGCTGCTGTGTGTCTGTGGTAACTTTGGTTAAAAGAGACTGACTAGCTCCTGCTCCCTTTCTCTTTCCTGCTTTTCCTGCTCCTGCTAATTTCAAATACTCTCTTGACTCATGCAGAGAGTAATTGAGGGATGCCAGAGAAGAATAGGACGATGACACATTTAAATGACAGAGAGCGGGATACAAAGGGGAAAGGAAGCTAACTTGGAGGTGTGTGGAGCCACAGAACTGGCTGCCCTCTCTGTGCATCGGACCGCATGAATACTGGCCGTGTCCCTGCTCTGGCTTCTGTCCTGCTCCGCTCTGCCTTTGTTCACTCTGGCCACCAGAACGAAGCCGGCTCTTCTGTTTCACCTAAATTTGGAACCTCGATTAAGCTTCGACTCTTTAGTGACTTTTTAGATACAGCTGCGTCCTCCCATCGGCATAAACACGCAGATAGCTGTGGGAGTAGAAAAAAAAATCTATAATCACCAGAATATATAAAAATTATTTCTATTTGCTAAATGCCAGGAATTTATTTTTTGTGTTATTTCTTTTTTTTTCCAAATTCAATAGTTTTCTTTCTAAAAGATTCTCGTGCCTCATAAATATTCAGCAAAGCTTAGATGATGATGTTGGTTTGCCGGATAAAGATTTTCAGTCATCCATGACATGGTAAATCCAAAGTATGGTTAAAAAAGAAAACAACTGGACTTTAGTGCCAGTGGTTGAAAACGTTTTGCCCCCTCATCCAAAGCGCTTTCTCAGTTCAAAGCCAGTGGGGGAGAGGTTTCAAGCTTTTAAGCCGTTTGGGATGTGCCGTCCTGCAGGTCTAAATTCACCTGCAGGTTGGACTCTCCTAAGTTAGTGCTGTCAGCCCGGCTCACTGAGATGTTTGGACACATGCAAGTGGGTGAGAACTGGTTTGAAACCGACGCTTAATGCTGGACTAGATGTGTTTGAAAGGTGGAGTCTAAAGCCTCCTCCTCTCTTTAGAGCTGTTCTTCTCGTTTTGAGGCAGAAAAACAAAGTGTGAACAGAACATCAATGTGTTTTCCTTTTTTAACCCTGCTTCTCTTGCTTTAGCTCAGCTTGCTTGCATCTCAAACATCTTCCGGCCTCATTTCCTCTCTGCTTTTCTCTCTCTCTCTCTCTGTTTCCTCCTCTCAGCAGCAACCTGCGCCTCCTACAATTTCTCCTTCCTCAGTCCACAAGGCCTGAACTTCTCCTCTCAGAGCTCCGCTCCCTTCTGGTCAGGTACTCCTCTGTGCTCCTGCTGACTTCTTGCAATTGTTAAGCTGAAACCACCTACCAACCAGGAGCTCTCGGGCTCATTACTTCTTCGCTGACAGATTCTGTTCTTTACCAACATTAGAATTCTGCAAGGATGACATTTCCTCATTAAATGAAGGAAAGAAAGATGTTTCTTTATTTTATAGCTTATCTGTCATTTTACATGAAGGTTTACAGCTTTACAGTTTACAGAACAAACAGATATTGGTCTTTAACACTTGGGTCCTTTACGCAGTCTGGAAAAGGGGGAAAAATTAAATTTGGTAAAATATTTCAGCTTCCTGATTTTATTCCATGTCCCACTGTTTCAAAGTTCCATCCATCCATCCATCCATCCATCCATCCATCCATCCATCCATCCATCTAACCATCCATCCATCCAGCCATCCATCCATCCATCTAACCATCCATCTAGCCATCCATCTAACCATCCTTCCATCAATCTATCCAACCATCCATTCATCCATCCAATTAAAGGCTAATCCATCCATATCAATCTTTCATCCCTCTATCATAGGGACGTTTTGTATCGTCTGTTCTATAGTTTAGAAATATTTGATATAAATTCAGAAATGCCTGAAAGTGGAGTTTTTTCAAAATATGAAATTGTGACAAATCAAATGTTTGGAAACCCTGTTAATACATTTCATCACTACTCCTACTGTTTCCATTTCCCAGTGTTTACTCCTCGGGTGGTGAGCACAGCAGTGGCCAGGTATAACTTTGCAGCACGAGACATGAGGGAGCTGTCCTTGAGGGAAGGAGACATCGTCAAAATATACAGCAAGATTGGCGGAGACCAGGGCTGGTGGAAAGGAGAGGCCAACGGACGAGTAAGTCCTGCGATAACCGTCTGGAGGAGGCGAGATTAAATTTAATGATGAAACTCCTGAAGATCCTAAAGCAGGTGGCTGGCAGCAGCCAGTTTCCTGGCTTTAAAACGTGAATGTAATGTTGCCACTTTATTTCAGGAATGTTCACCATTAAGCCGCACATTTGACCGTCATAATGTGCTCCTGTGGTGACAGAAGGAGTGCAAGCACTCAGCTCCTGCAGTCACACAGCCATACTTTTCTTTTCTAAAGTCTGACTTCTTCAAAGGGTCTGATTTTGATTTTTATCCTGCTGGGTTTCCACTGCTGCTGCTAACTCCATTAGAAACTTTAATAGAAAAAAAACCCCTCTTTATATTATTTTATCAATAGCCAGAGTAAATCTTTTATGTGTTGGAGTCTTTTAAACTAATTGTCTCTGCTGAAACACTTAAACTGCCACAGTCTATTCGGACGGTTTTTACCTTTTCATTATGTGTTTCATCCAAACTTCGGCTTCGTATCCAGGAGTTGATCAGCCTGCCAACAGGGCCTGTAGTTCAACCACCTGCAGAAAACAATTCATTCTTTGGCTGAATCCCATTTTTCTAGAGTTATTCCCACCCATTACCCAATCCCTTGACAACCGTCAAGTAAGGTGGTGGTAGTATCATGCTGAGGGGCTGTTTCATTGCAGGTTGTGATGGTTCGTTGCTGAAAGTGGATGGAACAGTGTAGAAGGAGGACCGTCTCCAAATTTGGTCAGGAGCTGCAGAGCTCAGCACCAGAGACAGGAGGATCTGTTCATTAGACCGCGACAAGCTGTACGCTCCATGGAGCTGAGCTTTATGGAGAAGTGGCCAAGAAAACATTACTTGGTGTTAAAAGTAAGAAAGCCCTTTTTCAGTTTGCCAAAAGGCACGTAGGCGACTCACCAAATGTATGGAGGGAGGTGCTCTGGTCAGATGAGACTAAAATGAACTTTTCAGCCACCAAGCAAAGCGCTGTATGGCCCAGACCCAACACATCTCATTCCCAGAGTGAAACATGGTGGTGGCAGCATCATGCTGTGAGCATGTTTTCTCAGGGTCAGCAACTAGAAAACTGATCCGGGTCGAGGGAAAGATGGATGGGGCTAAATACAAGGATACTCTGGATCAGAACCGGCCAGTCTGCCTGTAATTTGAGACGGACAGAGGTTCCCCTTCCAGCAGGACAATGACCTGAAGCATACTGCTAAAAATGCCACGGGGGATGGATACTTTTTTAAGGCACTCTATGTGGCTTGATTCACACAAATATGTGGTGTAACCAAGTTATGAATCCCACAGCAGTCACTAGCATACAAAACAAAATAAAAATGTTTTTTTGCTTATCAAGAAACAAACAACACCAAATGGACCAAATAGATTAAAATTCCTCTAAAATTGTGTTTGGATTTTTGATCATATGCGGCCAAGTACGGCTGCATCTCAATAAAATACGAATTTAAAGGTAAATCAAAACGAGGGTGTATTATGATCCTGTCAGGGGTGATTTATTTATGTATTTTAGGTTTACTGTCAATCAGCGTTATCCTGCTGTTGTTGACTGCAGATCTTTATTTCTCCTAACAAGACTGTTAGGAAGAATAAGAATGTCAATAAATTAGAATATCATCAAAAAGTGAATTTATTTCCATTCCATTTAGCTTAATTCTGTCCAAAAAGTGAAAGTCATGTATAGATTATTTACACACAGGGTGATATAGCCTGGTGTTTTAATTTAATGTAATTTTTCATAAAAATTAATAAGAACCCAAAAATCAGTTTCTCAGAAAATGTGAATGTTATATAAGAGAAACATATTTTTATTACAGAAATGTTATGCTGTGGCGTGTTATGGTCTACTTTATAACATCTCCAAGCCTGCTGACTTGACTTTAAATATCATGTAGACTAAAGAAATTCCCGATGAGTGGAGGAGTGCTCGGAGTCTTTGGGGACTCATGTCTCTGAGGATCTGCCATTCAGTTCTTCAGGAGGTCGGCCTGTCAAGTTCCTCCAAGTCTCCCGTCCCTGCATTACTGAAAACGTTCTTACATACAGTATCACAGTAGAGCATAAAAACTCCCGACTCTCAAAGGAAAATCCTCCGGAGAGTCAGGAGTACGTCGTAGAGAAATCACTCTTAAGCCAGAGTAGATGACATTTTCAGATTCTGCCACGAGCAGCAGACTCAGAAAGCGGAAGACTCGGACATCTCACCAGCTCCTCTGCCTCCTGGCAGCTGCTGCAGGGTCTTCACAGCCCACACCTCAGTGCTGAAAAACTGCCTTCTTTTCTTTTCCCGACAACTCAACTGCTAATCACTTCCCACTTCTGCTGTCACCACCTTCATCATCGTCATGGTACTTTGTCATTTGTACACCTGTAACACCTGTGTGCAATACTTGATTTTTCTTATCCTTCACATGCACTGCAAGTCCAAACGTGGGCGATACATCTGTTATATTTTAGCTTTGAAAAAGCCCCAACATGACGGTCTGGTAATTGATGTTTTCAGTACTAGATATTGTTTTTGATTTTATTTATTTTTTAACAACTCTTTTTATGTTCTGCTAAACATTTTTTCTTAGCTACTCCTGAAAATGGGAACCAACAGCGAGCCGACCAATAAAGAATAAATATGGTTTGATCATAAAAAAAGCTTCCATATCTACAGTCAGATTAATTATTAATATTATATTTATAAAACTTGGAGCGATTGGAACTATGGCAACCAGGCTGGATGATGATCAAATTAAAGGCTAAATGGTCTGAACTTGTAGAGCTCTTTTCTAGTCGTACTGACCACCTAAAAAAAACCACACCATGCTAGGGCTAAACGATATAAAAGAAAATAATATTGATAAGATAAAAATCATATTAATCGATATCGATAATTATCAACAAATTCAAAACATATACTTTAAGTGCAGCCTTGACCATTTTATGCTGCTGCTTAACAACCTATTTTTAGATATAGAATACACAAACACTGAACTCAAACTGAATCCAATATTAAATGAACTTTTTACCAAAACTGCAAGTTTTTAAAAAAGAACGCGCTTTGGGAACTCTTTAAAGGGGGTGGAGCTTGGTGACGGAGCGTTCCTGGGTCTGCATTTGTGATTGGTTGGGAGGATGTAAAGACTAGTATTAGCCTACATGATAGGCTAGAATGCAAAAAGGAAAACCTTTCATCTATTGAACTTTTTATTGACCTTTTTTTTCCATTATCGATATACCGATATTGATATATATATATATATTGTTATTGAATTATCGTCCAGCCCTACACCATGCACACATTTAAACACCAAGACACAGATTAGTTGCTCCTTCTTGTTTAAATGCCTTGCCCAAGACACGTGTTGGGGGCTGACGCTGGAGTTGAACCAACAACTTGCTGAATGTGAGATGAATGCTCATCCCATGAAGCTACCGCAGCCCCAAACTTACCTGCATGTAGAAACAACGAAGTAAACAGAAGTTAAAATGATCTCTATGCTCCGACCTGGTGAAATGCTGCAAGAGATGCTGTTCTCTTGGCAAAAGGCAATGGATGGACTCAAAATGATGGTTGGATTTTTCTACATATTTTAGCAAGAGATTACCGTATTTTCCGGACTATAAGTCGCAGTTTTTTTCATAGTTTGGCCGGGGGTGCGACTTATACTCTGGAGCGACTTATGTGTGAAATTATTACACATTTTTACCGGTATATCATTACACCTGTTATTTTCACACCAAACAGAAGACAAGCTTTGCGCGGATTAGCGGGGGTGGGGTGGAGAAGACAAGCTTTGCGTGAACGACCAGCGGAGCGGAGCGCCTGTTATTTCACTATATGCACGCACGGAAGCAACAACAAAAAAACGCCTGTTACCGTCAAATTAACATGCAACCATATCGGCTTAGGTTTTTTTTTTTTTGTAGAATGTTGGCGAGGCGGTAGCGTGAGTTTGGCGAGGCGGCCGCCTCCAAGATAGCGCTGCGGGAAACACTGGTACAATTATTCAGCCTGTTGTTGCCTCCGTTTTATTTTTATTTAAAATTGCCTTTCAAGATGACATGTCTGTTCTTGATGTTGTATATTATCAAATAAATTTCCCCCAAAAATGCGACTTATACTCCAGTGCGACTTATATATGTTTTTTCCTTCTTTATTATGCATTTTATGGCTGGTGCGACTTGTACTCCGGAGCGACTTATAGTCCGGAAAATACGGTAATCTTGTTTAAGTTTTTTAGTTATTTATTAACATTTGACAGGGGCGGCAATAATTATGGAACCTACTTGCATCTGATTTGTTGCTTCTTATAGTGTGTTGTCTGTGAACTATGCTGATAAATTCTGACTCTGGACATTTAGTTTTAGAAGAAGCTGCATGTCCAAGAACTGAAAAACGATAGGTAGCTGTGCAGAAAGTACACCCTGGTACGTCGACATAAGTTTTTAACAAAGCTTCACTTCCGTTGTTAGCAAATGTTTATGTTTCTGCGAGCAAGGGTTAAAGCCCACGAACGAACACAGTTAACACGGCTCGTCTCTCTGCCGTTTTGCAGATCGGCTGGTTTCCCTCGACCTACGTGGACGAAGAAGGAGTGCAGTAAGGCTCCACGTGCCGGAGAACCCAGTCTCCTTTTGAACCGGGAACCAAATTGTATCTGCTGTCCTCAGAGCAAATGACTCGCTCTCTCCAGGAAAAGGAACATGTTTGTGCTGGAATCCAATTTTTCTGCAAGAGTTTTTACTCCATTTCTTCAACTTTTTTTTTCCAATTATGCATCAGCTTTTTTTTTTTGTGTGTGTGATTTCTGTACAGAGAATAAAAAAAAAATAGTCTTGCTGTGGGACTCCGCCTCTCCGTGCTCGGCGGAGACTTTACCATAACGAGGACGCAGCGGGAACTTTTTGTCGATAGCTTTATTTTGCGAAAAGAAAATGCTCCCCTTTGTTGCAGGTCTGTGCCGGGTGAATTAATTGTACAGTATAGATAATTTATTGAATAGAGATTATTATCAGTACTAACGGTTGTTGTGGGGAAGGTTGCTTTGAGAGGAAAGTCGGATCAGACACAGTAAAATAAGGAGGGGGGGGGGAGAGAAAAAAAAGGATGCAGTGTTTTTATGTCGAGAGATTTTTTTGCCTTAGTTGTCATGGTGATGCCTTGTGGGCTAACACCAGTGGATGGAATCGACTTTGTGGACTGATTTTTACTTCTCCATGTATGCATGTGCCCACATACACACACCCACACACACACACACACACACACACACACACAAATGCAAATGTACAGTACGGTGCCTTCAGAAAAAAAAAAAAAAACACTTGAGCATCAGTCAGTGAAGTGAAGAGCCTCTCCAGTTCGTCCACAAGCACAGGACTTTACTGAAGCAGCTGCGGGGCACAGATACAACTTTACAAGTTCACTCAAGACCGGATGGACTCACGGAACCAGAATTTAGCCAATCACACGCACGGTTCACATCTGTGGGGGTGTCACAGTCCTGTGGGATGCAAAAGGGAGAGCCGTTCGAACTCAACGTCGCGCTTTTAGAATCTGTAGTCATCGTTCCTTCATCGTCTCCTGCACAGAATCACAAGTGACTGAATGGAAGAGGCGAAGCAGCAGCCGAATCCAGCCATGTTTCAGTGTCTGCACGGAGTTTCAGTCTTCTACCTGCCTTAACTTTTGTTTTTGTTCACCACAGTACCTAATGAGATGCTCCCCCCCCCACATCCATCAACCTCCCTCCTATCAACGTGTTCATGTGGGAAATTCATCTTCGGTGCTCTTTTATTTCTCCCTGAAAGAAAACTGGGTGTAAAATCCACAAAGGGGAAGTTGATGTGCTTCGTGTTTTATGTTCCTCCCAGTCGATTCCTGGTGACAAACGTCCCTCCGCGACCAATTTAGGTCACATTTTTATGTTTGCCACTTTGTGTTCATCAACAAAAGTGCGCAATTATTTAGTCAACCTCTACAGTGAACGCTGTCGTCTTTGCTGCAAAGCAATAAAGAAACGTGTCAGTTTCTTTGATTCCCGAGGACTGAAATGTAAGCACGAAGCACACCAGCTCCGACCGGATCGCAGGCTAACGTGAGCGCTGCTGCGAGAGGCGCAACAGGAAGGGCCGCCGTGTCGTCTGGAAGAGAACAGGAAGGGTGAGTGAAGGCGGCGATGGTCAGGGCTGTCCTCGCTTTTCACCCGCTGGACAAAAACCCATTGCATGTGACTGTTGATATGTCGACTCCTGTCAGTTCATCACAGAAGAATTAAATACCTGATCGTGTACATGTTTTTTTTTTTTTGCTTTTTTGTTTCTTTTTGAATGGTTGAGTGTTTCCAAATGAGGTCTATTATGAAATAAATATCTCTTTTGATTTAAGGTTGGGGCTGAATTTATTTTTAACCTTACATACCATTACAGATCAATACAAATTTGATTTATTTCAGTTACTCGATTAAAACAATCTTCTGTTGTATAGATATGATGCACACTGAGTGATATATACATACATATATGTATATATGTGTGTATATATATATATATATATAATTGCTTATTTGTGTTAAATTTCATGATTGACCTACAGCATTAGGAACCCAAAATTCAGATTTCTCTAGAAAGTATGTCCGTGTACTGCACACTGCATACTTTTCCTCTGAAAGTTGCCCTTATCCTTGTTGCTAGGGTGCCTTTTTCCTCCAAAATGTTTTCCCTCAACTAAAGGTTCCATTAAAATACTTGGATGAAGACCTCGGTGAGCAGCTTGTCAACAATGACCTTTTGTGGAGGTTGTCGTTCACTGTCTGATGGACAACAATGGCAACTTTTTTTTATTTACCGTATGTAATATTCAAATTTTCCAAGAAACTGGATTTTGGGTTTTTAAGATCTCCAAGCCAAATTCACTAAAAAGAACACACATAAATGCTTGAAATATATCATTCTGTATCTAATGCATCTATTCATGCACCACTTTTTAAGTTGAATTGTTAAAATAATCTACTTTTTAATGATATTTCCATTTATTAAGATGCATCTGCAAATGTGTCAAAAGTGTTTTTCGTTATTTGGAAATTCTTAACCTTCATCTTGCATTATTAATACATAACTATTTAACTAATCTTTTTTTTTCGGGCGGACTGCCCCGCAGTGTCCAAGTTAAAATCCTTGTTCCTCACACCGCGTACCGGTGCTTGCTGTCGTATCCGGCCGGTGCGTGTTTGACTGCTGTTTGTCCTTGGCTGTAGCTGGAGGGATTGTGTGTGCGCCCCGCGATGAAAGAGCTGACCTCGTTCTGATCCGCCCAACCGTAAGCGCTCTGAGGGGTCTGACCAGCGTTCCGACCTGTGTGCCGGCTCACCGGGCGGCTGTCAGGTGGCGGCACGTCCTCCCTGTTCAACATCACAAAAGAGAGGAGTGGTGAGCTTTTAAAAGTAGTTTAAGAGGAGACAAAAACAGGAGGGGAGCTGTGTGTCAATTGTTTTCATTCCAATCTCCTCTGGTGTTATTTAACATCTTCAACAAAAGTAAAGACGCTTCATACGTAGTAGTATAAAGCAACATATCCGCGTTTTTGAGAACCTCTGAGAACTTTTTTTTCTCTTAACTTCCTCTGTCTTGAAAGTGAGCACTGAAAGAGGCATTGCTTCTTATTTCTTTGTAAAAAAAAAAAATGGTCCAGTAATTCTCTGTTTAGTTGTCTCTATTTCCTGAGCAAAACATAAGATGATCCTACTTTTGAACTCTATGATCTTGTTTCCTATAGAAGATCATTTTAGCTCCCAGTGATTCCATGTTTGGCTCCGTCTCCTTTCAGGTCAAGGCAATTCAGGAGCTGTTGCTACAATTAACTTGGGTTTCGAAAGTACCTCTGGCCCAGTGATTCTGTGTAACTGCGTCTCTTTTCAGGTTAAAGTCATTCAGCAATTCTTACTAGCTTTAGCACTAGATAATACTTCTGTTCCAATGACTCTGTTTAGCTGTGTTTCTTATCAGGACAAAGCCATTGATGGAGATATCAGTGTGTTTTATTCTGTGTACTTTTTTATTTCCAATGTTAAGTACATTCCGTCTTTCGACATTATGTACTTCTCTTTGGTTTTCTGTCAATAGAAAGTACTCCTGGCACAGCAATTCCCATGTTTAGTTGTATGTTTTTCCTAGACAACGCCATTGATAGAACTGGTATCATTAGCTGTTAATTTTTCCCCCAAATTGCATTGATCAACTAAATGTAACTGTTTTGTTCTGCAACTAAGACTGATTTGAAGTATTTCTGTTTCTAAATTCATATTAATTAATGCCGTGGAACAACCGACAAATTAGTGTGTACGTATGCTTTTAAACTTACGTCTTCCTTGTGACTTAATGCTCACTCTAATTGGCCACTTTCTCTCTGACCAATTAGTGCTTTTTGTGTCATTCTTCGTCCAAACAGATTAATTCAGAATGGTAACAGTGAAAGAAAATTCTGTCGGTCTACAAAATGATAATTTCACAAAACAAAAAAACAGCCAAGGAAATTTTCCGGGCGGAGCAGATTTAAAAATCCAGCGACAAACAACAGACCTTGGACGGATTTATGTTCTAGTGTTTATTGTTGTGCTTTAATCCCCGACCTCTAGTGCACTTCCACCCAAACTTTTTTATCACCAGCTGCCACTGATCTGCATTTCCCACTGTGGGTAAACAGTATTAAGCTTAATCTAAAATTATGCTGCCCTGTAGGTAGAAGAAAAAAAAATGCTTGAGAAAGTATGTTTGAAAGCTCTTCCTAGATGAGATTTTTTATTCTACGGAAGCATAATATTCACTCCGAGGATTATTTCAGCAGCTACTTTCATTTTACATTTAGTTAAGGCGGCAACACCCGGCTAGCATATGTGTTTTTATTAACCATTCAGTCAAAGTAAAAAACTCCCAACAACTGATTGATTTCGTTTTCTCTTGCAATCCAATCATTGTGAATAATAAGGGAATTTATTTTTTGGTGAATCGAGATGGAAAATTCTTGCCTCAGGTAGTTTCATGGCAGTGGTATTTGAGGATGTTTGTGTAACGAGGAGTAATTTAGATCTGACAAACAACATGTTTAAAATCCAATCAGATGCCTCATGTTTCACAGCGCATTTTCTATATTTGTTTTGGTTTGCTGGTGAAGTTATTTGTCAATGTGTTCCGCTATCTGGGCTGGTTCTGAACCATCCACCAAGCATGCAGGCAATATTAACAAAACGCTCTTTTTTTTATTTTGTTCAATATTTGCAGTAAATAGATTTTAAATATTTTGTTTCCAGCTCAAATAATTGATCCAAAATCAGCTAATTAATTATTTAAAGCTGCAACGCTACCTCACAACGACAATATGGTGACATGTCCAAAGAAACTAATTGGCTGCAGTTTTGTATCCAAACCATCTCAGTCTGGGTTCTCTGGATTTATATGCAACGCATCTCACTTGACCTGTTTTTCTGATGGATCATTCCTGATCCTATTCATTCTTGTCACTCCCAAAGAGAGCCCCAACATCTTCATCACTGCCTGACTCTGCCTCCTGTCTCTTCCTCAGTGCCATTGTCTCTAAACCAGACAACATCGCTGGTCTCGCCACCGTCTTGTACACCTCTCCTTTCATCTCCCAGATACCCTTTCATCACACAACACACCTGATACTTTTCTCCATCTGTTGCAATCTGCTTGGATGCGTTTCTTCATCGTTATGCCCCACAGTTGCTCTGTACTGTACACCTTAAATACTGAAAATCCTCCACCTTCTTCATCTCTGCTCCCTGTAACCTCACGGCTCCCATTCGCTCTCATTCACACACATGTAATATTTTATGAGACCAAGAAAAAAAATTTAAACAGAAATGTTAACCTGCTGAAAAGTATGACCATCTACTATTCAGTATATGGGCTCAGAACTTTGACTATACTCTTCTTGACTGAACTGCTACATAAGAACAGCGCGGTATGGATGTGATCAACCTGTGAGTGTGATTCAAGAGAGCTTTAACACAGGAGTGATTTTCTACGTTAACAATCCTTTTTATTTGTCTTATAGAATGTTAAATCTCTTGGGGAAGTCATTAGCTTTGTTTACATGCACAAAATTTCAAAATTGGATTGAAATGTATTTGGATTAAATAATCGGATTGTACGGTTTATATGGGCACACGAACAGTTAATCCAATCATAATGTGCGTGTATATGCCCCTGGCTTTATTCAGAGTATAACCACTCTGACATGCACAGTTATCAAACTTCCCTTAAAAAAAACACAGAAGAAAAGAAACTTCCGTCTTCCGTCAAACAAAGCAGTACTATACAAATTTGTTTGTCTCCTGAGCACCCAGGATGGACTTGCATGAGGTTCTAATTACGGTTGAGACGTTACTCAATAAATAATAATTTTAAGCTCTTTTAATGTTTCCTACTTAATAAGGTGGAAATACGTCACGTTTACTTCGGGCGCACATGCGTACTCGGGTCAGTTTACCAAATTTGCAATAACTTGAGCCTGACAAGCATTTATATGCACGTTGATCGGATTACCAATCTCATTCGGATTATAATTTCTTTGATCTTAATCTGATCACAATATTCTGACTGGTTTGTTTATATAACGCATTTTTATTCCAATCGGCCCTTTATTCCATTACTTTTGTCCATGTGAACAAAGTAATTTGAGCTTTCTGCATTAGCGCAACAGAAAAGGCTCTCTTGAACTGTAAACATTTTTAGAAGCATAAATAGCAGTAGTAATGTTATAAACTATGGTGCTCTTATAAAGACTTAAAGAACAATCCCAAAAATAGATGACAACTAATTGTGGTCTGGGCTAACACAAGCTAATGTTCAGCTACTGCTATGGCACCACTTAAAATGTGATTAAAAGTTGCGTTTCTGTGCCTGGAAACCGGCTAATTTAAATGAATTCAACTATTTGTAAAAGGACAGAGGTCCAATATACACCCAGAATTATGCTAAAAGTGTCCTTCATAACTGTAACTGAAGGGGGATCTACTAAGAGACGTTTACTCAGATATTAGTTGGCGTGTGTGCATGTATCTGAGCCACTGTTAAGCAGAGACAATAGGCACTAAGCTTCAGACGTGTGCACTAAATTCTTGTTTTAAAAATTCAGTAAAGCTTTGTATTGCATGATCATCCATCTCTGGAAAAAGATACTGGTTCAAATGTTGAACGACAGGTGAAAATAGATGTGAAATTCACGTCAAAGAGTGTATGTGAACTTCCGCATGGATGAACTTCTCATCCATGCGCTAGCCATGGCGCTACTCTCGTCTCCATGGCCACAGCGATCGTTTTCTATAAGTATAACCTTAAGCCTCACTTGTATGGACTTGAAGGAACGTTTTTGTGTTTTGACTCCTGCTTTTGATGAATAACTGTTGAAATAGCTCTGGGAGACCCATTTCTACCTGGTAGATAAAGTGGTTGACCTGCCTGACTTTATTGTAACTTTGCTATAATTGCTCTGCACACTTTTCTCTATGGTGCTCTTCAAATGTAAGAACTGAACACCTTTCTTTTCCAGGCATGGAGAAGTCCACACCGGCACTGTCAAGGAGAGCACCTACCTGTCTCCTGTACACAACACTGTCCTCCCACACCGGCCCGCCTCACATTTCAAAGTCGACTTTGAAAGTCTGTGGGCTGTTTATGTTTTCTTTCCCACAGAAGGTGAACTCCAGCAGTTTCTGGGAGACCGTGTTTATTTGCTAAAGGAGAAACCCTTCCCAGAGATGTAAACTGAAGGGTCAGTCATAGATCATCGCCCCTGAGCAGCCATGCATTTCATTGTCGTACGTACCTATTTTTGCCCAGTTTCACTGTTGTGGCGTTTCAGAGCCGGAGGGAACCCCTCAAATGCTCTCTTGGTGTGGATGATATTATTAAGAATAATAATCACAATTGTCTTCAATGTATTACAGCACCTAAGTGTGGAAATGTGTAATAACATATTGGAGAAAAAAAGTGGAAGTCTTCACCCAAACAATGTTAATTAGGAATTGATTAAAGTTGACATGAAGGCCCTTTATGGCTTAATTAATTTGGTTCACCTCGGTTCCGCTCCCATTAAACAAAGCCCCATTTTTATGTAGTACATTTTATAACAATGATTGTAATGATAGAAACAAGGTTAAAAAAAGACAAAAAGCACATTATAGAAACTATGTATCAAAAACTAATTTTGCACAAATGTACTGATTTGTTTAATTGTTATACTGGATGATTGTGATGATAATGCGGAAGATCTTTTCAAAAGGAAAGCCATTAGGCCCCTTGCAGTAGAACTTCACCTTCCAGAATAACTCTACCACTGAGTTTTCAGAATAAATAAAATAAGATAAAGACATTCCTTCACCTGGGTGAAGTTACCTGAATAATCACATCAACACGTATTAGTACTCAAGCAAAGAAATAATCGCACTAAGACATTTAGAAGACTTTAGTTTCAATGGATTTATTCAGTAGTAATTTTTTTTTTATTACAAAATCAGTAACAATTACTATAAAAGAAACAGAATTTAAGCATTTTTTAGTATTTTAATAGCTGAATAAGAATTGATAGATGCTCCTAACTACAAAATATAATTTTAATTTATCTTTATTTTCATTGCAACATACTCCAGGACACAAGCACAATGCTCTAACCACTGGGCCACCACTCCTACATGTGACAATGACTGTATTATAAGGTCATTGTCACTTTACTCCAAAGTAAAGTGCCCACTTGGGAAATCCTGATGTCCAAACCATCTCAGCTGAATCCTGTTAACTGAAAACTCGAAATCAACACCTTGGTTTGACTGAAATTTGCAATTTCCCAAAAGGACAAGTTTGGGGGAAAACCCCTTAAGGTTGGACAAGACAATGCTTGAACCATTTGGCCTCATGGCAAAGATGTTTGTTTGGAGGAGTTGATGTAAGACTTTCAAACCCAGGAAGGCTATGGTAACTGCCCAGCATGGTGCGGGCTGCAGGCCTCTTTAATGCTGGCTGTACTGGTGTATTGGGCAAAGTGAATGGAATAACGAAGAACGTCGACTACCTCCAACTGCTTCAACCTCACCTCAAATCAACAGACACATTAAACTAGTTGTGGACTGGATTAAGCATCATCTTCTCTGACCTTGAGTCTCTTGAGAACTTGAAGAATAATCTTGAAAACCAACTCCATCCCAATAATTCAGTCAATGTAAACAAACACTACCATTTTTGCCAATAAGAGGGGTCAAATATACACCCAGAATAATGCCAGGCTTTTGTTAGTGGCAACCAAAGCATCTGGTTGATGTCTAAATGTAACCTGTGTAGCATTCTACACATTATCAATCTGGATCTGCTCCCATCAAATCCATTTGGGGAAAGGAGGGACATTCAGCAGAATTTTCCAAGCTGATTGGGGGAAGCGACACCTAGTGCCCGCCTACCAAAGGTTGGTTTTAGCCAATCATGGTGTCAAAGGAACATGTAAGCAGCAGTCGTCTTTGGAAACCACACAAAGTTATGCTGTTCTTCTTTCAAAGAAGAAATTGTGGATTCTGACAAACCAGATGTGATAGCAGCAGCTACGCGTGTGTCCTCCTGCACTGCCATGTTCATTTTGGTTCAGCTGTGAGCTCGGCAGCACTGTTGCCAACTCCTCAGCAAGGAAAGTCGCTAGAAGTTGCTAGATGATGTCATCGCCTAATTTGGATCTTTGTTCATGTACTTGTGATCCAGGCTTTTGGAAAGAGAAGCTTTTGACAAAAAAAAACATGATTATAAACACTCTATACAAATTTGTTGTGCCTTCAGCCAAGTGAAATAAAATCGGACTGGTTCTGATGCTGTAAGAGGCTGCAGGCACCAAGGGACTGTGTCTCACAGCAGGGGGCCTCAGCTATGAACCCAGGCTCTCCTCCTTCATCTTTCTCTTTTCCCGTGGGCCATGAAGGCGTCTACACTGGGGAGACAAAGCAACCATGGGGGGGTCGTGGCCGAGTGGTTAGAGCAGCGCGCTTGCACTCAGAGAAGGATGCAAGTACCCGGTTCGATCCCCAGTGCCTGCACTCTGGGTCCCTGAGCAAGACCCTTAACCCCTGATTGCTCCCCGGGCGCCGCACATGGCAGCCCACTGCTCCCCAAGGGTGATGGGTTAAAAGCAGAGAACAAATTTCATTGTAATGTATGTTTCAGTGACAATAAAGACAATATCATTATTATTATTATTGTTATTATTATTATATAACCATGGGCCCACACCGAGGTCTGAGACCCACAAACATATGCAAGCTGGACTTAGCTAAGTAAAGTCTGTTTCCTGTGAAATCAACATCAACACCAAAGCAGTGGCGATCTTTCTAAGCTGTGCAGGAGAAAGCTGACCAAGGGCCGAGCCACACCTCTGCCGCACAGACACCCACAGCCTGAGCGCACCACCGGGGCCCATGTAGAACTCATCCCAGGCCGGGATACACAAGGACTGAGAACTCAGCAGAGTGAGAGTTGTGATGATGGTTTTCAACTAGTTCTTTTGTCTAATGTGTGTACATAGTTCCTTAGTTTCTTTAATCTTAATTTTCTTTAGCCTAGTAGAGAGGATTTGTTGAATGAAATATAGTGTTAATTCAGATAAACAGCATTCTATAATGTTGTTCTCTGGATGTTAATTTTATTTCTGTTAACAGATTATTATACTTGAAGAGAAGTTGTCACTCCTTTTTTCCAAATGTGTGCAGCGTTTGCTGTTAAAAGAACGCCAGATCTCCAATCACCCTTTCAACTATTGTCCTGATATCAGCTGTTTGGGCTGATATTCAGCAGACAATACCTAACAGACCGAGAGTTATTTAATAAACATTAAATAACTTCAAAACATGCGTAATGGCACAACAAATTTTACAAAAATTAAAAAGTGAATGAATCTGTGTCAGTGAAATTCAGGGAATTACTTTAGTGCAACAGTTTCAGAGAAAAGAAGAGAATAGATTAAAAAACTGTATTTATAATATATTTATATCCCGCTTTGTCATCCAGGGTGGAATCACCGGCAGCTTTGCGTACGCGTTATACGTTTGCAATTCGAAAAACGGAGCAGAGTGGGTCTCGTCTCTGCTCTCTTTGCTCTGACTGCATATTGGGCTTTCAGGACGAGGCAGCTGCGGTGTGTCTGTTTACCTGTGAGACAGCGCTTGGGGAAGTGAGGAGGAATTCGTGGCAACTCTCACTGCTGCCTCAGTACAGTAACTGCAGAACGATTGGTGCTTTCACGTGAAGATGCTAAAAACACAGAAAAATGTCTAGATTTGTCGCTAGTTTCTTCTTATAAAAAAGTCGCTAGAGGTGAAAAGGTTGTAAAATATAGCGACAAAGTTGCTAAGTTAGCAACACTGCTCAGCAGTTCTTGCTTTCGTCCCAGCTGGTCTGTCGTTCCTTAGAACATTAATACTGCAACGTGATTGGCCTCATCCGTTTTTGGTTCGGTTGAGGCCAGAGCGAGACAAGATGGATTCTCGTGTAAACCTTAACCGACCCTAACCGAACGCACAAATACCGCGAGGATTCAGCTCGCAGGCTAGGTTAGTTTAACTGGCTGAAATAGGACATAAAATGAAAATCCTGAACAACATTCCTGTTTGGTAGACTTGCAAAGACAAAAACTTTTTTTTAAAAAGCTGAGACAGAAATCTTAGAAATTGACATCTAAAGGTGGAATGAAGTCAGACGCAGAAAAAATTTTATGCATCAATGCACCGGGAATTTTAAAGCCAGTTGTAATGCGGAAAGAAATAGAGGAATGAAACTAGAGCCGAAAAAAATCAGAGGGTTTCCCAAGCCAGAGAGTGAACATTTGAAACATTGGTTCGCTGATTTAAAGAGGCTGAAATGCAGACGGCTGTGGAGGCGTACCCGGAGGAAAAGAAGCAGTACATCTGCTGCTAAGCTCCCAATTAGTCATCAGCACCTGGGAACGTCCTCTCATAGCTCTATGGGGGAATTTGGATGTCTCTTTCAAATCTTTTCCCAAAGTTTAAAAGAACGATGTGGTTCAAGTCTCAGGCTGAAACACACAGGGGGAATGTGATGAGGCCAGAGACTCCAACAGTTCACCCAGGCAGAAACTTGGGATGCTGGAGTTAAATGATCTGCAAACAAGTAAAACTTTATTTTCAAGGATTAAATGACATATGTTGCATTGAAGAAGTAATTATACCACATTTGTTCACATTGCAAACACAATGTTGAATGTATTTAAACGTGATTTTCTGTGATATACCAACACAAAGTAGTCAACGTTTGTAAGTGGACTGATATCGATGGGCTCAAGTTGTGTCAAGCCCCAGCAATCCTCCCATCCCTCCTATGCAAAAAGCCTCCATGCAGGCACAATGCCGCCGCCACCATGTTTCACCATTAGGGAGGTGTTGCCGTTTAATGTTTGCCTAATTTGAAAACTGTACAAAGTCAAAGAGTGAGGGCCTGGTTATAGATCTTTTGATTTCCTCCTGAACCGACACCCATCATTCTCTTTGAACAGTGTCGGCTTTTTGCCACAGTGTATAGGTGATTTGCATCTGCATCATTAAAGTCTACATTGACTCTAATTATCTGCTGTCGTAATGTCTTTCTTGCTGTTTCTTAGTCTTAGTGTATATTTTTTCTGCTGTTCTTTTTAATCAACATTTTTTTGTTCTGAATTGCTCGTATAAATGTTTACACCAAGCGGACTGAACTCAGCATCACAGGGAGCGTCTGCCTTCGCGGAGCTCCTTTGTCTTGATTGAGAATGAGTAGAAAGGCGTGAGGGAACATCATGTCCTTGCAGAGGTTTTAATCATCTACTTGTTATCGCCTTTAACTCTGTGAACTCCTTTGTGAGCGAGAGCTGCGAGGATTTACCTGATCTCGTTGGAGAACTCCTTGTCTCTGTGCTGTCTGTCCTTCAGCTTCCAGAGCAGGAGCCCAGCAAACACCAGCAGGATGAGGACGAGGAGAAGAGACCCCACGGCTTTGCCGCCCATCACTGCAGCTCTGTTTGGAGCTGCAAAACCAGCACGGAAAACCAAATTATTCCCTCTAAAAATATATAATCTATTAGATTGTGCTTTTACTGTGGATTCGTTGCTGATTTTCCATTGTGTCGATTTAACTGGGAAATTACTAAATTACCAGCCAATGGAAACTTAATTCCCCAAATTTTCAATCGTTTTTAATAAAAACAGCTTTTCAATGGAACTGAATAGGATGTCAGCTACACATTGAAGGTGTAGCTGACAAGATGATCTAGCGTGGAGCATCTCCCAGCTCTGGGGAATGTGTGTTTGGAACGCATGGAACCCGGACCGTGTTCTCAGGAACAGTAAACATGTATTTCCCTCCCGCTCAGTCGAGATATCTCAGGTTGAGGGCTAAATTAGATCCGTTGATGTGTTTCGCCTCTCCTCACCGCTGCACAGCTGGAGTGTTGCTGCAGCAGACGGCAACTAGAAAATGAGAAAAGTAGGGGATGCACCACAGAAACTACCCGGCTCTGGACAGATGTTGGAATCCACCGAACGTGGGCGAGAATTACATATTCAGTTATGGCTTTGAACGATTTCTGATAGAGTCAAATTGACTTTTAATGGACAACAGGAGCTAACCTGCCACGGTGCTTCATCTAAAAAACAGGATGAAAAGGAAAATGTTCTTACAAACCAACATTTACAGCCTTTTCAGAGGAAATAAAACCCAACAACCTCTTAACTCCTGTTCAAACATCCTTTCTGGGAGGTTTGATGGAACACATAACACTGAAGCACTTCGCTCTCAGACTACAGGTCTGCTGGTGGTTCCTAGAGTCTCTAAAAGTAGAATGGGAGGCAGATCCTTTAGTTATCAGGCTCCTCTCCTGTGGAACCAACTCCCAGTTTTGGTCCGTGAGGCAGACACCCTGTCTACTTTTAAGACTAATCTTAACACTTTCCCTTTTGATAAAGCTTATAGTTGGAGTGGCTCATGTTACCCTGAGCTATCTCTATAGTTATGCTGCTATAGGCTTACGCTGCTGGAGGACATCAGGGTCTATTTTTCTCACTCTGCTGAGTTCTTCTACTGTTCTCCAATTTGCATTGCTTGTTGTCATTTCAGCTTTTAACTTTTTGTTCTCTGTAATTTTTCTCTTCATAGTAGGTACACCTGGTCTGGCGTTCTGTTAGCTGTGACATCATCCAGGGAAGACAGATTATCCGCTATTACCATCTAATGTAGAACATATTCCTGGATCAATGTGAGCTTCTGTGCTTTCTGTGTCTCTGCTCTGTCTTCTCTAACCCCCAGTCGGTCGAGGCAGATGGCCGTTCACACTGAGCCTGGTTCTGGTTCTGCTGGAGGTTTTTCCTTCCCGTTAAAAGGGAGTTTTTCTTTCCACTGTCGCTTTATTCTTGCTTTGTATGAGGGATTGCTGCAAAGCCATCAACAATGCAGACGACTGTCCACTGTGGCTCTACGCTCTTTCAGGAGGAGTGAATGCTGCTTGGAGAGACTTGATGCAACCTGCTGGGTTTACTTACAGTATGTAGAAAATATTTTTTTGACCAATTTGTATAATCTGATTGAATTTGACTTTGTAAAGTGCCTTGAGATGACATGTTTCATGAATTGGCACTATATACATAGAATGGAATTGCAATTGAATTGAAGTTGGCATATGATTCTCAGCTTGTATTTCTGCAGTTACGTAAACATAACAGCTATTTATGAGGCCCAATTAGATGTTTAAATTGTTTGCTCACTTCAGGTCTTAAGGACAACAGTGTCTGATAAGACTATTTGGCACCTTATGAAAAATAACAGAAATGTTGGCATTCAATCTCAGACGCCTTGGGGATTTAATAGACTCTCAAAAGAAAAGCTAAGCTTGAATACATTTAAAAATGTACCTGTTAACTTTGGATCAGCTGACCATGGTGCTGAATCAGTGTTTTAGTGCTTGACTGACCGCAGTGGGAGGTCCACTTTTGGGGGAAGGGGGGTGCATTTCAGTCTGTGCTGTGTTCGTCTATCAACGTGTGGTTCGGCTCATCCAAAAAACAGGACAGGTCCAAACTACCACGAACGATGAGTTCTGAAGAGAGGATCATTGGGTCTGACCTTCCCTCCATCCAGGACCTTCACAGGTCCAGGATCAGGAAAAGGGCAGCTAACATCTCAGCAGACCCCACACATCCTGCACACAAACTGTTCAGCCTCTATATGTTACAAACATATACACGTAATTTAATTTCTGTAATTTACTTTTAATATATTTATATTTTAACATGTCTTCATTGAGAGCGTAGTGGAACCAGAGTAAAACGTCTTGATTGCGTTCACACACGTGGAGAGTTTAGCTGATTCTGATTCTAAAATCTGAATACATGATTCTTCCAGTGTTTCCCCCCCCCCCCCCAAACAATTAAATGAAATGATTCAATACACGTAACATGGAATATTTAAATATTTTGAATATTTAAATATACCTCTTTTAGGGGCTCCAGGCCTTAATTAGAGGGGCCAACCCAGCCTCAGCGCTTTGTAATTTGCACGGTGCTACCTTGCAATTCTGTTTGTGATTAGAATAAACATGATGCATGAGCATTAAAGTGCGAAGTGAATATATTTTATTAATATCTATTAGTGGCTCACAACAAAAGAAAAGGTTTACCTCATTTCTATGAAATGTTCCTATAGCTTAAAGACGAACGATTATGAAAACACAGAGAGAGAGAGAGAGAGGCATGTAAAAGGGGAAAAAAAATATTATGCAGCAAACTCATTCTATAATGTCCTGGTGATTATCCTGAAACCCCTTGGCGGCGTTCCTGAGCCGCAGGGCCGGAACCTCTGGTCTGGAACAGAAGCCTGCGCTTGAAATGAAAATGAATCATTCACTGCCCGGAGCCAAAAATCTGAGCAGAGTCAAGGAGCCAAGGACTCGACAAGATGTCAGCGTCGGAGGCTCGCTCCATGGATCATGAGGCACACGGAGACTGAGATTCCAAAACACTGCAGTTTTTTTTTCTTCATTGGAGTGTAAATATAAAAGAGCTGATTTTTCTTTGAAATAGCAGGCTGAATCACTGAGCGTACTCCCTACCTGAGCTCTCAGCCACCACAGTCATCCCCGATGAGACAGCTGCATGCTTTCTCTCTCAGTCGAGCCTCTTCATGTATTAATAGACTTAATGTTTAGGGGAAATTCTGTACTTTTCAATTTAAGTACTTCTGCTTTAATCTATAGCCATATGCTGCACTCTGAACAAATGTTTTCCTTTTTCTGCCGCCACCCTTTTTTCTTGTACCCTGCAGAAGATGACAGATAAACAGCAGGGAGCGGACTGATTTTGGCTTTACTCTTCTGTGACTTTGTGAGTCAACGGCAGGGAGACACTGACATGAAACACAGGCAAAAACCTTACATGAAATCCTGTTATTTCTAGACATTAAAGGCAATCTCTTACTGCCGTCGTTAGGACTGAAGCAGCTGTGTCACTGAGCAACCACATGTGCCACGAGGAGACTGTGGAACAAGCTCCAAAACGAAAAGGAGGAGCCTCAAGTCAAAGCAGGGTCCCTAATAATGTCATGCATGGATCATGCAGCGCTGTGTGTGTGTGTGTGTGTGTGTGGGTGTCTGTGCATGTTTTCCTCTTACGCTTGTTGGCTCTCAGGCTGATCCTGCAGTGTTCAGCTCCAACCGCATTGTTCACCTCACAAAGGTAGATTCCTGCAAAGCTTTGTGTGTGGTTGCTGATTCTCAACTCCCCGGTCGCGCTGTCTGTAACGCACATGCCCACATACAGAGATCTAATCCAGCAAACAAAAACACTTCATCATGAGCTGCTCAAAATTGGTACAAATTTGCATCTTCTGCCGTCTCCGCACGAAGAGAAACAGATTTGATTGCATGAGTTCACGAAAACAAACCCGGCGTTGTTGCTGCGGAGAGAGGACTATATTCAGTGTCTTGCAAAAGTGTGAGTGATTATTTAATCTAAATTAAACCACTGAAACTCTGGTTTCACATCTAAGGATTGTGTCCTGCAGGAAGTTGAACCTGCACCTGTCTGTGGTAGCCTCCCAGTTCTCTTCAGCACAAGCTAGATTAGACCGCAATAGGATGCACAGGTATTTATTTACAGGTTACAAAGGGAGCTAAATTCTGTTTGCCAGACTTTTCAGAATTCTGTTTGTAAAGAGAGGACGTAAATGAAATTCACACGGCACATTTCACCATCAAAAATGAGAGCCACAAACAACTGTCAGGGGTTCGTGGCAAACGATGGAAACAGCAACTCCTTAAATCCCGCCATAGCGAGAAAATGCCAATGATATGCAGCTGATGCACCAAAGTCAACAAAAGATAATTGCATGCTCATCCGAGAGAGTGGAAATCATTATTTCTTCATATTTTCTCCTGGATGAGTCATCGTGTCAATAATTTGTGAAAACCACAGTGAATCCCTTTTAGAGGAGAGTTAATAGGCAGCTATTGTGGAGTCAGGAAGACAATGGTTCCTTCGATTTTGTGCACAGGGGATCCAATAACAAAGGGCCTCCCTTTCCCCACACACACAGAGACACACCAACACAATTTGATGTGCGGTAGCACGAAGAAATCAACAGAGGTCAGACTTACCCTGTGTGGCAGCAGCAGGCATGGGGTCTTTGCTTTCTCTCCGCCACTTGTATTTTAAGGGAGTGGATCCTTTAGAGGACCGGCAGTGCAGAGAAACGGCATCGCTGACGAGCTCGCCTCCTTCCAGCCAGCACTTAGGTACAGATGGCTTCTCTGCAATCAGAATACCACCGGGTTTATTTTTGCTTTGTCAGTTCGCCCCGGTTACAGAGCAGCTTTTACGTCGTTTACAGCAGGGTGTGTATAAGTGTAGAATAGAAATGGGAAAGACTGAATGACTAAATAAGTGAGTAAATAATGTATTTTCCTGCTGCAACTTAAAATATATTTCCAGTTTATACAATTAATTTACAGTGGCTTGCAAAATGATTCATATTCCTTGAACCTTTCCACATATTGTCACATTACAACCACAAACATAAGTGTATTTTATTGGACACTAATGTGAAAGACCCACACAAAGGGCCATACACTTGTGAAGTAGAAAGAACACTATACATGATTTTTTTTGTATTTACAAATATAAAACTGAAAAGGGCATTGTGCAAAAGTATTCAGCCCCCCTGAGTAAATGCTTTGTGGAACCACCTTTTGCTGCAAGTACAGCTGTAAGTCTATTTTACTGAAATGTTTGCCCATTCCTCTTTTCAAAACAGCTCAAGCTCTGCCAGATTAGATGAAGAACGTTTGCGAACAGCAGTTTTCAGATCTCGCCACGGATTCTCGACTGGATTTAGGTCTGGACTTTGATTGGACCATTCTAACACATGAATATGTTTTGCTTTAAACCATTCCATTGTAGCCCTGGCTTTATGTTCAGGGTTGTTGTCCAGCTGGAAGGTTAACCTCCGCCCCAGTCTCCAGTCTTTTAAAGACTCTAACTGGCTTTCTCCCGAGATTGCTTTGTACTTGGGTCCATCCATCTTCCCATCAACTCTGACCATCTTCTCTATCCTTGCTGAAGAGAAGCACCCCCAGAGCATGATGCTGCCATTGCCTTATTTGACAGTGGGGATGGTGTGTTCAGGGTGATGTGCAGTGTTGGTTCTCTGTCACACATAGCATTTTACATTTTGGCCAAAAAGTTTAATCTTGGTCTCGTCTGACCTAAGTACCTTCTTACACATGTTTTGCTGTCTCCCCAAAATGGCTTCTGGCAAACTGCAAACAGGACTTCTTATGGTTTTGGACTTTCGTTCAGTTCTTTGTGAAAAAATTTCGACACCTATCCAGGAGTCTTTGTCAGTTCCGGTGGCTTGCACTTCAGCCACTTCAGCTCGAAACGTTTTCTGGAAAACTGAGCAAAAGTCTGGCTGCCTCTGATTTTAGCCTGTTTGTTGTTAGGAGAGCTCCTTTTTGAAATAGAAATCTAACAGCTTAAAAGTAACAACAAAATTAATCCCTATGAAATCTGAGGATCTATTTATCAAAGAACTCACTAGACCACACAATCTGTTTATCATATGTGACTGTTGTTCTGATGGTGATTATTTAACGCTTAATTAAGTGGGAAAATGACCTAAAGACTCACTTTCAAGTTTAATCATCTTACTGATTTTCTTTCCTTTTATGTTGTGTGTTGTTTGATTTCAGGAGTTGTTGTGTTCAAATTTTATTATTAAACAGAACTATTGCTGTGACAGGGAATCGTTGGTTTATTGAATTTTAAGTAGTTTAAGTGTGGTTGTCTGTGGTTATTTTTATATCAGTGATCAAATTTTCTCTGAGTTACTGAATCATCTCTTCTGAGTTAACAACACAGATATACATAGTGAGGTTTTGTTTTTCTTGTGGTTAAGGATTAGTGATTAATAATTCCAATTGCAGTTATAAATTAATAGTATTAACATTTACTGGTGGCTAATATAACTCAGTTTCACAACTGGTTTAAACACCCGTCTTTTATGGTAAACAAGGTTAATAATTGTTAATTAATAAACCCAATTGCTAGTTATAATCACTAAAGGCTAGTAGCCCCTAATCACAATGTTTTTTTGTTGTTGTTGCTTACCTTAGATTGAAATAATGCATTATTAATTATAATATCCATTATAATTATTAACAATACTCATTACAAATAGGTAAAATTGCACAACAGCCTCTTGGCTGCATCTCTGATCAGTGCTCTTTTTGTTGTAAGTTTAGTTGCTTTATACTTTTCAGTTTTTTCATTTGTAAAACATGTTTTAAATCATTTCTTCTTCACAATTGCATACCACTTTGTGTTGGTCTTTCATATAAGATTCTAATGAAATATAGTTATGTTTGTTGTTGCAATGCGACAAAATGTGAAAAAGTTCAAGGGGTGTGAATACCTTTTGCAATCAACAACGAAATATGCTCATTTGAATATACACAGGAACAAATTAATATAAGCGAGCAAAAGTGAACAAAACAAAAGAGAAAACAATCAAGCATGAAGACAAAATAAGTATTAAGCTTACTGTAAATCAAAACCAGACATACCAATGGGAAGGAGGAGAGCTAACAGATGGTTTGAATGAGGCGTGGAAGAAGCCATCTTGGTCAACAGATAAAAGTCATCACTAAACAGAGGGGGAGCATTGTGCTTCCAAGTCCCCAGTGTGTACAGCTTGTTCCTCCAACACGTTCCAAAGAGATTACATCAGGATCTCACTATGATTCAGGTGACCAAGTACTCCACTCACAACAAGCAATAGCTTCTAACAAGCCAGGACAGTAGTGAGTGGGTCGTTGATTTGCATCTGACTGAGAATGCGCCTAGGAGGACGGACCTCCATGTCTTTAAAAACAGCAGCGCTCCAACTGCAGGTTGCTCAGTGTGAGCCAACTGACAAAGACTCTTAGATAGGGGTCGAAACGTTTTCCGGAAATAAATCTGGCTGCCTCTGATTTTAGCCTGTTTACTGTTAAGAGAGCTCCTTTTTGAAATAAAAATATAACAGCTTATAAGTAACAACAACAATAACCCTTATGAAATCTGAGGATCTATTTGTCAAAGAAATCGCTAGACCACACAATCTAGCGTGGAACAAAAGCTAAGAGACTTGTTGCTTGGCAGCTTTCCTTTTAACATAATTTCTTCAAAACAGCTAGGTGTTTATGTAAGTTATCTTTAGATGTTATTTAAACCATTACAAGTTTAATTTTAAGGGTCAGAATGAAAGTAGGCAAGGAATGTAACTATAAGAGAAGGCTTCAGATCTGAACTTTGAATTAAAAGAACTGCTTTCCTTTCTAGAACACTGAAAAACGTCCTTGCACACATTTCAAATTGGGTCATAACCACTTTTTATCCCATGCTGATCATGTCTTTTGAATAAGAATAATTTATTTGATTTTATTTATTTAATCAAGAACAATGTACACAAAAACATTCAACTTTAATTAAACATTAAAGATGCACTGCACCAAATTCTGGCTTGTTAGCTAATTTCCATCTACAGTTATTTATGACCCTGAGCGATTTTGCTCAAGAGGTCTAGTCTGAATCTGTCAAAAGACTCCTGATCATTATATTAAAAGCAGGGAAGAAATTACAAGAATTCACATTTTGTTATGGTGGAAACAGGAGCAAGAGAAAAAGCCAACAGTGGCAAAACTGCATTTATGCTGCATTTTAGTCTGGAAATGTCCAAATCTGCGCATGAATTAGACTTTTTGTCTTTGAGAGTGAGAGGATAGTTGAGCTGCACAAGTAGGGGCTCTCACATGGATTCACTGCTGTAGAAGTCGGATGCATTAAACGATCCTGAGTGGGTTAGGACAAAAAACTGGTAAAAGCCAAGAAAATGTGATAGCGCAGAGCTAGAGGGTCCAGCAGACAGGTTCTGATCAAGATTAGGCTCGCTGCTCATGCTGAACGCACACTAACAGAGACCAGGCCAATTCTCCTCCGATGCCACAAACCTGCTCATTTAGACTTTTGCAACGGAGCACCAAACACAGGACATTGGAAAGTTCCAAGTTTTAAAGGGACCAAGACAGCGAATGTCCTTTTTCTGAGGTTTTGGGGGTATAATATGATCTGTTGTGCACTAACGAGGCCGTGTTAACGTCAAATGGGAATATCAAAGGACCTGCTCAGGAGCGGTCAGCTTTGTTGCTTTGCTCAAGAACGGTCAGATCAGAAAACGGGTTGTCTTTGCATGTAAGTTGTCTTTCTACATCATTCATATTCTCCAATATGGCACACCATCATGGAGAGTTTTGTCTTTCTGCTGCTGACTGTGTTGACAGGACAACGCTGCAGTTCCTAACACCTTTCTGACAAATTACCTCTTCCAGGAAAATAACATCACTCCTTCAGAACTTTCCTGTTATTCTCTAACTATTAGGACTCTGAAAGGAATCCCTGTAAACATCGTTGATTTGGACTCAGAAATTCACATTGGGCAGGCCCAGGTTCATATAGGTCTCCTGATTCAACCCATTGCTCTCCTGCTTAAGCTAAGAGTTCACCCTGTTAGTGGTGTCGGTTCAAACTCCGATCTTCTGTTGTTGTGTTGTTGAGCGACAAACTTCACCCACCTTGCCTGCTGTGCGCCACCTCATTGAAAGTGTTTCTCTCCAGCTAACAGCTAACTGTTATCCATTTCTTCTTAGTAAATAAATTAACATTGATACACCTATATTTGTTTTACCGCTCACCAGGGTGAGGGTGAATTCAAATCCAATGTTGATGGAAAGTGCAGAATTTGGCTCTCTGTATAAAAGCTGTGGGGGACGTGATAACTCACAGCAAATATATGAAAAACATTGTTGCGTTTGACGGAGGGAGAGGTGTGTTATTCCCGATGATAGAGCATCAAAACCTCTGTAAAAAAGTAAATACATTAAGTAGAATGCACTTAATGCTCCCTAAATGTTCACTCTTGTACAGAAAGAAATTCATGCTTTTCTCTTGGAGTTATCTTTTGGATATTAGAAGACCAAAAACAGTTTTCAAGCTCATTGAACTTTTTAAAAAGATAATAAGCGCCAATACCTGATGTTAAAATATGAAGTAATATAAAAAACATGTCCTGTTGAGCTTCATTGTACTTCTCTGGGAGTTTATCTTCTGGCTCTGATGGACTGGCAACCTGTCCAGGGTGTACTGAGCCAGTTTTCAGGGGGTGAAAGAGAGCACATACAGTTTGATACAATAAAAGCTCAGCCAATATGTCTAGGAGAGAATCAGGCCTATAAAATGAAAGAGCGTTCTTCTTTCTTTGCAGTTTATTTTATAGTTTTAATATCTGCACTGGAATGGCTTGCACCTTACTTTTCATTGTACTTGTTACAGTGATGGTAAAGAGTCAGTATCAGCATTCATTTGTGTTCGTCACATACACTCACCGGCCACTTTATTAGGTACACCTGTCCAACTGCTCGTTAACACTTAATTTCTAAGCAGCCAATCACATGGCGGCAACTCAGTGCATTTAGGCATGTAGACATGGTCAAGAGAATCTCCTGCAGTTCAAACCGAGCATCAGTATGGGGAAGAAAGGTGATTTGAGTGACCTTGAACCAGGCATGATTGTTGGTGCCAGAAGGGCTGGTCTGAGTATTTCAGAAACTGCTAATCTACTGGGATTTTCACGCACAACCATCTCCAGGGTTTACAGAGAATGGTCCGAAAAAGAAAAAACATCCAGTGAGCGGCAGTTCTGTGGGCGGAAATGCCTTGTTGATGCCAGAGGTCAGAGGAGAATGGCCAGACTGGTTCGAGCTGATAGAAGGGCAACAGTGACTCAAATAACCACCCGTTACAACCAAGATGGGCAGAAGAGCATCTCTGAACGCACAGTACGTCGAACTTTGAGGCAGATGGGCTACAGCAGCAGAAGACCACATCGGGTGCCACTCCTTTCAGCTAAGAACAGGAAACTGAGGCTACAATTTGCACAAGCTCATCGAAATTGGACAATAGAAGATTGGAAAAACGTTGCCTGGTCTGATGAGTCTCGATTTCTGCTGCGACAGTCGGATGGTAGGGTCAGAATTTGGCGTCTACAACATGAAAGCATGGATCCATCCTGCCTTGTATCAACGGTTCAGGCTGGTGGTGGTGGTGTCATGGTGTGGGGAATATTTTCTTGGCACTCTTTGGGCCCCTTGGTACCAGTTGAGCATCGTTGCAACGCCACAGCCTACCTGAGTATTGTTGCTGACCATGTCCATCCCTTTATGACCACAATGTACCCAACCCATGATGGCTACTTTCAGCAGGATAATGCGCCATGTCATAAAGCTGGAATCATCTCAGACTGGTTTCTTGAACATGACAATGAGTTCGCTGTACTCAAATGGCCTCCACAGTCACCAGATCTCAATCCAATAGAGCATCTTTGGGATGTGGTGGAACGGGAGATTCGCATCATGGATGTGCAGCCGACAAATCTGCGGCAACTGTGTGATGCCATCATGTCAATATGGACCAAACTCCCTGAGGAATGCTTCCAGCACCTTGTTGAATCTATGCCACGAAGAATTGAGGCAGTTCTGAAGGCAAAAGGGGGTCCAACCCGTTACTAGCATGGGGTACCTAATAAAGTGGCCGGTGAGTGTATATCCCAGACAAATGCGTAGAGGTTTCCGGCTGTAAGGTGGCGGATTGTGGAAATGTTCAATTAGGATGAATATTTATGGCACTGTGTATTTAACCTAGCTGCAAATGCAGCAGTGATGTGACATGTCAAATTTCTTTTCATTCACATCCTCTCGAACTATTGTGGAAAAAAAAAGCGACTCCCATAAATAATGCAGCCATGTGACAGGTCAATGTCCAGTCTCACCCTTAACCACCAGTGACACCTTGCGGGTGTCCACCCCAGGTGATTTCTTCACTTTACACTGGTAGGTGCCACTGTGAACGCGTGACAGCTGAGAGATGGCGAGTGAAGCGTCCCCCTTGGAAGGATTGCCTGCGGCAAAGCTGAAGCCTTCAGCAACTCCGGGACCACCATGGTGGTACTTGGTGCCGCTGGTGTATGACAGAAGCTGATGGAGAAATATGAGGAAAACATTAATTTAAAAAAAAAAAAAATATCTGTGCTGGCATTCAATTAGAGGTCTAAATACTGTATCCGTTTTAAACTAACCACAACTGTAACTTTATGGGCCTCTTTCAAACCTCTCTGAACTCATTGTTCTAGTTTCACGGTAAGTTCACTGTGGAGTCCAGCTTCTGCGCTCACGCTGGCAAAGTTCCAACCAGACAGCAGGGAGCAGTAGTCCCAGAAAGCAGAAGTGAAACATTTAGTGCTCACCCTGTGCCAAACAAGAGGCAAAGCTAGAAACAAGCTGGGAGGAAATTTTCAACCCGACAAAAATACATTTCAGCTTAATTAGCTGGAAGCGAGTCATGGAAATCTATAGAGTATCTGCGGGTCAGAGATGGCACCCTAAAAGGAATACTAATGGATTTCCATGAATTACTGCATTCATTTCCAATCTTTTTTTAGATGTACAAAAGAGTGCCTGGTGGCTCCTGTATCAGAAAAATCAAGTATGCAAAAATAACATTTCTAATGATTCTGGACCGTTGCATTATTTCAAAGTCAAAATTAAAATGTAAAAAAGGTCCAATTTTAAAATGTTTACAAATCTTTTTCATCGTTATATACACCAGGATCAGATGATAGTATTATTCAGTCTGTCTTCATGAACTGTGATGACAGCTTGGATGCCTGTGGACAGACATGAACGAACAAAATGTACGCATCAGCTTTAACCAGCTATCTGTGACCTGATAGAACATCTACTCAGAGACCCAAACAACGGAGGAACTCCCTCAACTCATCACTGCTTTTATATTTAATAGGGCTGTAATAAAGTATTGTTTTTACTTTTAAAATCAGACCACATACAAGTAGCCTAAGAGAAATAAATCCATGCAGACCTGCCTTGCCCTGTGTGAAAAATGATTGCCCCCTAAACCATGTGACTCGTGCCTCACTCGGAGGCAATGGCAGCGTTTGTGACAACCTTTTTTTGCATTGCTGTGGATGCTGTTTGTCCCACTCTCCTCGGCAGAATTGTTTAATTCAGACACACCAGAGGGTTTCTGGCATAAAAGGCCTGTTTAAGTCATACCACTGCATCTTAACTGAAATTAGGAATGAACTTTGATCAGGTCACTCTGAAATCTTCAGTGGTTGGTTTTTCTGGGGTGCTTTGGATCATTGTGCTGCTGCATGGCGCGAGTGGACTTGACCTTAAGGTCAGAAACAGACACATTTGTTTTAGCCGATAGCATCATTTATGGTTAAATCAATTACCAAAAGTAATTCTTGAAGCAACAAAGAAGTTCCAGACCATCACCCTACCACCATGTTTGACTGATGCCCTCCAAAAAATGTTTTACTTCTATCCACCATCCCTGCCGTATTTTATCAATAGTCTTGGAGAGCATGAAGATGGTTCATGAAGCAAAACATGGAAATCTCCTTGCATGCTGTTTTTTGAATTTAGAACTGGGCATGATTAGTTGTTTTTGAAACCATTTTAGGCTACTTCTTGTTGTCAAACAGGCTCTAATTGTTTTCTGTGGATGGTTTGGGAAGTTAATTTTATTTTCAAAAAGGGCTGATTGTTTTGGATATTTCCATTTCTTATGAAAGAAAATCATCGGCTGAAAACTGTGTTTTGCTTTTATCCAGGTAGCCGTTGTCTAATAATAAACTCTATTTGATCTGAAACATTGTATGCCCGGGTATCTGGCCCTACTGGGGCCTCTGGTTTGCTGGGGGGCCTTGGGGCCTGTTGAGCTGGGAGGGGGTATGGACATGAACATCTTATGACAGATGCTGTCCCCTTCCGGCTCCTTATCTTGGTCCTAGTCCATGCCCTCTCCCGGTGCTGGACGGTCTGGAGGTAGAGTGGGCGGCAGGGTCGAGCAGTGAACAAAGAGAAATTACAAGCTTAATTACTAAGGCAGGAATGGAAAAAGACATACAGGTGATAGTAATCAGGGGGAAGTGGGGTACAGATGAGGCAGAGTGAAAGCAGGGAGCTGAGGGACGGACACTAATTAACAGGCAGGAGCTGAACAGAGATCCAAATAAACCAAAAATAAATACCAGAAACGAATAAGACATGACACCTGAATAATTGAACTAATTAAGCAACACACCTAGAGAACATAAACAACGAGTACCGAAGAATGAACAAAATAAGGCAAGACCTATAGATTGAAATTAACAACAAGGAAATGCTAAAAAAAAAAGCAAAAAAAACATCTAGAGATAGTGACAGTAGATGGTGATAAAAAGTGTGCTGTGGAGGTGTAACATTTCACCAAAATATTAGTGACATGGTTTGAATAAGAGCCTCCATGTATAAATTCCTCAATAAAAAAAGAATCATGTCCACAAGTGCACAGGGACGTGTTTTAGTCCTAACAATTTGCAAGCGTCATTTAATCTGAAAAAAAGTGGGATTAAGAGACAATTCCTATCACAATTCCAAAAGTTTAGAACTACTGCATAATTATGTGTTTTAGTTTCAAAACTAAAAGTAAATTCACATGAGGATAAACATATTTAAAGTAGGAATGGGGCTTAATCCTAAATTTAAGGGTTTGCACCTTTTTAAAAACCGTCGGTGTTCTGATGTGTGTTCTGATTCACTGTTGCTAGAAGGGAGGAAGCCTTTGATTTCCTAGCCTGATATGTTAAGAGTCCTTTGAGTTCAATTGCAGCCTTTTCCTGGAAAGAGGAAGGCGGCATTTTAAAAGAGAGATCGAGATGGAAGTACTAACACAGGCTGCGTATTTTTTAGTGAAAGCTCTGGTTGGAGGATGCACGAAGCAAACAAACAAGGCTCAGGTCCAACGTGTATGGAGATCAAAGTCAGAAGAAGCACTTGAGGATGTTATAAATTAATATATTTCTCAGCAGAATGTAAACCAGAGCAGATTAAGTGTTCTTAACCAAGTATAAGAGCATCAGAGTTTATTTCCAAACATCTTAACAGAGCATGGAAACACTTCGAGAAGGAATGAGTAAGAGCTCTTATTAATGTTCATGCTCTCTTATAAACTGACGTAGAAACTGAGAAAAATAAGCACTCAGAAAGAAAAGTAAGATTTGATTCAGAGAGGTACACCGGGCAGCCGTGGATGGCTAAATAATTTATTAATTAATAAAGTATTTCTGATTCTGTGTAAATGACTCGGTTCATAATACGCTGCTACATCTGACATCGGAGGTCATATGTGTGGAGAGATAGAGTCACGGGAGCATCTGACAGGATAGGCCGAGAATGACGGTAACTAGGCTCAGAGGTTCTCTGGTAGAAGAAGAAGAGAGCAGTTTCCTTTTAAATGGGATATTTTTCATGAGTGCTTTGCTTTTCCTTAGTAAGTTTCCTTATAGCATCTAGGATCTTACCATCTGATCCTTCTTTGTAGTGTCGGGGCTGAGCACAGACCATTCAATGTCAATTTCTCCTCTGTCTAATGGGCTCAGTGTGTAACTGCAACCCAAGGCCACAGAGTCGCCCTCAGCCCTCTGGATGGTCTCCAGGCCTGTGGATGTCACCTTCAGCCCTTGTGTACGTCTCGGCTCTGTGCAAAATTCAGACCATTCATGAAATTAGTCACAGTAAAGCAGAGGGCTTTCAATTTTCTCATTTATTTATCAAGGGTACATGCTGTCCCCTCCATCTGATTCACAGAGCCACAGTTTGTTTCTACTTCCCATTGAGACCGTCTCACGGTCAGGTAATATTAATTCAAAGTGTTTCCCTTTAGGAAACGTGGCAAACAAAACATCACAAATAGAAACAAAAGCGGCCAAAGAAGATGATAGAATGAGGCTTTGAATTATTTAGGAGTTGCAAATTGAACATGCAACTATCAAGAAGTTTGAGTATGGAGATTTCTGCAAAGCCAGTTCTATTCATTGCTTTGGACCCTCGGCAACAGGGTAATCCTCACAAACCCTGCGAGTATTTCAAGCATTTCACAGCAGAGAAAAAGCAAAATGGTTCAACGCTGGAGCGGAAAACATAAAACCATTTTTCTGCACCCACTCAGATGATGCAGAGACTTTAAATCCTGGAACAATTATCTTATCAAAACACATCTAAGTGCGGATAATGGGAGACGCTTGAATAGGACTCAAATTTACCCTTGGGGAAAATGGAACACGGGACGATAATTGAGCCTTTCAGGGATTTCAAGTGTTCTGTTTAGTAGTTTTGCAAGAAAGCATATAATGCTTTTATTCCACTTTGTACAACTACGCTTCTGTCTTAACACCCATGAAATGGACCAGCGTTTTCAATAAAACACCGTTTGTGTATTTCGAGGGTATCAATGAGACTGAGATGTGCTGCTGAGAGCCACACTCTGAACAAAGCAAGCCCAAACTCTGATTGTTAGGACATTAGGTGGTTGCTGGCAATCATTTCGGAGGGGAACGTTAAAATGTTTGGAGAAGCTACCGCTGCCGTGGTCATGTGGGGGAAGCTCTGATCAACCGGTAGCACGACTCTCAGAAGAGAGCAGACAGTTACTGAGATCATCGTGTTGGCTTCTTTCAGACCCACAGTGGGAGATCTAATTCAGAAAGTTAAGCAATCTACACTTTGCCGTGGCTTGTATTCACACACCTTGAGTTTTATTTTATTTTTTTTCAAATTACGACCAAAACCTCTGTGTATTTTATAAGGATTTTATGTTTTAGACCAACACAAGGGGGCACATGAGTGTGAAGAGGAAGGAAAGTAACAGATGGTTTTAACATTTCATTTTTTTTTTTTTTTACCAGATGAGAATCTGAAAAGTGTGATGGGCATATCCATCATCCTTTACACCGATGCCACTAAGCAACCCCAGTGCAAACAGTGGCAGTAAGAAGTCACCTAATCACCTAATTAGTAATTTAGCCTCAGTATAAAACAGCTGTTCTGTGAACGCCTCAGAGGATTGTTAGGGTACCTTCGCGTCAGGAAAACCCAGAGATCTCGGCTGAATTGGAGAGGTGAAATATTTTAAACCCTACATGCGCTAGTGTGCTCTTCTGAAAACAGACTGGCAGGAAAACATCATGCCGTTACGGCAGCTTTTACTGCTCAAAATCGAGAACCCACCCGGAAGAAAATCCGTCAGCTTCAGTCGGCTTATTCAAAACAAGAAACAATAGGTTTCTGCAGACCTGGCATTTCTACTTTTACATTGTTGTTCTAACCTTACTGCCTTTTCAAAAGAGGCTGCTCGGTATGAGCAGTAAATGAAGCCCTCCCCATGCAGCACAGATTAATGTATATTAACCTGCTACATTCACCTGCACAGGAGATGAATGCAGCAAGTTAGCCTCCTCTATTTGAGACCCAACTTTTCAGGTGGAACAAAGTTTTCTTATTCAGTCTTAATGGGAGTTCAGATTAGGTTTAGCAACTGCCCAAGCAAAGCTGCCTATGTGATGGAACAAACTCCGGTCCATTTGAAGTGGACCAAACAGCTCTGGTTTGAAACCACCCTTGTAGAACATTAGTGAACAAATAGCATCATTAGGACCAAGGAACACAACAGAGAGAAAGGGCTAGGTCATAAAACAATATCCCAAGTTGTGAATATCTCACAGAGCATGCTTCAATCCATTATCTGAAAACAGAAGGAGCATGCAACAACCCGAAAACCTAAAAAAAGATGTGCCCATCGTCATGCACTCCATAAATCTGGCCTATATGGAAGAGTTGCTATAAGAAAGCCATTACTGAAAGAGACGCATAAGACGCCCTGTTTAAAGTTTGCCACAAGCCATGTAGGGGAAGGGAATGTGCCCTAAAACTTTGTGGTCAACATTCAAAATGCTAATGCGGGACCTCACCCTGAACCATGGTGATGGCAGCGTCATGCTGTGGGGATGCATTTCTTCAGCAGGAACCGGGAAGCTGGTGAAGCTAAATACTGGCCGATCCTTGAAGGAAACCTCTTATAGGCTGCAAAAGCCTTGAGACTTGGACAGAGTTTCACCTTTCAGTGGGACAATCGCCCTAAACATAACCTCAGAGTAATGAAAGGATAATATCACAACATATTCATATGCTGGAGATGTCCGGTCCAACTGCAAGACCTGAACCCATTGAGAATTTGTGGCAAGATTTGGAAAAAGAATGGATATTAAAGAAGAAGGGGCAACATATTCAGTCTGGACTCTGGTCTCATACATTGACGTTAGTAGTTGTAACATACACAATGAAAAGGTTTCAGTTGTGCGAACATAGCTGCTTGGCAAAAACTCATGAATTCATATTCTTGTTTCGCCTGTAGCCATACCTGTGCCCACCAGCGCCGCAAAGCAGACCCATAACCAGGACGGACAGCAACGGTTGAGAGGTGTCCTCAGACGAGAGCGGCTTTGTCTGAACGTGGTCATCCTGTTTGAAATAGAGCAATGAGTGCTTCTCTACTTATAAATCATAAACAATATACTATAATCAATGCAATGCAAAGAACAACAAACCATGACCTACATTACCTGAAACAAGCTGCTGCGTGTAAATGGCTGTCCATGGACCGCAGAGGAACAAACAGAGGTGTAGCGTTACTCCTTCATCACAACAAACACCTCCTTTCCTGCTGCTTTATTAACAAAAAGCCTTCCGATTGGTCCACTTTTACCTCTTCAGCTAAACCTTTAAAGGATATGACTAATCTTAAGCCGCCCCTCCTATAAAACCTTACAGTAAAACCAATAAAACTGATCCTTTGGTAACAGGGCTCCTCCTGCTTAAATGTCAATCAGTGTTCTTATAAAGACGTGCAACAGAAGAAGCAAAAAATAGATGGAATATCCCTGCCACGCCGAATAAAATATTTGCAAAATTCTGCTTAAATCTGCCAATTACATACTTTTATTTATCTCTATATAAGCTCTCTTCAGATATTAATTCTCTTATTTTTTTTCAACATAACTCAAATATTGCTTAAAAAAACTCCCCTTGGAAACCAAAAAGCGACTCACTCCTTCTTATTACTTGAGCTCACAATGCACCAGATTCTAGTTACAGACCTGTTATTTACCCAGCGCTTTTAAATAGCAAGGAGGAAAATAAAGACATGGTCTTGAATGGCACAAAAAAAAGAAGAAAACAACTGGTTTTTCAGGCAAGAATACAAAGCAGCACAATTCTTATACAATACAAGGGTTTGTGAAAGAGGAGAACTAATGATAATAGACTGCTGCTCCTATCTCTATGCTGCATCTACAGAAAAATCGGCTTTATAAATCAGATGCTGTGGGGGAGCTTTCAGAAGACACACACACACATAGACAAGGAACAAGAAATAGAGGATAAAGAGCTTTATCTGAACTCTAAGCTGCATATAAAATATTAGACACTTTCTCCACTTGCTCATGTTTTTTACAAGCTTCTGGCGATTTTTGGAAAACACTTGTTTATTGCCGTCAGCTGATAAAGTAGGAATGTAAAAGACATTTAAAAATGCATTAAACTCTTTGCCAACCTTATACTCCCACACGTTTTCAACTTTGAGCTGTCCAGTCTTTTTTATATCTTTTATTTTATCTGTAACTGAACTTCAAAAAAAATTATTTGTGTACGACTAAGATGGCTTCAGCTAAAAGAAAAATATTTAGGGATCGCAAAACCACAAATTGTTCTCTATAAAATGAGAAATTGTTAGATATTCTTTGCCTAAAACGATCGTGTGCTCTGGTAGTCACATATTAGGTCATAATCTTTGGGACCTTGGTTTTGTGTTCAGCTTTATCTTGGTATGAATCACTCTTTGCGTTCCTTAGTTCATTCCTCAGCCTTAAGATTCTTCCTGTTTTTGTTCTGGCACTTTACTCTCTTTTTTTGTTTCTGTGTCTTTGCTTCTCTGGGTCCCTTAGTACTCTCAACCATTATGTTATTTTTTTCTCAGTTGCATGTACCCCTCGACATACGTTGGGCTAGTTAGACCCATATATGTCCACTTCAGCGATCACACTCCCTAATATTTGACTCTCTCGGCGTCTGTCATTCTCTGCTGGGTTTCTCCTGCTGTCATTTGGGTCCTCAGCAAACAACAAACCTATTGTGCTGTTGACTAAATGACAATTAATACATAATCTGTGTAAATATGGCACCCCATGCATTGATCATGAGTCCAAGCATGTGCCCACATTCATGCTTGCATGAGTGTGGGCACATTCATGCAAGCAACTGGGTTATTGCATCTGGTTTACCCCCTTCCCTTCAGTAGAAGTATGCAGGATGAATGCAACATATGTGGAAGAGGCTCAGAAATGACTTGTCATGGTCTCAAAAACCAATGCAGTGATCTTGTAATTCATATGGATTGAGTTTTTTAAGCAACAGTGCAGAACAAATTTCTTCTCAAGGCACTTTACAAGATTAACTCATGTTCATGTTTAATGATATGACATTGAATTTGATCCAACTTTAATTTAAATGCATCCCATTCATTCCAATACACTTTAGAGTCGTCTACCTAAAGAAGCCTAACTGATTGCATTGAGTCATTGACTTTGCCGAAGTCTCTCATCCTGAGCAAAATTGCGGCAATAGTGGAGAGGAACAACACCCTCCTAACAGCAAGAAACGGCAGCAGTAGCTCTGTCTACGAAGCAGATCAGGAAAAGAAAATGTGTAAACATCGATAAACTCGGCCAGGAGTGCGTCCTATTTGAATGGAAAACAAGGAGACTAGAGAACTATTTTAAAAGGTTTTTCAAAAATTACATTTGTGTTTGTAACTTGACAAAACCGTATATACCTTTGTAAGACATCATGTAAAGGATAGTTTCTTAAAGCAGCATTGTTTAAGTATTGACCCAAGTATTAGCTTAATTTGAGATATATCAGATTAATTTTCAGGTCAATATGCCACACTTGCTGCCCTTCTCAAAAACTCGCCTATATAACTTGAGAGGATCGGCTCCATCTCTGAATGGGTCATGTGACCCATTCTATGGTATGACCGTCTGAGGTCAGACTGCCCTAACAGCAAAATGAAACAAGTATGACACTTAAGTGATCAGACATATTTTTGGTTCTCTGATGTAGGATTTAATCTAGAGGGGTGAATGTGGCCTTTTCGTCACAAGTAACTCCATGACTTCTCAATCTGCTCGTCCAAAGTGGTCTGCTATCAGATTCCAACACACGGAGGGAGACTGTTTAATTTTGCGACAGTGCAGTGTTGCCAGTGGCTTTCTGGGGCGCTAAACCTGGAAGTTACAGGCCTAGCACTCCTAATGGTTAAACATGACACAGTGCTTCTTTAAAGGAGCATAGCCACTTTATTTAACTTTTTTATTTATTTATATGTCGGTAGCTCACTCTGGTTGCAAACAAAGCTTTTATGAAAGACTATCATGTCCTGCCGGCGTATTAGTTGTCACCTGGGTGTTATATGCCTTGATTTTGCTCAATTTGTTAGTAAATAAAGCCTTTTCACATTTTGTTTATGACAACGGAAGTGCTTCACTGCGCATGAGCAGCAGGGGATAAAACAAGGAAGCGGCTAATGGCCATTAGCATCTCCCAGCAAAACAATGAAGAAAGGTCTAAGATCTAGTGGAAAAAAAAAAAAGATTCCAAGAGAGAAAAGACTGGAATGTCGCTGGTAAAAAAACAGTCTGAACGTTGGTGTTCACTGAAGCAGACGTTAAACCTGCGGAGGCTCAGATGTGACCGCAGAGTTGATTGACGTGAGTAAATGTTCTGATATGAGGCTTTTAAACTTGCTGTTAGATCGGTTCATTTAATTAATAAAAGCTGCCGCTTTACTGCGAGGCATTGCAGAGGGTCAGGCTCTGTCCGCCATTTTTTACAATTGATTTATGAATTAAGCAAACCAGCCTTATGATAGTTCTGCAATGCTGTCGCTAGATATCGCCACCTCTGTTTATATCTGTTTATTGCGCCCGAGAACAAATCATTTTTTGGCTTGGTGTATATAATCTTATTTTATCATGGTCAAACGACCTTTAATCTTAGCAGAATATCTAGAATCCGAAGCATGGTGTAGTGCTTCAGAAAAACTGGTCCATCATAACTGCTTTGTGAAAAGCAACTAAACTGGTCCTTGCTTTTCACATTGCCTTTCACTATGTTATTCGGTGTATTTCAAGTCAGACCTTTTAAATGAAAAGACCAAAATACAATGACCTAGTCCCCATAATTTAAGACCACGCCATCCCAACAGGAGCACTTTTCTTCATGCTGGACGTGTGATATGTGAGAAAGGCAGGTTTGAGGTTAGAATCTCAAAACTTTTTTTCTTTCAATACAAACACACTAATGGTTTATTTATTAATGAAAAACCCTGAACATGGTTCTAAGGCGCAATGTTGTAAAACTGTCTCACACTGCAAAGATATCGGAATAAAAACTGGAGTAGTAAGTCTGCCTTCAGTTTATCATTATGGTCCAGGTACAGCTGGTGTACCTCCGCACTTTTTAGCCATCAGTGAAGTGAACGGCATGCTGGGAAGGAGGAGTTTGCACTCCATTTTAAGCGACATATGAACTGCTGCACACACAGATCAAGCTTTAGTCATGTATGGGTAGTGGTACCAAAGCTAATCCTTTGATGCACACCCCTGTTAAAATGTCACATTTTTGTGACATACAAGCCTTTGAGAAATAATTTCAAACCTTTTACCACATCTAACGTGATTAACATCCTGCTCATATCTAGTAACGAACACATTTTAGACAAAAATATGATATAATATAGCTGCAACGTCCTCGTTGCAAAAAAACAAACTCCCTTAAAAAAAAACTTTGTCGAAGTAACTTTTGATTTATTTTCAGCATTCAGTCTTCTTGTGTTTGCACATCTATAAGTGAGCAACCATAAGTAAATTTCAGCCATGCTGTAGGATTTACTTGACATTTGCTTAATCGTGTCCTTCAGATAAGCCACAGTTTGCAGAGAAGTTACGTCTCAGTTTTACAATGAGTATCTACAAAAGTGTGTGGTGAGTCAGGAGCAGGGCACAAAAAAAATCTGTACATATAATATACACACCATGGTACAAAACAGGGAGCCCGCCATTAACTGGAGAAAAGAGAGGACAGCAGGGACGTTATGAAACTGGACATTTCTCCAAAACTGACAGAAAGACGACACTGAGGCTGCTCAGGCAGGCTGCCAAAAAGCCGACAGCAACACTGAACAACATGCCGGACTTTCCAACAATGCTACCCAGATAATTAATACCTCAATAACCAGTTTATTCCTTCATTAATATGTTTAGAGGTTGGAGGCACATCTGTTGCTGTTTATGGTTGCATGGGTTCCTTCAGTTTTTCTCTAATCATGAGAATTTAGCACCCTTTGTTTTTTTAACTTACAAATTTTGAATGAAACCTTATTAATGATGTGCTTTATGATTTTATTACATTATTTCTATGCTTATTATCTTTGTGATGTTATTTAAGAGGGCAACGTGTTTGTGCAGTGTAACCCCCTATGTCTAAGGCAAATGTCTCCCAAGGAAGACAGATTAAGAGACTTTGACACGTACAAGTTGTGCTCTAAATGTAACATCAGACTCCTGTATTCTCCAAATGTCTGGAATATGGAGTAGGATTGAGAGAGACATCTATTTTCTTTCTCCAAAGACAATATCGAGGTCAGACTAAAATCCTCCAAAACCTTGTGGGAGAATGTGTTATGGTCAGATGAAGCCAAAGTTGAACTGAGCATCACTAAAAGAATACCCCAACATACCCACAGTGAAACCTTGTAGAGGCAGTTTCATGCTCTAGGATTAATTTTCTTCAGATGAAACTTTTTGTCAAGGTGGATGAAGCTTTGAACGCTTCCAGACACCAGTCAGCTTTGGGTCAACTGCTTCAGTTGTCTGCTAGCCTGAAGATGAAGAGAGATTTAGTTTTCAGCATCACTGTGAGTCAAAGAGTACTTCCTAACCTACAAAAGAGTCTCATCATGAGAGGAGAATTGACATTTTGGAAGCACTTACTCAGAGTCCAGACCAGAACTCTTTCAGAGTGAAAATCTCTGAGACCACTTGAAGAAGGCTGTGAAGGAGAGATCTCATCACGCTCTGATGGACTTAGAGAACTTTTGTATATAGAGTGGGCAAGGAAAGATGTAGCATCCTGATGGACTCCGACCAAAATTGATTGAGGTATAAAATGCGATCAAAAAGTGTTTCAACAAAGTTTTATTCTATGTGTGGGCACATTCATGCAAGCAACTGGGTTATTGCATCTGGTTTACCCCCCTCCCTTCAGTAGAAGTATGTAGGATGAATGCAACATATGTGGAAGAGGCTCAGAAATGACTTGTCATGGTCTCAAAAGCCTGGAACTATAACAGGGGTGTGTAGATTTTTGAGAGCCACTGTATGCAGATGATGAAGTGATTTTTCTGCTTGTCTAAATGGTTTAGAGTTTAAAATTAGTTATGATGCAAAGGGGAGCAATGCTCTAGCAACTGGCATTTTCTGACTTCTCCCTATCTGCTATCTCGTATCGTTCTTAAGCTGTGCGCTGTGTTTAAAGACCTCAAGTGTTATGTCTATTGACCTGAGTGATGATATGGTGAGGAACAAACAAACAGTGCTAATATACTGAGACTTAAATTGAGTATATGCTCTTTATAAGTAAAGATTGCACTTTTAAAAAAGCATTACGGGCCCCAGTTTGCACTGGACATCGAGGCGCTACAGAAAAAGCAGTATATGGAAACTCACTGTAGCATATAATGATGGAATGAGGCTGCTGCTTAAGATGCCAAGATGGAGGAGTGCAAGCTGTAAATGTTTGCATACCCATGTGTTGTGTTGTATTGCACAGTCTTGCGACCAGATGTCCACATAACCTAATTGACTCTACATCAAGTTTCTGAGTTTATTTTACTATGTGAAACTTTTTGCCACAGCCTACAGAAACTTTTGTCACATTTTGGATTTTTCCTCTCATTTTTCCTTACGTTGACCTAGAGGTGCTTTAAAAAAATGCAATCTGTATCTGAAAATTACAGATTAACCCTAATAGATAGGTATAACATAATGTTACCCCTGGGTCTCCTTTTTGGTACCAAACTAGCCTAAACCCATTGGGGTGTGGACTCCACTAGATCCATGAAAGCCTGCTTTGGTGTCTGGCACAAGGGTGTTTGCATCAGATCCTGTAAATTGTCTGGCAGAGATTCTGTGGACTGGACTTGTTATTTTGCCAAGTATAAATGAGTGAGTACAGATGCTCCACTGGCTTGAGATCTGAGGAATTTGAAACATAACTCAACAATATCTCAGGTTCTTCCTCTCCAACCATTCATGTGCCATTTATGCTTTGTGCCTGTTCACATTGTCTTGCTACAAGAGGCCGCCTTTATTGCTTCCTGTTAGTTTAAAGGCCAACTCAACAAAATCTCGAGCAAATCTATGTGAACACTAGGAAAATGACAAATAATTAATAATGGTTTCAATAATTATCTTGAAAATCATTATCGTGACATCTAGCAAATAAAACTGCATTTCGGCAATCCTCTTGATCTAAAACAACAAAATTTTTGTCTTATTTAATCAGATAATGGGAAAAATACCACTTGCTTTCTTATGCAGTGTATTTAAATATTCGGTCTTAACTCTGTGATTTATATAAAGATAAGATAATAAACTCCTTAATCGTCCCACAATGGAGAAATCTGGCTGTGACAGTGGCAAAAACACAGAATTACACACTAAATCAGTAAAACAGCTAGTCTACACTAAAGTTTGTTCTAAATGAACATACGAGCAGGGCTAAAATGTAAGTAAAAAACAAAACAAAACAAACAAAAAACAACCAGAGTAAGTATTGCACAGTTATCGATGAGGCATATTCAGGGAAAAAATATATAAATATTCAAGTTAAACAGAGGAAAGACAGCAGCCGACTGAATTAGAACAAATTCAAGTTATACCAACCAGACTAAACATCAAAAATAATTTGGATCAAAAAGTTTTTTATTTTATTTTATTGACTGAAAGCGTTATTACCACAGATAACAAGAAACGTAACTTGCTTGATGGTTGTTGTTTGTATTGAACATTACTTAGTTTAAAAAAAAAAAACTTCTATCACCAAATCTTTGTTGCTTTTTAATTACATTATTCAATTCAGTTCAAAATATTTTTTTTTTTAGAGTGCCATGATACGACATATAATGTTTCGCAAAATAGACTCGTTGTGTCAGCAGCTGATGCTGTTATAAAGGAAACATATCGCTCTAGAAGGTCATCCTTGGCATCAGCTGACATCTCCTTCAGCCAGGAAGCGTTTCGGCTTCTCTTTCAGACGGAAACTCCTCCCTGCATCCGGGCTGCACCCCGGCTGACTGTTAGGGAGCAGACCCGCTGCTCCTGCGCTTCCCGGGGGTTGGAGAACTTTCAGCCAATCAGAACCTCAGCTGCGTATTACGTCATCCACAATCACCGACAGCTGTTTTGAACTTTTGCACACAAGTTATCAGACTCACCTGAACTTCCAACATGACGGCGGACATATGGGACGTTGTTGTAGTCGGAGCCGGACTGTCCGGCCTGAGTGCGGCTCATCTGCTCAGAAAACGGGACGCTAAACTGAGAATCCTGGTCCTGGAGGGGAAAGGTTAGGATTAGGAACAGTGTTACCTGTGGGAAAGTGAAGCCTTAAGAGCGATCTGCTCAGTTCATGATTGCTGTGTTTCTGGCAGATCGAGTGGGAGGTCGCACCGTGTCCTCGGAGATCCCAGCAGCCGACGGCGTTGATCGCTGGGACTTTGGGGGACAGTGGGTCGGAAGGTAATTATAGCCTCACCTGGGACTTTGTTTTATCTACAGTACGCATAATTAAGTCAGAGCGGACAGAATACAGATGAGAGAATTTTAACACCTGCCAGATGAAAAAGGGAGCGGCGCGTCTCCGGTTTCCTGGGACCATTAGAAAAAAGATAAGAGGTAAGGCGCTCATAATAAAACCCTTGAAGACTCCGAGTGGGGATTAAGGAGCATCAATATCCATCACACAAACAGATTAGGAACCTAATTGCTCATTTATATGAGAACCCTTGAGTAAGGATGCGGTAGACGATTCTGCACTCAACCTCTACAGGTGCATCTAGATAAATTAGAATATCATCCAAAAAGTTTATTTATTGCAGGAGCACAATCAAAAAAGGGAGACGTTGGCAATTCTGAACGTTACAAAAGGCAAAACATGAGGATTTTGAATACAGCTATGTTATTTTTATGGCCCACACTGTCCTGGGGAAGACTGCTGCCTTTCTGCTAACAGTTGTTCAGGTTTCAGTCACAGGCATCCTCCATAACGAGGAAAGGCCACAGTCATTGCTGAAGATGCTCGCTGTAGACCTGCAGGTTTCTCTATTCACGCAGATTAATAGAAAGTTGAGTGGAAGGAAAAAGGTGTGATGGGAGACAAGAAGCACAAGCTTCAGCCTAGAGCCAAATATAAAGCAAAGGCAATATAAAAGATTAGGAGAAATCCATAAAGAATGGGACTATGGCTGAAATTATAGTCACCACATGCAGACATATCCAGTATGTGGGTAATAACTGTTGCACTCTCTGTGTTAAGCAACTCCTGAACCAGAGGCCACCTAGAAGTGTCTTACAGGGGCTAAGAAGAAACCAAAAACGTGACCGTTGCTCACTGGGCCAACGTCCTCTTTTTAGATTACAGTGAATAAATCTGGAGCGAGAGCAGAGAGGGATGAAATCCAAGCTGCTCAGCGCGATTCCTGCCGCAGTCCACACCTTGTGACTTTATTCCCTAACTCTTAAATGGGGTTTGCCTCTCAATTCTCGCAAGCAAGTGATTGCCCTTGCTGCTTATGCGCCATTTTTTCTTCCACTGAACTTCCCTTGAATTGCATACAACTCCCTGATTTCCAGGTATGACCTTTTGTGGCTTATGCTCCTTGTAGTTGGTGTCAGTGACTGTCTGCTGGACAACTGTTCAATTTTTTTAGGCCTTTAAAATCAGCTTTATTTACCAAAAAAAAAAAAACTTGTTTATTGTTCTTATGTAATAGTTAAATTTGCTGTGAACCCAAATTCTATGTTTGATTTCACCTGAATCGTCAAAATAACTACTTTTCTAAAATAAATTACTGATATTAATGAGGTGGTAGATGATATTTGAATCATATAAGATCCACCTGTAGTTTGCATATCCATCTCCACAGTGAAGCATGGTAGTGGCAGCTTCATGATGTGGGGATGGTTTTCCTCTGCAGAGATGGCTATGATGGATGGAGCTAAATACAGGGAAAACATACAGCCAGAGCTACAGTGGGATGGTTTATTTCAAATCATAGTTATCTGTTAGAATGGCCTATTCAAAGTCTTGGTGTTTCTACAAAAATATTCACTCAGAGGGGCTGGAAATATAAAATCCCGTCACACCTTTCATGCTTTAATTAGTTGAAAATTCTAAAAGCCAAGTGTCATTTTCTTTCTGCTTCCTAAATATTCCCTTCTTTGTTTTGGTCTGTTACAAAAAATCTGAATAACAGGCATAGGCATTTTGACTTTGATGTGACAAATTGTGAAAATAGGCGTTGGAATAATTTTGTAAACGATCCTTTCCTGGTTTAACCTCCACCAAGCTAATCGGACGAGCGGATGTCAGAGAAGTGCATCTGCTCGCAAAACAGCCACATAAAGGGGACTGACGGATGTTATCTGCTGATAATTACCTCTCATGCCACTCCAATTAATGCAGAAATAATTGTATTTTATTTTGGTACTGAGAGACATGACCTTTATTTTTAAGAGGGGTTGTGGAGAATTTTGTGGAGTAATTTGTTTAGGAGCTTTTTAATGGCAATCTCAGGAGAACTCTCCAATCTTTTTTTTTTTTTTAACCCAGCTTTAAAATATTTATCTGGCTGTTGAAGCATTTGCTTTCAGTGCTATCTGAGGTAGTGTTTTATGAGGATTCATAAAGCTTTTAAATCTTGTTTTTTTTATTTATTTATTTTTTTCTTCCTGCATAGTACCCAAACTCACATCATGGAGCTCATAAAAGATTTGGACTTAGAGGTTTATCCGCAGTTCAATGCTGGGAAAAAGGTCCTTCATGTTGGTGGGCCGACGTCCAAAGTGCGAGTGTACCAGACCAGCATCCCCACTCTGTCTCCGCTGGTGCTCCTGGACTTCACCCAGCTAGTGTGGAAGGTGAGACACCACAAACACATGGGTGGCATTTTCCACAGGGTAAACCCCGACCCTCAGAGGGAAATTCAGACCTTTAGAAAGAAGGAGAGCTTTATATCTTGGAAATCTCAGTTACCATTTTAAAGTCACAATTGTTTGTCCGTGTCCTGGTGTGAACTCTGATTGCATTCGGCAGTGTGTGTTCTTTGGAGTGATACATTTATCACACGACAAAGTACCGCAGTATCTCCAGTTTGGGCACAGATGCTTCAGAGCAGCAGTGTGGTGTGGTGCAGGTGGGGAAAAACAGTTTGCTTTGTGTAGCCTCAAGCTGTTCTTACGCTGCTGTCTGCATCAATGGGGTTGTTTTGTCTTCAAAGCGGTGAACTGGCGTGTCTGTGTGTGATGGGCTGTTTATACCCTGTGCTCAGTTTGACAGGCTGTGCAAAACGGTGTGCATTCAGGATTTGCTGAGAACTCCCAACGCGGCGGAGCTGGACAGCATGACTCTGCACTCGTATGTCAAGCAAAATGCTTGGACTGAAGGTCAGTTTCATCTTAACCACCTTTAACCTGCAACCTTGACCATGAAATGCAACACATCTGCCTGAGGATAACTTGAAGAAGGGCTTTCTCACTCTCATCTGTCAGTATCCAAAGGGTTAAACACCGAGAGACTGGAAGGAGAGCATGAAATTGTCGACAGCAGTAGCCCAGCCGAAGCCTTCCTACTAGGTGTAACAGCTAAACACCGACTCGGATGTAGCTTTTGTGAAGAGAAACAGGGAGAGAACATAAAGTCAAAAGCTGAAATGACAACAAAAAAAGTCAAAATGGAGAGTAGTAGGAGAATGTCACAGAGTGAAGAAAACTACAGAGATAGCTCAGGATAACCTCTTGACTTAAAACTGGGAGTTGGTTCAACAGGAGAGGAGTCTGATAACTATAAGATCTGCCTCCAGTTCTACTTTTAGAGACTCTAGGAACCACCAGTAGACCTGCAGTCTGAGAGTGAAGTGCTCTGTTAGCAACATGTGGCACAATCCTATCTCTGATTTATGATGGAGTTGAGTATTACGGACTTTATATGTGGAAAAAATTTATAATTCTTGATTTTAAAAGGGAGCCTAGGAAAGGAAGCTAAAAATGTAGAAACATTTTCTTTCTGATTTTCACTAGAACTCTTCCTGCAGCGTTTTGGATCACCTGAATACTTTGAACTGCATTTTTTGAACTTTCTGATAGTAAACGATAACAATAGTCCAGCCTTGACTGACTAAGCAGTTTCTTTTTCAAATACTAAAGTCATCCATGTTTTTATGTCTTTAAGACGTACCCGTTTTCTACGTAACTGATTGGATGCATCTGGATTTATGGATAAAGTAGAAAACATAAAGTAGAAATGTATCCTGCGCTGTCTGCTAATTATACCAATTGGAAGTATTATACGCTGCTCAAAAGAATTAAAGGAACACTTTGAAAACATCAAATCTCAATTGAAAAAAATAACTATATATATATTTTTTTCTCAATTGAGGAAAAAAAAACTTTTAAACATGTTTTTAGAAATTCTAATATAAAAAAAAACTCACATATTTTGACATGATAAATATAGGATAAATATATACAGCATGCATGTATGTATGTATGTATGCATGCATGCATGCATAAGCCCCTAAGTACTTAGGGGCTTACGTAAAAAACTTAATGTTTTTATTTGTGTCCCACCACTACTTATAACAGATTTTTTTTTTCATCTGAAATGTACAAGACAAGTGTCAGTTTTGGAAGAAGTTCTGTAATTATTTATCATGTTCTTTTTATTTTCGTTACAAAACCCTTGCTTTTCAGTAGGATTAAAGGACTGGAATAGCACATTTAAATCTGTCTTGTTGAACATTCAGCTAATGACATGTTTACTCTTGGTTCAAAATAATCATGTGTGAACGTACAAGAAGATTTTGTATACTAAGCATTTGGCCTCACACATTACAAATATAAATGATTAGAGCCATAAATGAACCCCATCTGAGTTCTGATGTGAGACAAACCTTCAATTCAATTTTATTTATATAGTGCCAATTCATGAAACATGTCATCTCAAGCCACTTTACAAAGTCAAATCAATCAGATTATACAGATTGGTCAAAAATGTTCCTATATAAGGGAACCAGTTGATTGCATCAAAGTCCCGACAAACAGCATTCACTCCTGGGGAAGCGTAGAGCTACAGGGAGAGTCGTCTGCATTGTCCATGGCTTTGCAGCAATCCCTCATACTGAGCAAGCATGAAGCGACAGTGGGAAGAAAAACTCCCATTAACGGGAAGGAAAACCTCCGGCAGAACCGGGCTCAGTGTGAACGGTCATCTGCCTCGACCGACTGGGGGTTACAGAAGACAGAGCAGAGACACAAGAGAGACAAAAAAAGCACAGAAGCACACATTGATCCAGTAATCTGTTCTACATTAGATGGTAATAGTGGGTGATCTGTCTTCTCTGGATGATGTCACAGTTAACAGAACGCCAGACCAGGTGTACCTGCTATGAAGATAAAAGAGAGAGAACAGAAAGTTAAAGCAGAAATGACAACACATAATGCATAATTGAAGAACAGTAGAACTCTATAGAGTGAGAAAATTAGATGCTGATGTCCTCCAGTAGCCTAAGCCTATATAGGTAGCTCAGAGTAACATAAGCCACTCTAGTTATAAGCTTTATCAAAAGGGAAAGTTTTGAGATTAGTCTTAAAAGTAGACGGGGTGTCTGCCTCACGGACCAAAACTGGGAGTTGGTTCCTGTCACGGGTTCATTCCAAAAATAAACAAAAAAAATGATGGCTCAGTCGAAAAATAGCCTTCGTGCTTTTCTTTTATTAGTCCCCAGGTGAAAAAATGAAACAATGTTGATCTTTCCAGCAAAAAAAAAAAAACCCACAAAAAACAAGTATTCACAAGACTACTTACAGGACAAACTTACTCAGACAGCCAACACTACCATGGGATCCAGCCTCCCCTCTAGTGAGCTCAGCTCCCCTTTAAATACCCCTTTAGCCCCTCCCCCGGGTAAACCAAAATACAAATTAAGGGGTTTTAAGAACAAAACAAACAAAAAAAAGAAAATATAACAAGACTCAAAACAGTTTTCTGCATAGAAACTCAAAAAAAAAATTAGCCAAAATGAC